>CM043712.1:33916433-34516433 GCA_023969325.1 Oryzias curvinotus | reverse complement strand
TAGACAACGTTACCAAGAATAACAATCACCTTTACCTAACATATAGAGCAGAAGAGTAAAAGAATAAACATAATACACAAAAGAGAAAAACACTCAAATAAAATAAATACATTTAAAAATTTAAATAAAAACATAAACACTACAAAAAGTTTAATAATTGTTAGGGTTTCTCATTAAGTTTATATTTCTTAACAACCTGAAGGAGCTTTTTTTTTAATAAACTTTATTAACAAATATTGCACATACAAAGTACCAAACACAAAACTTCACACTGTGTGCAAAATACAATTTTCACGTTTGCCAGGAGAATGAACAAAAAAAACAACAACAACAAAAAACTAATATAACAATGTAAAACAGGTTATGCACAAATAAAACAAAAATAATAAATAATCTGTTAAAGCTTCAAAAGAGACCATGTTTCAACAGTTCTGACAGCTTTTTTGTTAGTGGAAGATTTTATACTGTTCACATACAGTACCATTTCCTTTTTAAAAACATAAAACACTGTTTTTTGTTAGCATATTTACACTTGTGAATAAAGTACTTAGCCATAATTATAAGTAAATTAACTACATATTTTCTCTTCATTAAGTCTTCCTTGTGTAAAATATCCAAAAACATATGCTCATAAAATAAACTATAATCTTCACATAGATTAATTCTTATAAAATGTATCAAATTTTTCCAAAATAGTTGAGTAAAGGAGCAATACTAAAAAAGATGAGGCACAGTTTCTGGTAAAATGATAAAATGAACAGTTTATGTCCAGGGCTTTTTTAAACTTAGTAAAGAAATGTTTCACTGGATCAAATTTATGAAGAATTTTGAAAGGAATTTCTCAGATTTTATTGGTGATGAAATACTTTTGGGGCAGGGACCAAACCTTTTCCCACTGAATTCTACATCCAAAGCTGTTCCGGTATGCGATAACATACGGTTTTGTGGCAATCTCATTTTGAAACAGAGAACGGATACTTTGATTATTCTTGCTAGCTGAAAAACAAATCTTTCCACACCCCAATTCTGTTAATTTGGGAGGAAAACACGGAGTATTGGAAGGAGAACTGCTCCACAGAAGTCTAACACCACCTGAAGGAGCTTTTTCCCCCGTCAAATTACAAAGCGCGCGTGCAGTTTGTCCCACTTGGCCTTCCGTACCTTTTTGACGTAACCGCGCAGACGCGTCAGGACCCTCAGGTGTAAACAAAACCCGACAATCACTTCTTCAGTATTCTGAGGTAAACCCAGGGAAAAGTCCCCGGACGTTGAGTTTAAACGGTACCGGTCGGTCAGAGGAGAAGAGCTGATCTATGGACACCGGGAGCGTTAACGGAGGAGCGGCGGAAGCGGTTATGTAATTCTGGGTCACGGTGGAGTTTGGCTAAAGCTAGCGACCGTTGGTTTCAGATCCTTCTGGCTTCAATAGAACACAACCCCGATTCGTCTTAACTCAGGAAAATCCATCGATGACAGCTTCCGGTGCGGCAGGATGATGATCTAGTTATCGTCTGAAAACTTATATTTGATGACTGACTGTCTCCTCGAAACATTTGAAACTTTTTGAAACATTTAAAGTTAAATGTTCAGACTCTGCGCTAGAATATACAGTTTGTGGTGTAAACTGTGATTATAGTTGACCAGAGGAACTCAGAAGCTGGACTATTGCTGGACGTTGAAGCTTTTGCTGTGAGTGTTTGTGCTTCTTCCAAAGGCGTCACGCTGCTGGATGAAGAACCAACTCCTCACCTGTACAAGAGTCTCTGACTTCAAGCAGCATGTCCAGAAAACAGACGGCAAAACCCGTGCGAAGCAACAAGAAAGTAGAACTGGAACGCAAGAGGGACGAGCGGGCGGCACGCCGGGCCTTCGTCAAAGACCGCAAGAACCGTCCTCAGGACGCGGACGAAGGCGCCGAGTTCGTCAGCTTCTCCAATCAGCTGCAGGCGCTGGGGCTGAAGCTGAGGGAAGTCCCGGGTGACGGGTAAGGGGGAGGGCTGTCCTGACACACAACCCCCCAGACAGAGCGGCTGCAGACACAGAGCTCAGCCAAAGACAGTCTTAAGTAATCTGAATGTAAAGGTATTCCGATTACTTCTGGGTTTTGGGGATCAGCTGTTCAAAGCCTCTTCACAGTCGGGCAGAACAAGGAGCTGCTGTTGTTTCTGGTTAAACGAGTCGAAGCAAACGGAGGTTTCCAGGATTATGAGACTAAACCGACGCTAAACTCTGACCACCTTCAGGCCCCTGGTTCTAACCTGCTGACAGCTTGCCGTTCATCCCGAGTGTCTGTCTCCTGCAGGAATTGTCTTTTCCGAGCCCTCGGGGACCAGCTGCAGGGACATTCCCGCGACCACCTGCGACTTCGCCAAGAAACCGTCCACTACATGACGAGCCATCGACAGGACTTTGAGCCCTTCGTGGAGGATGACGTTCCCTTCGCTCAGCACTGTGAGAGACTCCACAAGGGATGATTGAATGAACAGATAGGACATTCCTATTTGTGGGGTTTTTAACCAAACATGAACATCAGTGATTTCATGAACTCGAACTGTGACCCGATGCGGCGCTCTTCTCGTGGTCATTCTGTTTCTCTTGGTGTTTTCTTTCCGGTTAAGATTTTATTGTTGTTTGGTAAAATTGTTGTTGCAATTGGAGTATTTCTCTGCAGAAAACAACCTGAGACCATAAAGCGATTTTGTTTATCAGTACAGAAAATAAAATGAATCCTTTTGTAGAATTATTTGAACCGTCCTTGTCCGTCTTTCCCCCCGTTTGCTTCTCTCCAGTGTCCAACCTTTCCCAGCCCGGCACGTTTGCTGGCAACGATGCCATTGTGGCTTTTGCTCGCAGTCAACAGGTGAAGGTGGTCATCCATCAGCTGAACACACCCCTGTGGGAGGTGAGGCATGACAGAACAGCCTCTGTCCTTTTCTGGGGGTGTCTTTATTCAGAATTTCTCCTCTGCAGATAAATGGTTCAGAGAAGCAGGGGTGCAGAGAGCTGCACATCGCCTACCGTTACGGCGATCATTACGACAGCGTGAGGCGGCTTGGAGACAACTCTGAGAGTCCTGCTCAGCTCCGCATTGAGGTCATCATTATTCTCTTTCTGATCAGTAGTGAGGAGATCAGAAAAGACACGATGGACATTCATGGCAGTAGCCTTACCAGACGTGTTTGCTGTCCTCAGAACCTTCAGCGTTCCCACGGCTGTCAGCGCGAGTTTGGAGATGGACAGAGAGAGAGACAGAAAAAGCCTTCTCCATCCCTTTACTCCTCCTCTGAAGAGGACAACGTTATCCTGAACTCCATCAAGAACCGAGGAATCCAGGGTCAGCAGATCAAACCTAGCGTTTGGCTGTGGCTCCGCCCTCCTTTCACACTGATAACTCCTGTATTTGTAGGTTATCTGTTGTTGTGATTAGAATGTTTCACGGCGCTCGTCTGGCTCGTCCTTCCTCAGGTGATGAGGAGAACCTGCTCCAGCTGAGTGCAGCAACAATAAATGCTGAATGGCTTTCTGGCTCTTTGCTGGGCCAGCCCTGCCAAGGCCAGCGTGACTCGGAATCAACCTGCAGAGCGGCAGCCTCGGACTGCGCCGAGCAAAAACCGCCACCAGAGGGCAACAACGCGCAGAAATCCAAGGTGGAGGCAAAAGACACTCAGTGATGTCACCATAGCTTCTGTTCATCCTAGAATTCAGTCTGTCTAACAAGCACTAACATCCAAACCGCAGCGGTCCTGCAGTGTTCCTGCAGCGTTCCCGCAGTGTTCCTGCAGCGTTCCCGGAGCGTTCCCGCAGCATTCCTGCAGCGTTCCCACAGCGTTCCTGTGTTTGAAACCTTTGCTTTCTGTCTTTGCCAGGTGTCCAACAAGCAAAGGAAAGAGCAGCAGCGACAAGAGAAGAAGAAGCGTCAGGAGGAGAGGCACCGGCAGAAGTTCCTCCAGACCAGAACAGCCCCGGACAAGAACCAGAACGTGCCGGACGCTGTGACTTTAGTGCCAGCTCTCAACACTCTCAGTATTTAGACTGAAGTATCTCCAAGTGTTCCTCCAGAGGAAAGTTCTACAGTTTAGCACATGTCTAAGATCAGTGGTTCTGTCGCAGCAGACGCTCCTCCTACAGCGAGTCCCATAGTTTCCTTCAGCAGCAGGACGGGCTTGGAAGCGGTCGGGACCAGACTGATCACCGATGTTTCTGCTGGACTCTGACCAATCCCGGTTTGTACGATTCCTGATCGGTTCTTCTGTCGGTTTTGAAGCTTCTCTGTGAAACTTCACCGTGCCGGGCGTTCGATCCCCACGGCTGAACGGTGACCAACGGGAGTTAATGGGAATTTTAGAGGAATGTGACAGTATGGATGATTTGATGAAACATTTGTGAATATTTTCGGGGGGGGGGGACATCACTATAAAATAATTTCCAGATCTGTTTGTGTCGCTGCAGTTTTCTTTGTTGCACACCATCAGGGTTCTGCTTCGAATCCCAACAGGGTTCCATCTGTGTGAAGTTAGACTCTTCTCTGTTGCACAGCTCAGAAAAAGCTTTCAGTGGCTGTGGTTTGGTGGTGGACTGATCACCTGTCCAGGTGTGGCCCCCCCCCTCACCCTGCGACCTCAGGAGGAGCAGAGACGATAGATTTCATCAATTAAATGACGAGTTTTTGTCAAATCTAAACGTTTCAGATCATCTACGGTTCTGCAGCGACACAGGATCTGCTTCCCAGATCTCCCTGACCATCTTGCTGCTGATGATCTGGATCAGGTGTGTTCAGAGTGAGGAGACACCCGAGTCAGCTGATCAGAACTTCAAAGCACACGGATGGTAGATCCCCAGGACCAGCCCTGATTTAAAAGATCTCAAGACGAAACTCGCCTACCATCCAGACCCCCAAGAACTGAAGAGAATCAGCAACACGCTTCCAGGTCTGGACTGCAGAACCATGAGATCCGTCATCCCTGCATGGTCACACAAGATCCGTCACGGACACGGAGCGCAGGACCTTCTCAGGTGCAGCTGACCAACAACAAAGATGAAGACTCATCAAGGAGGTCATGAAAGAAGCTGAGACTTGAAAATGGATCAGCACAAAATGCTGCAGATTTCTGAGAGCAAAGTTCAGTGGATGTACAGAAGACAGGGATCCGTCACAAAACCGCCTCAGACTTTAGGTTTCGCTGATCTTCAGGACCGACGTCCTCCTTAAACCAGAGGGACGAATGACAAACCATCCAGCTGCTCCCATCTGTTGGCTTCCAGGTCATCAGCTGCAGCTCTGAAGCTCAGACACTTACAGGTAAAAGACTGACAAAAAAACACAATGTGTAGGAAACGTTCATTTTATTAAAACGATAAAAAACAAAAGTTTAATCAAAAACAGGATTATTTTTCTCCACAACTTAGAAACTGTACAATTCTGTAAAAAGCTACAAAGGCATCGATCACGTCCAGTTTCATCAAACCATGATTTGTGTGTAACTGAAGACAAAAGACCAGACGGCTCCATCAGAGTAAACAACGCCTTTCAAACATCCGTCTTGGAGTTGAGCAACCCGCTACGCTCCAGCAGTCATCGAGTCGTCCAAACCAACCGACTCAAATCCATCCAACGGATCCCGGTGAGGTGACCCTAAAAGTCCTGTCGGATGTTCTCCTTGTTCTCCTCCCCCTGCTGCTGCCTCAACTGGGCCACCTCGTTCTCCAGCTGGACGATGGCGCGCTCGATCTCGTAGTTTTTACTGACCAGCGACACCCAGCTGTTGGAAATCAAACCCAGAATCAGATGTCACCCCTCAGCCTATGTCCACGAGAATACCAGAACTTAAGAAGAACCTACTTGGACTCCAGCTCTCGCAGCTTGGCGCCTGCAGCCAGCTGATCGTTTTTGCGCTGCCAGTTCAGGTCCTGAATCTTCTTCCTGCCAGCATAAGTTCAGAAATGAGTAACCATGGTAACCATTGGTTACCATGTATGATCCGATCCTCAATCACCTGAACTTGTGGAGTTCCTTTTGAGCCAGCTCGATCATGAAGGCCAGATTGCTGAAGAGGGACAACATTAGCTTTGAGTCTTCAGAAGAGTCAGACACCAAACGGTGAGACCCACAGGCCGCCACTCACTCGTTGTAGACCTTCCACGCGTTTGTTCCGTAATGCGACATGAGCTCCAGGTTCTCGATCCGGATGGCCTGGTGCTCCAGCTGGGCCATGGAGTTATTGACACACTCCTGCCAGGCGGTAATGTCGTTCTTCTGTCCCGATGTGGGGGCTGGAAGCTCATACCTCCACAGCAGAGTAGAATCATTCTATGGAATCACCTTCAACTTTCTCTTTCTTTACATAGAATTGTTGTACAGACAGACAGTGTTTTTTTTACCTCTTCATGCTGAGGAGGTCCATTGGTTGTCGAGCGGCTAATCGCTCAAACTCATTCCTCATGATTTCTGTCTAAACCCAAAAGCAAACAGGAAAGGAGTTATAAACCAGTACGGCCAACCCAGACTAGGAATGAAATGTCAAAGGTCTGCAGGTTTTCACCTCAAACGGCGAGAACTCCGGCATGGGCAGGTAGCTCAGGTAGTTCTTAGTTGGCCGATACCTTCTGGTCTCTTCTTCCACCAACGCAGCGGCCTGAAGGGCCAAGTACAAATGATTTCTCTCCGTTTTTATACAAACGATTTAAAAATGAGTCACAACAAGCCCTGATTATCTAACATAACGTGTCACCAAACTCTGGTCCTCCAGATCATCTAGTACCAGTCTGCCTGTTCCCCATCCTCACAGCTGGATCCAGGTAAACAACAGCTTTGGCTTTGAAGTTTTTCCATCCTAAATTCTGAACTTGTATAGTTTAAAAGCATAAAATTAAAATTACAAGATCTAAAGAAAGATAAATGCGATGATAATAATAATAATGGTTTTGTCGATTATATTTTGAACGGCGCGTTACCATGCGGCATCGCTAGCTAACAGAGCTCGCTAGCTATAAGTTAGCTAGCTTTTAAAGCAGCATTCTTGTTTTACCCACCGCTTCTCTGACACCTGGTGCGTCATAACCTTGATCAAAATACGGCAACGCATCAACAAACACTTCGCCAGCGACCGAGGCCGTTCCAGCCATGTTCGCTCCCCAGTTAAAAAAATAATAACAGAAAGAAATTCCTTTTCCTGCTAACAGACTCTAAACGGCTAACCAAAAACTTCCGTTTCCGGTAAAAAAAAACTTTCCGAAATAAAAGTCTCAACGGTGTTGTATTAATCGTGATTGTGACCTCTTGCGTTGAGGAATGGAACTGCAGCTTGGCGGAACAAACTTCAGTTTTCAGCTTTTACTTACGGTGGCCCAGAAGGGTCACAGCACAATACATTAACTAACCTCACAACAGATTAACTCACAGTCACAACACATTAACTTACCATACAACACATTAACTCACAACACAACACATTAAATCGCAACACAACACATTAACTCACAACACAACACATTAACGCACAACACATTAACTCACAACACATTAACTCACAACACAACACATTAACTCACAGTCACAACACATTAACTCACAACACAACACATTAACTCGCACTACAAAAAACCTTTAAAGAGTTTCATATTAAATTTTAACAAAAAAATGCCTTTTTTATCCTTCTGTTTTTTTTTTTAATATAAATAGCTCTTTTTCTTCTAATGCAAATATGATCAAACTTGTAAAAAACACTTAATCATCACTTCAATATTTTTCATTTTTTTTAAATAATGTATATAAAATTATAAGTTGAGACTGAAGGCCTTTCATCTTAATAATACAGA
This sequence comes from Oryzias curvinotus, assembly GCA_023969325.1. Classification (NCBI taxonomy): domain Eukaryota; kingdom Metazoa; phylum Chordata; class Actinopteri; order Beloniformes; family Adrianichthyidae; genus Oryzias; species Oryzias curvinotus. The sequence goes on along the minus strand of CM043712.1, from coordinate 34,508,618 downwards.
AATAATAACCACGAGTAAATAGCCAAGTAAGGGTGAGTACTGGTATGTGATGCATGATTGTGTGTTTCGGGTGTGTGCACGTCGAAAAACCAATAAATCCTAACATCCAGGAAACAGGATCAGTTTCTGGCCAAGCTCCTCCACAGAATAACAGAAAAAAAATAAATGTGCAGCTTTGATTTAATTAGTGATTTTATTTTTATTTTTATTGAATTAATGTAAAAAACGTGTTTTCTAGATGATTTAATTTCCCTCTTAATTAAATTTAGATGATGATCTAATTTAGTCATCTAGATTCTGCAGGTTTTGTTTCTGATACACTGCTTTCCGTGGCTAAAAGGAAAACTTAGTTAGAGTTTGTCACAGATTTGATCATGGCAGGAAGACGCTGCAGATCTCCCAGTGACCTTTATGGAAAAATGTCTGTCTAATGTTTACTAGTAAAACGTATAACTTACTTTCATTGTAGGTCAACAGCACAAAGACCCTATGATGCAGAAATGAGGAATAAAAATCTCACACTGTGCTGTTTGGTCAGTAGTTCTTTCTTATAATGTCTTTGTTGTCTTTCTTGAGCTTTAAAGCAAAAAAGGAGGTTGAACGGTCGACCGCTGGCTGGAAGATTGCAGATCGGTTCCCACTAATGTGGGGCACTAATGTGTTGAATTGTTGAAATGTGGAGTGTGTGTGTGTGTGAGTGAGTGAGTGAGGGTGGGAGTGAGTGAGTGAGTGAGTGAGTGAGGGTGGGAGTGAGTGAGTGAGTGAGTGAGTGAGTGAGGGTGGGAGTGAGTGAGTGAGGGTGGGAGTGAGTGAGTGAGGGTGGGAGTGAGTGAGTGAGTGAGGGTGGGAGTGAGTGAGTGAGTGAGGGAGGGAGGGAGTGAGTGAGTGAGCGAGTGAGCGAGTGAGTGAGCGAGTGAGTGAGTGAGTGAGCGAGTGAGTGAGTGAGCGAGTGAGTGAGTGAGTGAGTGAGCGAGTGAGCGAGTGAGCGAGTGAGTGAGCGGAGTGAGGGGTGGAGTGAGTGAGTGAGGGAGTGAGGCGTGGAGTGAGTGAGTGAGTGAGTGAGTGAGTGAGTGAGTGAGTGAGTGAGTGAGTGAGCGAGTGAGCGAGTGAGTGAGTGAGCGAGTGAGGGTGGGAGTGAGTGAGTGAGTGAGTGAGTGAGGGAGGGAGTGAGTGAGTGAGCGAGTGAGCGAGTGAGTGAGTGAGTGAGTGAGTGAGTGAGGGTGGGAGTGAGTGAGTGAGGGAGGGAGGGAGGGAGGGAGGGAGGGAGGGAGGGAGAGAGAATGGGACCGTGACTCCAGCCGGCTCTGGCAATCTTTCCAATTCCCACATTTTTAAGAAATAAAATCATGTTCTGGTGTTTCTTATAGCACAGAAGAAGATATATAGATATATATCTATATATATATAGTTTCTGATGTAAAACCTGTGAAAATGAAAGCAATGTTTGTAAATTATGGACCAAGAAAGTAACATCTGTTCATGAAAGGCTGAGCTGACTGTTCACTTTGTGTGACTGGCGGTTGTCTTTCTGCGTCATGGCGTAAGCATACGTCACGACGTCGTACGTGCAGTGGCTGTAAGATGAAGCAAGATGGCGGATAACAAAGGCGAAGAGGATATGGATCCGACTGCGAGCTCGGAGCCAGAACCTCCCGCGGAAGCGAAAAGCCTGTCGGACTCGACACCAGAGAAAGCGGCCTCAACAACGGAACCGGGTTCTAAGGAGGACGCGGACACCGAAACGTCCGGTAACGCTAACGAGGCACCGACCACCGCCGGTGAAGCTAGCAGCAGCGGCGAGGCTGCCGCCTCTAGCGGGGAAGCGAACGATGGCGTCGGCGAGATCGTTAGCCCGGCCGAGCCCAGCGCCTCCAACGCGGAGCCGGCGGCGACGGAGTCTCCCGCCGCCGCCGAGGCGTCCCCCCCTCCGGCCGCCGCAGCAGCCTCCACACCGGCCCCCGTCCCGCTGAATCTGCTGGATACGTGCGCGGTGTGTAAACAGAGCCTCCAGAACCGGGACTGTGAGCCCAAACTGCTGCCCTGCCTGCACTCCTTCTGCCTGAAGTGCATCCCGCAACCGGACAGGCAGATCAGCGTCCAGGTCCCGGGCCCGCACGGACAGGCCGACACGCACATAGGTGAGCCAGAACCCGGCCCCCTTAGTTCGGAACCGGTCAGTCTGCGGGTTGGCCGAACTCTGCAGAATCACGCCACCAATCAGAGCCGGAACACGGGACCATTTGGGTTTGGATCATTTCTGACTTAAAGATCCATGTTAAAAAACTGATCTTCACTTAAAAATCAATATCAGTTAATTATGAAATGCTCCGCTTTATTAATGCATTTTTAAAACTGCTTTAAATACAAAATTAATCATTTTATTCATTAAACTCTGACGAGTTTAGAAAGCGTTTTACATTTAAATTAAAACATGCACATTTAATGTAAATGGATCATAAACGCAGCGAAACTTCGGGTTGTAAACAGATGTACTTCAGTAAACTGGCAGTAATACTCGGGTCTAGTATTTCCTGTAGGATTACTGCAGTATTTAGGAGTAGATGATCACCTGCTATGATGTTCTGTGGTAGATGCAGATCTACAGACATAGTTTTATGATTCCAAATGTGCAACGGGAACAGTCTCAAGGAGGAACAGACCTCCTCCTCCTCGAGCGTCTCCTCCTGCTTTCTCCTCCTCCTCCTCCTCCTCCTTGAGTTTCTCCTCCTCCTCCTCCTCCTCCTTGAGCGTCTCCTCCTGCTTTCTCCTCCTCCTTGAGTTTCTCCTCCTCCTCCTCCTCCTCCTCCTCCTTGAGCGTCTCCTCCTTCTTTCTCCTCCTCCTCTTTGAGCGTCTCCTCCTTACAGCTTCTTCTCCTTTCTCCTCCTCCTCCTTGAGCCTCTCCTCCTTCTTTCTCCTCCTTACAGCTTCTCCTCCTTCTTTCTCCTCCTTACAGCTTCTCCTCCTCCTCCTCCTCCTTGAGCTTCTCCTCCTCCTTTCTCCTCTTTCTCCTCTTTTGTGGAGCTTCTCACAGACAGAACCCCTCTTATTCTGCTGAACCGGACCTTTGCCGGGCTTCTCTCCTAATCTGCAGCGATATGAGCCAGAAAATGATCATTTCCTTTTTGTTTGCTGTGATAAACTTTTTAAGCAGTATTTTTTATATATTTTGAAGTAATGGGACGGATGTGTTTGACCTCAGACGACTGTTATAGTTTATAGTTTTATAGTTTAGCCACATCAGGTGTTTGAACGCATCATAATCTCACTGTAGTTTAATTTAATAACATCCCACTGCAACTCCTATTTAATGGAGTTAGGAGTGACTCCTCCCCTGGGGGTGGGGTGTGGGGGGTGTAATCTGTAGTTACAGCCTCGCTCAGGACCATTAAGGGGTTCAACCCCCTCCGTTCCGATCCCATAATGCTTTGGGTTAAGCAGTGGGTGGGGTCTTAGGTATGACCTGACCACGATGTCCTGGTCTCGGGGTGAACACTCTGCCAATAAGCCAGTGACCCAGTAGAGGTCCGTTTTTATCTGGACTCGTAACGTGAACGTTCCCGGGTCCAAAGGGTTCTCCTGAACCTCGTTGCTTCAACCACGTCTTTGCTGGGATTCTCTGCTGGATGAATTCAGTCCAAACAAGTGGATTCATGTTTGCATGAAGAACCGTCTCAATCATATCGGCTTCTTTCCGTCCTCTGAAAGCTTCCTGGATCCCAGATTCTGGAGTGGCGTGACGCTGAAGCTGCCCCGCCCTCCCCAGGAATCGGTCTCCGTATGAAGTGCCGTTCAGAGACGTTTGTTCCCTCAGTGGAGCTGAGATTCAGTCTGAAACCATCACGATGAAGGTTGTCCTTCTTCTCTGACCACTATAGGATCATTCAGGGACCTCATGTCCATCCGTTTCTGTCTGGCTAACCGTTAAATCTAAAACGGTGACTTTTCCTTTTTCTAAACCCTGATGTGTTTTAGTTCTGACTTGGTGACGTGAGTTGAACTCAGTCGGGGATGAAAGAGCACGTTTCCCGTTTATCTGGAACATTTGTTCATTTTAGAGTTCAGTTCAAACATTGCTGTTTGTTTTCAGAGCTCTTCATGGTTGTTCTGTGGACTTAGCTGAGCTTTTATCTGTCCGCAGACGTTCTACAGTTTTAAGGTCGGCTGATCAATATCTGCTTCATGTGCCGAGGTCGCCACAAACGCCGAGGTCGCCGCGCTTTTCCATCGCCGGCCTCAGTTACAGAATAACATTCCTGCAGAACTGCGTGTGAAATCCCACCTTAACGGTTTTAAATTCAAAACGTACCTTCTTAGAATGGCTGTTCATGCCCAGCCGTTGGCGGTATTTTATTTCCGTTAACTGCTTTTGTTGTATTCTAATGTTTTTTATGTATTTTATGTTTTTGACTCCCCGTAAGGTGCTGTAGAGATGAAGCTTCAATCATAAGTCATCTGACCGCCTTCTGATATCGTGGTCGAGGTGTTTCGGGGTTGTAGGTTAGACGCTGAGCCCGTGGGCCGTGTTTCAGAGTCACAGCTGCTGTGGTGTCGCGTGCGGCTGCTTTGAGGTCGCGTTGGGGCTCCGCCCCTCCAGCTGCCTCCACCTCTGAACCAGCTGGGCCCCGAGCAGCCGGAGCCCCCACAAACCGGCTGCACGCAGCTCCGGTCAGCGCAGACCGCTTCAAACCGGCGTGATCCGGTTTGAAGCGGTGCTGAAATGATGAGTGTTTGGGGTACAGGTGGCAGCTTATCGCCCCCACCTACAATTGAAAAGCGGTTACATGAAGCTCTTCCATCCAGTGTTGAATATTCAAGCAGGTAGAGCTGAAATAATCATTCTGGGATCTGATCAGACCGGATTCCTTCAATGTCATCATAAGTCACATGTGAAACAGTTATGAGCCGCCGCCGCCATGATGGCCTTTATTTATATCAATGATGGAAGATGGCGGAGGAAGCCATTGTTCCCATGAAAACGCTTTGATGGTGGAGGAAGACACTTCCTGGGGGGGGCCTGGCGGCTCCTGAGCAGGTAACATGTGAGCTCGTGTGACCTCTGACCCTTCTGACCTGTGCGTCCCCCCGTCTCCTCTCTGCAGTAAACGTCATGCGATGTTCCATTTGCCACCAAGACTACAAGCAGACAGACATCATAGACAACTACTTTGTTAAAGACACCAGCGAAGCCACCAGCACGGCGGACGACAGAGCCGCACAGGTACGTACAGCAAGGGATATCCCAGCATGCACTCCGCCGATTGGGATGTACACTCCGGGTTTTGTTGTTGTCCATCAGTCAAACAGAAATTCATTTTTGTACATTTTCAAGCTGTTTTTGGGGAGCTTGAAGGAAACTCGGTGGTATCTGAGCAGGAAGCATGTTCAAACTACCCTGACTTTAACCCTGAACTCTGGCTATATATATATGTATGTATGTATATATATATATATATATATATACACACACACACACACACACACACACACACACACACACACACACACACACATATAACGTATCCGATTTATTCAACCCAATTTCTTATGTCTATAAAACTCAATAATTGTTTATACAACTCACATTTATCAACTAAATGTAATATTACTTCAATTCAATTAATCTTTTTTCCATCTTAACCATCTTAATTCATTACAATTATTGAATTCTCATATGTTTAAGATTGAGCCGGCAGATATATTCATTTGTATAACAATAAAAAGAAAAAAAAACATATTTACAGGTAGTATTCTTTCATTTATCAATTTTCCAACATTGTCATTACAATAATTGTCAGTAGTGGAGCTAAATAAACTTCCTTCCCTCTCACTCACGGTGCTGAGACTTAAGCATAGTGGGACAAAATAACTCGGCAGAACACAGTAAAACAGCTAAACAACTAAACTCATTTGGTCAAAAACCCACACTTTAACCCAAATCCGTCCAGACAGGCAAAGGGGATGGTATCCCACAATCCCTTGCGGTGCCGATCTAACAGCAGCATCAAAGTTACACCTACTTAATTGAATTCATTTGAATGAAAAAGTTTCTCTTTAAACATCCATATGTGGTCCTATCACCCTCTCACTGTGGAAAAAGTATTATCTGAGCTTCTTCATCCACTAAATCATCTTCAAATGGACACGCCATGCTGCTGCACCTCTCTGAAAACAAACTAACCTTCAACTAAACCTGCTCCAGACCAGGTTATGTTCAGAGCATGAGTTGCTATGGCAACTTGACCTACCCTGAAACATACCTCCATTTCTGGAACTGAAAGCTGAGGTTATCCACTTCCTTAGCCTCAAACTTACCGTGGGAGCTAGCAGAACCTGCTTTCTGGAATACCCCCCAGCAGTGGTTCCTGCAGAGGAAAACCAAACGTTATTGTTATTATGGAGGAGCTGTAAGTTAGTGTTAGTTAGTGTAAGTTAGCGTTAGTTAGTGTTAGTTAGTGTTAGTTATGTTAGGGAGCCGGTGGTGATCTGTGTGCAGATCTGAGCTTTGATCCACTGACGGTAATGATCCCAAAGTGTCCTTCAGAGGACACTGACGGCACAGCTTTTCATCTGTGATGCTGGTAAAAAAAAGTCAAACTAGATTCCATCATCCACCTTAGAAGAACAGAAACACTCACTCCAGCACAGGTGATGTCTCACCTTTGCACAAATAGTTTCCATGACAGACTGAAATGTTTTACATGTGTTGTTCTGAATGCATAAGTGTGCGTGTGTGGACATGAGTTGCATTGTGTAAATGTTGACATGTCTGTATGTGAACATTTTTGGAACCATCAGGTATGTTTGTAACATTGGAGTGTGTGTGTGGACAGGCTCCGCCCCTTTTAGATTTGTATTACTTCTAAACCTGACCATAGTGATTATAAACATCCAGCAACCCCCCACCCCCCCTCCTTTTCTTTTCCGTCCGGTTCAACACAAAAATGTTACAAATATAAGTAAAATGAATAAAGTTTAGCCTAAATTACCAAAGGGGTTTATTCAAATAGACGCCTGGCTTGTCAGGAGAGTCATAACCGCTGATGTTACAGTAAAGCCTGTCCAACACAAGAGACTTAAAAACAAAAATAGTTTTGAAGCTGTGACCGGACTCCTGCTTATGGAAGCATTTCTGTAGCATAGTTAAAAATAGGTCAATACCAGAAACGTTGACTCAAAGTTAAAAAGAAAAAGCAATCCACCAAACCGCTTTTTCTACTTCAACACCGCTCATTCTGTCACTTAATTCAAATGATAAAGAAAATGGTATTTGACATTTCATTTTCAGTTCTCTGGTACATGTGTAGCAAAATTCAATTAGAAATGTCTAATTGAATCATTAGAATGGATTAACAGAAACGCCTTTTCATTTTCACAATGTAACTGCACCAAATGACTCCAAATTAAAAAGAAAAATCAATGTTTTTTCATTTTTCACTTAGAAGCCGCTCATTCTGTGACATAATTGAAGTGAAAATGCAAAGAGGGGATTTCATTTTTGTTTTCACATCCCCCGTTTGAAAAGTGTCGCACAATTCATTTCCAGTCAGCACTTCCAGGAGGGGGCGGTGTTGCAGAAGAAGAAAAAGCAGCTTGGCAGATTTCTTTTTCATTTTGAGTCAACAAATGCAGCTTTATTGTGAAAATGAAAAAGCATTTCTGGTTTTGACTTTCATTTTGAGTGAAGCTACAGAAATGCTTCCATACCTGTTGAGCTGGAACTGGAGAATGTTCTGAGGGATTCACCTTTTCACAGATTTAGTTTGAAAAATCCTGCTGTTCCTTCTGACCGGTTCTGGAGAACCGTTCTTCCGAGCTGTAACGCCCCGCTCTCTGGTGTTCTGTCCAAAGGTTTGCACCAGTTGTGAAGACAACGCTGGAACCATCGGCTTTTGTGTGGAGTGTGGGGAGTGGCTGTGTAAGACCTGCGTGGAGGCCCACCAGAGGGTCAAGATCACCAAGGACCACAAAATCCGCACAAAGGAGGACGCCGACGCCGCTTCTGGTGAGATCCAAAACCCGCACGCCAAAGAGGAAGGCTCACCTGCTCTGGGCCCACGAACCTCCAAAGTGCAGCCGGGGCCCGTTCTGTCAGAACCTCAGAACCTCAGAACCTCAGAACCTCAGAACCTCAGCTTTTAAAGTGTGGCTGATGCAAACACACAGAACAGACTGAACCCAAACATTTACCGGCACTGATGTCGGAAAGAACGGACGCGTTTACGCCGACGTGAAGAAACGCCAAGTTTGGCGCCCGGGTTTAGTGGAAACGTTTGAGTGACGGCGGGAAAATGAACCCGTAAAAGAAGAAACGGGACAATTGTTGTGAGGTGAAGGTCAGTCGCTGACGGCACCATCGCAGCCTCAGTCGCTGAAAGGTTCTACGCTGGGCCAGGAAGCCCCCCCATAGTCAGCATACCTTCCATGCTCTTTAGTTGTGTAGATGTTGTTGTGTAGAGCTGGGCAGAGACATTCCCTGCTGCTGCAGTGTGATTGTGTTCATCCTTTCAGTCTGGAGAGGGAACACGAACCAAAAACACCAAAAGCAACGTCGTGGCAGAAATGCAAAAGCTGATGTGAAGACGAGGCCGAATCTCCCAGCAGGTCCGCTTTCCTGGTGTTTGTTTCTGATAGAACCTCTGGTCCGTTCTGCCCACAGAACCTGTCAGCCCGTCAGGACAGAGGCCGGTCTTCTGTCCGGTCCACAAGCAGGAACCGCTCAAACTTTTCTGTGAGACGTGTGATGCTCTGACCTGCAGGGACTGCCAGCTGCTGGAGCACAAAGAGCACAGGTAGGTTGGACACGCCCCCTTCACCGGGTCTTTCCTAACTCTTTAACCACTGATTGAGGATGATGGCCTGCAGGAGACTGCAGTCATACCACTATGTTGACATGCTTTTATTTTGAAGGTGGTCTCATCCTGAGCCAGTGTGAATGTGTTTTTGCTGCTGCTTTGATGCATCCATGGAGACACCAGTCAAATATTTTCCAGTTTTTCGTGTTCAGTAAAACTTGTGGAGAGTTTCTCCTCACGTCTGCATCTCATTTTAAATAAACCGTCCCCAAAAAATCTCTGAATGTCAGAGAAACAATACTGTGACGTCTTCCACGCAGGAAAGACGTGTCACTTCCTGCTCCTGCTCCTACAGTTTTTGGGTGAGATCCTCTGAGTTGGAAGTTTGAGTTTCAGTTCAGACGGAGATGTTTCATGTTTGCTTTGCTGTTGTGACGTAACCTGATACTTTATTAAAGTTTATAACTCTTGATCAGCTGTAAAGCCGGTTCCTTGTTTGCAGGGTTGTGACGGATGTTCTGGTTTCTTCTCAGGTACCAGTTTCTGGAAGAAGCCTTTCAGAACCACAAGTGTCTCATTGAGACCAACATGGCCAAGCTCCACGAGAAAAACAGCTTTGTCCACCATTCTCTGTCTCAGGTGCAGCACAGGTGAGGCCCCGGTGCTGCTCAGGTCGACGGCAGCGGGCTCGACGTCTGTTTAAGTTTCTGTGTCATTGCAGGTTAAAGGAGCTGAATGAGACGCACAGGAAGGTGGAGCACGAGATCAAAATCGCCGTTTTTACGCTTATCAATGAGATCAACAAAAAGGGCAAGTCCCTGCTGCAGCAGCTGGAGGTGAGGCCGCCTGCAGCCTCTTTGGTTTTGCTCATTAACAGCATGAATATTTGACATTTAATGGACCCAGCCGGTCAAGTTTCTGTCATTAATGTCTCCGTCAGTCCTGTTCACGGGTTTTTCTAGATTTCTTGTCTTCCTTGGAAGCATTTATGGTTCTCTCCACCCATCCTGACTGCCTGATCCCTTCCATCCTCATGCTGGATGGAGGTCAGGCCTCTGACAGAAACGCTCTGTTGTCCTTCAGAATGTGACCAAAGAGCGGAGCATGCGGCTCGTGGCGCAGCACAAAGACACCACCCAGCTGGCTCAGCAGATCACCCACGTCCTCAAGTTCTGCAGCTGGGCCATCACGTCGGGCAGCAACACGGCGCTGCTGTACAGCAAGAGGCCGGTACGTCACGGGCTCTGCTGCAGGTTCTGTGGGGCTTGATGGGGAGGGGGGCATAAACTCCTCCTCCTTCATTGTGGGACTCAACCCTGTGACGTCGGAGCTCCAGCTCCCGTGTTTACATTCTTTCCTCTTCAGCGTAAATCCACTCCTGCAGCAGAGAAAAGCGGCTTTGTGCTGATATGCAACGTTTTGCCGTCCAGTTCTCAGACAAGTGTGGAGCAAATCCTGAAACCGGACTTAGAAAAACTGTAAGGATTCCCCCCAAAAACAACAACGTTTCAGGAGTGCATTATCACTACTGTACGCCACAAACGGCACCAACAACAGACGCCGTTCTGCAGCAGACAGGATGTCACCATGACCTGTCAATCATGTCCCTGTAGCCAATGGGCTTTAAGCTCCGCCCCCATGTAAAATTGGGCTCAACTCTGAAAATGAAAAATCTAAAAGAAACAGCAGCTGTTGCTAATAAACTTTATCTGCTAACAGTTTGAAGTTTAGAGTTTTCATTTAATATTTCTTCCTATTTAAAACCTTTTTTTGTGACATTTTTTCTTTCAAGTTTAAAACGTCTTGTTTTTAAAAAATGTTTTCCAATTTCAATTATAAAATTTTTTTCCTTTGCAAATGAACATTTTAATTTTCCTGATTTGACCCCGTATTGAACTTTTATAGAAATATTTTGGCGATTTTGCTGTTTGTTGGTGAGTTTGAGAAACTAAGGAAGGAAACATGGTTTGGTAAATGACGGGAATGCTGCGGCTGTCCAGTGTGATGAAGATGAGCGGATTTCCCAAATATTTGCTGATTTAATGCGATTTAATGCCTTCATGTCCTGCAGCTGTGCAGTGAGTCTGGGAACCCAGACGGCCGGCGACTAAAGCGCCTCTTCTTCTCTGTGTTGTAGATCATGTACCAGCTCTGTAAGCTCTTTAAGGCCAGACTGGAACCGGCCCCCCAGTCCAACGGGGTGGTGCGCTTCTTCTGTGACCCCAACTTCTGGGCCAAAAATGTGGTGAATTTAGGTGAGACTCTGTCTGTGTTTGGATTTCTGTCCTCAGATGGAGAAACGTTTACCGGCATCAGTTCGTTCTCTTCGTTTCTGCTCTGAGGAAGATGATTTCACGCCAAAGCGCCTTACAAACGAGGTGAAGGTTTGAATCCATTAAAGTGAATCGTCTTCTGTGAGTCTCAGGCGGATTAACTCTTGTGCTATCCAAGGCACGTTACCGTTGGGAGCTGGGTCATCCAGGCCAGTGTTTTTCAACCTTCTTTGAGCCACGGCACACTTTAACCTTGACAGAAATCCTGCGGCACACCAGCATCCATGATCTCACAGCATTTTTGTGATAATTGTGGCAGAAAAAGCTGGAAGCTGCAGCTGTTTTTTCTAAAAGATGGAATTAAAGTTAAGTTAGAAGATTTCAAAACTCTTTGATGTGTGTTCATTGTGGTTTCAAGACGTTTAAGAGGAGAGACTCATTGTACACTGAGACGATGTCACTTTAACCCAATGCATCATGGGAGATGCAGTGATGCAGACAGACTCTCTTCTCTGAGCTTCATTGTTTTGTTCTCTTGTTCCACGGTCTGACACCGGATTCTGTGGAAAGCTACACCACTAAAGACGAGCTTTAGCTGGTATTTCTGTTAGAACTGAGAGACTTTATGAGCAGAATCTGAACAAGGAAGTGAAGACTTTAACCACTTCTGATTGGTCAGACTGATGACATGTGATTAAGCCTTCAAGAATGATTGGTGGAGACAGTTAAAGGGGCGGGACTTTTCAGAAAACGGCTGAAGCTGCAGCTAAATCGCGGTACCGTCATTCTGATCAAAATGTCTTTAATAAAATAAAATAAACAGAAAGAAAAAAATATTTTATGATCTTTTATATCCCTAACTACTCAGTGTTTTATCAGGGCCTGTTTGGATGAACACAGAGCTGAAATCCTGGAGATGGAAAATGTTTTTACATCAGTGAATGAATGGGTCATTTCCCACAATACACTGGTTGAAAAACACTGATCTAGACCCACTAGACAGTGGGGTCATCTAGACCCACTAGACCGAGCTCTGAACCTTTGTTCTTCAATGATTTGTGATCTTCACTGGTGTCCATGGATTACATGAAATCCTCTCCACCTTCATCCACCTTTGGATAGGTAGGGAGAACACCTCAATGGAAGGGGGGGTCATTTTGACCCCACATGATACCACATTAAAGGAGAAGACAATAGAACTGCAGCTGCTGTGTTCCAATAAGAATGTTTTGGTTCCATTTTTCAGGTGATTGTTCAGGTTTAATGGTTCAAGCTGCAGAAGTTTCTAGTGCACCATCAGGGAAGAGTAACTGAGGACAGAAAAGTAATCAGACTACTGTCCTCATTGTGCGTCCTGCTCAGTTTTTGACAGATGATCAGACATTTCTTCAGTTCTGTGGAAACGCATGTTTACATTTTCTCCTGCTGCTATAAAAACAAACATGAGAGCAGCATCTTCCCCTCTGTGTACCCCCCCAGACCCGCCCCCAGAAGGCGGAGTCACAGAAAGATGGTGTAGTCCTGCTCACAGCAGTTTCCTCCAACAATTGTAGGTTTTCTTTAAAATACTAACCTTATAATCTAGGTTTAGAGCAGGGGTGTCTGCTGCTGATTACCTGGATCCGGTGTGTTTAGCCAATAAGGAGCTTCGAGGGCAGGTGGAGGGCAGGTGGAGGGCAGGTGGAAGGCAGGTGGAAGGCAGGTGGAAGGCAGGTGGAGGGCAGGTGGAGGGCAGGTGGAGGGCAGGTGGAGGGCAGGTAGAGGGCAGGTGGAGGGCAGGTGGAAGGCAGGTGGAGGGCAGGTGGAAGGCAGGTGGAGGGCAGGTGGAAGGCAGGTGGAAGGCAGGTGGAGGGCAGGTGGAGGGCAGGTGGAAGGCAGGTGGAAGGCAGGTGGAGGGCAGGTGGAGGGCAGGTGGAGGGCAGGTGGAAGGCAGGTGGAGGGCAGGTGGAGGGCAGGTGGAGGGCAGGTGGAGGGCAGGTGGAGGGCAGGTAGAGGGCAGGTGGAAGGCAGGTGGAGGGCAGGTGGAGGGCAGGTGGAAGGCAGGTGGAAGGCAGGTGGAAGGCAGGTGGAAGGCAGGTGGAAGGCAGGTGGAGGGCAGGTGGAGGGCAGGTGGAGGGCAGGTGGAGGGCAGGTGGAAGGCAGGTGGAAGGCAGGTAGAGGGCAGGTGGAAGGCAGGTGGAGGGCAGGTGGAGGGCAGGTGGAAGGCAGGTGGAAGGCAGGTGGAAGGCAGGTGGAAGGCAGGTGGAGGGCAGGTGGAGGGCAGGTGGAGGGCAGGTGGAGGGCAGGTGGAAGGCAGGTGGAGGGCAGGTAGAGGGCAGGTGGAAGGCAGGTGGAGGGCAGGTGGAGGGCAGGTGGAGGGCAGGTGGAAGGCAGGTGGAAGGCAGGTGGAAGGCAGGTGGAGGGCAGGTGGAGGGCAGGTGGAGGGCAGGTGGAAGGCAGGTGGAGGGCAGGTGGAGGGCAGGTGGAGGGCAGGTGGAAGGCAGGTGGAGGGCAGGTGGAAGGCTGGCGGCGCTCGAGGCTTGAATTCTGACGCCGCAGCCTTGGAGGGAACGTCACGCCTCCGTCTGACTTTTTCCATTAAAAATGTTGACTTTTTTCTGTTTGCAGGTAATCTGGTGATTGAGAAACCCCCCCCACCGACACAGCCCCACAGTGTGATGGTGGCGGGCCCCCCCATCTCACCGGGTCAGGGTCTCCCCGGCAAACACCCGGGTCAGATCAACCTGGCTCAGCTGCGGCTGCAGCACATGCATCATGCGGCCTACGCGCAGCAGAAGCAGCAGCAGCAGCAGCAGCAGATGCAGCAGCAGATGCGGCTGGCCTCTCAGATGTCCCAGCAGCACGCCCGGCAGGGCGGGGGCGGCCCCCCCCTGGTTCAGCAGGTACGGCGGGCGGGTCGGGCGTCACTGCAGGGCTCGGTTCTGTTTTCACGCGCCTCTTGTTTCTGACCAGCCCCCGCGACTCATCAGTATGCAGCAGCTTCAGCGAGGACCCGGGGGCATGAACGGGGGGCCCGCCCCCCCCATGTACCCTTCCTCCCATCACATGCGCCTGCCCGGCCCCCCCCAGAGCCGGATGGCGGCGGCTCAGCCCAGACCCAACGGCCAGCAGTATTCCTCCCTGATGCAGCCTCAGTTACAGAGACAGGTCGGTACCGGCGAGGGGGGGTCAAAGCTCAGACTGCCGACAGGACGATCATTTACCGATTCATCTGGTTCCAAATGAAGCGTCTTTAGTCTGAAAAGTCCTTGTTTTGTTCGGCTCCATAGATAATATTTATGTGAAAGTCCAACTTTAGACTGAATCTTTTTCTGAGGCTCTTCAGGACAAACCTGATAACAACCTTAAAAAGTGAATTTCCCCTCTTGCATTCAGCCTTAGAGCCTGAACAGTGTGTGCTGGTCCATGACAGACCCACCGCAGAAAGCAGAGCTCCTGCTGCTGCTTTCACAGAAACCGACAGTTTCCTCCATACGCAGCATGAAAAAGAGATTTTCTGAATGTGGGACGAGGACGGTGAAACCTCCATGACATCCTTTTCTTGTGTCCAGATGTCTGTAGAATCTGAGATGAGCCACCAAAGGTTTCGTTTCTTACTTCAATCAGGGGTTTGGCACCTTTCCTTTCTTGTCATTCGTGTGTGTAGCATGTGCGCTCGCTCACCTGCATGACCATCAATCTTTGTCCTGCGCCTCCGTTTTGTTGTCGTGCGTTCAGAGGAAAACGTGACGCTCCTCATACTTTCTCTCCATCCTCTCTTTCATGCGCAGCATTCCAACCCGGGACACGCCGGTCCCTTCCCGGTCGCATCTTTGCATAACGCCAACCCCACCAGTCCCACCAGCGCCAGCATGGCGGGAGCCCACGCTCACCGCGGTCCCGCCAGCCCGGTAATCGGCCCCATCGAGCTGATCCCCTCCGTCACCAACCCCGAGAACCTTCCCTGCCTTCCAGAGATCCCACCGATTCAGGTCTGCACCACTCTGGAGCGTGTGCACGACGCTCTGAAGAGAGGGAATGTGTTGTCATGTCCCGATGAAGCACAGAGACCCTCCTCCTCCTCCTCAGAGCTTCCTAACCTTCTCTGGCAGTTTTGCTGATTCTTCATGATCTTCCTCTGTAATTTCCAGCTGGAAGACGCAGGTTCCAGTAACCTCGGACACATCCTGTCTCGTTACATCACGGCGAGCACGCAGCTTCACCTGGGCGCCGCCGACCTGAACACATCTCCGGGGTTACCCACTCTGTCTCCGGGGTCCTCGGGTACGTTGAGGCAGCTTTGTGAGGTTTGCTCAGGTGAGCAGCTGCATGACCTGCTGCGTTTCTGCCTGCAGGGGTGTCCAACGCTCACACGCCCGCACGGCCCTCCAGCACATCCAGCACAGGAAGCAGGGGCAGGTACGGCATGCAGCTGTTACCATTTACTATTATGGGATACATGGGACATTTCTGAAACCCGCGGTCATGGGAAAGACGTTAATTTACAAAAAAGAGGCGTTGTTGTCGGTTAATGGAAACCTATGGTTGGATTTTGGTTCCTGTTCAGGCTCCTAGATCGGACGAAGGAGCAGCTTTGATGATTTTTCAAAGCTTTGGTGGTTGGATGAGCAGAAATGAAAACGTTTGACCACTGAAGCTGCAGGACCGACGTGAGCCAAAACATTACAACTCTCAGGATCTCCTGAAATGTTTCCCCAGTAAAGACGATGAATAAAACCAGAAACAGCGGCGAGCGATGAAGACGAAGGGCGTCGGTCAGAGATGCTCCTCTGGTTGTGAACATAGAAACGTCCAGGAGATGAATGAGATTTGACGACCCCTTTTTTGTTTTAGCTGTAGTTCTGCGGGAAGGATGGGACCTGGAGGCGGAGCCACTGCAGACCCGGTCAGAGTGAAGAAGGAACCGGGTTCGGAGGACGGTTCCAGCTGCACGGCGTCCTCTCTGAAGACGGAGCGGGGCAAAGACGCTGGCAGGAGTGCCTGCATGGTACCGCCGTTGGCTTTTAGAAGCAACGACATCACACATGACGCCATCCAGGTGAACTTCAGCCGTAACCCAGGTGTGTCCGACTGTCCCTGCAGATGAGCAGTCCAGAGAGCAGCCCGCGGGGGGCCGCCTCCACGGGCCCGGACGGTTCCAGGGGGCTCGGGGAGCGGATCAAAACCGAGCCAGAGACGGAAACACCGTGCTCTGAGCTGAACGGCATCGGCGCCGCCTCCACCGCAACCACGTCTACCTCCACGGAGCGCAGCCACAGCAAGCCCAAGCTTCCGCTCACCAACGGGAACGCAGGCAAGGAGGCGGAGCCCAGCAGGGGCGGAGCATCTGAGGGGAACCATGGAGGCAGAGAGGACGACCCCAACGAAGACTGGTGCGCCGTCTGCATCAACGGGGGCGACCTCCTCTGCTGTGACAACTGCCCCAAAGTGTTCCACATGAAATGCCACGTCCCCACCATCAAAATCTTCCCCAAGTAAGCCCCTCCCCTCTGCCTCCACGCCCGCCGGCTCACACCCAGATGCCTCCAGCCCCCTCACTGCGTTCTGTGTTGCAGGGGGGACTTTCTCTGCACTTTCTGCCGGAGTCTAAGCGTCCCTGAAATCGAGTACTGTGACGACAACAAGAGAATCAAAGGGGAGCAGAGCCTGAACCCCGAAGACCAACGGGTGAGTCGGAGCCCCCTGGAAGAAGCTCCTCTGGAGTATTGCACCCTTTGAAACGTCTGTTCTGTCGTTCTGCAGAGGTGTGAGCGCGTCCTGCTGTACATCTTCTGTCATGAGCTCAGCATGGGCTTCAGGGAACCCGTTCCCAGCTCTGTAAGTTCTGCCGCTCCTCCCTGTAAAGTCCAGGCTGCTGCTGAAATGGTTTTTTTCACGCATTTATTTTACGATTTTCAGTTCACTCCATGCTATAGCATGTGCTAAGCACAAATCCACTTCTCGCACAAAGCCTTCTCAGCTTTTCTACACATTCAAACATTAAATGTTGTCCAGAATTATGTTGTTTATTTAGCTTTTTCGCAAACCTAAACATCCGTTTCTCTTTGTGATTTTGCTGTAAAACAACAGACGGTCTCTAACGTGCTGGTTTGAACTTAGGTGCCCAACTACTACAAGATCATTAAGCAGCCCATGGACCTGAAGAAGGTGAAGAAGAAGCTGCAGTTACGGAGCTCCCAGTACTACAAATCTGTCCAGGAGTTTGTGTCAGACATGCGCCTTATCTTCAAAAACTGTGCGGAGTACAATGAGGTGAGCAGCATGAGTTTTCAGGGAATGCCTTTCTTCCTGAGAGCATGCTAACAGCAGACCATGAATGAACCCGCCCTTCATGGAATGAAGGTCTTCTTCTCTACCTGCTCCTACTGATGCACCTGAAGCTGTCCTCTGCTTCATGCATGTTCTAACACAGGATGTCAAGATGCAGCATTGCCATGACCTCGTTAACCACCTCACTACTAGGGATGGGTACTATGTGGATCTTAGCCGGTACTTTTGAGACGGTTCCAGTCTCTAACCAGTGCTGAAACTGTGCTTCAAAAATGAATTGGGGAAAAAAACAAAACATTAACGTTTGAAAACAATGCACTGAAATGAAGCACTGACATCTGCGTTTGTATATGGTACCGGTAGTTCCGTACACGTCTGTACCGGTAGTTCCGTACACGTCTGTACCGGTAGTTCCTTATACGTCTGTACCGGTAGTTCCGTACACGTCTGTACCGGTAGTTCCTTATACGTCTGTACCGGTAGTTCCGTACACGTCTGTCCCGGTAGTTCCTTATACCTCTGTACCGGTAGTTCCTTATACGTCTGTACCGGTAGTTCCGTTATACGTCTGTACCGGTAGTTCCTTATAAGTCTGTACCGGTAGTTCCGTTATACGTCTGTACCGGTAGTTCCGTTATACGTCTGTACCGGTAGTTCCGTTATATGTCTGTACTGGTAGTTCCGGACACGTCAGTACCAATAGTTCTGTACACGGCGGTACCGGTAGTTCCACACACATCAGTATGGTAGTTCCGTACACGTCTGTACCGGTACTTCCATGATACGTCTGTACCGGTAGTTCCGTTATACGTCTGTATCGGTAGTTCCGTTATACGTCTGTACTGGTAGTTCCGGACACGTCAGTACCGGTAGTTCCTTATACGTCTGTACCGGTAGTTCCGTACACGTCTGTACCGGTAGTTCCTTATACGTCTGTACCGGTAGTTCCGTTATACGTCTGTACCGGTAGTTCCGTACACGTCTGTACCGGTAGTTCTTTATACGTCTGTACCGGTAGTTCCGTTATACGTCTGTACCGGTAGTTCCGTTATACGTCTGTACCGGTAGTTCCGTTATATGTCTGTACTGGTAGTTCCGGACACGTCAGTACCAATAGTTCTGTACACAGCGGTACCGGTAGTTCCACACACATCAGTATGGTAGTTCCGTACACGTCTGTACCGGTACTTCCATGATACGTCTGTACCGGTAGTTCTGTATACGTCAGTACAGGTACGTCTGTACCTGGTAGTTCTGTATACGTCTGTACTGGTAATTCCGTATACACCTCTACCAGTAGTTCAGTGTACGTCAGTACCAACCAGGTTATGAGTCTGCGTACCCATCCCTACTCATCCCTACTGGAGGGAGCGGGTGCCGTGCCTCTGCACCAGAACACATTTGATTCGTTCGTTTTTGATTCAGTGTGATGTTGTTTCCTATTTGAATTTTCTGATTGACACGTCAGCGAATTGGAGACTTCATCTTTACTCGACCACGCTGATACCAAACAGAACCCGTTTAAACTTGAGCATGGCGGTTCTCTGTGGTGATGGAGAACCCTAACAGGAGTTAGGAAATCAGCTTTGCTGAGTTCAGATGCAATGCGTTGTGATGCACATTTGTTAGAAATTCTAACAAAAGAATTGAGGTGTTTATCCTCAAACCGCTGGAGTTTGGTGGAAAAGCTGCCGCTCTGGGTTTCATTCCTTCCTGTCAGCAGTTGTTTTGTTCCTGCAGCGCCTTTGGTGTCAAGTTGTTGGAGTTTGTTTCCTAAATCGATTTTCTCTCCACCGTCAACGTTTGCTCAAACACGTCCCATAATCTGTCTTTAATCCGGTAAAATAATCTATTTGGACTGGAAGGGTCTAGGCTGAGCTGTTGGTCTTCAGCTTGATGTTTTATAAACAAACTGATGTCTACAGGAAACGGCGGTGGCGTCCGTAACGCACTAACGCGCGTCGGTTCATCGCGATTTAAAACCTCCGTGACGATGAAGAACAACCGGCAGCACTCAGAGAAGCTGCTTTGTGCCGAGTCAGGATGCCGTCGCCGCGTCATGCTAAGCCGTAAAGAGAAACTTCCAGCAGACCGTGGCGAGGTTAGAAAACACAAACTGAAGCTGCGGCTCAGCTGATGGGGCGGAGCTTCTCCTTCCTGTGTGGAGGAAGACCGGAGGAACAGCCTCAGGAGCTCGGTAGAGCCTGGACCGGGGGTGGGAGGAGAACCAGCAGCCTAACCGCCACAGGGGCTGAGTTAGCATCTCCTGTTGTCTGTAGGGTGGGGGCTTTCTGTGGAAAAGGTTGGAGGATCAATTCCCCTTTATTTCACCTGATACCTTTCCAAAGAAGGGTTAACCGCGACAGGCCCTGGGACCGTTACAAGCTGTGTGCCGCAGATAAGAAAATGGTTACGGAAGATTTCCAGAACTTCTGGAGCTCGACCCGGTACCTAAAATAACAGAACTTCTGTAAAATAAAAGGGAAAAGGTCAACAGATGAAAACAATTTGATTAAATTTGATAACGAGCCTCATAGACGTTGAAAACGTTTATAAAAGTCTAATATTTCCGAGAAAGACCTTCAAAATAAAAGTCCAACAGCACCATTTCATGTTCAGAACTTTGCTGATGGTTCTCTGAACATGGTTTCAAGCATTGCTGGGGAGAAAGCGTCCGAACAGACGAATGACCCCCCCCCCCCTGTTGTGGGTTTGATCCTGCTGTTAATGCTGGTTTGGTGTCCTCAGCCTGTCCTGCAGAGACAGACGTCCCTCCTGTGATGATCTAACCTGCTTTTGCTGTGACCTTCTCTTCCTCGCTGCTTCACGGTCTTTGATGTAATGTCGTTGCCCCCTTTAGATGTCTCGAATAATCCAGGTTTATGATGAGGAGAAAGAGATTAATCCACAGGTAAGCTCAGGTACCTGTTTCCTCCCACTGAGGCTCCTAGAGAGGTTTTTCCACTTCAAACTGTGCTGGGGGGGTGGGGGTGGGGGGTGCCATGAATGAATCGTCGTCCTGTCAGGGTCCGTTTGACCCGTTTGATGACGCGGGGTCCGTTTTTGATCCCGTTAGTTTGATTCCAACACCTCAGAATCGCTGGTTCTGCCAAAACCACGAACCAATCCGATTCATTCATGTGAGCTTATGAAACCAGCATCACTCCAGCAAATATGGTGGATGGTTCTGATCCAAATCCATGTAGTTCAGGATTCAAAGGGAAACTTACACAAATGAAAGATGCATTCTAAAAAAGTAAGGAGATAAAAGAATTTGGTTTATATCAAAATAGTTTATTTTCCATCTTTTACCTAAGGATTGATTTGATCTGATGCACTGATTATTATGGGATGTCGTCCCGATCAGTGGTGACACTGAGCATGTGCAGTAGCCTCCTCCTGGTTCCTCTGCGCTTCAGTCGAGCTTTTCTTTCTGTTTGAACACATCTGGTTCCTGTATTTTCCCATCATTCCAGAGAAACGCAGGCGCTCTGCTCTTTGTCGTCTTAGTTCAGTTGTGTGACTCCGCCCACATCTGTGAAGGTTGACTTCTTCCTCAGATGAAGGAACCTTCAGCCGCATCTTCTGGGCGCTAAAGCTAAAAGCCTTTTTAAAAGTTGATGTTGGACCAGAAGGAGAGAAAATGAAAATGCTGCAGATGGATGAAGGTCTGATGGTGGAAAAACGTCGTGGAGCCGCAGTGGGACAGGAAGGCAGAATATTCCTGCTCTGCTCAGCAAGGTTGAGGTGGGGCCTCCTCGCCGCAAGACTTTTAACCAGGTTTAATTTGTCTCCTCGTTCTCCTCCTCACCCTTCCTGTCCAAACCCACTCACTGGTGCTCTCAAACCTTCTCCCTCCTCCTTCACCGCTCCCACTTTCTCCTCCCTCCTCTTCCTCCTCCGGCAGGCCGGGTCGGAGATGGCCATTTCCGGGAAGGCGGTGGGTCTGTACTTTGAGGAGAAGCTGCAGGAGATGTTCCCGGGCCAGAACTTCCCCGAAACTCCCGAAGCCGAGCCCCCGGATGAGAAGGAGCGGGAGGAGGAGACGGAGGACTCGGAGGACGACTTCATACAGCCCCGACGCAAGCGGTTGAAAACGGACGAGAAGGTGGTCCACATCAAATAGTGACTGAACCAGGAGTAAAGACCGTCTTCCCCGCCTCCCTCACTCCCGTTTCTTCAGGAAAAGGAGGAGAGCTCCTCAGAAACAGCGGTTCATCCTACGGTTGCCTTTGGAAGAACTCCCATCTACATGTACAGATGATGAAGCTGGACTGGTTTTGCAGTAGTGGACTTTGGGTTGTTTTTTCTTATCCGTTTGTAGATTCATGTGATTCTTTCCTTCAATCCCGTGTTCTGTTGCTGTATCATACGCTTTGAGATGACTGTGGAGATGTTCTGTAAATAAGAGACGGACCCTCTGAAGATATTCTACGCTATGGATGTTTTAGTGCGTCGTCAATAAAACTTGTTGAGATATATCGCAGATGTCAGCATCCTGTTCCTGTCTTTGGTGGGTCCAGAGGAGCTGTGGAGGCACCGTGAAGGACGGCCCGGTTCTCCTTCAGCCGTTGACCCGTCGCATCCGGACCGGACCGCCTGCTGAAAGTACCTCTCATTCTGCAGGGCTGACACAAACTTTGGGGTTTTTGTTGTTTCCGCTGACATCAGCATGAGTCAGCTGATTTTCTGCTGACCTGAAGATCTTTTGAAGAAAATGCTGAAATACTTCCTGGACTTTGTCCCCACCGCTCCTCTGGTTCTGCTCGGTTTTATTGCATTTGTGTCCAAATGTCTGCAAACGTCAGAGGGACTGACAGACCGGTTACCGCTGACCCGTTTAGCGTCTTTGAACTGAGCGTTTGAGGAACCTCAGCGACTGCTTCTCAGAACTGATTAGTTGTTTTACAGACAAAGGAGAGTTTAGCGAAGCCTCTTGAAATGTGAAGAGTGTGTGTGAAAGGATTTGTTCCACGAAAGCGCTTCCACTGCAAAACTTCAATAATTCCAGTTTGACCTGATTCAAATGTTCAATGACAACAAAAACATTTAAAAATTATAAAGGCGATTCAGTTTGTTCTAAAAAATTACAGAAAAATACGATTTTTAAATGGAAGAACGCTCTTATTTTGAAAGTCCCGGTTTTTTTTTTTTTTTTTGAAGGACTGTCACATGAGTCCTGTCACGTGTCAGAGGATCGACCAATCAGCTCTCAGCAGCTCCGGGCTCTTTCTACCGTGAGGTTGACGGCAAATTCCGTCGTTTTTCGGCGACTTTCAGGTAAGAAAAGCCGAAGTTCTTTTTAATTCTTTTCTTCTTTTTGTTCATTTTGGAGACATTTTCTTACAAGCGTCTCCTTAAAAAACGCGGGAATCGTCGGTGAGGCTCTTTGGCGCTCGCGCCGCTAACAGCTGATGCTGTTTACCTGTTTTTGTTTTCAAGCTTTAATTTGACTTTTGTAAATAACTGCTGAGACAAAAATACGGGAAGAAACGCGATGTTTGTTTCTTTGGAGCCATTCTTACGTCATAAATTCGCCACATTGGAATTATTTGTGTTTCTGTTTCTGGATTTTCTGCCTTTCTTCCTCTTCTGTTCCCTTTGCGGGTCTGTGTTGCTACTTTGCAGTGATCACGTGATCAGAAGACCTGTTGTGGGGGTTCGGACCTGATGCTCTGCAGACTCGGGTCTGTAACTGATCTGCTCCTTGTCAGGACCGTCTCCTCCGGCGGGACATGGCCACAGACGGAGTCCTCGCTCGTGGGACCCTGGGGTGGACCACCGGGGGAAACTTCACCTCCTTGTGTCCCAATGGAACCAAATGGGTTTGGGACGGGCTCGGGGAGTGTGCCCAGGATGGGCGGGACATGGCCAGCGTCTACCTGGGCCTGCTGTCCATCGTCTGCTTCATGGTGTCCTCCCTCCCGTAAGTGTTTCGTCCAGGGGCCGACCGCGTGAGGAGCCGTCAGGGGCCCATGTCTGTCATGAGGAGCCGTCAGGGGCCCATGTCTGTCATGAGGAGCCGTCAGGGGCCCATGTCTGTCATGAGGAGCCGTCAGGGGCCCATGTCTGTCATGCCTCCTCCCCCTGCAGGCAGTACTGGAACTCGTGGAAGAAGGGGAACATGGACAGCGCGCTCTCCGTGTGGTTTCTGCTGCTGTGGCTGGCAGGAGACTCCTGCAACCTGGTGGGCTCGTTTCTGGCAGACCAGCTTCCCCTTCAGGTGACCGACTGAGCAGAAGATCGAGCGTCTGACCTTCTTTTAGGATTCAGAGCACTGAAAGAAAACTAATAAATCCAGATGAAGATGGCTGTGAAGGTTCTCTGGTTTTGGGTCCTCGTTGATCCGTCTGGTCTTGTCCTTCTGGTTCAGACCTACACGGCTGTTTACTACGTTCTGGCGGACCTGCTGATGCTCAGCATGTACACCTACTACAAGCTGAGGAACCGCAGAGCAGCAGGTGAGTCTGTTAGCCTGCATGGACCACCATCGTTGGTTCCAGACGGGACGATTTGGCCCGCTCTACCAGAAAACCCCTTTAAAGGCCTTCAGCTTTCTCTTTGCAGGTGACCTCGTAACCTTTAAGCTAGGTTTGCACCGTCCTCGGCGATGTGCGCTCAAGCGTCCACTTTCCAGAAAAACGCTTCGTAAACACGCGTCAATGTGCTTCCGCGTTCAAAACTCACGCGTTTTTACAATCATTTTCAGGCTCTACGACCAAAACGAGCGGCCATTGAACGCGCCTTACAGTTAAACCAGGGTTGAACTTTGACCATCAGGGACCGGGACGCGGTCGTGACGTATGGATGGCGTCCTTTTTAATTCATAGAAGTCCCAACCATCTGAAAATTGATCATGGAGGAGAAAGTAATGCGTGGTAGTGCGGTTTGGCAGAGGCCCTTCCGGACTCGATCCTGTGTTTTGTCCGGGCCGGGGACGGGCACAGGGTCCCTGATTGGTCAAAGTCCAGCCTGGTTTCAACACGTGCTCAATGGCCGGGCATTTTGTACGCACAGCCCGAAAAGGGCGGTAGAAACCTGCGCAGCGACACATGGCCGTGAGAGTATTGAACATGGAGGCCTCAAACGCGCACGTACGCGTTCACGTGGGCTTTCCGTTTCTTAGCGCGGTGTGAACTTCAGATTTCCCTGAAAACCCCGGTGTTTCTGCAGACGTCCTGACGGCTCAGAAAGACGTCCTGGGCGGAATCGAACGTTTCGGTTTGACGCTGGACCTTGCTGTGTCCTCAGGTAGGACGGCTTTGAACGCGGTGGGCGTGTCCTGCATCCTGGGCCTCTCTGCCAGCCTCGCCCGTCTTCCGGAACTGAGCCCCCAGCCGGAGATGAGTCCGTCTGGGTTCAGAAGTCGCTCGCTGCTGGCGACGGCGGACGCGGGCGCCATTGCTGTAAGCCAACCGGCCGCCTCCTGCATGTCTGAGGGGGAGGAGCCTTGGTTTTCGTTGACACGGTCCGCTTTTCCTCTGGCAGGCTTTCACCACTAAGGAGATCGTGGGGTTCTCCATCGGGTCGCTGTCCTCCGTCCTCTACCTCTGCTCCAGACTCCCACAGATGTACACCAATGTGAGTAGGACGCGGCGTGCGAGGGGGCGTGGCCTCCTGCACACCTGTGAAGCTGCATGAGAAAAATCTGTTTTAGGATCAATATTAGTTACAAAAACGAGACTTTTTTAGGTTGCTGTGGAAACAGGATTTTAGATAAATTGATAAGTTATTCAGATAGATCAATAGATGATTGATCAGTTTGTCAAAAAAAAAGTTTTTGAGATCCAACATTTTTATGTCAACCAAGTAGGAAAAATACAGAAATGGATCATTTTTCAGGTTTTTCCTGTTTACCACCAGAGTTGAGGGTTTGGGGTAAATGTCACTCAATGGAGAGTTGAAACCACAGTGGGTCTGTGAACTGATGCCAGCATGACTCAGAGCTGCTCTCATCCAGAAACCATCAAACCAAGCTCCAGGTTTCTTACAAACCCGTCTGCTCTTCAGTTCAGGAGGAAGTCCACGGAGGGCGTGTCCTACTTCCTCTTCGCTCTGGTCATCCTGGGAAACGCCACGTACGGACTCAGCGTGCTGCTGAAGAACCCGGACCAGAGTCAGGGGGAGAGGAGCTACCTGGTCCACCACCTGCCCTGGCTCATCGGCAGCCTGGGAACCCTCAGCCTGGACCTCATCGTATCCTTCAGAGCTGGGGGGGGGCTTCTCCTTCTGAGGAGACAGATGACAGGTATCCGGTTCTGGACCTCCAGAGGTTCTGGACCTCCAGAGGCTCTGGACCTTCAGAGGCTCTGGACCTTCAGAGGCTCTGGACCTTCAGAGGTTCTGGACCTTCAGAGGTTCTGGACCTTCAGTGGTTCCGGACCTTCAGTGGTTCCGGACCTTCAGAGGTTCCTTTAGAGGCAGAAGAGGAGCACGGATCCTTCAGCCTACTGGGTTTTTATCATTTCCTGAGTGAAGCCACGTCTTAGTCTGAGTTCAGAACTTGTGGGTCCAGTTTCTGTTTGGATTCTGGCTCCCCACCGTTCTCTACTGTTTACAGGAGGTCCAGCTTCTTTAGGATTTCCTCAGAACCTGCGGTACCGGCTTTCCTAAACTCTGGGCTTCAGATATCCATACAGTTCCTGATTTATCGGAACCCTCCAGACCAGAACCCGAGCCTCCATCAGGAAGAGTCGGCGCCGCTACTCAGGAGCTAAAGCTTCACGGACTGGACTTCAGACTCTCCTCATCCTAAAATCCGATCTGAGTGTTTTCATGAAGGTGAATCCTGATCCCGTATGTTTACAGCAGATCCTAACTCCGCCTCCAGGCGTTTGGGTTTCTGTCTGTCATGAAGGACGCAGCAGTTTCTGAGCTGGAAGCTCCTCTGATGGAGCCGTTGGTGCCGTCAGACCCGGGTTCTGCCGGTTCTGGTGTTTGGCTTCACGCGAGGGTCCAGCCAGAATCCCAAAGGGTGGATCTCGGTTTCCTTGCTGCCATGAGTGTTCTGGCTCCGGAGGTCACGGTTCTACTGGGTTTGCTCAAAAGCACTAAGGCCTTTCAGAGGAGTTTCAGTTTCTGTAAAGATTAAAGACCTGACTCCGCCTCCTCGCCTCTTTCTGTTCTGCTTTTACTGTCGTTCCTGTGATGAAGAGGAGCTCTTCCTCAGTCCCGCAGAGGTCGGGGTCTGCTCCTGGCCCCCGTGCTGAACCCCCCCCACCCCCCCCAACATGAACCTCCAGCGGCTCTTTGACCTGCTCCTGGGGGGCCCTGACAGCCGTTTTTCTTCATTAGCACAGCATCTTTGGCCTCGCGTGGCCCCCACCTCCTTCACGGCACCCCCCCTCACAGGAAACACACATTTCCCTCATTAGATGGAGAACATGCTGTGTGTGTGTGTGTGGGGTGGGGGGGGGTCGCTGTTGTGAAACAGTGGCAGAGAGATCGAGGAGTTAGCGGGACGATCCATCACCGGGACGGACAAGAGGCTGTTTATAAACACGGCATGCTGGGAATGTCCTAATGAGATGCTCGGGGGAGGGGGGGGGCACACAGGCGCCAGTCAACAGTCAACATGACAAAGCGGGCCCCGCTTTGTGTGTTTGGGGAGGGGGGGTTCAGCTCCCATAGAGGATGTGAGGAACAGACCTGAAGGAAGGAGCGCCACGCTCCAAGCCTTCAAAATAAAAGCCCCTGCAGCTGCGGTGAAAGCTGCAGACATGCTTCCTGTGAGAGGAGACCGCAGAAAGAATCCAGAGCTTCTGCTACCAGATAAGAACATGAGCTGATCACAGGCAGGGGGGGGGTCCTCGTGGATTTATGAAGTGCTGAACCTCTGAGGGGCTCAGGACGAATGAGCTGAGGGCTGGAACCAGCGCTCGTGTCAGGAACCGCGTTTCCATGACGACCTCAGTGCACGTTCACAGGAAGCGCTTGTGCCGAGCCGTCAGCAGTTTTCGGAGTTTGGCCCTTCCTTTCCGCCGCCCGTCTCCCATGTGGCGAGCCCCCACAGCGAGGGAAACGTCCAGAAGATCCATGGTGACATTTGCACGCGCTCAGACGAGACCGCCATCCTTTGCGTCCTCACTTCCTGTTGTCATTTTGCTGGTCGCATGTCAGAGGGGGTCAGTGTGGCGGTTCATCGGCTCCTCTGACCCAACAGAACATTTCATCCTCATGAAAAGAAACCCATCAAACTTCACTGCTTTCCTAAAATTCCCTGCTGCAGCATTACTTCCTGAGATTACGGATTACTTCCTGTCCAATAGTAATCCCTTTTCATTGAGTCTTTGTATTTGTGGGACATCTAAACGGTTCCTGAGGTTCTGGAGACTGTTTGTTACAGACCAGCAGCTCTCACCTTCAGTCACATCTGCTGGGAGAAGAGAGGAAACACTCAAGTTGCTGCAAAAGGTGAGATGTTACTGTAATGGATTACTTTTGTAATGCATTACTTCCAGCTGTGGTGGTGGAACAGAAGCAGATTAAAAGAGAAAAAACATCAAACAAATGACCACCAGCTGGAAGGAAAAACCTGAGTCTTCCATGACGATGAAGTTGGAGCTGGCTGTGATGCACGTTGTAGTTTGGGCGGAGATGAAGATGAGGAGCTTAAAGCTTTAGAGCTCTGCAGGACGCGGAGAAATCCCAGCACCCCCCCAGAGTAAGGCGGACACGTTTATGGGATGTGCAGACTGTTGATCCCAACCGACGAATTCATCTGATCCTGTGAGAAAAGGCTAACGTGCCCTCAGCTCGGTCTGCGGGTTCTGGTCGTAATGCTCACCAAACAGACAACTGAGAGACGGAACAAGGAACCCAGGAACCGGAGCGTATTGGAACGTCATCCCCCCCCCGGTCCAAAACGCTGGCTCCACAGTGCCGACCTGCCAGCGGCAACGTGGGGGTCGTTCCCTAAGACTCTTTGATACATAGGGGGGCAAGGTGGGAACTGAACCAGCAACCTTCAGATCAGAGGTTGACCGCTCCACCACTGCCCCGCCATCATCGTTGCCCAATTCTCAAAGATTCCATTATTACAGCTGAGCAGAAAACCAGAATTCAGTCAACAGCAAACGTTCACCTTAACGTAACGTGACCCTGGTGACCCTGACAGAGGTCAAAGGTCACTGCAGGTCTGCAGCAGGTTTGGTTCATTCTTCATGCAGAGCTGGGATGTTTTCAGACTCCCTCCACTGATTCAATGCTGGATTGAGGACCAGAAACGGGTCAGAACACCCCAGAACCTGAAACCTTTTTTCTTGAACACTTCTTGGTTGCCATGGCGATACGTTTGGCCTCACTGCTGGAAGATGCAGCCATGTTTGTCTTTACTGCTCTCACTGATGGAGGTTTTCACTCAGATTCATCCTTTCCTTCATACGGATCAGTCGTCCCGTCCCCTTTGTAAAAAGCAGCCCCAAATCATGATGCTTCCTCCCCCATGCTTCACAGTGGGTCTTCATCCTCCAAACACGGGTCTGGCGTTTATATCAAGGAGGTTCATCTTGGTCTAGTCTGACCTCATGACCTTCTCATCTGGATCATCCATGGTCTGAGCAGAACTGTAGCCGGTCCTGGACGTGTTCTGGTTCAGGCAGGAGGACCTGTGGAGCTCTGCAGGATTTGGGTCTGTGACGTTGTGAGTTCCCGTAGCGGCCTTTGTTTGTGTGGTTCCAGCTCTCTTCAGGACCAGTTCCCCCGTGTAGTTCTGGGCTCTAACATGCAGATGCAGGTGGAGGGAGGTTGTCACTGATCTGCATATAATGGCTCCAACAGTGGATCTCTTCTCTCCAAACTGCTGTGGACAGTAGATCGGTTCATCCCAGTCTGGTTCAGGTCTACAGGCTTGTCCCTGGTGTCCTCAGACAGCTCTTTGGTCTTGGTGGAGAGGTTGCAGTCTGGCATGGGCAGGTGTCTTTGTACAGACAGTGGCTGTTTGTCATTAATAAAACACAATAAAATGATGTCATTGTGTTGTTTTTGTAAAAACATTCAAATATATTTTCTCATCCATTTCCTTCACAGGTCTCCCTCCTCCCGTCCTTCATTCAGACGTTTTCTGCAGATGTGGGTTTGGGTGGTGGTCCTCCACACACGCATGTTTCTGTGTGGGTGCTGGTCCTCCACACACGCATGTTTCTGTGTGGGTGCTGGTCCTCCACACACGCATGTTTCTGTGTGGGTGCTGGTCCTCCACACGCATGTTTCTGTGTGGGTGCTGGTCCTCCACACACGCATGTTTCTGTGTGGGTGGTGGTCCTCCACACACGCGTGTCTGTGTGGGTGCTGGTCCTCCACACACGCATGTTTCTGTGTGGGTGGTGGTCCTCCACACACGCATGTTTCTGTGTGGGTGCTGGTCCTCCACACACGCATGTTTCTGTGTGGGTGGTGGTCCTCCACACACGCGTGTCTGTGTGGGTGCTGGTCCTCCACACACGCATGTTTCTGTGTGGGTGCTGGTCCTCCACACACGCATGTTTCTGTGTGGGTGGTGGTCCTCCACACACGCATGTTTCTGTGTGGGTGCTGGTCCTCCACACACGCATGTTTCTGTGTGGGTGGTGGTCCTCCACACACGCGTGTCTGTGTGGGTGCTGGTCCTCCACACACGCATGTTTCTGTGTGGGTGGTGGTCCTCCACACACGCATGTTTCTGTGTGGGTGCTGGTCCTCCACACACGCATGTTTCTGTGTGGGTGCTGGTCCTCCACACACGCGTGTCTGTGTGGGTGCTGGTCCTCCACACACGCATGTTTCTGTGTGGGTGGTGGTCCTCCACACACGCATGTTTCTGTGTGGGTGGTGGTCCTCCACACACGCATGTTTCTGTGTGGGTGCTGGTCCTCCACACACGTGTGTCTGTGTGGGTGCTGGTCCTCCACACACGCATGTTTCTGTGTGGGTGCTGGTCCTCCACACACGCATGTTTCTGTGTGGGTGGTGGTCCTCCACACACGCATGTTTCTGTGTGGGTGGTGGTCCTCCACACACGCGTGTCTGTGTGGGTGCTGGTCCTCCACACACGCATGTTTCTGTGTGGGTGGTGGTCCTCCACACACGCATGTTTCTGTGTGGGTGCTGGTCCTCCACACACGCATGTTTCTGTGTGGGTGCTGGTCCTCCACACACGCATGTTTCTGTGTGGGTGGTGGTCCTCCACACACGCATGTTTCTGTGTGGGTGGTGGTCCTCCACACACGCATGTTTCTGTGTGGGTGCTGGTCCTCCACACACGCATGTGTCTGTGTGGGTGCTGGTCCTCCACACACGTGTGTCTGTGTGGGTGCTGGTCCTCCACACACGCATGTTTCTGTGTGGGTGGTGGTCCTCCACACACGCATGTTTCTGTGTGGGTGCTGGTCCTCCACACACGCATGTTTCTGTGTGGGTGCTGGTCCTCCACACACGCATGTTTCTGTGTGGGTGGTGGTCCTCCACACACGCATGTTTCTGTGTGGGTGCTGGTCCTCCACACACGCATGTTTCTGTGTGGGTGCTGGTCCTCCACACACGCATGTTTCTGTGTGGGTGCTGGTCCTCCACACACGCATGATCCCTGCTGACCCGTTCTGGGGAGAACCGGCTGCATTCCTTCACTCAGAGCCGGGTCGCGCCTGTACCAGTCGAGGTCCGGCGTGAGTGAGTGAGAGTCATGGGCTCTCCCTCTGACCTTCTGCATCCACCGCTCAGTCCTGGTTCCCACAATGAGCCGGTGAAAGGCATGATGGGAGAGTGGGAGGACACCATCAATCCTCATGAGCACGCTACCCGTCAGCCGGTGCTGCTCACAGATTTACGGGCCGGCGTCTGGGTCACTCCTCCGTCTTCTTTGGGCTGCAGGGGCCTCGACTCCCTTTGCTCCGTTAGCGGTCTTGGGAGGGGGCGGAGCCTCACCAACCCTTTAAATCTAACTGTTCTTCAATATGAACTGCAGCTCAAACAGAAGGCAGAGTCAACAGACCTGAAGGACGAACGGCAGAAGCTCCACCAGCCGACCCCGCTCCTGTAGTGAGGTCAATCCCCGGTCCCAGCTCTGCCTCCATGAGTGTCCAGACTTTCCTTTCAGGCACCCCCCCCCTGGAACTCTTAGGTCCTCCTCCAGCACTCCAGAGCTTCAGCTGCGCTCCTCTTCCTCACTTCTCTGAAAGCTGTGAGGAACGTCAGAGACCTGAGCAGCGTCTCCTGGTCTTCCTCGTCCTTCACGTCTGCACAGATCCTGTTTGTTCGGGAGGGGGGAGACGCTCATCACCCCCCAGGAGGCTTCTCGGACCAGATGAGAGAGTGGAGCGAGCCCGAGATGAGCTTCTCGGCCGGAGGAGTCCTCTCCAGCTCTGACGCCTTCTGCTCCACGGAGCATCTGCAGTACTACGGTGAGTCCTCAGCCCCTTCTCAGCCGCACAGACCCCCCCAGAACGAAGCCCGGCGGCTTCCTGTCGTCTGTCAGATCTTCAGGTGTGTTCGTTTGGCGTCTTCGTCTTCTCGCCGGTGAGACTTCCTTTTGAACCTGTTGGGCTTTCCTGCCTTGGTTCTTGAGCTCAGCAGAAACTGTCAGTAAAAACCAAACGGGAACCAGAAGTTGAGTCGTGACATCTGGACTTGACGTTGGAACGTTCCCCGCTGATCCTGAAGACTCAGCATCAGGACGACATCCTGGAAGAACCAGAACTTCACCGCTTTGAGGGAGAAGACGACCCAGTTCTGAGAGACGACCCGTCAGCACCAACCAAGAGAAAGCTAAACTACTGGGAAGTTCCTGGAGGTCTCACTGAGGGTTCCCTGGGGGGCTGATGGACAGATCTCCCTGGGGGGGTTGATGCTCCCACAAAGCTGCGACTCTCAGAATAAACAGCCTGAAAACGGGTCCTTTGGAACATCTCTGTCTCTGCAGCTCAAGCCATCGTCTCTTTTTGCCGTTTTCTTCCCGTCAGCTGTTGCTGGGGGGGGGGGGCAGAGCGTGCTCCACAGGGTCTATTTATAATGTCCCCATCATCAACAAACTGTCCCTGCTGTTGGGGGGCGAGGAGTGTTTAGACAGCGTTCAGATGGTTTACAAACAGCTCCGTCACACGCCGGGAGGCCCCGCCCACCCGGCCAGAGGGGTCTGATGGAGACGAGAAACATCTGGACTGAGAGTCAAAGAACGGTTCCAGGAGAATCCAGAACACTTCCTGTCTATCGGATCCCTCAGACACGCCCAGGAACGTTCTGGACCTTTAAAGGTTCTGGACGGTCCTGCTTCGTCTTCGTCTCTTCGGGTCAGACTGTGAAGGAAACTTGAGAGCAGAAACCGTGTTGATGCTGGATAATCCACAATAATCCCAAACTGAGTCCTGCGTCTAATCCTGGTTTTTTCCCAGCAAATCTGTTAAATGAATGAAGGATCTTGTTACCATGACAACAAAACGCCGGGGGGAAGGTTTTCCATCTAAAGATGTTTTTTTTTTTTAAAAAAAAGAAATCACATGTAACCCTTGTACTATCCTAGGCACTTTGACATTGGGAGTGGGGTCATCTAGACCCACTAGACAGTGGGGTCATCTAGACCAGTGTTTTTCAACCTTTTTCTGAGCCACGGCACACTTTAACCTTTAAAAAAATCCCGCGGCACACCAGCATCCAAAAACTAAACAAAAAAAAGGAGAAACTCATAGTCTGTATTGATCTACAGTCCCTCCATGATCTCACATGCATTTTTGTGATAATTGTGGCAGAAAAAGCTGGAAACTGCAGCTGTTTTTTTCTAAAAGATGCAATAAAATTTAAATTAGAAGATTTAAAAACAGTTTGAAGTGTGTTCGTTGGTTTCAAGACGTTTAACAACAGATCTCCTTGTGCGCTGTCACTCTCACAACCCAATGCATCATGGGAGATGTAGTGCATAAAACGGCCGGAGATCGCTTTTCGGAGCTTCATGGTTTTGTTCTCTTGTTCCACGGTCTGATACCGGATTCTGTGGAAAGCTACACCGCTAAAGACGAGCTTTAGATGGTATTTCTGTTGGAACTGAGAGACTTTATAAGCAGAATCTGAACAAGGAAGTGAAGACTTTAACCACTTCTGATTGGTCAGACTGATGACATGTGATTAAGCCTCCAAGAGTGATTGGTGGAGACAGTTAAAGGGGCGGGACTTTTCCAAAATACAGTCGAAGCTGCAGCTAAATCGCGGTACCGTCATTCTTATCAAAATGTCTTTAATAGAATCAAATAAACACAAAGAAAAAAGTATTTTATGATCTTTTATAGTCCTAACTACTCAGTGTTTTATCAGGATGTTTGGATGAACAAAGAGCTGAAATCCTGGAGATGGAAATGTTTTTAGATCAGTTAATGAGGACAATTTCCCACAGCACACTTCACCATCGCACACTGGTTGAAAAACACTGCTCTAGACCCACTAGACAGAGCTCTGAACCTTTGTTCTTCAATGATTTGTGATCTTCACTGGTGTCCATGGATTCCATGAAATCCTCTCCACCTTTATCCACCTTTGTCATGGTAGGAGAACACCTCAATGGAAGGAGGGGGGGTCATAGGATAGAACAAGGGTTACATTTTAAAATCCTGAATTTTAAAGTCTGATTCTTCTTAAAGATCATTTAAAAATGTTGGTTTTGTTTCTGAAAACATGCTTGATGTCCGTTTGGATCACGATGGAGTCGGTTTGAGTTTCTAGAGTTTAGTCAGAAAACTCTGACGAGTCCCAAGCTGACCTGGAAAACTTCGATGGAGGCTGATCAGAGAACAGCCAGCGGAGCTCAGATTTGACCGTCACCATGGCAACGGCTAAACAGACCTCAGCGGAGCTGAAACAAAGAACTCAATAGAAGGCAGAGGCACAAAGTCATCAATAAAAACGAGTGATTGATCCTGATCAACCAGACCTCACATCATGAAAGTGGAATTCATCGAAACCCCACCAATCACAGAAAACCAGAAGTCTCCAGTCTACCTGAGCAGACCTTCTCAGAGTCTTCCTCACTCACAGAAGAGGCTGTGATGAAGATGCACGTCCAGTAAAGTAGATCATAACATGATGAAAGCTGCAGTGACCTTCGTTTGAACCAAACGTCCCTTTATGTTCAGAGGCTGAAGAATGTAGAAAAGCTCTGACCCTGAGGAACACCAGCAGCGACGACGGCAGCACCGTCAATCCGATCGGAATTCTGGGAATGAGTGAAGCTCAGGTGGGAGGAGCCAGAACTGTTCCTGACCAGGTGAGGATCACCCACTCACAGCTCTCTGACACTCCAGCAGGAACTTCTCCGGATGTCCGTCGTCTGATTCCCTCCTGCTTTGGTAGACGTGCCGGTTCTGTTCTTCAGGCGGTTCTGACGGGTCGTTCAGCTCGCTGCTGCTCAGTCACCAGGTTCCTCTGTTACCTTCAAAAGTAGGAAAAGCTCCAAGCCAGAAGGTCAGAGGTGACCTTCAGAAACCACAACCATGGAAGATTCAGGTGGACGTCAGTTGTACAAGCTCCGCCCCCTCCTGTGAGCCGTCAAAGGCAAAACTCAGCCTTTCTAAGTCCAACCCCTCTCTGCCTCTGGGACCCCCACCCCCTGGGTGGGCCTTCTTTTTCATCAGTGCAGGTCCCACAGGAGTCTGCTTGGACTTTCATGTTTCCTTCGGGGAGGGGGGGGTGAGCTGCTCTCCAGGAAGATCGGCCTTCAGAGACCCACAAGCACCTTTGAAGTTCTCAGCTGCATCCGGCTTCAGCTGCAACAGCTTCTCACGGCCTCCTGCAGGAGCAGCAGGAACTCGCTCTGCGGCGCCGTGGCGGGTTCCTGCTGCTCCGCTTCCCTGCAGACATGAACCAGAACCTGGCAGAAACGGGTCCCAGCACAGATTCCTTCTGGCTTTCCTCTGTTCTCAGTGAAGGTTCTGGCTTCGCGACCCGCTGACCTCCTGAGCGGGTTTCAGGGCTGGAAGCAGTTTCTCCATCCTCGCTCTGTGGTTTTTTGAGTTCTGGCTCCATTTGAGACCAACTCAGAAATAACATTTTGATTTCTCATACTTTTTGGAGACTGTGATTTGGGGGGTTTTGTGATTGTCGGCTGCAGATTTGCAGAAACGCAAGAATTTGTGTTTAAATCCAAAACGGATTCAGTGAAAACACACGACGGTGGTTCTTAAACCATCTACTGATCTGGACCTTCGGCTCCTTTTCTCCTGCAGACCTGCTGCCTGACCCTCTTGACTGTCCGCTGCAGGACCCGGATCTCCAGCTGCTCCCGTTCAGCCAGCAGCAGTACCTCCCTGCAAACCTGCCCTTGTCCTTTCACAACGCCCCGCCCTCCTCCCCCTCCTCCTCCCAGCTCTGCCACCCTTCATACCCCGTCTGCCTGGTGGGGCCCTGCGAGCCGGGCGCGGAGGCCCTCTGCGGGGGCCTGGCTCAGGGGTGTGGAACTGTGGAGCTGCCCCTCGGGCGGAGGTCCCGGGTGGGAGTGGGGGGCAAGAGCAGAGGCCAGGATGAGCTGTGTGTGGTGTGTGGGGATAAAGCGTCGGGGTATCACTACAACGCCCTCACCTGTGAGGGGTGTAAAGGTACCCCAGGTCACCTGTAGGCTTTTGTTTGGATTCACAGCAAGGTGAGCTGCTGATGCCCCCCCCTCCCACAGGTTTCTTCCGGCGCAGCGTGACCAAAAAGGCCGTTTACCGCTGCAAGAGCGGCGGCAGCTGCGAGATGGACATGTACATGAGGAGGAAGTGCCAGGACTGCCGGCTCCGGAAGTGCCGCGCGGTGGGGATGCTGGCGGAGTGTGAGGACGGCTGCCTCCATGCACCAACCCGGAAACACCAACCCGCCGCTGAAACTGTGATTTCTGAACCTCGCAGGCCTCCTTACAGAAGTGCAGTGCCAGTCCAAGCGCCTGAGGAAGGGGATCAAGGAGGAGGACAGAGCAGGAGGCAGGAGCCTGACTTCCACTGCCACACCACCTGGACAGGTAAAACACAGGATGCTTCCCTGTTGGCCACAGAAGCCACGCCCACACAGCACACAGAGGTGGAGTTTTAGCTTCTGTGCCAATCACAGCAAATGCATCAGACAGGAAGTACTTCCCTCCAAACCTAAACCTGACTGTTCTGCCCTCCACCTGCTGCAGGCTCCGCCCACCAGCTTGAACAGAGAGGAGAGGTGTTTGGTGGACAGGATGGTGCAGGCGCAGCGCTTCTGCGGCGATCAGGGGGACAGCGGCTGGACGGTAGGTCAGCAGAAAGCTTTACGTCCACAAAAGTTCCTCCGCCGTCCTGACGGTCCCCGTGACTGCGGCAGGTTTCTGAGTGGGCGTGGTCAGAGGACGGGGGAGGCACGCCTGCTGCGGTGTCGCCACAACTCCACAAGCTACTGCAGTTTGCCAGGACGGTGCCAGGTACCTCCACCCTCCACCCTCCTCCCCGGTGAGATGAGAATGCAGGTGAAGGCGCGCCTGCTGGGAGGGGGGAGGCACCAGGCGCGCCTTTATTCTGACAAAACGCTTTAAAGACGTCCAGAAAAACATCTGCCAGCAGGGGAGGGGGGGACTTCCAACGCCAGGTGGAACGCCTGATGCAGAGGCTGCACCTCTGGCCTGGGTGGAGGTCTGCTGTTCATGGCGACTGTGACGTCATATTCATGCCCCCACGTTGCACACAAAAGTTGCAAATAAAAATATTCAATATTTGTTTTCAAATTTATTTTTTCCCTCCAATTTTTTCTTTTGCTTTCAAAATGTTTATTTTTGCTCTCATAAAGGTCCAACAGCTGAGAGCAAAATCAAAAAGTGAGATGAGACACAACGCATGTGAAAACATTTGTGTTGCAAACGGAAATGTATTTTTGAGAGACGATATTTAAGATTTTCATTTGCAACGTAGAACCTGTAGCAGCGTGGGGGCATAGATATCACTCCCTACTCCTGCTGGGGTTCCGTGTTTCCCCGTGTTGGCAGGGTTTGACCTCCTGGACGTCTCGGAGCAGCACGCCCTCTTGTCCGCCTCCTGGCTGGAGCTGGTGTTCCTGCTGTCAGCTCAGCAGTTCTCCCTCAACCCATCAAGCCCCAGTCCAGGTGAGCAGACGGCGCTCAGGTGAGGCAGCCTGACCTGCAGACAGCGATGCACAGAAAGCACGGTCTGATTGTCCTGGTCGTCAGCTCTGCAGCTCTTCGGCGTTTCCGCACAGAGCTGGTTCAGACACGCAGACGCCACGGACCACATGGCGGGGAGGGCGCCGATGTCCTCAGGTGAGCTCAGAAAGGGAAAAACAGTCGGTAGAGGAACTTCTGACAGACTTCCTGGTGTGAACAGGAAGCGGCGAGGATCTCCGCAGGCCCGTGCTCGGTTTCCTGCGCAGCATGGCGGCGCTGCAGGTGACAGAGGCGGAGTATGCGCTGCTCACCGCCACAGCGCTGCTGTGTTCAGGTGAGACGCCAGAACCACAGAAACCTTTAGACAATCACCTGAGCTGAAGCGGCGCTTCCTGTCCGTCTGCAGACCGAGCCTCCCTGCAGGCGGCCGGCTGCGTGGAGAAGATGCAGGAGCTGATCCTGGACCTGCTGTCCCGGCTGTGTGGGGCCCGGGCTGGGGCCGCACACGGGGGGGCACAGCGCTTCGGATGCTTGCTAGGCCGACTGACGGAGCTACGAACTCTTCATCACAACCACCTCATTCTCATCAGAGGGCAGCACGGACGCCGATGAAGAGCAGACGTAGGAACGACCTCTTTGACCTCTACAGGAGGATTTCTCCACAATGAAAAACATGTTTTTATATTTTTAGTTCCTGTAAACAAACCTTCAGCACTTTTATTGTTTTTTTTCTGATAAAGTGATAAAACCTGTTTGTTTATCTTTTACTTTCATTGTTCAAAAAACAGATTTGAAGAGACATTGAAAGTTCTCACAGAGTTTTTAATAAATCATTTTCCAAAAAGAGGAAATACTGACAGGAGAAAATAGAAGTTATTATCATTATGTGTGGGAATAAATAAAACCATGAGTGACGGTTTGCACTTCACAAACAGTTTTCTATCAAATTGTTGCTGCACGTTATTAAAACTTTTCATTTAAATACGTTGATCTCTGTTTTTTACCAATATAGCTTTATTTCTTCTTTTAAATCTTTCATAAATAAACTATTTTTCTCTGTATCAAAAAGAGGATTCAAATATAAAGAACGGCTCATTGTTGTTCGCAGAGAAGCCCCCCCTCTGTGACGTAACACTTGTCAAGCTGATTGAAATACGCAGTTAAAACAGCAACGTTAAATTAAAAGGATTTTATAATACACGTTCATATGTACAAAAGCGCGACGGTGAAATGTCCACGAGTTCTTCAGGAAAACGTAGGAAAGGTGGGGTAAAAAAGACGGCAGTGATCATCTGTTGCTAGGCAGACATTCCTCCCGCATCGTGGCAGAAAAATCCCAGACCTTCAAAAATCCCTGACTGGGAGATACCATTCCGACACGGGGGTCAGCGACCCCTTGCAGCTCCGCTGTGTGGCTCTGTGCTGCGGCGCCGTGGTTAGAAGAAGCTGGGGGGCACGAAGCAGTGGCTGTGGCTGACGCGGCTCAGGTGGATCATGGCGCGGTCGTACGCCACCTGCACGGACTTGCGGATGCTGGACTTGCGACCTTCCATAATGCGCAGCTTGTCAGCTGTGTCGTCCACACCCAGAGGGGTCACTTTGTCCCGGGGGAGCCACTGCCTGCAGAGCCATACGGACCACAGTGAGGTTCTGATGACAGAGGTCTCTCTAAACGCTAACGGGTACTGATGACGGCGTTGGCACTCACCACGTCCGCTTGTTGTCAAAAAACAGAACCAGGTAGAGTTTTTCATTGGCTTCCTCCTGTCTCTGCTCCCCCAGGTGGAGGACGTCCTTGGGTGGGACAGGTATGGGAACTCCGTTGTGCAGCAGGCCCTCCTGTGGCATGTCTGGATCAATGATCTGAAAGAACACGGCCGCGTGAGCTCAGCGTCCAGGCGGCTCCAGCTGAGGGGAAACGTTTGGCGTTTACCAGCGCCGGGTATGACGGGTATCCGCGGCATTTGGCCCACACCAGCTCCAGAGGCTCCAGAGGCTCCAGCTCCGCGTCCCGCTCCGGCGTTTGGCCGCCCGCGCCTGAAAGACCAAACACACTGGAGTGGCTTGATGGGAACAGGGACGACTGCTCCAGAGAAGACAGAAACCAAAGAATACCAGAGTAATCCGAGTCTCCGTTGAGCATCTCAAAGAGAGGAACTCTGGACAGAGCCGGCTTTCCAAGGCTTCGTTTGGGGGGAGAGTAGCTGGAAGACAGAAAATTCTATTATACAGTATTATTTTCAGTTGGCAGGAATCACAACTTTCTTTTATTTATAAAACTATGACAGAACACACAGGAAGAGTTTGAAGAGACAGAAAGCTAAAAGCACCAATCCAGAGAGAACGCTCTTACTTTGTAAAATAAAACACCAGATTCACTAGGAAATAAAAAACGACCTGAATTTTTTGTTCTGCTTTTTTTTAATCCTTGTTGTTGATTTAGTGAAATATAGGATAAAGCTAAATATTTGTAGATATTTTAACTCTAGATTTCCTGGTTCGGTTTGTGAGACTTACGTTTCTTTGTGCAGAACCGGACAGGACTCGGAGTCAGACCCATCGTCTTTGTGGAGGCTGAAGCCGTTCGTTAGTCCTGAGAGGAAAAAAATATGAATCATAAACATTAAAGAGTAAAATATGAGGGGGAAAAAAAGCTCAAAAGTTCTTTAGTTTCATCAAACAATAACCTAAAAACGTCCTGTGTTCTTTTAGGAAACAAGAAAGAACAACAACGATCGATTTCTACAAAAATGAGAGCAAAGTCTGAAGAAATCCAGAGGATAAAGTCTAACGTGCAGTAGCAGGCCGGTCCGTGTTCCAGATGCATCCAGTGCTGTGGGCAGCAGCAGGAAACGCTCTCAAAAAGGTGGCAGCCTCACTCAAAAGGACCGGCGTGAGCGCCACGTCGAGCCCCACCAACAGGGCGGCGCCCACACACAGCAGCGGTTTTTTTACATCAGGAATGGATTTAGTAAAACATGATGTTTTCATTTCAGAGCCATGGATCCGTACATTTGACCTACTTTTGAGATATCTGCAATCAAAGCAAGAATATCGCACAAAACAACACAACCAGCAGTTGTTGTAAAGAATTCAGCAAAACTCCATTCATTGAAAGAGGAAAGAACTTCCATTGACTGTAGTAACTGAGCTCCACTAGCACTGATCTGTTGGCCCTTCAACATTTTCTTTCAAACGCCGATCTGAACTCACAAGCACAAACTTTAAGCTCAGGGTATAAAATGAGCTTCTACTTTTTGTTGAGTTTGTTAAGTTTGTTTTTTGGTCCGTCCTGACTTCTATGGGTTCTTTCCAAACCGCCTGTGAAGACGGCAGCAGGAAGACAAACGGCTGTTCGACTGAAGCTTCTTACCGGTTTCCAGCGTCTGAATCCTGTCCAGCTCAGGCTCCGAGCACAGGTCCCGTGTGGACAGTTGGGACAGGGTGGGGGGTCCTGGGCTCCTCTGGGGGGTCTTGGTTGGAGTGGACAGAGGAGTAGTGGACGGGGTTGTCGAGGAGGAGTCGTGTTCCTCCGGCGCTCCTTTTCCATGCCGTAAAGTCCTGTCTCTTTCTCGGAAAAGCTTGGCACCGTTTTTTGCTTTCTTAAACAATACAGACGTCCGCCGTCCCACCCCCCCGGTGGGAGGACACGGCGGAGGGTTGGACGCCACGTGACCTTCTCTGTGCAAATGTTCACGCGGCGCCGCAGCCTGTTCCTGCACCTCAGAGCTGTCAGAGGGGCCGCTCGGCACGCCGCCGTCCGTCTTCGGCCGCTTGCAGGGCCAATAGGGGGGCTCCGCCGTGATGGGGCGCAGGGTGGGGGGCTCCAGAGGCGCATCCCCCCGTCGCGGAGGAGGAGCCGGGCCTGTCGGTTCCAGTGTCGGGGGGGACGTGGACTTGAGGTCTTCTGAAAGATGAGGACAGAAAACTTTATTTCAGCCAGAGTGAGTGTGAAATGGCGGCGGGGGTGCGATGCGGTGGCGCTGCATTCACACGGCAGGGCGTCGGAGCTAACCGGCACCCAAAGTTGGAGAGTTGGGGAAAACATGGAGGACCGTTTCTGTCAGCAAACGTGAACGGTAATGCTCTCACAACTGTACAGCAGCAACATGGCAGAATGACACGCCCCCTGAGTCACGACTGTCATCATCATGCTTTGCTGTCGTCTGTCAGGCGTGTGCTCAGAGGTGGGATGGTATGGCATGACTGCATGTGGTGAGTCCATGGGAGGGATGCAGAGAGGAGGCGCAGACACTGGGAGAGAGGAGGCAGCCATGGCCAACCACACTCTGTGGGCCCCTACTTACTAGACTGGAGACAGTGGGGTGGTTGGGGTTGGTGCGTGGGGGGGGCCCTGGCTCAATTACCTGAGGACAATGTTCCATTAGCTCATGTTCACATCGGCTCTCAGTGGCGTCAAAGGCTCGTGCTTCGGAGGCATCATTCTGTGGTAAACGTGCGTCTTTCTCACCTTTGTCGGAGGACAAACGGCCGTTCTCTGTCTTTGCTTCTTTTTCATCATCGTCCTCCTCCTCCTCCTTGAGATGCCCGTTGAGGAGGCCGTGCCGGGGGGGCTGACCCTGCCTGTAGCGAAGGCTGTTGATCTCCCGGCGGAGGAGGCGCATGCGTCGAGTTCGGGCGCCGCTGCACCGCATGGAGGAGACGAAGTCCAGCTTCTCCAGGAGCTCCTTCAGCTGGTCGTCCACGCTCATGTGGAGTCTGTTCTTGGGATCCAGCACGCTGTCGACTGAGCGCAGCCAGGCGTTAGTCCCACCGCAGGATCACAAAACACATGTGCAAAGGCGGCGGGACACTTTCAGCAGCTGACTGCAGAACTGAAGCAGTCCCATTTACAAGTCACAAGGAATCCATCAATCAAAACTAAAATAAAGACGACTTCTGTCAAACTCAGGTTGCGTCTGGTCCCAAAGACAAAGCTCGCTCATGTGGGTGTCTTACCGTCCTCCCAGGTGCAGCTGTAGAAGTCTCTCTTCTGGGGAGACTCTGGGAGGTGCATGCCAGTGTCCAGGTCTAGGCCGATGTTTGCGGCTTGTCGTTGGGCGTGACGCAGAATGGCGCCCCCTAGGTCCCGGAGATGTAGCGCGGCCCTGTGGAAGACGGTGTCCCTGGCGTTATAGAGGAGGCAGTTGGACACCATGAGGTTGAAGTCGGCCTCCAGTTCGGACACGGAGCGGTAGAGATGGCGTTCCAGCTTGGAGCGCATGGTGGTGAAGTCCATGGGATGGCTGACAAACTCCAGGTAGTCAGGAACCTGAAAACAAACCAAAGCCGCTCAGGAGAAAGAAGACAAATGAAGAAAGCAAACAACAGATAGGGGGCGTAGTTTTCTCTTGTCCACAGTCACGGAGGATAAAACAACCAAACTGAGGACCGGCAGCAGGTGAACAGGCTGCTGTGGCTTCAGTTGGCCACCAGGTGTCCCCGTTCTTTGTTTGGTTGAAGCCTCAAAGTTGATCTTGTTCTTGTTGTCATTTCCGAACCATTTGACCTACTTTAGAGATCTCTCACTGAGGTTTACAATAATCAGTGCTCCGGAACAACAACAAACTTCAAACCAGTCAGACTTTGAGCTGCAGGAGTTTTCCTAAAGACTCAGAGACGCTGCACTCTGAGGGATTCATGTTTAGACCAACACAC
Source organism: Oryzias curvinotus (assembly GCA_023969325.1). Classification (NCBI taxonomy): domain Eukaryota; kingdom Metazoa; phylum Chordata; class Actinopteri; order Beloniformes; family Adrianichthyidae; genus Oryzias; species Oryzias curvinotus. Next base: position 34,465,556 of record CM043712.1, on the reverse strand, counting down.
ATTTACAAAAACTAACCTTTTCTGTAGGATTTTACTGTGGTTTTGCATTAAAATACTCATTCAGTATTTTTTCCATAACATGTCTAAGTTTCTGCTAAATTAAATTCATGTTATTTGTAAAGAACTTCTATTGTAAAACATTATTCTAACTGAAGGTTTTTATTCCAGTGCTGAGCAGAGGAAGAGCGGTCAACCTTTGATCAGAGGGGGGCGGGTTTGGTTGCCGTTCGACCCTCGCATGTACCAAAGTGTCCTTGGGCAAGACACATTCCGAACGTCCTGCTCCCCATCAGTGTGTGTTGGGCTTTGATTTATAAATGCTAATAGTTCATCTGGTCATCGTTCTCAAACATCTTCACACCTGCATCCTAACGTCCAAACAGCTCGTGCTTCTGGTTCTGAACGGCAGGAGAAAGCGGTCACGCCGTCACGCTTTCCTCTGAGGGAAAGCTGGGTTGTGCATCACTTTTGCAGCCAAACACAGGAAAATATCATTTAATGGTGTTAAAAACTGGTCAATAATGTCTAATGTCAGTTCAACTCCCAGCTGTAAACACTGTATAAATAGGTGATCACAGATGTAAACTAAACCAGCTAATGACCATCTGATCCGAGACGACCTTTAACCCCAAAGTCTTTGAAATGGCTGTCTGCAGCCCACTGATTTCAGAGGCAGCAATTATCCGGTAAAACCACGAACATGAACTCTGAAGTTCAGCATCTCCACCACATTCATTCAGTTTGCATCAGTTCAACTCTTCCAGCCAGATTGTGAGGCTGCATGAACACTTTTTATCGTTCGGGTCGTGTTTTTCCACACACACACACACACAATGTAGCTAGAGGGTCTGGCCTAAGAAGACTTCCACATGTAACTGCACAACATAGATTTAAACCACCAACCCTCCACCCCTGAGCCACAGTATGCATCCTACAGCCAGCATGCTAGCACTGACTGCTGGGGTGAAAACAAAGGAAAACCAGGATGATTGCAGCCCAGACCCTCTGAACTCAGGTCCGTGTGACTGAACCTCGTCAGGAAAAGGGCAAAGAGCAAAGACTGACAACGTTTACACTTGTAATCCTACTTCTTTTATGCAAACTGGCTGGTCAAAAATGTGGGCTGCGTCCTTCTCCTGAAGTTGGTCCAGAGTTGTACGAAGCAGCATCAGCATTGGAGTCAGCTGCACCTCCAGAGCTGCCTGCTGAACTTTGACCTGCAATGACCACAGAGCACGACCGTTTAGGAGGAGAGCAGCTTTTCACCAAATCCTAAAACCTGCTGGGAAGACATGTAAGACATGAGGGAACACACTTTATAAACTACAGCTTTATTCACTAAACCTAGCTTACTGTGTTATTACTTATGTTGTGATTTCCATTTCAAGACCAGAATCTAGGGTCTGAATGTGGTCATGGTAGTGAATCCATGTACGCTGTGTTACCTGCTCTCCTTTGAGTTTTTCTCTCTTGCGGATCAGCTCCACCAGCAGCCGCGCCTTTTCCAGATCATGCCGCAGCTTCTGCCAGTATCTCAGAGCTTCTCGTGCCGCAGAAACCTTTTCATCCACTTCAGGCTACGGAGGAGAACTCGCTTTAGAGCTGGAACTTTGACTCTACCACAAACCTTTTTGTGCAGCAATCAGTTTTTCCTGTTTCCTTTACAACATTAAAGGGCCTAGATGATGCAAAATCAGGTTTTAGAGCTTTAAGGTGTATTATAAAGATCATTTCTCTGAAAAACAAGCCCACAGCGGTATTTTGATCTCTACAAACCTGCTCCCTGAGCACCAGCCCCTCCCGACCCACAAAATTGAGAGGGTCCTCACATTGTGACATCACAAAGTGAGGAACCGCCCCTTCCAGGAAGAGTCTGTGCTGCCAGCCCCGCCCCCAGACTAACATACACGCCCACTTTCTCCATAGAGCTAACGGTGATTGGCCAAACGCTTTCATTTATATGAACAATATGAACATCTACCTTTGCAAAAGATTGAATGTGGTTTGTTTTCGTGGCAGAAACACAGACAGGCTGCCAAGAGTGACGTCGTCAAATGGGCGACACCCACAAGGAGCGAAAGGCGGAGCCTCAAAGATCAAGTCATCTTATATCTAGTTGGAAAATGAGCTGCTAAATATTTCATACTTCATTTAAAAAATCGTTCTTTAGCGTGCCAAAGGTAACCCAATGCATTCAGCCCAAGAGTAAACACCTGGGCCACGCCCTCATTGTGCTTTTTACCTTCACTGCTGCCTTATGTTTTCATTTACACACCCTGGGCTCCCTGAGACGAACCTGGCGCTTAGCCTTCCGTTACTGACAACGCGTTACACAAGGGTAATATCTTCTCGTATATGGACATCGTTTACTCTGAAAGGCTAGATAAAGCATGATAAAGGCCCTTTAACAGTCTGGTAGCCTAACATTTTGGCCTGACCTGCTCTATAGTCCTCTGGGAATGGACGTTCGAGTGCAGGCGCCGGACCAGCGGCACGCCGTTTCTTGACTGGCGCTTCAGTCGCCAATAGTTATACAAGCGCTGGATGAAGTGGTTCTTCCTTTGGAGGAAGATTCCTTTGCATACGCTATTCAACCTGAACAAGAGGAAACAGCAGACACACATTTGAAGGATTTTCAGCACATCTGATGTTTACACTGAACATCGTAGCTTCTACAGAATAGGTTATAACAAAAACCTTTGCTTTATAACATGTACGTTTCACACTAGTCGGTTTAAACAGCGAGTGTGTCTCCACTCTCATGCTTCTGAAGGACTAGGATGATTTATTTACACAGGAAACACTGAGCCGTCCTTCATGGAGAAGATCAGCACAGCTCTGCTGCAACGTTTGAACAGATGGAATTTATCCAGATGTGAGAGGCGTTTGTTTCTTTGATGAACATCTAAAGTGAACCCACTTTAGGTGGAATATTAGTGTAATCCTTGACAGAAGCATAGACAGCTGCCTGCAGGTTCCTGCTGCTGGATTGTGATCTTCTCCAGTGAATTCAGACCTTAAGCAACGGTGACAGCTGGATGTTCTCCAGGGAGATCACGGAAATGTGCTAACATCGAGATAACAAGGGAAAAAATGGGTTTTTGTAAATGAAACTGGACTGTAAGTTCTATTATAAACAGAAATACATTAATATGACTCTGTTCCTAGATCCACCTGAAGCTGCCGGAGAACAGAATCCTGTGAACTAAACCCTCAAACTCTCATCTGAAAACAAACAGTGTAGATGTAATCTGACCTGTTGGTGGGGATCTGAGGAACGGCCACCTGTAAGGAGCCTGTGTGTTTAGGGGAAGCTTCTTCAGCCTTCTTGCCTTTCTTTCTATCACTCCTCCCATCCTCTTCAGGCTTTCTGCCTTTTTTTGGCGTGGTTGGACCGACGGTGTAGGCGCTCTGTCCTCTGCTAGCCCTCCCTCGGCTCCCCACCACCCGTCCTTCAGTCTCCTCGTCTGACCCCGCGTCCTGTCCCGGCGGAGAATGGGCCTCGCAGAACGCCGTCTTCTTCACCGAGAACGTGGTTCCGTTGACGTTTGTTTCTCTCACCGGCTCGATCTTCATGAACAAACCGGCGCGCTGAGCACACGTGACGTGAAATGCCGTGTAACAGTTGGCCTTGTGACACTGGATGGATGCGCCGCGGCCTTTCAGTTTGCACAGGTAGCAGGTCAGCTTCCAGCGCGCTGGGGGAATATTCCCGACTCCTTCCACCGGCTCCAGAAACACGGTGTTGGCAAAACAGACCTCAGGTATCCATATAGCACAGACCACGTGTGCCCATCGGCCGTCGCTGGTTTGTTTAAAGGCGCCGCCTCGATTTGGACACAAAACACAGTCAATTGGTTTCTGAGGAGACTGCAGACAGCAGCGGCACAGCCACTGGCCCTCGGGGATGTAGGGGACCCCGTAACACTCCTGGTGCACAGCCAGGTTACAGGAGTCACAGAAGAGGATGACATTACTGTTGAGACATTCATCGTCCAGGCACACGCAGCAGAAGGCATCGTCATCGATAGAGCTCTGAGATGGCGCCCGGCTGTGGGCTTCGCGGTACGCCTCTTCCTCCAGCCGGTCTACCAGCAGCTCAAAAGTGTCCGGGGAGACGGCCGAGGAACCGTCGGATGTTCGGCCAGCATTGACCATCTCCAACCAGGCAGTGTCTTCTTCATCCATGTCGTATTCTGCCGTCCCCTCATGCTCCTCACTGGAGGGTTCGATATAACGATAGTATGCTGCTGGTAGAGGAGGAGCTTCGACCGGCGTGAATGTCTCCTGGACACGGAACTTCGGTTCGGGGAGAGTCACATGGTTACCGTGTGATGAATGTAGCTTTTCTAAGGACTGTGGCCGAGTACTGGGGCAGTGGTTCTTGGAGGGCTGCGTTGACCTGACAGAGAAACATTTGGAGTCTTTCTTGCGACCTCTTGGTGTGATGCGTTTGCGGGTTGTTGGGGCACTGCTGGTGGGGCCTGATGACTGCTCGCTGTTCTCTTTGTTGCTGTTACACTCGCTGATGTCCTGAGCCATCATTTCATCCTCTGTAATGACCTCCAAAGGCTCAACGATGGAAATACGGTGGAGCCTTCCATCTAATTCCACCTCCACCACTTTCTGAGCCTGAGAATAAGAAAGAGTCTCTCGGGTTGGAGACGCTTTAAGGCTATAAGGAGAAGGAGATCGCTGGCGGGCAGCTCCTCTCCCACCAATAGCTCCATTGGACCTAACATCTACTTCACCTCCTGGGCCTGCGTGGCCTTTTTGACGTTGTTTCCTCATAGGCTGCTAGTCCCACTCCTTCCTGAATAAAAAAAGATCATATCAAGCAATAAATATTAGAAAAGAATTTTTTTTTTTTTTTAAAAACCTTTAGGAATAATGTTTTCCAAATGTGAGGCAGAACTTTTGTTATGATCCTCTATATCTCAGCTTTAAAACAGTTTTTATCTAGAATTTGAACACAAGTGTCATAGAATTAAGCACTAATGCAAAAAAACACCTGTTCAGTCTGTGTGAAGCACTATTGTAAACATTCCCCTAAACATGTGGCACATACCAACAAACCCTATCTGACTTCAATCAGGAAGCACTTCACATGCGAAACTACAAAGAAAACTTTGTAAAATAAAGTCAAGTAGCAGTAGTAAATTTTTCTGGAGCTAACGAGCTTCACCGCAACAAATCATGAACAACCAATCAGCTTACAGCTAAGATTGATTGATCTGTCAAAGAGCCAATCAGAGTCTCGAAGACCGAGGCGTCCGCGGATACAGTCCTTCCTAACATGTCAGCCATATTTCCAGTTTTAAACACTGTTAACTCAGACAGATTTCATTCTGACAGCACTTTAAAGGAGCGATGCAGTTTTTCCCAAGTTGGAATAAAATCAACGAGCTAACGTGACGGCTAACTGACACAAACTACAGAGGAAAACAAGCAGACTAGGCGATCTGCTAACTTTCAGCTTGACAGAATCTTGCGATAGTTAGTTGTCTTATTTTATTTTCAAGCGGTGGTTAAAAACCATTAGGAGACTAAACACACGGAAGTTTAAAATCGTCCGACAACAGCGCAGAGGTTAAGGAAGCAGAACGTTTCCGCTGCTGTCTACCTACCGACTGACAGCCGGCGCTCGGAGCCACTCTCACAGAAATGGTCGCCAAACCGGGCGCCTCCGCTACCCTCTCGGGGCTAACAGCTACCGCTAGCCCGTCTTCGTTCGCTTTTCCAGCCGGTATATTTCGTTCTAACACAACACTTCTGTTTCTTCACAAATCGGCGCCTTGGAAGCAGACAGCAGCACCCCTCGGACACGCGGAATACACTAATGCTATATCTACAATATCTACGGAAGAAAGCGCTTCTTGTCGAAGTAATTTTGTTAGATTTACTAGCTTTTTCAGCTAGTTAGCTAGCTGTTTGGGGATTTGCGCTTCACAAGCCAAAATAAAACAACTTCCGGTTGTGGATTATAAAATAAATTCATTTTAACTCTAGCTTAGAAGGTTCCTCACTTTAATTCGCATTAAAACTACAAATTACATTAAATAACATACCAGTTATTTTATTTAATAACTTCATGCATAACAAGTAGAAAAAAAAACAAATCACAGTAATCGAAGGGTGCAACCAAAAGCCAAAAAAGATGCACGTCTATAGTGAAATAAATAGGCAAATTCATTCAAGCGCATAAACCTACATATGGGGTTCAAAAACCAATTATCACATTTAAACCAAATTATAACTTATTCTGGGAGGGCTGTGGACGATTGTCACGTTAAAAAGGCCTTTTATTATTTAGCTTTATTTTGACAGCGGGGCTTCTCTACTTCCGCTCGGAAATTTGCGGACATGATTACGCTAACTTGATAAAACCGGATTGGTAAAAGTTCACGAAGCCCGTCTGACGTCACCATTCAAGTCTTTTCGCGCGCAAGCTGCTTCGCGGCATTGGCCACGAGCAGCTTGATGCGCCGGTCGACCCGTGGTTTATTAATAACCCAAACACGTTTGTCTGCACTGATCATTGTTGAAATTATTTATTTATTCTCTCTTTGTCTTACATGAGGATTTAACAAACAATTAAGGCATAGCCATCTTTGACATTATTATTATGGGATGTTGAAACAACAGCAGAGGAAAACACATTAAAAGAACAAAAATAAAAACTTTTACAAGAGAGGAAAATAAAGTAATTGCTTTAAGGGGTTTAGACAAATCTAATAAATGGCGGGTTTTTTTATTTTCAGTGCGATGTAGGGGTCTGGAATATAGTGTTAAGATCCCTCAGAACCAAGTTTATGGCCTCTTACCTTTATAAATGTGTAATTATGGAGGAAGTATTTGTAAATAAAATCAATACGTTAATTAAATAGTCTTCATTTTTTATCAGTTATCCTAGTTTCAATATCCGTCCAATATTTTTTACTTGTCAGCCAATTCTGAAAGGAAGACCGGCATATTTGCACCGATCTAAAGGAAGTTCATAGTTGTCTGTTGTATTTCTACGCAAAAAAAAGGATGATTTATTTTTGTCTTTACTCCAATTATAGTAAATAATGTAGTAAATAATTGCTGACCCTATTAGTATCACTTTAGGTAAAAGAAGTGAAGACAAGTCCAGATGCCTGTGATCCAACTTCACGACAAAGTTCCCACACAGGATGAAGGAGAATCTTCATCCACACATCTCATGTTCATCACTAGCTGCCTCCTCTGAAGCATTTATACCCTCTTTACCTTCATTTCATCCATAATGTATGTCAGAATTACAAACATAGCTCTTCAAATGTTTGGTTTTATTGTTTATTTGGAACCATTATTACAGGAAGTCTGCATGAGAGAACCCTGCAGTACAGTCAACTCATTTGTGACACAATTTACCGATGGAGCGTATTCTGATGGACACTTCATTCAATTCAGTTTCTTTATAAAGCACCAGAGGACAACAGAGGTTGTCTGAAGGCGCTACACAAATGGCAGGATGTTCAGTAAAGAATTTCACAAAGAGGATGGATAAGAAAAACAAACAAACCCTAAAAAAACAGCGGCTGGAATATACAAGGGCACCCTTGGCTGTCTGAGGGGGTGGGAGGGTTGTGTAACATCACATTGAAAGAATCATGAGGACATAGTGAGGGTATTTTTCCTCTTGGAGTCCCGCCGTGGAAATGGCACAAAGCTTTTTACCTCCTTGAAACATAATCCTGTGGGGAAAAAAAAGGATAAATTACAAAGTAAACACAATAAGAACAACCTCAGAGTGATCACAGAGTACCAAGAACCAAGTAGACACTACATCCTTTGTGTTATTGAACGTCTTCCCTGTTTTTATTAAATGACGACACACACAGAGACGTTTGGTCTGCACACTCACAACCCGGGCACAGCAACATCGCCTTCCTGGGAGCTGAAGGCCGCAGACGTGAGGATGTTGTTTGTGTGTGTGTTCTACTTTGTAATATAACAGTTAGATTTGGAGCGCAGACCTGAAATGTAATCATTTTCTGTCACTCCTACTTGCAAGTAAAACCCCTAAAAAGATCAGTTTTGGCTCTTGAGCTTTATAGAGTCTGAATGCATCTCTGGAGCACTGATAGCATTTTTTACAGTCCTTTTCTGAAACATTTCCGAAGAAACGATGAAACCAGAATAACGGGAAGAAAAACCCATTTAGTGAGCGGTCCACCGCTGTGTTGGCGACTTACGCTTCCACTCATCCAGGGACAGCGTGGCGTTGTCGTGACTGTCGTCGTACGGCACCGGCTCGGGTAAGTCGTCCGGGTCTCGTAGGCTGTCAAAGTACTGATGCTCCAGAGCTATTTCTGCTGTGGGCCTCTCATCCCCGTCCAGAACCAACATCTTCTCCAGCAAATCGATGGCTGAAAGGGGGATTTCAGAACTCTGATTCAATGCATTCAAATAAAGACAGAGTTTATTAAAACACAGGCATGAATTCAGTATTGGACATTGGACAGGAAAAGGAGCAGTGGAGGTGGAATTAGATTGATTGTATGATTTGCTGTAATGCATATCACAGCTTTGTGTTGATTCATCCTCCCCCCAAATGACCACCGTAAAGGGATGCGTTAAGAATCTATTGTTGAGAATGATGTATTGCAGAACCTGAAAGCTGCTTTCATTTAGATCTATAATGCATTATGTCAGACTTGTGTTAAAAGCCTGCTGCTATCGATGCATGTTCATATAGACTTGTGTTGTGACGGGTAACCATGACAACCGAAAAGCAGTTCCTACGCAGGAGCCACCAAGTAGGCTTCTACAGCCCACATAAGACCTCTGAATGCAGACGGGTTACCGACGCGGGGAGGAAGGCCTTCCTGTGGTGGCGAGTGTGATTCTGCAGAGGACGTAAGAAATGACTTTTCAGCAGAAGCTCAGAGGTCTGGACACAGGACGGCGTGCAGAGCTGCAGGAGGAGCAGCAGGAGAACCAGCAGGAGGAGGAGCATGAGGACCAGCAGGAGGAGCAGCAGGAGAACCAGCAGGAGGAGCAGCAGGAGAACCAGCAGGAGGAGCAGCAGGAGAACCAGCAGATGGTGCCGTTGATGTGAAGGAGCCTCTTTGTAACCCACCTGTTTCTGTCCCTCACAGCTCACCTGTGTTTACCTGCGTGACTTCATTATGACCGCTGAGCCTCTCAACACATTCGCAGGTTTGAATCCCCCACCTTTTCTCTCTGCTTCAGTTTATTTTTGACATTTTCCATTTTTACTTCATTAAAACGGTTTTCTTCATTCTTTTTTAAAGGTAGATTTAATTTTCATTTAAATTACTGCAGTATGTCTAAATGTGTGTGAATGTGTGAGTGTGAATGTGTGTTGATGTGTGTGTTGATGTGTGTGTAGGTGTGTGTAGGTGTGTGTGAATGTGTGTTTGTGTGTGTGAATGTGTGTAGGTGTGTGTGAATGTGGAGCTCGTGGACATTAAATAAAGTAGAAACCTTGTTTATCATGAAGTAAATCTAGACGAGTCATTGAAGCAGACCCCAAAGAAGCTCATTCACCATCAGATCATGAGAACTAGAGCACGTCCAACAGCAACTCAACACAGTTGACACACAAACACACACATTGTGGATAACAAATGTCTTTTTGATCATTCTTCCTTATTCAACCAATATGTTCCATAAAATTCCTTAACATGTAAATTCTGTGATTACATTTCCTGAATGTAATAACAATTCTGAGAGCATCAATGCAAACTAAAAAATCATGAGCCATTTAAACGGTTTGGAACTTCCAAACCAGGAAAAAGAGAAGGAAAGGATGGAAACCAACTCACCCAATTCACTGGCTTTGGGGAACAGCGAGGAGAAGTCTTTTCTTGGGTAGCGAGGAAGATTCTTCACATACGTTTTGGCCTGAGTGAGAAGTGGATCACATTTCATGAAAGACTTTCCACTTTAATTCTGTACAGGTTTAGCTGGACCTTAAAACTGGTGTGGATTTAAGATCATTGGAAAAAAACAATTGTCTTGTTCAGGCTGAAGCCAGAAAGGACAAACTGAATGTGTTCCACCTCCGGACTGTCCAGTTTCTGAACAAACTCCGGGCCCGGGACTCCAGTAACCTTCAGGATCTGAGTCAGCTGGTCCATGTCTGAAGGCAGCAGTTAAGAATTGGAAATGTTATCATCACATCTAGATATCTCACATTTAGTTTCCAAAAAGGTCTAAAAACATCAGAAGATCAGCGAGATTTTCCTCAGTGAAGCCTGTAAATCAATGAAGAACAGAAAAAACTCTCACATTCTGTTTTGGACGTTGGTGTTTTAGCAATAAACGGCCACTTTGTTATCATCAATGTTTGATCAAGTTAAAAGAAAAGGATCTTTCCTCCTCAAAGAGCTAAAACCGGGACACGGCTCATGACAGGATACAGTCCTTTCCTTTGAAAAGCGTTTTTCCGTTGATCATTTCTCCCATGATGCACCCCACTGACCAGATGTCCACTAGAGGGAACAGTGAAAGAGTCGTCAGCCAGAGGACAGGAACCGCAATGAAATGAGGAAGCTCAGCTTTTCCTCTCAGTAAAGATCTGTGGCGCCTTCGGTCCCAGACTGAGTCCCTTCACAAAACAACAGCACAGCTCTGGGACACGCCCATCGTGGAACCAGACGTCCGCTTGCTCGTCCAACACTGAGATGCACTTTTCAGCAAGTAATTCAACTTTGTTTCTAGACTTTTAGGACAGTGTTTTTCAACCAGTGTGCCGTGGGAAATTGCCCTCATTCACTGATCTAAAAACATTTCCCATCTCCAGGATTTCAGCTCTGTGTTCATCCAAACAGGCCCTGATAAAACACTGAGGAGTTACGAATATAAAAGATCATAAAATACTTTTTTCTTTGCGTTTATTTTATTTTATTAAAGACATTTTGATAAGAATGAAGCTACCGCGATTTAGCTGCAGCTTCGACTGTATTTTGGAAAAGTCCCGCCCCTTTAACTGTCTCCACCAATCATTCTTGGGGGCTTAATCACATGTCATCAGTCTGACCAATCAGAAGTGCTTAAAGTCTTCACTTCCTTGTTCTGATTCTGCTCATAAAGTCTCTCAGTTCCAACAGAAATACCAGCTAAAGCTCGTCTTTAGCGGTGTAGCTTTCCACAGAATCCGGTGTCAGACCGTGGAACAAGAGAACAAAACCATGAAGCTTGGAAAAGCGATCTCCGGCCGTTTTATGCACTACATCTCCCATGATGCATTGGGTTGTGAGAGTGACAGCGCACAAGGAGATCTGTTGTTAAACGTCTTGAAACCAACGAACACACTTTAAACTGTTTTTAAATCTTCTAATTTAACTTTCATTGCATCTTTTAGAAAAAAAAAACAGCTGCAGCTTTTTCTGCCACAATTATCTCAAAAATGAACGTGAGATTGTGGAGGGGCTGTAGATCAATACAGACTATGAGTTTCTCCTTTTTTTGTTTAGTTTTTGGATGCTGGTGTGCCACGGGACTTTTTTTAAGGTTAAAGTGTGCCGTGGCTCAGAAAAGGTTGAAAAACACTGTTTTAGGAAACGTTTCTGACCCACAGTGGTACCCAACACGGGGAACATGCTCGCAGCACACAGCTGGGGGACGCCGGAGCCTCGGGGCACGCCCCCGCTGGAAGCCGTGGTGGTTCCCAGGCGCTGGGCCCGCCTCGCTCAGGTGAATCGAACAGTGGTGCGGTGAGCTCATGTGAGCCGTGACAGATGATGGAGCCCCCGCCCCTTACTGTATCAGCGTTAAAAGAGTTTGTGAGGGCAGCCAAAGGACGGCGAACCATCAATCCCGTGTGGTGCTGGCTCCGCACAACTGGTGTGTTGTGAGCATTGGCGCGGCATGACCCGACAAACACTGAACGGTTCCAGCACAGACACCAACAGGAGGACAGAGGAAACATTAGCAACTGCTGCTCTTGCCAGTCTGGGTGTAGTGCATCCAGTTCAGAATGACCTCAGGCGCACGGTACCAACGGGTCACCACGTAGCCCGTCATCTCTGCATCCGTGCTGCGAGCCAGGCCAAAGTCCAGGATCTGCAGCAGAACCAAAAACCGATCAGTCTGGGTCATAGAGGCTCACACCAGTGTCAATAAAGACAGACTGCAGACTGGATCCATCACCCTGTCAAAATAAAAGGCTACAGGAACCAGAGAGGCCTACGAAACGCTGCATGTCCACATGAACGTGGTCGCCTCTCAGCTCATAAGCATTTCTGAAGCATTACTTCAGACATTCCTGTCTGCATCTGCACTCCGCATCTGCAGACGCCGCGCTGCGTCTTTCACTCTCAAACACCTTCATGTCACGATTCAGAGTCCGACATTAGTTAGTGGATTTGAGGTGAGATCCTGTTCAGAAACCGACATGAAGAGGAGAGCAAACAAGCAGACACGGAAACCACAGACTTTAGTGGTAAAATGTCTCTTTGTTGGGTTAAAAATGTGAATTGTAAAATAATATTTATATATTTTCATGAATGATCAAAAGTCAGTTTTACTTAAAGGCTTTTGAAAGAGAAACCAGTTAAACAGAAGTTCCCATGATCACGTGCAGAGACGTTTGTTCCAGGTCACATTTCTTACCACAAATGTTCAGCCTGACCAAAAGCTTTGGGACAGCAAGTCTCTGATTTAAGCTGACAAAGGTTTGCTTTAAAAACCAAAGAGCTTCAGGAGCTTCCAGCCCCTCCCAGCTTCTCTCTCAGCAGCTGAAAGAAAATCCAGACCCTTCAGGGTCTTCTGGGTTTGACTGAAACTGAAATCCAAACTGTGATGCAGCACCGTTGAAACTTCCCTGTGATCTAGAAACTGAAAGAACGCGACGAAGAACGAAGACGTGATTTAGAGCACATGACTGATCTGAAGCACCTGCTGTCTGCACCTCAGCTTCTAGTAAATACATGTTCAACCAAAGAGTGGAGATGCATTCTCTCTAAACGTAAAGATGGTAAACACTTTAGAATGTGTGTCTGGATGATGGCGTGTTTGGATGATGGCGTGTTTGGATGATGGCGTGTTTGGATGATGGCGTGTTTGGATGATGGCGTGTTTGGATGATGGCGTGTCTGGATGATGGCGTGTCTGAATGATGGCGTGTGTGGATGATGGCGTGTGTGGATGATGGCGTGTCTGGATGATGGCGTGTCTGAATGATGGCGTGTGTGGATGATGGCGTGTCTGGATGATGGCATGCGTGTGTGGATGATGGCATGTTTGGATGATGGCGTGTCTGGATGATGGCGTGCGTGTGTGGATGATGGCGTGTGTGGATGATGGCGTGTTTGGATGATGGCGTGTCTGGATGATGGCGTGTTTGGATGATGGCGTGTTTGGATGATGGCGTGTTTGGATGAATGGCGTGTCTGGATGATGGCGTGTCTGAATGATGGCGTGTGTGGATGATGGCGTGTGTGGATGATGGCGTGTCTGGATGATGGCATGCGTGTGTGGATGATGGCATGTTTGGATGATGGCGTGTCTGGATGATGGCGTGCGTGTGTGGATGATGGCGTGTGTGGATGATGGGGTGTCTGGATGATGGCGTGTCTGGATGATGGCGTGCGTGTGTGGATGATGGCGTGTTTGGATGATGGCGTGTCTGGATGATGGCGTGTGTGGATGATGGCGTGTCTGGATGATGGCGTGCGTGTGTGGATGATGGCGTGTTTGGATGATGGCGTGTCTGGATGATGGCGTGCGTGTGTGGATGATGGCGTGTGTGGATGATGGCGTGTCTGGATGATGGCGTGTCTGGATGATGGCGTGTCTGGATGATGGCGTGTTTGGATGATGGCGTGTGTGGATGATGGCGTGTTTGGATGATGGCGTGTTTGGATGAATGGCGTGTCTGGATGATGGCGTGTCTGGATGATGGCGTGTGTGGATGATGGCGTGTGTGGATGATGGCGTGTCTGGATGATGGCGTGTCTGAATGATGGCGTGTGTGGATGATGGTGTGTCTGGATGATGGCATGCGTGTGTGGATGATGGCATGTTTGGATGATGGCGTGTCTGGATGATGGCGGTGTGGATGATGGCGTGTGTGGATGATGGCGTGTGTGGATGATGGCGTGTTTGGATGATGGCGTGTCTGGATGATGGCGTGTTTGGATGATGGCGTGTTTGGATGATGGCGTGTTTGGATGAATGGCGTGTCTGGATGATGGCGTGTGTGGATGATGGCGTGTTTGGATGATGGCGTGTCTGATGATGGCGTGTTTGGATGATGGCGTGTTTGGATGATGGCGTGTTTGGATGAATGGCGTGTCTGGATGATGGCGTGTCTGAATGATGGCGTGTGTGGATGATGGCGTGTGTGGATGATGGCGTGTGTGGATGATGGCATGTTTGGATGATGGCGTGTCTGGATGATGGCGTGCGTGTGTGGATGATGGCGGTGTGGGATGATGGGGTGTCTGGATGATGGCGTGTCTGGATGATGGCGTGCGTGTGTGGATGATGGCGTGTTTGGATGATGGCGTGTCTGGATGATGGCGTGTGTGGATGATGGCGTGTCTGGATGATGGCGTGCGTGTGTGGATGATGGCGTGTTTGGATGATGGCGTGTCTGGATGATGGCGTGCGTGTGTGGATGATGGCGTGTGTGGATGATGGCGTGTGTGGATGATGGCGTGTCTGGATGATGGCGTGTCTGGATGATGGCGTGTTTGGATGATGGCGTGTCTGGATGATGGCGTGTGTGGATGATGGCGTGTTTGGATGATGGCGTGTCTGGATGATGGCGTGCGTGTGTGGATGATGGCGTGTGTGGATGATGGCGTGTGTGGATGATGCCGTGTCTGGATGATGGCGTGTCTGGATGATGGCGTGTCTGGATGATGGCGTGTCTGGATGATGGCGTGTTTGGATGATGGCGTGTCTGAATGATGGCGTGTGTGGATGATGGTGTGTCTGGATGATGGCGTGTTTGGATGATGGCGTGTCTGGATGATGGCGTGTTTGGATGATGGCGTGTCTGGATGATGGCGTGTCTGGATGATGGCGTGTTTGGATGATGGCGTGTCTGGATGATGGCGTGCGTGTGTGGATGATGGCGTGTTTGGATGATGGCGTGTCTGGATGATGGCGTGTCTGGATGATGGCGTGTCTGGATGATGGCGTGTTGGATGATGGCGTGTCTGGATGATGGCGTGTCTGGATGATGGCGTGTTTGGATGATGGCGTGTCTGGATGATGGCGTGTCTGGATGATGGCGTGTGTGGATGATGGCGTGTTTGGATGATGGCGTGTCTGGATGATGGCGTGTCTGGATGATGGCGTGTCTGGATGATGGCGTGCGTGTGTGGATGATGGCGTGTTTGGATGATGGCGTGTCTGGATGATGGTGTGTCTGGATGATGGCGTGTCTGGATGATGGCGTGTTTGGATGATGGCGTGTCTGGATGATGGCGTGTCTGGATGATGGCGTGTCTGGATGATGGCGTGTTTGGATGATGGCGTGTTTGGATGATGGCGTGTTTGGATGATGGCGTGTTTGGATGATGGCGTGTTTGGATGATGGCGTGTTTGGATGATGGCGTGTCTGGATGATGGCGTGCGTGTGTGGATGATGGCGTGTCTGGATGATGGCGTGTCTGGATGATGGCGTGTCTGGATGATGGTGTGTCTGGATGATGGCGTGTTTGGATGATGGCGTGTCTGTAGAGCAGTTTTTGCTCTGGGAGGGACGCACCTTCAGCTGGCAGTCTGGATTCACGGCCAGGTTTCCCGGCTTCAGATCCTGTTGGAGAAATGAATGTTAGTTGGTGAAATGACAGGCGGGCGGACGACGTCTGAGAGCTTTTAGTCGATCTGCCTCTTGCAGCGATGCATCACTGCTGCAGGAACGAGACTCTTCTACAAATTAGCAAGAAGAGAAACGCCGCAGCAGAAATATGGAGCCATGTCACTGAGTCACTGAGTGTTAACAACACCAGAACTGCTTCAGAAACACCAGATAAGAACACATTTTTACACTTCTCACACACACACACATCATCATCATCATCATCATCATCTGAATAATTTTCAGCCTTATGGTCATTTTGTTTTAGAAGATTCTTCATCTGGACCGGATTTCTATTTCTCATATCATCATCCAAACACTGCAGTTTCAGTTACAAACTAAATATTTTGATCCTAAAATAAACAGTCAGATCTGCCCATGCAGAGTGTGGTAGAGTGTCCGCCCTGTGACCGGAAGGTTGGGAGTTCAAATCCAGGCCAAGTCACACCAAAGACTCTAAAAGTGGGTCCCAGCATTAAGGGGTTGGACTGGGGGGGGGGTGAACCACCAAATGGTTCCTGGCGCGGCTGTGTCTGCAGCTCACCTCTCCCCCAGGGGAGGGGTCAAATGTGGAGAACAAATGTCGCACACCTAGGTGTTTGACAGATAATGGGTCTTTAACACCCCCCCGTGACAGCTGGAACAAGCTGCGAACAAAACGTCTGACTCCAGAGGCGTAAACTGTGAAGCAAAGTCTGCAGATCCTTTATATTCTGTTAATTCACAAATGTAATTAATGATTTTATCTGAATATTTATTTCTACTAGGGCTGCACGACATCAGGAAAACACGCGATTTGATTAGTGATCAATATTGCGATGACGATAAAACTGGCGATTCATGAACAAATAGCACAACAACCAAAAACACGTCATTTCCATTTCACTGCAACAGTTTATTTAAGTAAGAGTCAACCCTTGTCTACATCTAACATCAAAGATCTCCATCCGATTGGTCAAATGCATAAATGAATTTGATTGGTTAAATACTTC
The DNA here is from genome assembly GCA_023969325.1 of Oryzias curvinotus. Taxonomy (NCBI): domain Eukaryota; kingdom Metazoa; phylum Chordata; class Actinopteri; order Beloniformes; family Adrianichthyidae; genus Oryzias; species Oryzias curvinotus. Next base: position 34,448,756 of record CM043712.1, on the reverse strand, counting down.
AAGCTGCTCTGGTAAGTTTTACACTTCCTTCTTTCATCCAAAGAACCAATAAACGACTGATTCATTTGAACAGAAAAACGACGTCGGTCTGGTTCTAGACCCGGTTCCGTTACTGCATTCTCACAAAGATCTCCTCCTCTTCCTCCCATTCGGAGGAAAACACAACTGAAGTTTAAAAGAAACAAAGACTTAAGGAAGAGTTGGTACGCTCCACTCTACACAGCTGCTGTGTGGGAGGGGGCGGAGCCTAACATTTCCAGACTTGCAGTGAAGCTTGAGGGGACTGAGCTCATCCAACCTGTTGAAGCCCGGGTCTGACTCGTTTTTAAAAGCAGCGCGGCGCGTGATGGCGTGTCGGCCTCTGACCCGAACACGCTTTGATGCTTTCAATTCTAAACATCTTTAAAGGCTTTGGACTCACTCTGTGGATGATTCCCGCCTTGTGGATGTACTGCAAAGAGAGAAACGCAGCTTAGGTCCACACAGAAAAAGCTCTTCAAACCACGTCAGTCGTTCTGTGATCCCTTAAAGTCCCACTCCGATCCTCTTTGAATCTGTTGCCAAAGCGTTCCCTGGTGGTCTTTCAGGTACGATGATGTCGCTTTTGGGTAAAAGCCAAAAACTTGTGTCGTTTTCTAGGACATCGTTTCTGCAGAGCGGCAGGAGATCATTAGAAATTTACCTCTGAGTTGTGGGCAGGACTACTGGCCCAGAGTAAGCCTCCCCGCACTTCCCGTCATCCATTTGTTTACACTCTCCTGCTAGCTTACAGCCCCAACCGTAACATTAGGAGATCAAAGACGATCATGGATCTGTTTGTCTGCAGGTGGGTGATAAAAAAGGGGCGGAGCTTGAAGCTTGTGGGCCGCAGTTCTAACTTCCGTGTCACAACTCCAAGCTTTTTCAAACGCCATTATTTAACATCTGCTCCTCATTTTACAACCATTTGAATGAAGAAATCATCATAAATGTAGTTTTCATTTTCTTCCTCCGTCATCAGAAAAATGCCACCAGAACAGGTTAAAAACCCCATTTTCATCAGAGTGGGGCTTTAAAGGATTCCTCGCTTCTTGTTACGCCTCACCCTGAGTCCACAGAGCATCTGGTACACTAGGTACTGGACTTTGTCGTCGGTGAGAGACCCTCGCACCTTTGACAGGTCAGTATACATGTAAGGCATCACCAGGCAGCTGGGAGAGGACAGTCAGAGCAAACCACAGCATTAGCACATCCTTAGCGTCATGCTGAATGGTGACATGTTTCAGGGGGTTTTGCAGCTGTGTGCTGTCTCCTCTGCAGACTAAACCGGCCCACAGCCGGCCTACAGATGTTCCTGATGCAGGTGGACAGTTAGAGGTAGAGGTGCAGGTTCATACTCACAAGTCCTGGAACTCATCCAAGCAGCAGGCGAGTGTGAACACGTCCAAAAGTCCAATAACCTACAGAGACGGAGACAAAACGGCTCATTGTTCCAGGAAAACATGGAGTGTGTCTGGATTCCCGCCCTAACCCCTGGCTTTTAAAAGCAATTCTGACTACACGCTCACTACTTTTTTAATTTTTAAACAGCGGATATGACGTCACGAAGTTCAAGTCTAATTGATATGAGCGTTTTGGGACAATCATTCATGAGTCCACTGTCTTTTAAAGATAAAAACGTTGATGGTTTATTTAAAAAATACATTTTTTTGGCAAAAATTGTTCCGACCCAATGCATTGTGGTCTACATTCACCAATCTAGTGAGCATCAATGCACACTGGTTTTTCCCAGAGACTTCTGGGAAATTTCTAGGTGACTGGATTTTGAAATTGCAGATTTGGACGACACTAGAACATGGAGAACGTTCTATATGGTGAGTAGGGAAGGAATTTGGACACAACCATGAACTTCTGAGGGACGTGGGAGGAGCTTAAACCAGGACCGTATCTCAAACTGCAGCTCTCCCAAGGCCAGAAAAACAGGCAGCAGCTCCTAAAGCAGAGCTCCAGCCGGCTCCACGTACTCACGTTCTCATGCTTCATGTGCTTCAGCAGCCGCAGCTCTCGGTACGCCCTCTTAGCGAAGATTTCCGACTGGAAGGGCCGGTGGAGCTTCTTGATGGCCACCTTCTCTTTAGTCTTCTCGTTGATGGCAGAGCTGCGGGGAGGAGACGGCGGGAAGATGTCAGAGCGGTTCTGTTTCTGGACGTGTGGGGGCGGCGCTGCGCCTCCGTCTGAGCGCTGCGGCTGCATGAATGAGTGGCGGGGCGGCAGCGTGTGGGCAGGGGGGGGCTCATCTGGGGGGCGGTGCTGCAGAACAGCGGCTCACAGGTGGCGTTCGGTGGCAGAGGCGGAGCCATTTTTAAACTGATGCATCCAGACGCCGGTGGTGACACAGAATAGGACTCCTGAGGCCAGGAGGGATTTTGGATTCTTCATCAAGATGAAGAAGACTCCTTCAAATAATGTGGGAGTTCATGTATGGAAACAATCCCGATTAACAGGAACCAGTGAACGCATCACTGCTCTGGTCTCTGCTTTACATCCTGTCAAATTTGGAATTGATTTTAAAATTCTACTTTTAGTTTTTAGAGCCTTGTATGGTCAACGTACATATCTGACCTTTAACCCCACCCTCCGATCCTGGAGGTCTTCCAACCCAAATCTATCAAGCGTTCCAAGAACCCGCCGTCATTTCACGCCGTTGCTCCTCGTCTTTGGAACTCCCTCCATGGTCGTTGCTCAGATCGACTGTTTTGAATCTCAGGTCAAGACGTTTTCATTCAGGAGAGCTTTGAGTTGATTTTAGTCTTTGTTTACTACAATTTACTGAGTTTTGTTGTATTATTATTATTATTATTATTATTATTATTATTATTATTATTATTGTATTTTATTACTTCTTTGTGTTTTGATTTGATTTTATGCTCCTTTTGTAAAACACTGGGATAATTTCTGGGAAAAGTGCTCCATAAATAAAGATATTCTATTTTGAATCTGGTCCTGGAGGGAGGGTTGGATCAGGTTTGGATCAGGTTTGGATCAGGGTTGGATCAGGTTTGGATCAGGGTTGGATCAGGGTTGGATCAGGGTTGGATCAGGGTTGGATCAGGTTTGGATCAGGTTTGGATCAGGGTTGGATCAGGTTTGGATCAGGGTTGGATCAGGGTTGGATCAGGGTTGGATCAGGGTTGGATCAGGTTTGGATCAGGTTTGGATCAGGGTTGGATCAGGGTTGGATCAGGTTTGGATCAGGGTTGGATCAGGTTTGGATCAGGGTTGGATCAGGTTTGGATCAGGGTTGGATCAGGGTTGGATCAGGTTTGGATCAGGGTTGGATCAGGTGTTGGATCAGGTTTGGATCAGGTTGGATCAGGGGTTGGATCAGGGTTGGATCAGGTTTGGATCAGGGTTGGATCAGGTTGGATCAGGTTTGGATCAGGTTTGGATCAAGGTTGTATTCAGCGTTGGATCAGGGTTGGATCAGGGTTGAATCAGGGTTGAATCAGGTTTGGATCAGGTTTGGATCAGGGTTGGATCAGGGGTTGGATCAGGTTTGGATCAGGGTTGGATCAGGTTTGGATCAGGTTTGGATCAGGGTTGGATCAGGTTTGGATCAGGGTTGGATCAGGGTTGGATCAGGGTTGGATCAGGGTTGGATCAGGTCTGGATCAGGTTTGGACCGCTGTCAGCAGGTTGCGGTGACAGGGCCGCTCCTCTTCAGTGCTGTCACCTCATCTTCATCAGATTCCGTCCAAACCGGTTCTGTTCCTGAGGCTGGAGAACGAGCCTCCAGCTTCACCTGAGCTGGCACGGGACGTGCGTGTTTACCTGGCAGGCTGCGGATCCGCTGCACCTTTAGCGCTCCGCGCTGGGATTTGTCCGCAAAGTACGCAGACGAGGTTCACGCGCGCGACCTTTGGCGGCTCCATCATCATCATCATCATCATCATCCTCATCATCATCATCATCAGCAGCAGCGCTCAGTGAGGGTCCATCGACCCTGTACACTCCGCCAGGTCCCGCACGCACTTGGTGTGGGGGGAATGGAGGGGGGGTGTAAATGAAGAAGTCACCGACTCACCAAACCGAACCGTACGCCCCGGTTCCGACCTGCTTCAGCAGCGTGTATTTCTCCGGGACCTCCCACACGGTGCTGTTGATTTCCTCTCGGGTGAAATGAGTCTTCGCGTCCATGATGAAGAGGAGCAGCGAGGAAGCAGCAGAAACTTCACCTCCCTCCCACAGCCCGCCTGTCAGCCTGCCAGCAGAGAAACACGACCACACGTGACTTCCGGAGAGACCTTTCAAAATAAGTCCCCGGGCCACAAAAGCAAATCACAGTCATCATAATTGATTGATTTTTGATTTGATTTATTGATTTATTTCAAGCATTGTAGTCAAAGCAATAAAGAATTTACACATATTTATCAAACTCATTACACAAATGATTAATGTATAGATTAAAAAGACATAAAATAAAATAAAACAAAACAAAAAAGTCACTTAAATCACATTTGCTTAAGGAAATACATAATAACCATCATAAACATGATCACATGATGATGATTCATAGTATTAATATGAATATTATTGTTAGTTTGGTCATGTGTCATTAAAACATGGATGTAAATATTTGGGTAAAAGCTGTGATATTTTTTAAAAAACAAACTTGTAGAATAAACCCAAACTTCATGAAAATATAAAAAAAAATGATGGGGAAAAACAGTAAACAACAAAACCAACAACCAAAAGAACAAAAAGTGATTTTAAAGTCATCTACGCTTTTTGTTTTTATTTCTAAAGATAGTGGGGGGTCAGAATTACACAGAGAAAGTACGGCCCCTCTCCCTGTCACTCATAATTGAGAGTTCTTTGTTTACACCCTCTTCTGCTAGCTCACAGCCGTTGAAGAAGACATCGGTGTCCCCGCAGCTGTCCACTTCACTCCTTTCTTCCTCCACCAAAGACCAGATCTCTACGTCTGTGTAATGTTTTCGTCTTTGTGGGATTTTCAACATTCTTATGCTAATAACAGAATGTTTTCATTCCTCTTTATTGTTTTATGCTGAAACAGGACGTTTCATCTGGAGGAGGGAGCGTATGGAACACTGTTTACTTCAGCATTGGTGTTCTGATGACAGGTTCATGACGTAATAAGACAAATAAACTTCAGGTTATGTAAATGAAAAGGAGAATAAAGGCTGCAGCGGTCCTCTGCACCCAAACGTGCCTCTGAACTCCTTATGTTACTGATGAAACTCTGCTATACCGCCACCGAACCCCGGAAAGACGGCTACACTGACAATAATCTGATTTTGAGTCACCAAAAGGTTCAGAATTTCTTTGTTTTTTAAACCTATCCAGAAATAAAGCTTCATGAAAGGCTCCACATATTTCATATTCAAGCTAAGATCTGATAATCAGAAAACTTTTGTGTTTTTCCTTCATAAATTTATGACTTAAAATGTCCTAATTTAACAATTATGACTTTTTTCCTCATAAATTAACGACTTAAAATTTGTAATTAAAATAATTACGACTATCATATTCTCTACGTCACAAATACAATCTTTTTTCAAATGACTTTTTTTTTCATCTGCTCCTGATTCACAATGATTTGAACAAAGTAATACTCAGAAATGCAATTGTTTTTATATTTATCCTCCACCAGAAAAATGACCCAAGAACATGTTAAAAACACAATTTGTGGGTCTCTACTGTGTTTCTCTGCTGGAATAACACTTTCGTAACGACACGTAGCTTTATTTTGAAGGAAATGTCACGTGGATCCGGTCGAAGATCATTTTTGACTTTATCACGTCGCTCCTGAACCGTCCAATGACTGCTGAGCCGTGATCTCCGCTTTCCTGTAAACACGCAGCCTGGATCGAGGGCGCAGACCGTCAGCAGCAGGACGCGTCGTGACGTCATTCAAAGTTTTCCCCGCAGAATTCCCGAACTTCCAGGTGAGATGTGCCGCGCGCGCGGAAGGCAACTCGCAGAAACATGTCCGCGTGACGAACCTCCCTCCTCCCACATGCAGGAGGGGGGGGGAGGTGTTGTTGACACAAGCGATCCTGAATCACTGCAGTCCCTCACAGAACAGAACAGGGTGAAACAGGAGCCTGCAGGTGAGTTCCTGCACAAACCCACACACCTCCGTCAGGTAACACACACCTGAGAGGTGGGGGGTCTGGAGGATTTCCCTGCCAGATGTGGGGAGAGTATTCAAACGTTTTACTCAAGTCAAAGTATTGGTACTTTTGCAAAATAGTACTCAAGGTAAAGTAGAGAGCAGGTATCCAAATGATTACTTGAGTACGAGTAATAAAGTACTTTGATTAAAATCTACTCAAGTAGTGACTCATTCATGAGTAATACTCCATTTATGTCACAACAACAGAATGAGGGTCATTCAAAAATAATGCAATAGTTTAGCTTTAAATGAGGCTGGAAATAAGAACATCCATTAAAAAAAACCATCAGGCAACATTTGCTGCAGCAAACATACACACTGTTGGTAACCATTCTACGGTGGCCCAGAAGGCTCACAACACAACACTTTAGATTTGTCAACAAAACACAAAATAACACACTACAATTCGTCACAAGACTAAAAAAATTAACTCACAACACGAAACAATAACTCACAGCGGTAGTCCGTTGCAGATATACTGTCACTAGAACAGACCAGTCTGTCACGAGTTCTGCAGCTCTCGGGTCATTGGTCTGGTTTCCACGGCGACTCATGAACATCGAAAGTCCCTACAAGTCTATATAGAAGTGTTCTCACCCATAAAGTGACATGCAATTCTCAATTGACAATTCAATTTGCAATTTGGCCATGCAATCTGAAAACGCACTTCTTTGACATTTCAAAGTGCATTTTCATTTGAATTGTGGTACCAAAAAGACACAACAATTTAAAACGCAAATGATTTTGCTTTCATTCAAAATTTCATTTGTAAAATTGTTAGACTGAATTGTAATTTTTCATGTTGAAATGTCAGTTGCAAAATGCTTTTTCAAATTGCAAATTAAATTGTCAATTAAGAATTGACGCTTTGAATTATGGGTGAAAAAACTTCAATCAGACTCACCGGCCAGAGATCTAAAGTTGATCTCCTTATGATAGTGTTGTGTTAGTCCAGAGCTGTTCTGAACTGCATCCATCCATGCATCCATCCATCCATCCATCATCCATCCATCCATCATCCATCCATCCATCCATCCATCCATCATCCATCCATCCATCCATCCATCCATCCATCATCCATCCACACATCCATCCATCCATCATCCATCACCATCACATCCATCCATCCCATCCATCATCATCCATCCATCCAGCCAGCAGCATCCAGCAGCAGCCAGCCATCAGCCAGCCCCAGCAGCCAGCACCAGCCAGCATCCACCAGCCACCATCCAGCCAGCCAGCAAGCCAGCCAGCCATCACCAGCACCAGCCAGCATCCATCCAGCAATTCATCCATCCAGCCAGCCAGCCAGCCAAAGCCAGCAGCAGCCAGCCAGCCAGCACGCCAGATCCAGCCATCAATCCATCCAATCATCCATCCCCCCATCCATCAACCATCCACCATCCATCCATCCAGCATATCCATCCAGCCATCATCCCATCCATCCATCCATTCATTCATCATCCATCCATCATCCATCCATCATCCATCAATCATCCATCCATCCATCCATCCATCCATCATCCATTCATCCATCCATCATCCATCCATCCATCCATCCATCCTTCCTTCCATCCATCCTTCCATTCATCCATAGGGGTCTGTTTTTGCAGTTTGGTGTAATGTAATAAAATAATAAATTATAAATCAATCTTAAATTTAGCATAGCATTTAGTGTTTGACACTTTCAAAGCAAATGTATGTGAATCTATGAAGTAGAGATGCAACATTTCCTTTTCCCCACCATTGGGTTGAACGGTGTAACACAAAGTTTAGAGCTGGATTCTTTTTCTTAATTCTTAGTAAAAACAACAGCAGCTTTCTCAGAAAAAAAAGAAAAAAACGACTAAAACTTGCCTGAAACTAAAACCACTCCATGCTTCAGAAACGCATTAACACAATTTCACTCAGCATGTTCCTGCCCTGTGGACGCAGATCCACAACACTTAGATCCAACCCGGTCTGAAAGGAGGGACTCCAGCCCTGGAATGAGCGCTGATGGTCCACATTATAATAATATTAATGATGGATTAGATTTATCTGCGCTTTTCCAGATGTTCAATGCACTTACATTGTGTCCATTATTCATTCATACTTGGTGATGGTAACTACTGATGTAGCCACAGCTGCCCTGGGGCAGACTGACAGAGGCGGGGCTGCCAGTTCGCGCCTACGGCCCTCTAACCATCACCGGGACATTCACACACCAGTGGAGCCACACTGGAGGCAAGGAGGGTGAAGCGTCTTGTCCAAGGACACGACAGCTGACTGGGGGGAGCGGGGATCGAACCGCTGATCCTTCGATGGACGTCCTGCTCAACCGCCTGAGGCACTGTCACCCATTATGAGCTGCTGTTTGTACGGTTTTCAACACATCCATGCAAATACTGCATTTGTATGAATTATGCTTTTCTGTCTGTATGATAAGCTCCTGCTGAGCTTAAACATATCTGCATAAAAAGATCATTTTTCCACAGAAGAGCAGCAGTCACTGCCTTTGATGAGTGGACACACCTGGTCCAGGTAGAGCCCTCTGATCGCTGACTGAAGGTTCATGCCTGGTAGAGGTCGGCGTTTAGGAAACTCCAGGGACAACCTGAACTTGAAACAATCGTTTACAGGAACATTTGTATCTCCATCAGGGATTTTCAATTAGGATTCCTCTTTTAGCCCAGAGCTGAAGTCTGTTTTCCCAGAATCCTCAGTGCAGACATTTGTTGAAGGTGCTTCCAAGCGGCGTCTGTCGTCTTCTGTCAGGTGTCTGGTGTGGGTTTTGGGGTTTGCTGATGTTTTCAGAGTCTGTCTTTGTCCTCTAACAGCCTCTCTCCTGCTGCGTCTTCGGCTCCCCTCCGTGCAGACGGGCCCTTGATCTTCTGCAGTTGTGTAACCGTCAGGTTGTCGGGTCATGCGGCCCACTGGCTCTGAATCTTCAGAGTGTTTGCAGACGTTTGAGTCTTCAGCGTCCTGACTTTCTGTGTCATCATGATTGGATCATTCTTATCATGTCCACTCTGTTCCTAAGGATCTGTTCTTCTCCAGGTTTCTTAAACAAAAATGTAGTTTTTCTTTGTTTCTTTGACTTTGGGCTTTCTGTGGAATGGAAAAATATCATTAAAACTACACAGTTTAAATCAAGCACAGCAGTGCTACCGATACTCTTACATCCCGTTTTTCACTCCGGGTTTTGTTGTTTATGGAGCTTGTGTCTGAAGTGGATAAAATAAAAAATATCTCGTTCCTACAAAATAATTAATTTGTGCGAACGAAATAATCATTCACGTCATAAGTCATTCATAAACACAGATATGCTCTCCGTCCTGCCGCAAAAACAGCTTTCAGCGGTAACTTCTGTGTCTCTGACCCACATTCGTTCAAGAAAGGAAAAAGAAAAACAAGAATGATCAATTTATTATTGTCTCAATGAATATAAGAAAAATATCAGAAGATTTAGGAACCCAAGCTTTGTGCTTTGCCACACCACAGTGATTCTCCAGACAAAGCTCCTATCTCCGCCGCAGAGCTCTTTTGCTTGTCATGCCGGCATTCAGGCAGCTGGCTGGCCGGTAGATTGACAGCCAGCTGCGGTATGGGGTATGATAGTTTAGGGTTGAATAGGAATAATAATATTCAGGACTTGTGTTTTATTAACATGCTCTTTAACAGGCACTTTACATCCGAAGGCTAGTAACAGTCAGAGTGACTGACAGCACACAGTTTCTGCACCAAAAATGTGGAAAAAAACAGAAAAAATGTTCCTACTTGAAAATTGAGAAACAAACTCTAAACCAAAAAAAGCCGTTTGGCTCCTCCCATCTGGGGTCACCGCAGCGAATCAGGTGCCTCCATCTAAACCTGCATCCTCCTCACTGGCATCAGCTCGTGGGCAGAAGTGATCCTGAGTCCATCGGTTCTGGTTTCTGCGGCCGGCTTTGGTCGCCGTGGTTCAGCAGCAGCAGCTTCCATCAGGCGCTGACAGAGCTCATCTGTCACTTCGTCTGGGTAAATGTCAGGGAAATGCCAAAAAATCGGAGATGTTTTCCGAGTCAGGAGACTTCACACTCCCACTCCGGATAACCCTCCACTGAACCGATCCATAAAGTTATTGCTACAGAAACTACATGTATGAAATCAGGATGGAAAGCAGCTGGACTGAACTGGTGGAATCTGCTGTCATCTCAGTCGGCATCATGTGTTCAGACACACATCTGCCAGGCTTCTGCTCCAGCTGTTCTTCAGCCTTATTGATAAATGAGTCTGTCTGAAACGGAAACTGGGTTTTTTATTGTGAATCATTGTTCTTTTGGGATTAAAAAGCGACTTGTCACAGCAACTTTTTAATCCATTTTAGGTTATGGAGACCTTTTATATTTGAATGCTACAGCTCAACGTTTGAGTAAGATGGATTCTGAGTGTCACGCTGCTTTGAGGTTTGTGACAAACTGTGAGGCCTGGACTCATCATTGTGAACTGTCCTCTGGAGGGGGACGGTCTTCTCTGACCAGCCGGATTCACACACTGGTGCAAATCTCTTCTTGGACTTTGACCTGTAGAATCACATGGACTGCGCTCCAATGACCGCCTGTTGCTCGTTGTTCCATTTGCCCGTACAGACCTGGGAGGAAAGGCTTTTGTCTTTTCTGCCCCCCCAACACACACACATGGAACACTCAACAAAAAAACTAGAAAATAAAAGACCTTATATTTTAAATCCAGGCGGAGGATGGAGGGAAAAAGTCCTTTTTAACTGTAGCTGTTTTACATAAACTCTCATTTTGATTTATTTTACATTGTAAATGTTTACATTTTTATTGTAAATGTAATTTATGGTTTCCTCCTAGCCAGGACTCCCTTGGAAAAAGTGGGACATTTCCTGGGTAAATAAAGGTTAAAAACATAACCATCAGTAGACCACAAGATGGAGCTCCTGTCATGCAGGGATCCAAAAGGATGTCTGAGCAAAGCGTTTGTCTTCCTCTGCTAATGAGAACATCCAGACTCTGATTTATGGCTTTGTGGTTGTCTGTGCTGAACCATAAACTGGAAAGTTTGTGTGTGAAGGTCTGCAGCTGTTTTTATGGTTCAGCCTCAAAGACAGACAGCAGATGCAAAGAGGGAGGGAGGCAGCCGTGAATGACAATTAGACTCACGTTTAGCATATTTCACAAAGAAGAGCCTTCGGGAGGCGTCTGCACTGATTGGTGAAGACAACAGACCCAGTGGACTGACCTATACCCTGTCAGCCCCCCCCCAAAGTCCTTTCTTCTCAAGCAAACCCTGATCTGACATTTCAGAACCAGCAGACAGGGTTCACCAGAACACAAGTGACCAACAGCCCCCCCCAGCATTAAGCTAACGAGTCCTCACACAGTAAGTAAGGTTCATCACAGGACGAAGCTCTCGGTTGTTCTGCACCCAACAGTAATTACTTATTGGAATCAATCAGAGATGCTATCTGTGGGCGGAGCCTGGTCAAACGGGGAGACAGCAGCATTTAGCTGTGATTAATGAAGTGACCTTCCCCAGAGCCTCGGCTGAAGTCTTGAAAAATCTATCCCATTTCAAAGTGACCTCCAGCGGGGAGGGGGCTGCTTGGAACACCCATTCATTCAGCCAACGACTGCTCCACCACCGCAGCACGCCACGCGGTGACCAGCAGACGGCCTCAGGTGTGACGTGCATTCAGAGGACAGAGTGTCTGAGGAGAAGGTTCTCGGAAACTTTGAGGAGACATAAAGACGATTCCAAACACAAAATAATGACAGCAGTTAAGACTAAACTGAGAAACGAAGAATCCAGCATTCTTCCCCCTATGCATTTCATGGCATATATGTGTTTAAAGAGCAAACGTAGTTTATTTGGTTCTACTTGTTTGTGTCCTTGTGAGCTCACGTTCTGCCCCGGTTCTGCCACATAACTGGGTCATGCTGATAATGAGCCTATTGCTGCTAAAGAGATGAAATCAAGTCCAAACATTTATGTTGCTGCTCAAGTTATCTAGACAAAACGGCTGCATGTTTAGTGTTTGATGCCGAATAGTCCCAGCTGTCCTCACAGGTGGATACGGGCAGTCTGCAGGTTAAAAAGGGTCAAACTTGTTCGCAGGTAACCCCCCACGAAATATCAAGGTGGACCACTCAATGAAAAAAATGCTCATGTACGTCTTTTCCACGGGCATGCTGCTGGCGACAGGTGGTAGTGGACACTACGGGCGTAAGGGTGAAGCAAGTGAGACAGATTGTTCTGTTCATGTGATACGGGATACTGCCTGCAACCTTTCTGACACGTAGAGTGGGGCGTAGGGACCCGTATGTCATAAGTGTGTTTATCTTCCATTATCCTTATGAATACTTCACCATACTCTTACCACACGCAGGACCGTGGTACTTTACATTGTCATGCCATCCCTTGAGGTGGTCGTACTGCCCTCAAGAGAACTGTAAGACACACCTGTGCTCCCCCTAAGGTGCAGCTGCTCCTCTCTACGACCCCCCACAGACCTGGAAAACCCAAGACCCCACAGACCCTATACGGGTCAACCCCCTCATACAAGTGCATGTGACTGAGGCTTAACCGTGTTTTAGTCACAACAATGACAGTATGAAACATCTGACGATCCGGACCGCCACTTTAGGGGGTAACGAAAGCAACACCATGAAAGGTTTAATGAGAGCGTCATGCCCATAACCGCACACCCGGACAGTCTCAGGTTGCAAGAAGAGAGGCATAAGCTTTAGCAATAAGCCCACACAACTACGCCCAAACAGCATAGCTCACTGCTCCAGCCTCTGACTCAGGTTCACCTAAACCTCCCCTCCATGAGCCTTGGGCTGAAGCGGGGCTAACCCCAGGTCGCTACACTGCCCCCACTAAGGGTAGTGCCCCACCCCTCACATAACTGCAGAACTGACAACACAAACATTAGCAAACCAGGAACACAGTGGGACTCCTTGCACAATCCGGTTGACGCCACAGTGTACGTCTCTCTTAACTGTGTTTAGACATCTGCAATGAACATTCCATGCCAGCTTGCCCCCACAGATCAGTACCCGCCTCGTGAAGCACCATCAGGTCACGTCACCATAGGGGGGCTCTCTCAAGTGAAACTGCCAGCAGCAGAGGTCCCAGTCCAGGCATCGTCTTCATCACTACGGCTGATGTAGGGTTGCTTTGTCAACTCCTCCCAAAGCAAGCTCTGCTGTCAGCGCGACAGGTCTCGCAGCTCCGCAGGTGGGAGGTCTTGTAGCACCTCAAACGCCAGGCCGGGTGTGTTGAGATCCCACTCGGATCTGGCCCTATGGCGGTCGCCAGGTTGACCTGCCAGTGTGGTTCAGCGTGTTGAGCCACGTGTCGTCAAGGAAGTGGGCCCACGTCATCACAGTTTGGTCGGATTCTAGCACTGGCCGGGCAAGCAGGCTGGATGCGGTGCGATCCATCGGAGTTGTCGCCCTTTCTCCTCCTTCTCCGAACTGCCTCCAGAATGGAGTCATCCCGAGCGCAGCTCTCCATGGTTGGCTCCTGGAGATCAGGGCTAGATCACTTTACACCAAGTAAGATGGCCGACCGCCCTTAGTGGGTGTACGAAGCCACCACTCATGAAGAGGTTTCAATGGCTACACCGACGACCCGACAGTTCAGTGAGAAGAGAGAGGAATGCTTTAGAATAGCCTTATTCAGCACATCGCCCAAACAGCATGGAGTCACTTCAGCTTCACCCTCGACTCAAGTTGTCACCTAACCTCCCTTCCATAGCCTTGGGGTGAAGGCGGGTAACCCCAGTCGCACACAGTATGACTACAGTATGATGCATACAGTGACATATGGACCAGGTAAGCACTAAACTCTGTAGGTTGAAACATCCAGGAGGAACTTTAAGACGAACTCACAGCGTCGCTCTGAGATGTTTCACTTTAGAATAACATGGATTTTGTGTCAGCTCCAAGCCAGGCTGATGTAAGAGTTTTGACTGTGCTGATTACCGAACCGTCTTCTGGCAGTGAGAAATACAAAAGAGACACCTGTGATAAGTCCAATCCGGTCATTGAATATGAAAACCTCCTGAGAAATCAAGTCTTCCTGATTTAGCCAGATGATGGTGTTTTATCACTAGATCACGGCTGTTGACAACACCAGACCCACATCATAAAGTTTTACACCCATCCAACCATCTGGCTCACCTTCCGACCTTTCAGTCGTCAGGTCTGAACCTTTCTCAGTAATGAGGCTGCACAGGAAACAAATCAGCTCTACAAGCCGTACACACACATTGACTTATAGCTGCAGATGGGAAATAATGCACACAAACAATGTCATCAGCTAAACCTGGTGGATTTACCAGGCAATGACAGCTCCTGGGGCAGCACAAAGCGTCCCACTTTAGGCGAGCCATTTCAGAGAGCTTTGGAGGCAGGCGTGTACCGCCGCCATGTTTCCTCCCACCCACACATCAGTGATGCCCAAACCCAACTTTAGCTCCACTCCTGTTGGTTTGCTGGCCGTCCTAATAGGGTGCGGCATATGATGATGATGACGATGGAGGCGGCTGCTTGGGTGACCTTTGGCATCACAACTTTTCTCGCACCTTCTAAAGTATTCAAAATACCAACTTTCTGTTCAGTAGAGCCTGAGGGCAAAAGCGGAGGTAATCAGCCGTAGCCTGGCTCATGTGTTTGAGAGAGAATGTTGAGGCAAACAGTGACAGAGGTCACGGAGCGACAGAAGATGTTCATGCCTGCAGACGCCTGCATGCCTGTGCTCAGCACGCCTCATACGGCTCTTTTACTGCAGCATCAGTGGAACAATGTGATGCTATTAGGCTGCTCCAAAGAGAAAAGGGCAGCAAGTGCTGATCAATAAAATTTTACAGTCAATACTAAATTGGGCCGGTGGTCGGTGAAGTGAAGCTAAAGAGGAGTTTAGGCCTGTCTTCTCCACTTATCGCCCGTCACGTTCGGCGCTGCAGAATTGTGGATAAACTGTTATCTGGATGTAATGTGCTGTTGGGTTTGACAGCTTCGCACTGAGGAGTAATGAAGGAGAAACTCAGGTTGCAACTTTTAGCTGTGATGAAAGACAGAAAACTTTGAAAAAGTGCAAGCTCCACCGTATCGTCAGTACTTCAGGAAGTTTCAAAAGACTTTGAAATGAGTTTGTTCTTGGTCCAAAGGATGGATGCACTTCTAAACGTTCTTACCTTCCACGAGGGCCAACAATTGTCTATGCATTCTGCATTTCAGATCTTGATTTATCTCAAGACAGCAGCCAAGGTGAGAAGGAAAGACATGAAAAAGCTGGTAAAAAACACAGGATTATAAGACACAGCGAGAAAGACGCGTGTATGTTTCTGCTCCGTTGAACTGAACAGCTTTACACAGTGACTGTTGATGAGGACAGGTCAGTAAGTGAAGCATTTTCATGTTTATAGGGTCTGATCTGTGTTCTCATCTGTGTTATTGGGTTCTTGTTGAGTGCAGAACCCCTTTGATACCAGAAGGATCTTTGTTTTGTAATCAGATACTTTGGTTATGTAGCATCTCAACAAACGTACAGAAGTTTTTACATTTTTCTTCTGTAGAGAGAAAGTAATAGTGATACATAGAAAGAGAGCTGCTTTGGATCTTGTGCACAACATGAATCAAAACAATTCACTTTACCTGAACCTGTAAAGCTATGTTCCCGCCGCCCTCAGCAGCATGTGTTGAAGTGACCACTTCACAGAAAAACTGTACGTATTCATAAGGAAAATGCATGCTTCTGGCTTCTACCTTCAAAACTCATTCAATCACATTTTTAAGACCCTTTTTAGGCTCTTTGAACAAAATGCGCAACCACTGAACGCACCTTCAAAGTTAAACCAGATGATGGGGACGTGGTTGATGACAAGACGGAGCCCAGGATCCTTTATCCTATCATAATATCTGGACATTGTAAAAGATTTGAGAATCGAAGGAGCTTTTATTAAAACGTTTTCATGTGAATGAACAGTTCAGTGTTCAAAATGAGCTTCAAACGGGGCAAAAACTGTCATTGTTTCATTCATTTTAAAAGTGTTCAGAAGGAGACATAAATGAGGGTGGTTTGTGCCTGGATGGAATTCTATGACACCAAGTCTTATTTCGGAATCGAGCAGTGAGAAAAATAGTAAATAGTGTGTACTTGTACCTTCCTCGACACGGATGCCAAAAACTGGCGCCAACCTCCCACCAGAGGCAAGCTGGGGTTTGGTGTCTTGCTCAAAGACACTTTGACACATGGGAAGACAAGGCAGGAATCAAACCTGCGATCTGATCAGAAGTCGACCATCGTATCTCTGCCCCACAACTGCCCGTGAAAGAAAAAGATTCCTGAGATGTGCACCACTTCCACATTTCACACCGAGACTCTTCCAACTGTCTGTGGTGGACATTCGCTTGTAAACAGAAGCAAAAAGGAAAATGTGAAGACGGCGTCTGCTGAACTGACGCACATGCCCGCTGTGAACACAGCATCAACCTTGTTGCACATTTACTGTCTTTAAATATGCAAACATGAGCTCTTATTTTGCTGAAAACCCGCAGATCCAGAGGAGAAAAAGGCCGGAGGCCATGCGTTTGCATGTTGATGGAGCTCATTAAGTCTCATTATGTTTCCTGGCTATGCAAACAGTGCAGCGTGTGCAGAGCATGTTCCTCCTGAAGATCATCTCTGGTTAAAGAAAACTAACCGCTGGTAACATCGTTTTCCCTCAGAACCCTCGTTCCTCATCTCAGAGAGAGTTAAAAAATGGAGAGAGCACGTTCTGGTGAGACGGTTCCGTCTGTTCCTGCGCGTCCTTTTCCAGCTGGACTGACAGTAATTTGAAGGATTCATTGAAGTCGTTGGCATTTCACCCAAGACGCTTGAACCTATAATTAGTGGCGGACCTGTAAGTGGAGAGTGGGCTGCCCATGTGTCAGAGAACAGAAGTCACAGCGTGTTAGATTCCAGGATAAAACTTACGCCTGTCATGGCTGCCCCGGATGACTGTCAGAGCGGCCGAGTGGTGACAGTGACGAGTGCAGTCTGAGCAGCTCAGTGGTCCAGAAGACCAGGAACATACCAGGACACACACACACACACACTTGGAGACACACACACATGGACAGACACATGTGGACACACGCACACACACTTGGAGACACACACATGGACACACACACACTTACAGACACACACACACACATTTACAGACACACAAACACCTAAACACATTTACAGACACACAAACAGCACACACACCTAAACACACTTACAGACACACAAACACCTAAACACATTTACAGACACACACACCTGAACACATTTACAGACACACACACACACCTAAACACACTTACAGACACACACTCGCACACACAGATTAGAACTTCCTTCCTCCGGTTAGCTCTGGAGGAACCGTCTCTTCTAAGCGTGTTTAGCGTGTTTGCATTGAGCCGCCTGTCACTCCATCACATTCGTGTCACGGCGTTTAAACGCAGATCGACAGCTCGTCTTTACAGCCGTTTCTTTCACTTCCTCAAACTGGCTGCTCATTCTCCAAAAAGTCCAGACATGACAGACGCTTGAGAACCGCGCCTTTCTCAGTCATCAATCACAGCGGATGATGAAGATGATGATGATGGAGGCTCATGTGTTGAGACGTCTGAGCTCCTTTCAGAGCAGATCAAACCAGAGCAAACGTCAGACCTTATCGTCACTCTGTCAACAACCCAGTAACCAGTTTCAACAGGCCAAACAAATCCACACAAACATTTCCCTCTTTGCTCTTTTCGGGTTGTTGGGTCTAAAACCTGAATCCTGCACCTTCAGTTTGTCCTGGATTCAAACTCAGCTGCACGGAAACATCCTCCACTCCTCTCAAGACTCTCCTCCTCCTTCCCCCTTGGCTCGCTTGTCTAGTGGCAGTTATCTAAGTGTGTACTTGTGCAGAGTCTCTGTGTTAGTGCCAGATGACCTGAAGCTACCCATGATCAGTGGTCCGTGACTAAAGAGATAAGGCAGGGGACTCCTCTCCATGCTCAACATCCTTGCTCTTAATTTTTATTCCATCCTCTGTTGATGTTGGACACAAATGAGAGAAAAAAAAAGTTCATTTTTTTATTATACCGTTAAAGCCACTGCAGTTTACACCTGTGTCAGACAACAGGTGGGCTTTTCCTGGTTCCTAATCTGTTCTTGTGTGACCAAGTTTGCAAATGGTTTTGGTAAAAATGTCCTGATTTGTTGTTTGATTTGTTATCCATCACTGCAAACTCTGATCATTAGAAAGAGCGTCCTTCACGTCAAATCAGAAACATGACGGATGGTTAATTGTAATCTGGTGATCTGATGTGTGGAGGTTTGCAGCAGAAAACATCTGATTAATGATGCTCATCCCAGCATCTCTTGGCTGTCCAAATATAAACTGAGTCTCAACTGTTTGCTTGCAGTGTAATTAGTCAGCAGTGACAGATCCTTTTCCTCCGTCTTTCTCCAAATCTGTCTCTCAGCTCGTCCTCTCAGCAGGACAGTAGCCGTCCATGAACAGCCAGTGCTGACAGAAAGGTCAGGATTTACATCACACGAAGCAATCTGCTGGCAAATACATCAAACAGAATTCCAGCGTTGATTGTTTTGTTCATTTCTGCCTTTATAGCGTCCTGGTTCCCATGCAGAGAGCGGCACTGAGTGACTCGCATTTCCCCATGCATGGGGGGTGGGGGGGGGGGGTTTGAGTGAACATGATTGAGTGCAGGGACATTTGCTTGAAAGGCCAGGTTCCCTCTCCTCAGTTCTACATAAAGCGTGTTCTGGAGATTTTAAAGGTACGCAACTTGTTAGGCTTTGCCGTCTGTTCTGGAGGATGTGTAAGAGAAAACAGTAAACACTTGTGATGTGTGTTTTCCAGATGGTGTGTTTAGGTATTAATGTGTGTGTTTTAGTGTATTAATGTGTGTGTATTAGTGTGTGAATGTGTGTTTTAGGGTGTAAATGTGTGTGTATTAGAGTGTTGAGTATATTTTAGTGTGTAATTGTGTGTGTATTAGAGTGTTGAGTATACTTTAGTGTGTAATTGTGTCTATTGTTGTGTTTTTCCTCATTTTTCAGAGCCTAAAAGTTGTCAGTCATCAATAATAACACAATAGTCACTTATCCTCTACAATAAAAGGTGTTTTTTGAATACACACCTGTACTGTTACTGTGTTACTGTTGCAACACTAAACACCACAGGCTCCGCTCTGCTTCTCTCTGGGTTTTCAGCTGCTGAACAAGCAAAACAATTCAATACATTTTGTGTTTTGTGTTCTTACACTTGATGTTGTGTTTCTTTTATCCCCGTTGTCGGCTGTCACACTGAAAGTCTTTTGACGCCTTCATCAAAATCTGGCTTCAGTTAGAGTTTTACTTTAGGAGCTCCACAATGATTAGTGGTCACAGCTAAACTAAAGTGTAAGCTTCAGATTTTTCTCCGGATTTTAGGTTTTCCTGCAGCAGATTTCATAACTAGGAGGAGGGAAACATCCAAAAGGTCAGACCTGCTGTGAGGCTCAGACCTCAGAAGATTTGAGGATTCATTTTAGTTTCTGTTTAAAGAAAAAAAAGAAAATGCTGTAATTCATGTACAGAAAGAACTGTGAACAAAGAGCACCACCATAAAGGCTGTTTCAGACGTATAGTATCACCAAAAGTGGGAAAAATAAAAACTCAAATTGACACTGAAAACCGGTTCCTGTGATCTGGAATTCCACCGCCTCTTCCTCGGAAGTCGTAACGGTTAAAAACTGGTCTAACCGTGAGGAGATCAACGTTCTGGTGCCTTTTAGAAATTGTGAATTCTTGGCTCTGCTGGTGAGAAGCTGGACTCCAGGCTTTGTCTGCAGTCTGGGATCTCAGTGTTTTCTGGTTTCTAAGCTGTGCAGTTTAGCAGAGGATGGATTGGACTGGAACAAAAGAAACAGAACATTAAGACCTGGAGGGGAAAAGGGAATAAAGTACTTTAAATGAAGTGTTGTAATATTTCTTTTTTTTTTTACAGGCTGACACAATTTGCTTCAGGTCATAATGAATTCTCTGACACATTTTGCCAAATTACCACAGGGATGTAGAAGATCACATTACAGCTCTTTTCATTAATAGCCTCTACTTTTAGCAGGTGCAGAGATCCAGTCTGCTTCCCTGGTGGGCGTGCCTCTTTTCAGGTCAGAAGAAAAACTCTTTGCTTTTCACAAACGTAAGAAAACATCAAACATGTCAGAACAGCGGATCTGAAGGGGCATTTCACTCGGCTGTGCCAAAGAAAAAACTCAGACAGGAGGAAATTCACATGTGGAGGAATCCACAGAACCTAAATATGACTGTAAAAACCTTTGACGAGACCATCTTTGCTTTGTTTAAAAGTCCTTTTCTTGTCTTTGTTGTGACACCTTCAGTGTTTCATCCTCTAGGATGTCACGGTTCTGATGCTGCACAGCTACTTTTCCTCCTCAGAAAGAAGAACAAATGATTTTATTACGTATGATAACATAACTTCCTTTTTATTAAACAGGAAATGTTGACTCCCAAATGTTAATCGTTGAAGACTTAAACACATGCACCCGTTGGGGAACGTTGACCCGTACGTGTTCACGGGTTTTTGGGTTGTCCGGGTCCGTGGAGCGTCGTAGAGAGGAGGAGCTGCATCTTCAGGGGGGCACGGGTGAGTCTTTCAGTTCCCTTAAGGCTCGTATGACCATCAAAATGGAACATACCATTGTCGTGCGTGTAGGTGTTCGTGAGGATATTGAAAGTTCCACACACGTATGATGAACAGGTCATGCTGTCGTATGGCGTCCTTACGCCGCACTCTAATCGTTGGTGAGGTGCCATAGTTCTGACTCCTTACTGACGCCACAAAGGCTGCATGCACGGACGTAGTGTGCACGTGATACATAAGTGCCTGTAGGACGTCCACACTCTCTTTCTATCACCAATCACGTGAAGGATTTGGAGGGTTGAAAAAAAATGTCAAATCTGTATGACACGCCTGCACCTCACCCTTATCTTCTCCTCACGGGTTAGAAGTGTTCACTCTGACGTGTTGCCTGCAGCATGAACGTAGAAAAACATACATGAACAATTTATCTGTAAAGGGTTCACTGTGTGGGTGACCTGCATGATCTGTGCAGGTTTGACCATTTTTCACCTGCAGACAGCCCGTCTCCACCTGTAAGGACAGTTGGACTAAAACTTAACTTTGGAGCACAAAAATAAAAAGAAAATGTCAATCAGTGCCTAAATAAGCAGGATTTTACTCCCTATCAGTTCTGGTTTCTTCAGCAGCAGCAGCAATAAATCAGAACATTGACTCCATGTTAGAAAAACATGGAGTCAATGCTTCCATTCCAGTGTTCTTTCATGTGGCAGAAGCTAAACGCTAAAATAAAATGGCAGGAAGGTTCTCCAACAGGCAAACTATCATGGCCTCTATCTTACAGTCCTCCCACCTCCCCAAAGAGCAGTCGAACACCCCCCGAGTCGGAAGCAAGGGCTTCACATTACAGCTGGGATTTCTCGCCACTGATGCTCCTCCCACCTCATGAATGCCAAGCCTTCATCACCTTTGCTTTGGGAAGCTTGAGCTCTGTTCATCCCTCCTTCTGCATCAATCCCGCTTCGTCAATTGTCGTTTTCTGAAAGCCCCCCCCCCAAATGTACTCACAGTGTGTTCAGAGTTGAGGTAAATGGGTGGTGGTGGTGGTGGGGTGGGGGGTGCTGGGTCTGGGATGTCTTTTTCCACTGTCTACTGCAAAATGATGATGGAACCGCACGGCGGCTCTGCGGAGAGGGGTGATGGTGTGGACGGGGGCCGGGGGGGGGCACCCCGGCAGAGTAAATGACTTCTTAGCGGTGCAGTGAAATGTGAAGGACAGACTGACGGGAGATGGTGCGGCGAGCAAACTAATGAGCAACACACTTCACAGCTCAGAAGAAAAGGAAAGGAGAAGGGAGGATGAGGAGGAGAGAGGAGGAGAGATGATGCAGGAGGCGAGGCGATGACAGAGATGGAGCGATGAGAGGAGAAGAGAAAGGCAGGAGGTAGGAGGAGACGGGAGAAAATGAGAACATTACATTTGCAAAGTTAGATGAAGGCAGCGGGAGCGACATGAAAGAAACAGCAGCGATGTGAAAGACGGAAAAGAACGACGAGAAAAATAACCTTTCTTTGCCCCTTTGTCCCTTTTCAACAATCAACAGTAAAGTTAGATTTATCGCTCACATCATCCTGATTTTCAGAGACACTGAGTCACAAAGAAGGATTTAAACTTCTCAGCTAAACACTCAAGTAATCCTCACTTTTCTTTGTTAATCTTTATTCTGCGATCAATGTCAGAACGTGCAGAAACGGCTGAACGATGCTTCTCTAGCTTACAAAGACAACAAAAATAAAAAAAGAAAGACATCACTGGCTGTTTGTACAAATCAGGATGAAAAAATCGTCTTTTTCAGACAGATTTGAATCAAATGTAAGACTCTCAGCGTTGAAAACTCACCTGAAAGTGGCACATGTTACTCTGAACTGGTGGCAAATCTCTTCTTCATTGTCTTCCAACGCGCTTTAGCCACTGATGGGGGGGGGTCTTCAGCTCCTTTATGCTATCCAGCTCATTTGAGTTGCTTTGGTTAGTTTTATAAATTCTGATTCACTGGATCACCTTTCAGTTCACAAAAGTTTCAAAGACACAAACGTGTTTTTTTCAGAGTTCATCCTTTGCTTTGCATAAAGGAACAGCAACAGTGAGACACAAGTGTAGAAAGCTTGTGAATTCTCACTTTTTAAGGTTCATTTCTCAACTCCAAAGTTTTTTTTTCATGCCAAGCAGTTTAAAAACAAGATGGTAATCGGTTGTTGTGTTAAAACTCTACAAGAACCTGTTGGTGAACAAATGCAGGCCTCCATCCGCTCAGCTGTTGTTTCTGTCAATCACCACAATCTTCCGGAAAAATGCACACTAAAGCTTAGAAGTGTGTTTTTGTGTACTAGCCCAGTACAAATGACGTATTTGTACTCTGCCATTTCTGAGTGTGTACAGCTATGAGTCACAATATCTTCCAATTACGCTCTGTTTCATGAGGAACCAAACAAATGCGGCTCAGATGGGATTCATGTTAAATTACTCTATTGAGTTTGTAACATTTGCAGACAATGTCTGCTTTGCCTGTGGAGTGTGCTCTTTGTTCAGCTGTGAGAACGCCGCCGTTAAGGACAGAAAACATTAATCCCTCAACAGGATGAAGGCTCTGAAAGTGGAGAATTTTCTACACAGGATTCTATTTTTGGATGGCAACAGGAAGCCATTTTTACGTACAAGACAAAATAATGCGTCGATGACACCCTAATCTGTGTTTATCCTCCTAATGTATCCTAATCTCATGGCGTATACTTATATAGCGCTTTCCTACCTTCTTTCGAAGGCCCAAGGCGCTTTACAGTCCCAGTCCCATTCATCCATGCGCACGCTGGTGGCGGCTCCGCTGCTGAACACTGACGCCAACCTCCCACCAGAGGCAAAGTGGGGTGCAGCGTCTTTGACACATGGCCGTGCAAGTCGGGAATCAAACCTGCAATATTACAATCGTGGGTCGACCGCCTTACCACTGCACCTCTGACGCCAAAACACCTTCCAACTTCTACAATGCATGGTTGGACAGCAGAACCAGCTGGTTGGCTGTAGATCAGTGTGAAGGCGTCATTCAGACAGTCCTTAAACCTTCACCCCACCTGTCCTCACAGGGCTGTCTGCAGGTGTAAAAGGGGCAATAAGGTCAGTGAGGAGTCAGTCCTCGCACCCTCCTAACGGCAGAACGCCGTGCGATCCATCACCTGTACGTCATCAGTGCGTCCCTCGAGGTGGTCGTACGAGCCTCAAAGGGAACTAGAAGACTCACCTGCGCTCCCCCTGAAATGCCCCCCCCCCCACGCTCCTCTCTTCGCTCAGCTGCATTCAAGCTTAACTGCTCCTCAAATCAGAAACTTCTCAAGGAGACGAAAGCCTCAAACCGCGGGAAACTTGTCTGAGTCTGAAGGAAGAGAGGATCTATCAGAACTGCTGCAGGCGCTAGCGGAGGGAGGTGAGGCCGCTCTTCTGGTTGCCTGCAGCGGGGGCCGCCGCTGCGGCCTCCAGGAAGCAGCATTGATCTAATGGAGGACATTGTCTGCTTCTGACTCTTGCTCTCTTCGTCCCACTGTTTCGCCTCTCCTCCCTCCTTTCTTCCACTCTGCTGATCAATCCATCCTAAATGATGTTCCTTTCTGCCTTTTTGTTTTGTCTTCATTTACATTCTAGGGGGGGGGGGGGGGGGGGGTGTTGTCTCTGGGCCAAGCCTGATGGACAAGCACTAACCAGCCGTCTTTGCCTCACTCAGCTTTCTTGCAGCTGATCACGGCTGAGTTACGGGCGATGAGACGCAGCCTTTGTGAGGAAGACCATGTGATTTTTAATGATTTGAGCCAAAAGGTTCTTCCTCAGCCATCAATACTGCTGAGCTGAATGGACACAAACAGAGCTGAAATCGAAAAGACAGAAATCTCTGCTAAGAAGTCCATTAAGAATCCCCCCCCCCTTGGAACACAGACGGGAGCCATCACCAACTTGTTAGAGCTGTCAGTCTTTTCTACTTTTCTACGATAATGATGCAATTCTGCTGCATCTCTGCTGGACTGGCTCTGCTGAGGATGAAGATCTGTGAACAGACTGACGTGCAGTTTCTGCCTTTGAAGATGAGCCGATGAAGTCTGCTGGGAAATCCCTCCAGGACCCCAAACGCACGGACTCCCTTTGGTCTCAATTACACCAGCTCCCCCCGGCGCAGCAGAACGGAGCAGTCTCCACCTCCGTCTGCACCGCTTCACTTCCTTTCTGGAGCCCAGCAGGGCGGTTCTGTCAATCACCTTCTGATCCAAGACACATCAAATAGCTGCTCTTTCATAATAGCAGTGATAAAAATGATGCAAAAGAGTTTCTGTGTCATCACTGAAAACCCCAAACCTGCAGCCGCAGCACCTGTGGGTAAAATCCATCCCATTAACGCTCCGACTGCAGTGAGGCTAATCGAAGGTGAAAAGGATTTTAGCTGTTCAGCTGTTTGAAGATTTACTGCGTATACGTTAAACCAACATTTTGTTCCGTCTCCTTGTCTTTTTATTTTCATTTCTAGCTTCTGATCAAAGAAACCGTGTGAATCTGGATCCCTCATGATGACCACAAAACCTTTGCCTTTACCAGAAACTCAGATTTAAAGCTCCAGAAGTTAAAAACTGTTTTGATCATTTGAAATGATTTCTAGATTTTCTGGGCGACAATCTTCCGTTCATTTATTTGATCACTTTAATAATTTAGTAACAGCATTTTCACCTGTAGAACGTTATACAGACAGACCTCTGGACTTACTTTGCTCATGTCCTTTTGGATGACTTTCTGATTTGCATTACAGCAATACTTTATAAAAAGAGGCACAATTCACATTTGTAATTTGAAGGGTTTGCATTTCCAGAAACATTTATTCCTTGTGATTTTTCAAATGTAATTTAGAATTTTCTTATTTTCAAATTCGAAACTGTTCCTTCGTAAAAAACAAAGTCCAGTTTTAATTTTGCAATCAAAGATTTCTGTTAATTTGATAAACGGGGCAGTTTGTTTTCAGTTTCATGCACTCAAAAGCCCCAAACTAGCAAAGTTAATAAAAATGTCTTTTGAAAATGTATTTTGGCAGAAAAGAGGAAAAAGAAGAGAAACCTTTGACTTCAAAATAACAGAAAGCTGCATTTAACAGACACAAACCAGGAGTCTTTACTCCAAATATGGAGAAACTGTGACAGTTGTTCCCACAGACCATAATAATAATGCAGAATAATCAGTAACCAGCTGTCTTTTGTTACAGGGATGCTGCTAGTAAATTTGGTCAAACGGTGGATTCATGCTTATTACTGTGTTGAGCAAACAGCAGGGAGGAGCAGAGTTTCGTTTGGATGGTTTGCATGGCCGTAAACAAATCATGGGCCACAAATCACACAGAGAGGGAGACAGAACGCTGCAAACATCAGGAACTATTGACTGTTTCTTTCAGACCACAACATCTTCCCTGAAAAATTCACACAAATAACTGTTGTCTCAGTGTATGCCCCCAACAGCCCAGACGTCGTCGTAGCTGCAGAGTTCACTTTCACTTTTAGTGGGTTGTTTTACGTAACAGGCGTGACATTTCCACTCACCTTCCCAGTTGTGAACAGTATGTAACTTCTTCAACAGGACACTGGATTTGTTTAGGTAACAAACAAGCATATGTCTCCAGAAGACACCCACTCTTTGGACTGTCCAGAGGCAGAATTTGCATATTGGTTGCACAAATCTAATTCAGTGGAATGCAGCCTATTGCTGTTCATACCAGACCTCAGCATCAAATGCAGCGTAATTTTACTACCAACAGTGTGTTTTGGGTAGCACCTCCTCCAAATCCACAGAACACGTACAGACTGATTGAGTGAACTACCACAACTCCTCTAGTACCCTGTGGAGAGCGTAGAGCTGGTCCTCTGTACCGCGACCAAGATGTAAACAGTACTGTTGGTCCTGAATCTGAGGTTCAGCTATCGGTTAAATCTCCTCTCTTGTACTCTGATATAGACTTCCTCAAGGAGAACAAGGAGTGTTATTCCCAGGAAGTAGGAACAGTTTCTCCTTCTTGAAAAGGGGACCACCACCCCAGTCCGCCCATCCAGTGGTTCTGTCCCTGACTGCCACACATTTCTGCAAATACATGTTAACCACAACAGCATCCAGGAAGGAGGTAGTCAGCGGATTTCATCCACCCTTGGCGCCTTGTCAGCGAGGAGCTCTTCGACTTCTCTATTCCAGTTCTGAATTCTCTCCAAACGTAGACTTTGTGTCATCCATGAGGATCTTATACTCCAGTCTTTATTCTCCCTCTTTCTGAAATCTCTTTTGCAGAGATTGTAGCTCTTCTTTGAAAACTGAGCTCCTGGAGCTCAGCTCTAGAACGATAGATAGATAGATAGATAGATAGATAGATAGATAGATAGATAGATAGATAGATAGATAGATAGATAGATAGATAGATAGATAGATAGATAGATAGATAGATAGATAGATAGATAGATAGATAGATAGATAGATAGATAGATAGATAGATAGATAGATAGATAGATAGATAGATAGATAGATAGATAGATAGATAGATAGATGCTTCTCACTCCATCTAGGCTCTCTGCACAGCCTTGCATATTTAAATAAAAAATGTTTTGTTACATTTTAGAAAATTCTGGGAAAACAAACCAAGATTTAGGTTCTAACTTTTTTTTAACAGATTCAATAACTAATTGCACTTTTTCCACTCAATCTTATCAAGTCCTACGCTGTAATGACACACAACAGTGCAGAAATCCATTCATCATCTAAATTACAGCCTGTAACACTCAGAGAGATAAATATCAGAATTATCTGAATGACTTTTAAACACGACACACGGGGAGATTTATGACTGCAATCATCATCTGCTCAGATGTTTCCATCGCCTCGAGAGCTTACCTTCTCCAAGCAACACAAACACAGAAACAGATGCTGAGAAAACTGATTACTGCTGATGAGGACAGCACACCTGAAGGTCAAGTTGGGGGGTGGGGATGGGGAGGGGTGTTGACGGGGAACGTTGAAGAACCTTTTGTGAAGACCTCATTGAAATTCATCAAAAAATGGGCCACTCAAAGCAATTTTAGGGCTAAGATTGTCATGCTAATTTATTTTGATTGCCACGTTGGAATAGTTAAACAAAATGAATGGCGGGGGCCAGATGGGGGCCACTCAAGCGAAACTCGGATATTTCATGGCGAATTACCCCTGATAGACTAGCCTCGCGAATCCCGGTGCAAATTCTGATCAAATTCACACAAGTGTGGAATTCCAATCGGCACTTTGCTCACTTATTGATTTGCAAGGCAAAGAAAAGGGAAAGAAAGAAAGATGGCTGCCGGCGGGGGCCGCCTCTGTCTGCAGACCAGAGAGAGGAGGACAACTAGTCCCAAAGCGTGCACTGCCTCGATAGATTTAATACACTTTCTGTTTGGGGAATCAGATACAGACCCCTGCACTTAAGGAACAGTCGTCATCTTCCTCAGAGGAGAGTCAGACTCTCAAACTGTTTGTGATTCAGGAAGTCTTCGTCCTTTTTCTGACCAGCTGCCCCTCCAAGGAGGTTCTCTGATTCAGGATAAAGTCGTGCGTTCTGTGGGTTGAAGGCCGTACATCATAAAGTGGGATGAAAGAGAGAAAAACATGACCTGCTTGTTGCATGAGAGGCTCTTGGGGGTGAGGGGAGGATATTTTCTGATGAGCCATCTGGACATGGAGCCCCCCAGGGGACAGAAAGCAAAACATGCTGAATCAGTCTGTCTTCCTGTCTTGCTGACCTCCTGTCTGTCTGTCTCTGAGTTTTCTTTAAAGGTCAAAGTCAAACGTCTCTGTACTGTTACTGAAATGTTTAAATGTGGTGATGTGTAAAAAGGGATTGTTTGCAAAAGAGAGAAGACTTTTTTCATTTCACTGTCTGGTTGCTTTTTACTATTGACTGTATCTGAGAACTGGACTGAGTGAATGTGACATCACCAATGGATCACTTCCAGCTTCAACGCCATCAGTCAGCAGTCATTGGTTGGTCTGAGTTTCCATGACAACCACACTCACCAATCAGGAACGAGCTTGTTGGAAGGCCACACCCCTACCACTACACAAAATCGGTCAATCAAATGTTGGACGTGGGGGCCAGCAGGCTCCACCTACTTTTATTAAGGCATCTGATTGGTCAGTTTATAACTTTGACTACAGAAAAAATGTGAAATGAAATTAGGATTATCAAGATGATATTAAAAAACAGGCATCAGAGCAAGAACGGTTCTTCTGACCAATAGAATGAACAGTAGCAGCTGTCTGTGGGATTTTGGCTTCGTGGAGCCACTTCCTGTTTGGAACGCCGGGGGGGGGGGGGGGGGGCATGATTTAAAAAGTAACGAGTTGTTCATTAAGGCTGTGTTTTGTTCTCTGTGAAGCGAGAACACTTCTGGCTAAGCTGAAAAGTTACTTGTATTTGCTCATTTTAGTAGAATTATTTTTGTTTGTTTTTTTATGGCCGATTCTCCAACAACTGATTTTTTAATGAGTACCTGGACGTTCAAAAGTATTGTTTTTCACCTAGACCCTTTAATCTTTTTTATACACATGTATACCTTCAGTGGTTTCCTCCTTTTTTAATTGATTGTTCTTAAAGAATGTCTTTTTGACCTCTCTTTTAATCTCTTTTAATTTATTATGTTTTTTTAAATTATTTTCTTAATCTCTCTGAAAGTAGAAATCCACTAAAAAGGCAGAGGATGGAACGGCATCAAAAAGGCTGATGAAGACGTGAGTCCAACATCCAAATGTACAAACACTGACAGCTTTAAATCCTTGAATCTGGGGTCACTGTCTTCTCATGGTCAGTTCAACCCATGGGAGGGCAAAGCGGGAAGCCAACCTGCAACCTTCTGATCAGAGGTCAACCTCTCTACCTCGGCCTGAATCTCTGTCTTTAAAACAATTCTGTCACAAAAATGGGCATCAGCACCTTCACTCACACACACTGATCTTCCTGATTTGTCTTGACCAATCATCAGGCTTCTTCTCCACTCGCCGTTGCCCCTCCTCCATGGTCACCGTCATCCAGATTCTTGGTTCTTCTTGGTTCTGTTCTCTGGGTCTGAAAGTTAAAAACTGACTTTACGCATTCTTTCTTCAAACAATGACACATTTTGGAAGATCCCTTCGTTAAATAGTTCAGCTACTCAAGCAGGGAAATGGATCCATTTGAACAGACACTCAAATGTGAGCAGTTGAAACGAATTTCTCATGTCTGCCGTTTACATGGAAGCCTTCATTTCCCTCCCCGTGCAGAGACTGAGCATCCTGGGTGACATTTGGCGTCTTTTGGTTTGCGTCACGGAGCCGGCATCCACAGACAATCAGAGCTGGAAGAAAGGGCCGAGTCCTCCGCAGTGGGCCTGTTAATTGTCTGGATGCGGGGCAGGGGATCAGTGGGAGCGGGGTGGCAGGAAGCAATCATGTGATGAATTGACCCCGGTGTTAAATGGTGTCACTCAACCTTTTAAAATTCAATAAACAAGTCAGCGGGCCCGCATGGAGATCCATTCCCTCATCTGGGTCAATTTCCTGCTGTTTAAATAGGTCAATGGCAAAATGTGATCCCAGAACTTTTGCTTTGTCTGCGGGGCGAACCTGACATTTACAATTCGCCATGAATGCATGTTATTGTGGTACGAGCCCTTTAGCTTTGAGGACAACACAACAACACGGATTAAAAACTACAGTCGGATTCCAAAAACAGATTCCTCTGCGTTTTTGTTTTGACAGCCAGACATACATGTTTTCTGATACCCATTCGGATCCTCTTCTGATCTATTTTAAAAGCTTTTCCAGTGGTCTTTTATATACGATTATGCCAGGTTTTTTACATCTCTGCTCCAGATTCACAATGAATGAATGAAGAAATACTCATGAATGCAATTATAATCTCAATTTTATTTATAAATGTCCTTCATCATTGGAAAAATGCCACAAGAACATGTTAAAAACACCAAAAACATAATTTTCATCGGAGTGGGTCTTTAAATTCTCACTCCTGTTTAATTAAATTATATGATAATATTTTCTCAAGCAAAACAGAAAAAAGAAAATCTTTTTTCTGTTTTGTTTACACATTTATTTAATGCTTTTTATTTTGTTTATTTGTTTTTTAAAAATGTGTTTTGTATTTATTTGTTTTTCTTTAGTATTTTTTCTGTTTTTGTTGGTGTTTTTTTCATCTTTTTTTCTTTTTCTTGGTCATGAAGTCCCACAAACGTTCAAACTCTCCACAGATGGAGCGGCGCCTGACCTCAGGAGGTTGATAAATTAGTTTGTGTGACCATGTTGTGCCCCCCCTCCCTGCAGATGGATCAGCATGGTGGGGGCGGACCGCAGTGGAGACTCTGAGGCTTGGCAGAAGCTTTTCAAACACTAACCCAACTTTTTCATGAGTCGTGCTGACATTTACATGTGCCGGTTGGCCTTCATTGCGGTGGGGGCAGCGGGACCCTGAGGTGCAGCTGGGACCGAATGTTTCATCCAAAGGGGCTCTTTATATCAGGTTATGCTCACACCACCCCTCCCAGCTGACCCAGGACAGGCTGCTACTGTTATCATGTCATCTGATTCCAGGAGACTGTCCCAGCCTCCCACAGGAGGGCGATGGTTGTGCTGCACCGCTGGAAGAGGGAAGCTCAAGTGAAGGTTCACGCAGAGCTGAGGGTTGCTTCATATGAAGAAGCTGAAGCATTGTAAGACTCCACGCCTAATGATGTTTTGTTTGCACGCCAAAGTCCGTTGGGACTCATCACTGCAACTCATGAGCTCAATGCTAAGCTAATGGATCAGTAAATAGATTTTCATGTGGGCTTAAATGCTAATTTGCTACACTGCAGTGCTGTTCAATGATGCTGTGTTCAGCAAGTGAGTCTGGCCCTCCTGGGGGGTCTCATTAGGCCCGTTCAGAGATCCACTGTGGACGGGAAGCTCGACAGCCTGTGGTGCTGAAACGCTGCTCCCTGAAAGTTTGCTAACGGCTCCTGACAAAGTCAAACCAGAACCAGAACCAGAACCAGAACCAGGTAGCGTTTCACACTGACCAACGACAAGAGGAAGAGGACATTTACCGGAACATCTGCAAATTTTTAATGCAGTTTTAATAGAAATCAATTAAAAAAATTCTATTTTTTTATCTGAGGCAAAAATATCAAAGTGAACTCCATGCTTTATTTATTATGATTATTTTAATCCAGTTAAGATCAGATTATTTCAGTAAAGCCAGATCAGCTCAACTGAAGAAGTTATATTGACTGATGACATGCAGGAGATGTTGTTCCTTCTTCTGAGAGATAACATGGAGAGAAAACTCTGCAAGGAGGATGAGGAGGAACCTTCAGAACCAGATTCAGGGAAAGGACGACTTCTGCTCTGAAATGTCCGTGTAAAATCCTTCACCTAGTTGGTAAAAGATACATTAGATGATGGAAATGGTCCAGAGATGCTGGACTTCAGCACCTCTGGAGGGAGGAGGATGTTTGCTGATCCTGACAGCAGCCCACACCGTCAACCTGCATGGAGACAGCCATGAAAATGGAAGGAAGCAGCAGAGGGCCGCCTGAAAGAACATCTCTGACTGAGTGGGAGTAGAGTGGGAACATTCGGCTTGGCGCCGGCCGCATCTCCCACACGTCTCCCGTTTCACAGCCAACAGTCAAGGATCTGAGGTTTATCCTTCCAACCGTGCATGTTTTAAAAAAAGGAAGCACTTTCTAAGCAATCATTTTGAAGCGCAGCCCCCCCCCCCCATAAGTTTTATTTGTTCCTCAGGAAACCGCTGCTTCACAGCTTGTGAACGCAGTCATGTTCATACCTTCTTGTGGCATTTTTCTGACGATGGAGGACATAAAATAGCAAAATTAAGCTTAAAATTGCATTTCTGAGTATTTCTTTATATAAACCGTGAACCAGGAGCAGACAAAAACATGCAGCGAGAAGCCTTGTAGCGGTGATGTAGGCGCTACAATCGTCTGTGTTTTCCTGGTCTGAGCTGGAATCTGGATATAAACCGTACGGATGGACAGATCAGATGCTGCTCGCCATTTTTTTCCTGTTTCTGTCTTTAAAGAACTCCTGCAGCTCTGCTGAAACTATGTTTTAGAAAATGACTCAGGATTTTAGATTTTGTCTAAAACCGGTATAATAATCAATAAAAAACCACTGGGAACAGATCAGAGGATGGTCAGAGTAGGACTTTAAGTGCATCATACTGCTTTCCACTGTTAAAACAGGCTGACTTTAGGGCTTCTTCACACTAAAACATGTGATAAATTGCTGCTACTGTGCTTTGATTTTCTGTTTTTGAGACACTGACAGCTTAAACTCAGTGAAAGAGTATTTCTCTTCTAATATCCTGGACCTCTTTGCACTGAACAGCCAGTTCTGAGTGAAAGCTGCTGCTCCCACAGTGACAGTCTGTCAAACCAAAGGGACGCTTTATTTACGGCTGGAGGGGCGAGAAATAAAAGCAGAACCAAAGCACAGATCTGGGATCAGGTGGAAATTGGTACATTCTCACTACATAGACCACGGCTGACCGGGGAACACACAACAACAGCAGTACACACTCTGTGTCCTGAAATGCAAACATTAGAATAGTGTTGTCGTTGTGTCTCAGAACGGATAAAAGGAACATTTTCAGAACATCATCTCAGTTTGGCAGGAGAGAAAAGCCAAAAGGTGTGGTTTTTTTGTGGTGTTTTGGTTCAGAACCTGTGCTTTACTTTGGTGGGTGTTTAGCTTTCAGTCCTGCCGGGCTACTTTTGGGTCATGACTGACGGGCTGTCGTCTTAGCCAGTGCATCGCTGGAAAAGCCAAAACATCATCAAGGATTCAGACATACGTTTAACCACACACGACTGAAGTTTAATTACAGAATTTCATTTACAGAACAGACGATGACCTTCCCCGTTTCCATAGTATTTCCCCACATTATAAATATCTCCAAATGTTGAAAGAAGGCAAAAAAAAAGAAAAAAGAAAACATCTCAAATAAATGCAAAGATCTGTAAAATCCCAAACTGCTCTGGTCTGAGTGTGTCCCAAAAATATACACAAGTATGAATAATGCAATGACTAAATTCACAGTGTCTTTCTGGATGCACGCACACACACGCACACACACGCACACAAAAACACTACAATGAGCAGGGGGGGGGTTGTTCTCTCGGTGGTGGGTTTCAGAAGTGCGAGGTTCATTGGCAGAAATGACTCATCTAGTCTCAGCGACAAAACAGAATCCTCTGAAATGGGGGTTTGCCGAAGGATCCTCCTCCTTCTGATGCATTCAGGTGGGGGGGGCGGCGCTCTGTGGCTGTCAGGCTTCAGCCACTTTCAGAAGACAAGGACGATGGAGAGTGTGTTCCGGATCATCTCAGTGAAGCCTTTAGCAGCAAACTGTCTTTGAAGAAACCGAGATGGTTTCTGAGCACTGATGAGAAAGAAGATGAAAGGGAGGAACTTTTGAGTCTGACTGACGTCACTAAGGTACCAAAAACGCCGCAGCAGAGTCACCATCCCTCAGAGACCAGTGGCTGACAAAAAGGGAAAGAAAAACACCAACACTAGAATCTCTGTCCACCGCCAGCCTCTGAAGCTGCTCCGTTGTGATGAGTGCTGATCGCAGAGGGGGCCTCTCAGGCTCTGGGATGGGGGCTTGGATGGGTCGCTGGTGGATCTAGTGGTTTATTTTACTTGGAGTCTGTTTTCTTACGGATGTTGGGGCCAAATGTGACGGTTGGAGCCTCGTGGATGAATGTTCAGGTGCTGGACCAGCCTCGGTTTCTAACAGAGATGTCAGTGAACCTGTGGAGAGAACAAGGAAGAAAAACGTTACTGTGGATCCACTTATCTGTCATCTCAGCTGGATCCTGGTTCCTTCTGCGCCCCTCCCTGACCTGAAACCCCTGGAGAATTTCAAACTCTTTCCTTGAGTTTCTGAAAAGAGAAGCATTCTGGTCTGTTTCTGAGGTGCAGCTGGTCCAGTGTTTCCTGACCCGGGTCAGGCAGCGTGTCACAGCGATGGAAAACCAAACCTTTTCTGAAGCTGTCTGGTTCCGAATCCTTTCATTTTTTTCTGGACATTGTTTCTGTGTTCGGTTCCAGTTCGTTAATCTTTTATTTTTTCTCGTTAAGCCAAACTCCGCTGCCCTAAAGTGTGTCCAATTAAGTTCTTAATTGGTTCCGTTTCCTCTTGATTTCTCACCTTAAGTCTTTTTTCTGACACAAACTGAACTAAAATGCTTAAAATGATGCTTTTTTTCCTTAACTTTCCACATTTTGGATCATTTCTTTTACTCCAAAAAAACCAACTATGAACTAAAAAAAACCCACTAATTGTCCCAGTTTTGAGCTTCCTTGGGGATTGATTGTTTTTATCATTTCATGGTGCATAAAAATGTAAAATTAGAATCACAGCCACTTTAGGAATCAGAGCAGCACCTTATAATTTGTCATTTGATGCTTGCTGGCTTTCTTCCATAATTAATAATAAATAGGAGCTCAGGATGAAAAGCTCACACCTGGATTCAGAGGAGCTGCTGAGGCCGGGAATTAAGCAGCTCTAAAATCAATGACTAATGAAGTGCTTCTCAGCAGCCCCCCCGACACATCAAACAGCTCTGGATGCCCCCCCCATCCCATTCTCAGTCATAAGAAACTAAAGTGCGGTGTGGACTGGGACCTGTTCGGAGTTCACTGCGTTTCAGGGCCCCTCCCCCTCCTCCTCCCACCCGGAGCACCTCCAGTGAAATTCTGCAGGTAACGACTTGATTTATCCAATTACCTGATTGGAAAAGCAGCATGAATATTAATGGATTCTGCTGAGACTGTGTTATGTGGATAAATCCATAAATGTTAATAAAGTGATTCAGGGTGACACTGGACAAATGGGACACCCCAGGACTGCCTGTATAAATCATTCAGACGCTTAAATATGAGTTGGGGAAAATGCACACAGAATTGCACAAATGTTCTGGGCCGGCACCATAAATATTTATGACCCCCCCCCCATTCCTCCCTTTTCTCTGTCCTTGGTAATTGCGCGTGATTCATTTTGTTTTTCTCAGTGGAGTCGGGAAAATCAATCTCAAAGTGTGGGCTAGGAGACATAAAGCATGCAGATTCCAAACGCCTGTGGTTTCTGCAGAACATAAAAGCTTGAATGATATTCTGTCATTGTTTTGGGCCAAAGAATTCATTTTATTCTTTTCCTTCTCTCCTTGCTTTTAAAGAAAAGAGGCTTTCTGGAAGTGAGGCTGAGATCGTCTGACCGCCAGCGTGTCCAAAACCTTCATCGGAACAGCTGAAACAGCAGCAAAGTCTGGTCTGATGTTTAGTGGACCTTTTTGTCACAGGAAATCTAATAAAACTGAAGCTTTTGAGGAGAATATGAACATCTCCTTCAATCTTTTTTATCGACGATGGCAGAATCAAAATGATATTCTCCAGAAAAACAGGCCGCTTTGTTATTTCTCTTCATTATCCCTATTGTCTAAATCTTTTGTACTTTTTCATGAGAGAGTTCAGGTTTTATTTCTGTCTTTGTCTTCCAGCTGCTCTCTACAGGGGACGCCACGAGAATCATCTGCCTCCCTCTAACCCCTTTCCTCTGCGTCCTCCACCCTCATGTCCCCCTCCACCCTCCTCTTTGGTTTTCCTTAAACCATCTCTATCTGCTTCCCTGCATGGATCTCCAGAACATCTATGATCTGCTCCTCTGATGGATTCAGTCCTGATCCAACCTGGTCCCAAATAGAACCTCAGCATCTTCATTTCTGCTGCCTCCAGCTCTGCATCAGCCAACAACATGGCCTTTCCTTTGGTCACACATCCCACCTGAAACCTTCCTCCACCTGTTGCAGCCTGTTTCCACATGTATCTCCACCTCTGCTCCCGTAACCTCACCGTTCCTCTCGTTCACACTCAGATTCTCTGTCTTACTCCACCTCCACCTCTCTAGATGTTCCTCCACTTGCTCCCTGCTTGTATATAGATCACAATGTCATCTGCAAACATCCTGGTCCACAGATCTGTCAATCTGTCCATCTCCATGGAAACAAGAATGAGCTCAAAGCTGATCCTTGGTGCAGTCCCACCTCCACCTGGAACTCCTCTGTCACACCTACAGAACATCTCACCAATTTCCTCCAGCTCTCATCCATGTCCTGAACAACTCCAATGCTCCTCTCTGTCACTCCAGACGTCCTCCTCCTAACCACAGCTCCTCTCTCTGGATCCCGTCATGGACTTACTCTGGATCAAGACGCAAAGCAGCTCCTTCTGACCTCTGTGATCTTCTCCTGAAACATCCTCAAAGTGGTTCTCTTTCTCTGCTTGAACCATTCATGTTCACAGATGTTCCTCTGACATTGCTTCTAGATTTACCAGCTTCATTCCTCTGTAGTTTCTCTGCATGTCTCCCTCATTCTTAAACATGGCATTTCTCTTGCATTTCCTTAGATATCTTCTCACTTTTCAAAAACATGTTTAACAGTCTGAAAATCTGCTGCCACCTATCCTAAACTCTAAAATATCAAATCAGGCAGATATTTCCAGCAGGAGTTTCTTGACTCTGGTCTGGTAGCCGTTTTCTGGATCAGACCCTGCATGTGGAGGGACTTCAGAAGCTGGAAACCTACCTGCTGCTCCTCCTCTGCGTCCTACGATGGCTCCTTGGGCAAAGGCTGAAAACAGAAGAATGGATGGTCAGCGGGGGCGGAAAGGAAAGTGTCTCTCAGCATGTTGGCCTTGGACTCTGTGGACCATATGTTGACTCGGAGGCACAGATGGCACTTGGACCAATTTCCTCTTAGGACAGATTCAAAAAGCTGAAGGTCATTTCGCTCTGCGGAGGTTTTTATGACCTCTGGAGATGCTGCAACTCTCCTTATCCAGAAAATCCAGAGAGTAACGGCCACCTCATTATCTGAATTAACGACAGAGGGACCTCTCTCTGCTTCGATTAGTGGCACCAAAATTTTTATCGCATTAGCTCAGAGGCAGGGTGATAAATCGTGTTTCACTTTGCTTCCTGGTGAGCACAGCTTCTTACTTTTATCTTCAGCAGAAGACTGTCTGAGCTGACCACATGCAGCCCCCCCTCCCAACCAGAGGAAGGAGCAGCCCCCCCCCATCCTGACAACCAGCCTCTTTTGTGTAGATAATGAGCCACCTAATCATAATCAAAAAGCTGATGATGTGTTTAGCCAATCAGAGGAGCCGGGGTGAGGGTATTGGCATTCTTCCTTCACAAACACGGACTTGGTATTCATCTGCCCTCCGAGGCCGCCTGGCCTGCACGCCGACCGGGCCAGAACCTCTTAAAGAAATTCAGTCCTCTGCAGAGGCGCCGATCCATCACAGCGCGGGAGCAGCATGTCATCTAAAT
Source organism: Oryzias curvinotus (assembly GCA_023969325.1). NCBI lineage: Eukaryota > Metazoa > Chordata > Actinopteri > Beloniformes > Adrianichthyidae > Oryzias > Oryzias curvinotus. The sequence continues at coordinate 34,410,475 of CM043712.1, read as the reverse complement.
GCTAAGTACTACCACGGCATCTTTAAATCAAAACAAGAACAGAAAGGGGGGTCGGAGGGATAGACTGTTTATGAGCCCACAATAAAATCTGCAAACATTTATCTCTAAGGAAACGTCAGACCAGAACCTGAGAGGAGAGACGGGGTCACTTCCGCTCCTCGCACCCCAAAGGTCCCGCCAAAAAAAATGGTTATTTGATTTCAGTCTGAAGATCATCTAAAGCAGATCTCAATGGGACCCCACCCCCCACCCCCCACTCGTGCAGCCCCCCAAAAGCTGTTGGTCTCAGTCTTAGTCTCTGCCATCGATCCAGGCGGTCCCTGAAGTTGGGGCAGAGTGCTGAGGCGGCATAGTGGACGCCACTATTAACTGCTCCCTCTAATTAAAAGGGTAACAAGGTGAGTTTGGGGACCAAGTGTGTGAGTGATGGCGCCTGCTGCTCAGCGCCGCGCACTGGAACGTGGCGCCGAGCTGTGCCTTGATATGGCGCAAGGCAAGAATCCAAGGACATCCGAGGCATATTTATCTCCTGCTGCTCCTCGACTGAGATTCACTGATAAACCAGGGAGCAAACGGGGGGCAAACGGGGGAGCAACCAGGGAGCAAACGGGGAGCAACCAGGGAGCAAACGGGGAGCAAACGGGGGAGCAACCAGGGAGCAAACGGGGGAGCAACCAGGGAGCAAACGGGGGAGCAACCAGGGAGCAAACGGGGGGCGAACGAGGGAGCAACCAGGGAGCAAACGGGGGGCGAACGAGGGAGCAACCAGGGAGCAAACGGGGAGCCACCAGGGAGAATTGTGCTGTTTTCACTTTATTCATGATGAACTCTGATCATTTTTTTCTTTATTAATTTTTTGCCAGTTATTACTCTTTAACTTTCATTTTCATTCAGCAATACAGCATCAACCCTCTATTTTCTTCTGGAAATGCAGCTCCTTCTAGTTTTATTTTATTTTTTTTATTTAACCTTTATTTATCCAGGAAATGTCCCATTGAGATAAAGAATCTCCTTCTCAGGGGATTGCTATGGTGGCAGCATTATCATGAAAGCTATGAAAGGAGTTGCTTAAGCAATGTTGAAGCGTCATAATTCCTGTTTCAAAGCAACACAATCTGCAAGTAAACACATCATCAACACAACAAAGCAACAAAACGTGGCGTCATAGCATCAAGATATCGAGACAGTTAGCATTAAGCGGTCAACAGAAGGTGCATATCCCAGTTCCCACGCTCTAACTGGCGTTCAGTCATCCCCATGGACAGGTGAACTTCATTCATACAATCACAGCTGTCTACCTAAGGGACACGCCCACCAAACGAGACATAAATACTCCACAAATTAACAGTTTTGGCACCTACCATTTGTTCCAGCCCCTAATTGTTCTCTGAAGAATAATTTCAATCTACATGTAGGAAGACAAAACTACTATAGGTTAGCACACGAGAAAAACAAAAGAATATTAAGTCCTGCTTCCTGGTTCTTTGGCTTCCTGCAGAAGACAAGCCTTGGTGAAAGGTCTGTCCAAACAGTTCGTCTTGGTCTTGATGCACATGTCCTTGCTTATCAGCAGTCATGTCTACAACCCCACCAGTTATTCAGGCTTTCCAAGGTGCAGATTCATCTGCAGGAGTGACCATGTCTCCATGTGTAAAGCTCCGTCTGATGCGTCTCCACTCTTGCCGTTCCTGAAGTTGAAAAAGGTACCAGAACTCCTTAACTGCTTCCAAAACAAGTCAGACATGTACTGAACGTGTTTCCATCAGCGGCGAGCATAAAACGTCGACATGGAATAACCCTGGAGGCAGCACTGGCTTCGTCTTCAGCTAAAGTAAGTGATTGGGAGGAAGAGCTTCCAAATCACTGTGGTCACCAGATTGAGGGACAGCTACTGCGATAGCTTCAGCTTCACACAGGACTGTATGCAGGGACTCTTCAGCTTGTGTTCTTAAGGTGGAATTTAGAACTTTTCGTACCGATCTAATCAACCTCTCCCACACACCACCATGATGCGGGGCTGTAGGTGGATTGAAATGCCACATAATTCCAACAATGCATCATTAATCTGAGCCTGATTCCATCTTCCTATGGCTTCTGTCCGCTCGCGCTCAGCCCCAACAAAGTTTGTGCCACTGTCAGAGTGCAACTCCAGCACTCGACCACGCCTTGCAATGAACGACGCCATGCTTTTTTACAGTTCCTCTTCCTCGTTTGACCTCAAAAGGCCAAAAGCAATCCACCTCAAAAAAGAAAAACTGGGAAACTCTGCTTAAAGGAACATCTACAATAAGTTATCGCCCTTGTTTCATTTCTACGACAGACCACACATTTGACAGAATTCTTCTAATCAAACTACTAGCACCTACGATCCAGGAAACTGTCAGACGGTGGCCTGTGAGCGTCTCTGTGTCACTTTCATCTCTACAAATACATCGACCTCTAGTGTTTGCATCTGTTGGCCCAAAAAGTTGCTTGGAAAACTCCTGATCTGAGCAGAATTTCCATTTCTGGGTGTCGGGTCGTCGCTGGGATCACAGCGGCTCAACCCGTTTTACGCCCGACAGAGCAATCTAAGGGGCTCAGGGACGTCAGAGTCTGGTGACGGGCGGCAGCCACGGTTTCTTAAACGCTTTGGGTCCGCGGATCCGCTTTCCGCATTCATTATCACAGAACCCGCCAACTGAAACGTGGCCTGTGACTCAGACAATTTCACAGCAGACAAAACCCCAGAGACGAGGCGCGCGGCGTAAAACACAAGTGGCACTTCAAAGCCTGGCGGTGACAGAACTTCAAACGGGGAGCAGGATGTTCGCCGTGCAAAGTGACACTGGAGAGGCGGGGGGGGCGCATGTGCATCCAAGAAGCCCGTTGACAAAAGAACACAAAATAATGACAATACAAGATGAAAGCAAATAGAACAGCGTTTTTAATATACAATATAGATGAGTACTCCAGGAAACCTGAAAGTTCAAAAGTATAATCTCCAAACTTCCTGTAGTCTGTCTGGGTCCATGATAATAAAAAGAAAAGTGAATCTCTGTGGATATTTGTGTCATTCTAACACATTTCCTGCTTCCTTCCACACATCACAAACCTCTGCCTGCTGAATCAAAAACCTGCAAAGGAACTTCGGAGGAGCAACTTCCGTGACGACGGAGCTCAGCAGTGAGCTAGTTGAACACTACTCATGTTTTGAATGTAAGCCTACATCCAAAGGCAAAGCAGCCTGGCTACAGCATGTTCTCCCCGAGGAGCCAGAGCCGCTGTCAGATACAATATGACAGGAGCGCAGTGGGTTCACCAGCAGACGTGTCTGCGGCGTGAAGGCCTGGAAAGGAGCCAGCAGAACACAAAAGCTGCAGCCGTGCTCTTCTGTCTGATCCAGTTTCAAAGAGAGGATGACGGTGCATTCAAATCATCTGATTAGGAGGGCATTTCAGAAGAATACAGTCCCTTCAGCATGATTATGCATTTAAATCGACACTTTAGATACAACTTTGGTAGTTAAAGCAAACAGATGGACTTAATGCTAAATATGATTTTAAATAGATGCTGGCAGAGCAGGACATGGAGCAGAAAACACTAGTTTTATATATTCTGAGCTGCTTTTGAGCCGAAAGGGAGGATTCAGATGTTCCTTTAGTGTCCTGCAGCTCACTAATACCCTCCTGCTGTTATGGACACATGTAGTCAGCAGGCTGTTGCTGAGAGCACGTCTTTATCAAGAGTTCCTGCCTTTACTTCTCATGCGTTCTGTAGACTAAACGGATGCTTGTGGTCACGTCTGATGGAGGCCGACGCAGCCTGATACACCAACCTCGTCTACCGAAAGCACCGAGAACACAAACGTGTTTGCAGGCGATTCTGCTGCAGCTGCACAGACGCACAAAGCAGCAACTGCTGTGGTCACAAAATCAGGTTAGAATCTCATGGCGGTACATGCAGAGACGTTTGCAGGCTAAACCACAAAGAAGAGATGGAGGCAAATATGGAAGGACCAACTATCATGAGCTGATTAGGAAACGGTTTGATCAAGTAAAACAGGGAAATACCACAACAAAAGAAAATTAGGGTTAAACAAGTCAGGAGAGTTCTGAAGCATCCCTCTGTCGTTCTGTTTTAAAGCTTGTCACATTCTCCTCAATCTGTGGGTTTGAAGTTTACTTTTAAAAAATGTACAGAGTCCAGAAAACCCCCCCGATGAGACGGAGGGACCCTTACTTTTATCTACTTTTCTGTTAGTAAAAAACAAGGTATTTAAAAATACATATTTGTGGAAATATTTGGTATAAAACACACTTGGACAGAGGTCTTCTCCATGAGCCACCTCCAATCAGCAGGAGGCGCTGTGAAAACCTAAAGCTGAGAGTCTGAAGTGACAGATTTCAGCTGCATCACATTATTCGCTAATGTTGGGTTATGTTGCCGTTTAGGTGAAGAAATGACACGTTGACACTTACAGTTTGAAATAAAAAAAACAGAGAAAATCTAAATCTGTAAATTCAAGAGCAAACAGGAGAGAGAATCTAAAAGGTCTTTTAGATTATTTGGAATCCCAGCAGTTTCCTTTTTCAGGGGCTTCAGGAAAGCAGCTCTGGACTGATCGGTTGTTATCTGTGAGGCTAACAGAGTTCCTGCAGACTGGCTGCCGCGCTGCTGACAGAGCTGGGGAGGGAGTCGAGCTGCCTTTGAGAATAGATCTCATTAGTGGCTTGTCAGAGCTCAGATGGTCTGCAGTGCAGCGGTGACCATGGCGACACGTCTCAGCTGCCTGCAGTGTGAGCGGACGCCGCTTCTTTGTGACTGAGGTGCTGGAGAGGGTTTCATGACAGACTCCCTGAACTCCATCCCTGGAACTTTCTCTTACTAACAGGTGAGGACTTTCACCAAGTCTGGACTTCAGCTGTTAGAAGCATGATGGAACTGTGCACAATTCATCCGGTTTTCTTGAATCTGGACTTTTTGAGGCTTCATCAAACCTGCAGAGTCGACCGGCTATGGAGTCTTTATGTTTGTAGAAAAGTTGGCAGCACTACACACAGTCCCCCCACTTTTTGGCCTGGCCCTTGTTGGATATGAGTGTGTGGCTGGAGGAGAAAAGAATGAAAATGTGCTTCCAAAGAAGCCTTTCGTCTTAGTCCCAACTGCCCTTGAGGGTAGATGCGGGCTTTCTGAAAAATGGGCAAACCTGTACGGGGCACACAGGCGACCCAGAGGAAATATCAAACATACAGCCTACAAATGTACGGGTGCTATGAGCTTTCTGTGACCTGTCAGGTCTGTAACTTTGGTTAAACTCTACATTTGCAGCTTTTCTTGGTAGAGCAGTTCGGTTTCCCTTCAGGCAACTCACTAGAAGTGAGAAGCATTTGCTGTGTGGGAGGAGGAAGAATTCCAGTTCGTATCAAGTATTGTGTGTGGAATATAATGCATGTGAAACTACAACGTTCTGGGGGAAAGCATTTCATATAGATGAAGCGCCCTCCAGCTTGTAAAATATCTTTTTCTAAATGAGTCCTCTCATGTCCCAACATGCAGTTCAAACCTGAGCTTTAAAAAACGCAAAGATATTACAGCTTAAAACGAGCCCCCTCCCATTACAGATGCTGATGCCGTCACACCTTCCTGTTTACCTGCATAAGCAGAGAAAATCCGTCTAGTACCACAAATGTTTCCCGTCTCATCAGAATTCCACCTGAGCACGGCGCCGTCCTCTGTACGCTCATGCATGTGCGGCGCGCAGCTGTGCTGTTGTGTAACCTCCCGTCCACAGCCCCACGTCAAGTGTATTAAACCATAATAATAATCATAACACCCCCTCCAGGCCTCCCACGCTGCACTCTCCACCTCCGAGGATCACATGCAGACCTTCCAGCGGCTCGGTAGTGAAGACAAATTGTCAGCTTGTTTGGGGGAGGGCTCCTGAGAGCGCTTCACATTAATGGTTTGCTGGCAGTGGAGAGCGGGATGCATATACAAACTCCATTAGTGTGTGACCTGGCAGGGCCACGGCCAGGGCAGATGGTGAAGAGGAGGCCGAAGAGCTGCAGGTGCAGCAGAAGCAGGAGCAGCTTCTTCACCTGCTATCAGCTCAACCACATCAACAGAACGCCACCTTTCTCTTTATGTGTACATTTTCATTGCTTTGTTTTTCCCCTAAATGTTTTTTTAAAAAGTCATAGGTATTTGGATTTTAGGCACATGGATTAAATGTTTTTATCTTTATTTTATGTTCAGAACAAAAAGCTACAAATTAAAAACCGGAGTAAGACGCAAACGGCAGAGATAAAACCCAAATTCATGCGGTATCATACTGACAGACATGTTCAGTACAACTACATTATATTTCTATTGAAAAAGAAAAAAACTGATTATAAAAGTATAAATAAGTAATTCAAAACAGCTCTAAGACTGTTTATAAGCAAAGAGTTGAAATAAAAACAGATCAACAATAAAAAAAATTAAACATTTTTATGTAAAGTATTTAGAAAGAAGGATTAAGAAGTCGAAACAAAACAGAAAAACTACAAGTACGTTTTTACTTTTTGTTTTCAGGAAAGCAGATCAAACCCGTAATGGTGGAGAAGTGATCCTCAGCTGGTGACAGCTCTTCCACTGAGGTCTTAAAGAAACCAAACTGTGTCTGCATGAAAGCACTCCTCTGAATCCTGCTGAGACTCCATGGCGTGTTTCTATAGGCCGGGTTCCTGATGACACCTGGATCTGCTCTGGGATCTTCTGGCTGAAGCTGAGCTCTCACTCTCAACCTTCAACACAAAAACGTCTTTCGTTTGTCTCCTGCCCGTGCAGCGATTCAACACCTTCAGTGAGGATCTTCATACTGGTGACCAGAGTGTTAAGCCTCACCTGCTTGGCTGTGGCTTTCTATAGTAAATGTTTAAAAAGCAGAGGCCATTGAAAATGAATGGAAGTATACCTCCAAGCCGAGCTTGAAGCTTGGCGACAGCAACCTGGAAGAAGTGGAGACCTCCACATGTCCCGGCAGTGTTGTGAACCCACAGATTGGAACAGACATGGATGTTAAAAAGCAGAGAGCCTCCTTCATCCTCTTCAAGAACAACATGGAGATCCCTCCTCATCACAATGTCAGCCTAGACTCTCCTGTTCCACTGAAACATCACGTCTGTCCTGCTGTACGGAGCAGAAACACAGAGAACAAGAACCCCCATCAAGAGGTCGCATTCTTGTCTAAGAAAAATCCTCGAGATCCACCGTCGACACCGTCAGCGTCACAGAGCTCTGGCGAGGAACAAACCAGGGGAACAGGAAGAACAGATCAGGAGAAGATGGGCTTGGATCAGCCACAGCCTGAGGAAACCGAGCTGATGATGGTCTACGCCCAACCAGAAAAACAAGGACGGACGATGGACCGACTGACTGAAAGAACCGTCCAGGACCGAAGACGATGGCGGCGAGTTTTGATTTGATTTATTTCAACATTTAAACACGAGGATCAGATGCATCATCTCATGTTTGAGCAGATGAGAAACAAAAAGTAAATAAACAACACAACTGAGCTCACAGAAGGACTTTAGCACAGACTCACACCCGCACACAAACACACACATCAGCACTCCCTTCAATGACATCACACAACAGTAACATGATTCCAAGTTTAAATGAATAATGAAAGTAAAAATCCACATTGGGGAGGAAAAACGATCAATAATAATACCAATAATAATAAATACAACTTAAAAAGTAGTATACAGCAAAAGAAACATGAGAAACAGAAAAGCCTAAATTAAATATGTTTAAGAGGAAATCGTTTACATCCAACCAGATACTGTGACTCCAAGCAGAAGTTACAGCTTCTAGACCAAAATGTGATCCGATGTCAAACATCCGATCAGATTATTATGTGACTGTGGTCCCAACACATGACCACAGCACTGCTTTTTACCCAAAGGCTTTTACTCTCAGAGGAGTCTTGGAATTGTTCTTTTTCTGTTCATGAGGGGTCCCGTCCGACATTCTGTTTATGGGATGTCACCGTAATACTTCCCTGGTTATGTAAACGTGGAGCCTTTAGAAACAGATCTGAGGTATTTTTCCAACATGTCGTGCCTGCATCCTAAAGCCGTGTGCACCTAAATGAGAGTTTTATTTTATTCATGTTGCTGTTGTGGATCATGTGGATCACTGATCTTCTGCCTCCTGGCTGCTGCTCTAACATGTGGCGTTCCCCTCGGTCATAAATAAAGCCACATTTGATCTAAACAGGATTCTGGATTTGGACTCGATAAAACAATATCAAAATTGAATGTATAATTGATACAAAAATTGCATTATGTTGCATTAGATGTGCAGTTTTGGCTTAATACACCCCCTTTAGGTACATTTGTCACTTTGTTTTATCTTCCAAACGCACCTCCAGCAAACTTGTGCTCCACAACATGAATAATGAGAGCAGCCATTATCATCTCTCAGTAACACTGACTGCCTCCATGTCCAATGATTGTGACGGCGTGGAGGGAAATTCTCTCCCATTTAAACTCAGTCTGCCTCGCAGATCCGCTCCCTCCGACTGAGGCCTCCGTCTCTCCAGCCTGATCAGGTCTCTGTGGACCTTCTCATCCTCATTTATCTTCCATGGTGCTCCTCCAACCATCTCAAGTCCTCAAACAAATACGGATCCCTCCCCTCTGGCCCCCCAACACACGCAGAGTGAATGAATAAATAAACGGCTGCATCACTCGTGATTAACATCTCCAGAAAACTGCTCAGCAACAGCTCATTCAAACATTCAGGCGACGAGGAAATGCCTTTTTGCTGCTGTCGGTTCGCAGGTGAAGCTCTCAGGGTGGATGAGTGGGGCAATTGGCACTGCAGCCCAGGGCATCTGAAGGGGGGGGGGGGGGGTTTAAAGAGAGGGATGGTTGGAACTCACCACCACCATTATTCACCTGAGGCTGAGAACGCTGTGGCGTCTTGTTAAGCGGTTCCAAGTGGCCTGTGCGCTTTGTCCCTCCACCTCCGGTTTCACATCCGGATGTGATTGAAGAACAGCTGTAATGAGGTTTTTCTTGGATTATCATATCATTCTGAGTTAGTAGCAGCTGGATGGCTCATTTGGCTGAGTGTACTGGCACACGGGAAACCAGGGTTGGTTTCCAAGGGAGCGCCATGATCATAATCCAGTCTGGGTCCTTGGGAAAGACCCTTTACGCTACTGCCTAACTATGAGGCCACAAGGCGGCCTCCCTGTGCCGGTCCCCAGCCTGGGTAAAATACAGGTTTGTGTCAAGAAGGGCATCCGGCGTAAAGATCTCTGCCAAACTACCTGTGCAAATCAGTGAGAGCTGATTCACTGTGGAAACCCCTGAAAGGATCAACAACATCAAATCCTTCTGGATTATCCTATCATTCTACATCAGTGGTCCCCAACCTTTTTAGTGCCACGGCCTGGTATGACGTCACACAAAGTTTTTACGGACCGGTACCGGTCCGCGGCCCGGGGTCTGGGTACCACTGTTCTAGATGATCATATCATTCTAGATAATCAGATATCATCTTGGGTTATCATAGCATTCTTGATCTTCATGTCATTCAAAGAGAATCTTTGCTTCAGGAGTCGGTCCTGTGGACATGTCAGCTTGAACTGAGTCACTTTGAGATCTGTGTGTTTACATTTTAATGCTCTGATTCACCTGATTTGCTGTCAAATCACCTGACAGGTCACAGATTCTGAGTGACAGAACCAAGAGCAGAAACACTGAGCTAACATGAAGAGATGAAGGAGTTTCAGAAACATACAACTATCGCCTTTGCACCAGGATGATGCCACAGACTCAGTTTGAATGGATGGGAAATGATCAAAAGCTTTAGACTTTTGCTTTTACACAAACCCCCCTCGAACCCCCCCAGCCCCCACACATAGATCTAGTTTCTGCTGCTGATCTGGGGGCAGTTTTGCTCAAAACAAACTTTGAAGAAGAAACGTCTTCCATGCCTGTAATCCTGACTATTGTCCACTGATATCATCATCCAGGTTTGCCTTTCAAACCTCAAGCTTCTCTGGATTCAGGCTCGGGTTTAACTTTATTTTGAAAGGAAATGAGGTTACATCACTTCCTCTCTTGGAACTCTAAGTAAACCGTCTGCATTCTCAGTGAGGTGAACCGCACCAGAGTTCACTTGCAGGGTAACCAGGATGCTCGATTTCATTTGGGCCAGAGCTCTCATGTTTGGCCTGGAAAGGAGTTTAGCAGAAGTTCCCATCTTCAAACCAACACACCACCGTCACTGTTCTTCCTCAGACTCAGACCTTCAGGTAAGGACTGTCAATCCTCATAAGCATGACGGGGACGACATAAATGTTCTGCCTGTTTTCAGGAAAGTCATTAACAGTCTGATGTTTGAAGGCAAACACGGCAGACGGACCAACGGTAAATCAGACGTGACGCAGGCTCATTCCAGGACAAAATTCACCTTGAAGTTTCTGGCTGAGCCCAGACAATGTTCAATTTTTCAGCGGCTGTAAATGAAATTTTGATGCGTTTTCTTTAATGCATGTGACAGGTGTTCCTCATTTCAGCGAATCAGCAGGTATCATCACCTGACAGTCTCTTAGCTCAGTGACTTTGCAGTTTCATGCAGTTCATTGCTTTCTGAACCACTTTAAGTTTCTGTGCTGCTGACAGCTGGAGAGAAAATTCCTTTGATGGATGAGCAATTCAACTCTGTTTTATTAATGTTTCACCAAAGCAGTGCCTAAGTAATCTTTTTTATTATAGAGGGAAACCAATATCTGACTTTAAGCGAGTTGGAGAGAAAAATAGCATTTAACGGTAGGAAAGCCCTCAGGAACTCCATCGGCTTGACTGATTAGGTTCAGGAGAAATAAGATTAACATTTCTCACTTTTGAAATCCTATTTCTGCCAACCAAAGTGACCCAGAGATTTTGAGCGAGTACATCATTTTCATAACCATCCTGAAACTGAAATCATCCATCTCCGTTTCTTTAATGAGTCGGGTCTCGCGGAGCAACGGCATCCGCCTGCGCTGGCTTTAAATGAGACTTATTTTAATGTAAAAGTATTGACACAAATATTTTTCCCACACTCCTATTAGATGAAATGAAACAGTTTTTTTATGCATAGTGTCACAGTAAAACTCATTTTCCTTCTCCTTTGAAAGAATGTCATGGTTGTTCATGAAAACCTGTTCTCCGTCTGCCTCGCTCCGTTAAATAAAAGCTTCAATAAATAAATAAAACTCTCATTATTGGTCACAGCTGGAATTCTAAAGAAAAAGAATATTTTCTCATAAAAACGGTGTGATAAATGTTATGGATAGAGAGAAATGCCTACAAACTCAAACACATGAGCTCGACTTATGGACAGAAACGAAACTTTATTAACTCAAACCTGAAAAAACTAAACAGTGATAAACATTAAAAGAGAACTGAGAGGACACAAACCCAGCCTGACCGAGACCGTTGGGTTGTTCTGTACGGTTCAACCGGGTCCGTGGAGGTCATATAGAGAGACGGAACCGTTGGGGGTTGTTCCTGACCCAGTGAGATCTCAATCTTGGGTTCCGGGTCCTGGGGGTCATAGACAAAACCCTTGCCTAGCCAGTACCGGGCCCACTTGCAGACGCGTTCTCCCGACCGCAAAGGTGGACAGTGTTTCTTAATATGGACGACAAAAACGTTTTATTTTGAAAAGTGACCGGATTCTCTCTGTTACATCCGTCACACTTAATGCATGTCAAAGTCGCGACACCAAACATCAGGTGATACACCCCGCTAAAATGAAACCCAAACAACCAAAATGAGCAACAAAACAAAGTTCTTTAGAAAGTTGCTTTGACAAGGGGAAAATTATTATTATAATTGTTATTATCATTACTAAAGAGAAAATACCACCCCCGGTTCACGGTAAATGTGTCTTGCGTTGCACCTCAACCCCCCCCCGACCGGTCCGCGGTGAACGTGTCTTGCTTTGTACCGGTCCACGGTGACAAAAAGGTTGGGGACCACTGGTCTAGATGACCCAACAATGTTAAAGTGCCTAGGATAGCACAAGGGTTAAGAGGAGCACAAGTTTGTCTTGAATTCTTGTCGCTCGAACGACCACCTCAAAGGACGCCAAGAAAATGGAACGTACCATTGTCGTACGTGTGGTTGAATCTTAATAGGGCTAATGGAAGTTACACCCCATTATGACGTATGGGTGATGCTGTCGTACAGCGTCCTTTTGCCACTCGTTTAGTAAGGTGTTCTGGGTCTTTACTGAGCGCACACAAATGCTGCACGCACGAGGTGTGCACGTGACACATGTAGGATGTCCACACAAACTACACTCTGTCTAATTTCCTCATTTCTAACAGTCAGGCTGCAACAAGGAGCGTGCACGTGTCACGTGAACAGCACTAACGGGCTCTTTGTACAGTCTGCAGGACTTGAAAACATAAAACATCCGTCTCACCTACTTCCCCTTTACTTCCCCACTTGTGTTGTGGAAGTGTTAACTACCACCTGTCGCCCGCAGCATAATTGTAGAAAAAAAGTGCTTGAACATTTTCCCTCTGTGGGTTCACTGAGCGGTCTGTGACCTTTATGTTTCCTGTGTACAGGTTTAAACATTTTGCACCCGCAGACAGCCCGGATCCACCTGTAAGGACAGCTGGGACTAAAACTTAGTGGAAAAAAACACTGAGGGATGTGAAGCAGAGAGCAGCTCTGCTGCTGAAACTGCAACAGGATGTCCTCGCACAGCACCGAAGCAAAAAAGCAGGAAGTCCATAAACCCAAAAAACACAAAACATGATGAAAATGAACAAACAGAACCATCCCTGTCCAGCAAACTTTGGGATAGCTCTGGGGCAGACACAGAAGATCCAGGAATAACACAGCATATAAAAATAATTGGAGGAAGATCACTTGGTGAGAAAACAGGCCTGCGTGATGTAAGCACTACAGACAACTGCCCCATGTCAGCTGAGCCAAGTTGATTGTGTGAAATTGCCAAGTGCTGTAGTGAGAAGCACGCAGTGACAGCGAGACCCGTAGCTATGGCGACAGCCACTTGCTGTTGAGCCTGGAGGGTCATTATTGTTTTTCTCTTTTTGTCTGGAGGCTTTCATTGGTGACAATGCTCCTTCTCTGCTGATTCCTATCAGAACACAGCAGGCTACTGAGCGCTTTGAGCAGAACCAAAAGTCAGACTGCAGCACCGAGGCTGCCCTAGAGCATCACAGGACATCATGACACCCGATTGTAACATGTAAAAAGTTTCTACGTCTGTGACAGTCAGCAAGAGGTCATCTGTCAGCACAGCAATCTTCATGTCTAGGTTTTATTATCAATTGTAAATAAATTCAAGAGTAAAAACTCAAAAGCTTGTGAGGATATGGATATATGACAGTGGTGATAAAGGTCATTAATAGTGTCCCTAAGCCTCTAACATAGAAATGTAACTTATCATTACGGACTGGGAGATTCCCAAACCAAATAAAAATAGCAAAAGTTATTCCTAATAGGGTTGGGTGACTGACATCACAATGGAGAAGCACCATATTGGTGGCACGCCCCCGCCACGCTGCGGGTCACGCCATAAGCCGCGGTTACATGAACAAAATATCTTGATCGGATCATTGGTCGGATTAGAATCCAACCGTGTACATGAGCCCAGAAAAACTCTTTCAGAATATAAAAAACGTTCCCATGGGTCACACTTTCGGTCGGAATAAATCATTCGCACATGCGCAGTAGTGTTTTAAAAACACGAAGAGAAGATGAGTTCCGCCGAGCGGCTGCATAGATAGATATGGCAGCTCGGTAATATACTAGATGATCTTCTAAATGTGCTTTTATTAATGTTACGGTTATTATGAAGCGCCTGTTCACTCATCATTTTAATTGTAATCGTGTGGTCAGTGCTTTTCCTGTTGACCGGAGCCGGAAAGAAGCCCGTATTAGCAGTATACGATCACACAAACTATTTATTTGATCAATCTAGACTTTTAAAACTGTATGTGTTAAAAATACTAGTTGTCATCCAGCACCACCAGCAGGCCACACCCACTATCAGCTCAATAGTGAGCACCTGTGAGACTCAGCCAGGAACTTACTGAACTCAGCCGGCTTGCATTCCCTTCCTCCTCCAACCTCTACCAGGAGAAGAAGCAGTCCCAGCCAAATGCTACCACAGATCAGTCCATGTCCAGCTAAGTGGATGCATCATAGACGTATGTTTTATTATTATCTTCAACCAACAATGGATGATGTATCAGTGTATTCAATTGTTTCTGCATTTAATTACAGGCAAAATCATCCACAACTCATCAGCTCAATTCAAATAAATAAGATGCCTGTGGAGTTTTGGGAGTTCAGTGTTTGAATGTGCACCCAACCTAAGATGTTTGATGACCCACAACAACTCGACAGTTTTTTTCAGTATGACCTTGTTGGTTTTTATACCAACAACTTCTATGCTCCTTGTGCTATCCTATGACCCCCCCCCCCTTCCATTGACATGTTCTCCTACCATGACAAAGGTGGATAAAGGTGGAGAGGATTTCATGTAATCCATGGACACCAGTGAAGATCACAAATCATTGAAGAACAAAGGTTCAGAGCTCTGTCTAGTGGGTCTAGATGACCCCACTCCCAATGTTAACGTGCCTAGGATAGAACAAGGGTTATAGAGTCAGTGGGAGATCGTTACCATTCAACATCCAGAAACAGTTGTTAGAAAATGAAGGAGGAACAAACTGAGGGGATGTAGGAACTTCAAGATCAAACTGATCAGAACCACAAAGGAAAGTTTCTGTGTGTCTGTGTGTGGCTCTAAACTCTGGAACGGGATCAGTAATGAGCTCAAACAATGTTCAGATGTTCAAATATTCAAGAAAATGTATAAAGAAACTCTGATTTAATGATATAAAGATAAGAGGATTTAAGGATCAACAGGTGATTGAATAATTCCAAATCCATGTGTGAACTTGATGGTGGGGAAATAATCAAAGCTCTTTTAATTACAACCAATGAGTTTTACATTGTAATGATGACAATAATGATTACTGAAAGGTTTGAGTTACAATCAATAACTATTGATTTTCTTTATTGATCTGCATGTGTAGCAATAATTACTGGTTTAATTGTGATCATATGTTCTAATGATAATCAATGATTATTACATAACCGTTACTGTTTACTTTTTCTGAAGATAATCAATCATCAATAACCACTGGATTTAGTAACTTGAAAAGAATCTATCGGATCAGAACCGAACTACAAAAACTGTAAAACTATCAAATGAATGAACTCAGTAAGGGGGGGGGGGGGGGTTTATATCAGCTCACTTCTTCCCGCTCCTTTTCAAGCAATAAATCAAGCTCTACCTATACTTTAGTTAATGATCACTGCAATTAATTAAGAAATTAGATTTAAGTGTACTTGTGTCTCTCGTTTTGTTTTAGTTTCTGTCTTTTTGATCTAAGCATTTCATTATTTCTGTAATGAGTTTGACACATCTGTGTAAATTCTTTATTGCTTTGACTACCATGCTTAGAAATCAAATCAATACATCAAATCAAATCAATTGTTTCAAAATCCCTAGTTTTAGTTTCAAACAACACTGAAAAACTTGACAGGGTTGTAGTCATCAGAATCTTTTTTATTGTCATTCTGCAGTGCACAATGACATTTTTTTCAGCAACTCTCTTCCAACAATATAAAAAAGGTGGAATAAAATAAAATAAAATAAGAATTAAGAATATAATAAGGATAAGGAGCTATATATCATCATCATCATAAATTTGAAAAATAATTACTTGGAGTAAATCTTAACCTCACTATCCTTTTGCTTTCAGTAATTTGCATCATAAACATGTATGTTTCTTATAGGTAAAATAACCCTCCAGAAAACCTAATTAAAAATCATTATCATTTTTTATGCTTTAAAAATTGTCCATACATACACCATATAAAACATACTTGGTTTGTAGCTGTGCAATTATAAAAAGGAAATGTAGCTATAGATATAGGTTAGTATCTAAAATGAATTAAATATCAATTTATATCACAGTCTTCAACTTTTATCAGCAGTAATTACAACCAGGAAAACTCGCGATCTGCGATATAAGTGATCATTACTGTGATGACGATATAACTTGCGGTATTTACACAAATAGCAAAACAACCAAAAACATCATTTCCGTTTCACTGAAACAGTTTAAAGTTTCACTCCAAATGACCCTCGTCTGCATAGGAGGCGAGCATCTAACATCAAAGAGCTCCATCTGATTGGTCAACAACGTGAAGGCATCCATCCGGTTGGTCAAATGCATTAATGGATTTATTTGATCCGGTAAATACTTCAAGCTGCCATGAGATTGTTTTTGCACATTTAAGGTAACCATTAATCTCAATTTTCGCCATCTTTTGCGATGTACATATTGGACTGCTTGATCTCGCAATAATGATAAATTTGCGATGTATTGTGCAGGCTTACTTACAACATATACAAACAATATAACATTTAAAACTATATAGCAGATCCTTTGTAAGATAAATATTAATTGATGGAGTACAAATGTGACATGAATGCACAGTCTGCGCAGACGTGATGACATCACGTTCTCCTCCGTCTGCACTGGCCTGGTTGCAGCGCTTTCTCATCTGTGCCCCGCAAAGTGAATGCAAGAGCAGTCTATGGCAAGCCAGAGGTGACATAAAGATCAGCGTTTTGGCCATCAAAAGCGCCATTTTTTTACGCACTTCTTAAAAGTAGCACATAATTGACATGGATGGGATGGGCGTAAAAAGCAGCATTAAATGCGTTCAAAGCTGTGCATCCAAAGCGCTGTTTTGCTGCGTCACATATGGCTGACGTGCTGTTCTGTTTGCTGCAGTCTGGTGGTTAAAACAGCAGCACTTTGACTTTTCCTCCAGCAGGAAGTGTGACTTCAGTTTCTTTCTTTTGCTGACTTTTAGTGACAGTTTTGTAGTTAGTGTCCTTTTTTTAAACTGTTCTTCTTTCGTTTTTTTTACATTTATGTATTTGATTGATAAAATATCAAAGCAAGCTGTCTTTGCTGCTGACAATAAAAAACTAAAATATATTTTTTTGTCCTCAATAACCAAACCAACATGCTGTTACAACCAAAACACCTGATTCTTATTTAAAAATCAGTCCTAACTTTCCAAATGTTGTATTATTGACTCATTCCAGCAGAGGTGTGTGGTGGTGCAGCGATGAAGGAGCCAGTGCTTAATGCCTTGCTTTACTGTCCTGGCTTTGCTCCTGAGCTTTTCTCAGACATTCTCACATTTTCTCTGAACTCTTCAATTCTTTTTGGATCTGGGGAAGCCGGAGCGCCCGGAGAGAACCCGTGCTAACTGGATCCTCTTCCAGTGAAGCCACAGAAAGACTGCTGTGGGTTTGCCGGTTACCATAGTGACGGCATTTTTAATTAAATAGGTGGGTTGAAGGTTCCACTTCCCTGGAAGAGGATCTGGTTTATCCAACTGGATAGAAACTATGTTTTACTGATAATGTGTTTGGTATTAAACATGAACAAAAAGGTATTTTTAACTTTATGATAAAAACATTTTAGAAATTCATCCTGTTTGGAATTAAGACCAAAACTTAGAGGCTGAATGTACCCTGTTCATTCCTTCATGTTTTTTTCCTAATATTCTATTAATGTCTCTTATTTCTTGTTTCCTACTAATAATCTAAAAATGTCTCTAACTTTTTATTTCCTACTAGAAATCTAATAATCTAACCTAAACCCTTACAGAACCAGGAGATCCTCAACCTGATCCTCAAAGTCGGAAAACTCCTCATCAAAATCGGAGTACTCCTCATCCTCCTCCTCCTCACATTCTTCCTCCTCCTCCTCCTCACATTCCTCATCTTCCTCGTGTTTCTCTTGATCTTCCTCCATCAGTGAAGAGACAGAAACTTTCATTTCTTTGATGGAGACTGTTCCTTTAATGGATTTCACAGACTCTTCATCATCTGAAGGATTCTGGAGCTCTTCATCAGAACTGACCTCCTCATATTCTACCTCGTCCCCTTCATATTCTTCCTCACACTCTTCCTCATATTCCTCATCATCTGATGTGTTCTGGGGCTCTTCATCAGAACTAATGTCATCCTCCTCCTCTTCCTCATATTCCTCATCCCCCACATGCTTCTCTTGATCTTCCTCAGTCAGTGAAGAGACAGAATCTTTCATTTCTTTGATGGAGACTGTTCCTTTAATGGATTTCACAGACTCTTCATCGTCTGAAAGATTCTGGAGCTCTTCATCGTCTGAAGGACTCTGGAGCTCTTCATCAGAACTGACCTCCTCATCATCTTCCTCCTCCTCTTCCTCACATTCCTCCTGTTTCTCTTGATCTTCCTCAGTCAGTGAAGAGACAGAATCTTTCATTTCTTTGATGGAGACTGTTCCTTTAATGGATTTCACAGACTCTTCATCGTCTGAAGGATTCTGGAGCTCTTCATCAGAACTGACCTCCTCATATTCTACCTCGTCCCCTTCATATTCTTCCTCACACTCTTCCTCATATTCCTCATCATCTGATGTGTTCTGGGGCTCTTCATCAGAACTAATGTCCTCCTCCTCCTCTTCCTCATATTCCTCATCCCCCACATGTTTCTCTTGATCTTCCTCAGTCAGTGAAGAGACAGAATCTTTCATTTCTTTGATGGAGACTGTTCCTTTAATGGATTTCACAGACTCTTCATCATCTGGAGGATTCTGGAGCTCTTCATCAGAACTGATGTCCTCATCCTCCTCATCATCATCCTCATGTTTCTCTTGATCTTCCTCCATCAGTGAAGAGACAGAATCTTTCATTTCTTTGATGGAGACTGTTCCTTTAATGGATTTCACAGTCTCTTCATCATCTGAAGGATTCTGGAGCTCTTCATCGTCTGATGTGTTCTGGAGCTCTTCATCAGAACTGACCTCCTCATCTTTTTGGATGCCTGATGAAGAGGAGGATGAAGGCTCCTGGAGGCTTGGTTCCTCTCGGTCTGTGAGGATGTTCCTGATGGACTCTGTCAGGTCCTCCTTGGTTTTCTGGAGGTCCTGGTTCTCCAGCTGAAGAACATCTGCTGCAGCCTTTTGCTTCTTGAACTCTTCCATCCACTCCTGAGCTTCAATCTCTTCGACTTTCAGGCGTGAGATTTCCGTGTCCAGACCGGCCTGCTGGTTCTGCAAGCAGCAGATGTCCTCCAGCATTCTGGAGTACTCCTCCCTCATTTGGTCTCTTTGGTGGCGTCGGTTCTGCAGCGTCTGACGTTCCGTCTGCAGAACCTCCGTGTGCTGCTGGAACTGCTGCATCTGGAGGTGCAGGTCTTGGATTTTTCCTTGAAGGATGAGAGTTTCCTTCTCCATCCTCTCACTTTCCTCTCTTTCCTCACAGACTCTGTCCTCCAAATCCAAATGACGACTGACTTCCTGTTCCAGTCTGGTGATTTCCTCTGAGAGGTCAGAGTTGATCTGGACCGCCTTCCTGGTTTTAGCTTGGAGGTTCTGACATGCAGACTGCATCTCCTCCAGACCCTGGAAGGAGCGTTGGACTTCTTCCCGTCTCCTCTGCAGGTCTTTGGTCTCTTTTCTGAGCTGCATCAGCTCCAGGCTGAGTCTCTGGTGCAGCATGCGGAGCTGGATGGCGTCGTTGGGCTGCTCTCTCAGCTGGGACAGCTCTGCCTGCAGCTCTTTCTTGAGTTCCTCCAAACGGTATTGTTCTTCAACCATGGCGGGGAACTCTTCTCTCATTTGGTCTCGCTCCAGGATTTCTGTCTGCAGCTTCTGCAGCTCCGTTTTCAGAGCGGCGGTCTCCTCTTCCAGAGCGTGGAAATGGTTGAACTCCAGCTTGTAGTCCATTTCCAGGACGGCTTGGTGGCCGACCTTTTTCTGCAGCTTCTGCAGCTCGGCTTTCAGAACTGCAGACTTCTTCTCCATGATCTTCCTCTCCTGTTTCACCCGCTCCTGCTCCAGTTTCAGCTCTGCGTCCAGCCAGAGTTTGGACCTCAGAGCCACCATTTCCTCTTTGGTTTCACGGATGTTCTCAGAGAAGGCAGCGATTTTCTGTCTTTCTGCCTCACATTTCTCCTGGATCTTCATCTGCTGCTGAACTTGTGTGTTCAGGGTCTCCAGGGATTTCAGCAGCTCTCGGCTTTTCTGAGCAGCAGCTTTCCTCTCCCTCTTCAGGTTCTTGCGGGTGCTCTCCAGATCCTTCACGTTGGACAGATTTTTGCCAATCTTCTCCATCTGGCTGACCATCATTGAGTTCTGGGTCAGGATTTTCTCTGTACTTTGGCTGATTTCTTTCAGAGACATTTTCAAACTTTCTTTTAGAATTTCTGGATCCGTTTTTTTGCTGCTTTGTCTTTCTTTCCGCTTCAACTCTTTTTTACTCTCTTTCCCTCGTTTCTGTCTGTGTCTCCGTGAGTTCAGGCGGTTATATTTAGCGATGTTGTGGACCATATTAGATGACGTCATATGCTGTCATCTGATGTTGAATGACCTGCTAAACAATCGTAGTAATGACACAATATGCCGTCATCTGTCTGAATGACCTAATGTGACCTTTTATGACGATGTGTCACGTGCTGCGTCGCAAACGTTATGATTTCATGGATTTATGAAGCGCCTCATATTCGCGCATGCGTGCTGACGGCTCCTCCACAGAGCCGCTTCCTGCTCGCGCATGCGTGCTGACGGCTCCTCTGCAGAGCCGCAGTTCGACCGGCAGAAACTGCGCAAACGAGAGGAATTCTGATGTTTCTGGACGCTGTCGATCAATGTCAATACTCCAGTTGTATGTATTGATTGATTGATTGATTGATTGGTTGTGAAACCCGCGTGCTGCCGTCATGAAGCAGAGACGTTTTCCCGGTTCTGAACCTCCGGACCCAGAAGTCGCACCGGAGACAGACGGTGACAGTTTATGCTGAATAAACAGTAAAAAAAAAAAAAAAAAAAACAGCATTTAATGATATAAGAAGGAAGTTTTGGAGTAAAATGAAAGTTTCCAAACATTTTCTGATTCTACGCTAGAAAGAATTTCTGGAATTTCTCAAAAAGGTTCAAATCATCATTTAAAAAACTTAAAATAAATTTTCTTTAATACATTTATGTCTTCATTTGTGGCTTAAATGTTGTTTAATGTCCTCAGTTTGAATTAAATGTGGACCTGCTGTTCTTTATGAATGTTCACTTCATGACTTCTAATTAAAGTGTGGATGCCATGCTTTGAACAACTTTGTCAAATAAAAAAGCCCTTTAAACGCTGATTCTATTGATACCAATAGTTCGCGTCGAAAAAAATCCGAAGCATATGAATAATAGACATCTTTCGAAGGAATCAGAGATTTGAATTTGCCGCTAAGAGCGCAGGCTGGAAGTGACCCTGATATGACCTGTGACGTCACGAAAGGCATTGACTTCCGTAGTTCCGCTTCGGACAGCAGGTAAACAAAGCAGGTAGTCTTCGTTTCTCTCGTTAATCATCGTTAATTCTCGTTAATTCTCTGTTAATCATCAACATGCCAAGTCGTTGTGTGGCAGCTGGATGTAGCAATACTTCTAGTGAAAGTGTATCTGTGTATAAATTCCCAAAACAAGAAACGCTGCTGAAACAATGGACAAAACAAGTTCAGCGCACGTCCGAAAAACAGAAACGCCCAGTACCAGCACTGGCAGGAGCCAGTACAAAAAGAGAAAATCTGTGACCGAAAAGCTGGCACAAAAGAGAGTGAGTTTAACGTTTATTACATAATGTATTTATTACAAAAGAGAGTGAGTTTAACGTTCAGTGATGAAAGTCTTCCGGGAATTCCCGGAAATCCGGGTTTTTGAGCAAACCGAACGTACTTTCCTGGAAATAAAGACCTGATCTCTATGGACAAATCGCTTTCCGGATGAAAAAATTGTCTGAAATTGGCGAATTTTAGCTTTATTTTCTGTATTTCTCTGCGGATCGCTTCCTCTATGGTCGTGGCCATCTCTCGTCTACCCGGCCTAATTGACCAATGATGGGACGTTTTAGTTGCTTTCGGATGCGTCGACGGCTCTGATTGGCTCTGTCTGTACCACGTGGTCAGCGTGACGGATCCCCTAGAGACCAAAACTGGGGACACACGCTAAACTTTCACAAACAAATCTGAAGAGTTTGCGATCAATAATGCGGGCATCGTCATTATTGAGCGTGGTCACCACCTCAGTTGTGAGAAGACGATAAAAAAAACAAATTTAAGTGGTCTTGGCTGGAAGACGGTAGCATCACTCTGTGCTTCGCTATCGGTGCTAGCCATGTTGTCTGCCTTTCGTTACGTCACAAACAGGGCGGCGCGAATTCGGCGGAATGCGTGAAGCCGGCGGCCGTCCTCGTTGTTTATATCGCGTTTTTCGTTATTTATTCTTTTTCGAAAAATATTAAAAACAATCGCAACATGAAATAGAGACTATTTACTATATTTTGGCTTATTAAAATAGGCCATGTCACCCACACTTTAAAGTCATTTTACAAAAATCAGACATTTGAAACGAAGATCCGTCCTGATTGTAAAATGTGGAACATTAAAAATGTTTAAAGACCTGAATGAAAATCCTGTTTCTGCTGTTTTTAACGTTTTCTTTTAGGATTTTTCTGATGATGGACGACATTTATAAAGACAGTTAAGCTTAAAAGTGCATTTCTGAGTATTTCTGTATTTAAATCGGGTAAATCAGGAGCAGTTGAAAAAATGTAGTTTAAAAAAGATCATATTTGTGATGTTGAAAATATGCTGGGCGGGGCCACAAGCTCCCTGCTCCGCCCCTTTCTGATCATCACCCGCAGACAAATGGATCCATGAACGTCTTTGTTGGAGTTTTCGGCAAGATGGCGATGGGAGCAAACGTCCGGTAAGCGTCCTGCGCAACATAACCTCGAAAACGTTACTTTAAGACGGAATAGTTTAAAAAACCGACTCTCTACTGGATATCAAGATAAAACAGAGCAAGTTTATGAGCCAACTGAAGATTGCCTAACACACCTTATAACTATACAAGCATGGCTAATAAACCCAATGCTAAAGCTACAGCTAATGCTAGAGCTAAAATGCTGTTTCCACATGACTACTGCACGCCTGAGGACATGGAAACAAATGCAAAGGGGACTAAAAACATAGTGGCATCACCTTTGAAGCCAGCTGCGCCACAAAAAAAGCAAAGACCAGATGCAACCTGCTCTCTCAGACCAGGAGAAGCCTCAAACGCCGCAATCTTGGCTGCGATTGAAAGCCTCAAAGGCATGATGACGGACTTTAAGTCAGAACTGCAGCAAAACACTCTGACTATATCTGCTATCGCCAAAGCCGTGGAGTTTAACTCTGCTGAAATCAAGGAATGTAAAGACAGAAATAAAAAGTTGGAAGAAGAAGTGAAACATCTGAAAGAGAAAAATGTGGAGTTGGAGCAGAGAGCATCAGAGATGGAAAAGAAAACGTTGGAATCAGAAAGATACAAAAGAAGATGGAACTTGAGACTGAATGGTGTTAAAGAAGAGAAAGGGGAAGACACTCGAGGAATTGTGGCAGATATCATCACAAAGATCACACCACCCTGGACAGAGAAAGTGGACGACATTCTGGACACGGTACACCGGCTGGGCCCAACCGACGTCAACCGCCCTCGTCAAATCATCATTCAGTTCACGCGAAGGAGATACAGAGACGAGCTGTGGAGAATGACTAAACACCATCCTGTCTGTCGAGACCTCAACATTCGGTTTGCAGAAGACCTCATCAAAGAAGACAGAGAGGCAAGGAAAGCGGTGTGGCCCAAAGTTGAACAGGCGAGGAGGAATGGTTGTAAGACAATGTTTCGAGGTCCTTATGCTTTCATCAATGGTCAGAGAGTCACACCATGACTTTAGCTAGTCTTGGAATTTATTTAGTCAAGAGGGTTATTGTAAATTCAAGGTTTTGTTGCTTTAAAGTTTTTGTTCAGTAATACTTTCAGCCTCATTTAGGTCTGTTAAGTTTAACTTTTTGTTAGATGTTGCACCTTAAAACAGATATTTCCTTACTTTCTTTAAATGCAAGAGGTCTAAGAGATCCAACAAAGAGAAAAAGTTTATTTTCCTTTTATTTTGTAAAGGGAAAATTTTGATTTTGATTTTTTTACAAGAAACGCACTCTACAAATGAAGATAAATCATTTTGGTCTCAGCAATGGGGGGGCAAGGTTTTTTCCATCATGGCAATTCCAGGTCAGTAAAGGTCGCTATAATTCTCAAAAACTTCCACGACAAAATTGTGTCCCATATAGCAGATGAACACGGTATCATAGTAGATATTGATAAATTCCAAGTATTTGAGACCATTTATTTATCTGTTGTATCCCCCTGCATTCTGTGACATTATCCAACTCTGAAATTCTTGCTTCCTTATTTTATACTTTTCCCTAATTTCTCTATGATTATGACTATGGACAGGTTTATGTATGCATACTGATAAGAATTTTTGTTTTGTTTTGCTTCCTTTCAAATTGCAGTAATATTTCTTGTATTTGCCATATTTTGTTAATTTTATGTAAATGTTCTTGTGTTGTTTTGTATTGTGTTCAATAAAGCAAAAAGAATAAATAAATAAATAAACGTCTTTGTTTTCCTGGTCTGAGCTGGAATCTGGATCAGAACTGGACGGATGGATAGATCTGATGTTGCTGCTGTTTTTGTTACTCCACTAATGCTAGGATGGGGCGTGACGGGCTGTAAGCTAGCAGTAGAGAGTAAACAGAGACCAGCTGAGACGATCTGCTCTGTCAGATCCAGACAGTGGCTGTTTCTCAGAGAAACGTCAGGAAACAGCAAGTAAAAGTTCAGTCAGAGTCTGCAGATGAGCTGGAAGAAGAGCAAAGAATTCTGGGATATCATTGGGACCAGGGATGTGCAATGAGGCTGATGGCTGGTGAGACACCGGAGCCAGATTTACAATGAAAGAACAGAATATTTCAACATCCATCCAACAGCAGGAAACAGCACAGAAGATACATGTGTGGATATACATGATTGTCTTCCAGATCAGTGTTTTTCAACCTTTTTTGAGCCATGGCACACTTTAACCTTGACAAAAATCCCACGGCACACCTGCACTCAAAAAAAAAAAAAAAAAGGACAAACTCAGAGTCTGTATTTATCTACAGTCCCTCCATGATCTCACACACATTTTGTGATAATTGTTGCAGAAAGCTGGAAGCTGTTTTTTTCTAAAGGTTGTAATAAAAGTTTAGTTAGAAGATTTAAAAACTGTTTGATTTGTGTTCGTTGTGGTTTCAAGATGTTAAGAGAGACTCGTGCGCCGAGACGCTCACGCTGTCACTTTAACCCAATGCATCATGGGAGATGTAGTGGAGATGTAGTGTTCTGTCCCCACTGCTGATCTATATCGGTCTGAACCCCCTCAGCCAAATAATCAGCATAACTGGCTATGGATACCGACTCAGAAATGGGGCCAACATCAGTCACCTCCTCTACATGGATGACATCAAGCTATATGCTAAGAGCGAGCGTGACATTGACTCCCTGATCCACACCACCAGGATCTACAGTACTGACATTGGGATGTCATTCGGGCTCGAGAAATGCAGCCGGATGGTGACAAAGAGAGGCAAGGTAGTCCACACAGGGGGGGTCTCACTCCCAGAAGGAACAATAGCAGACATTGAGGACAGTTACAAGTACCTTGGAATTCCCCAGGCAAATGGCAACCTGGAGCAGGCAACAAGGAAAGCTGCAACAGCTAAATACCTCCAACGAGTAAGGCAAGTCCTGAGAAGCCAGCTCAATGGCAAGAACAAGACCCGGGCAATAAACAGCTACCGCACTGCCAGTTATCAGATACCCTGCAGGAATAATAAGATGGCCAAAGTAAGAGATACAGACCATGGATGTTAAAACACGGAAGCTCCTCACCATGCATGGAGGGTTCCATCCCAAATCCAGCACCCTGAGACTGTATGCTAGCCGCAAGGAAGGAGGCCGAGGACTAGTGAGCGTAGAAGCCACTATCCAGGATGAAACATCCAAGATGCATGAATACATCAAGCTCAAGGCCCCAGGAACAAGCCCTGAACACCAGAGCTATAGAGGCTCAGATCTACCACACCAGACAAGACCCAAGGTGTAGATCTACCACACCAGACAAGACCCAAGGTGTAGATCTACCACACTAGACAAGACCCAAGGTGTAGATCTACCACACCAGACAAGACCCAAGGTGTAGGCTGTGCAAAGAGGCGCCTGAAACAATCCAGCACATAACTGCAGGGTGTAAGATGCTGGCAGGTAAAGCATACATGGAGCGCCACAATCAAGTGGCTGGAATCATATACAGGAACATGTGTGCAGAATATGGACTGGAAACCCCAAGGTCAAAATGGGAAACACCCCCGAAGGTGGTAGAGAATGAGAGGGCAAAGATCCTGTGGGACTTCCAGATCCAGACTGATAGGATGGTAATGGAGAACCAACCAGACATCGTAGTGGTGGATAAAGAACAGAGGAAAGCCGTTGTGGTGGATGTGGCAGTGCCAAGCGATGGGAACATCAGGAAGAAGGAACATGAGAAACTGGAGAAATACCAGGGACTCAGAGAAGAACTGGAGAAAGCCTGGAAAGTGAAGGTGACAGTGGTACCTGTGGTAATTGGAGTACTCGGGGCAGTAACCCTCAAGCTGGAGGAGTGGCTACAACAGATACCTGGAAAGACCTCAGACCTCTCAGTCCAGAAAAGAACAGGAACAGATAAGATACTGCAGGACCCTCAAGCTCCCAGGCCTCTGGTAGAGGACCCCAGCTTGGAGGAGAAAACCACCCGCGGAGGGTGAGAGGGGCAGTTTTTTTATTCTTTTTTTTATTATAGTGGTATATAAACTATATATAATGTCAAAAAATGTGTAGATTCAAAGATTCAACTTTGTATTTTGGGTTGTACTGAATATTCTACTTTAGGCAGATCATATAGTAGAGGTAAGATCTTAGGCCCAAGCCCGAGTCAGAACCCGACCTGTCCCGAAATTCGGGTCGGGATGACAATCATTACATTCGGGTCGGTTCGGGCCGGGCTTCTCTCTGGCTGACTTTTTTAATAAATATATGTTTGTAAAAATGTATATTAGAACGATGTGTGGATACTAAACTAAGGAATACTTGTTCTAAATAAATAATGTGGTTAAACAGAGAAGGCGCTGTGAGGTAATTGCTAAGGGCTGCAGTATTTCTCCGCGTAATGAAGCGAGTGCGCATCAAGATCTCTCTATCACTGTCTTTGTCTGGCCTCTTATTCTGTGTTCCAGTGTTATTTTGTAGTGCAAATGCATTTATCATGATCATAAAAATATGTAGATTATTTTAACCTAAAGAAATCTTACATTTTTTTCTGCAAAAACACTTTGGGATAAATTGAAATTTCGGGTTTGCTTCGAGCTCGAGGCCTGCAAATCAAGCTAACCCTTGTGCTATCCTAGGCACTTTAACATTGGGAGGGGGGTCATCTAGACCCACTAGACCAGGGGTCTCAAACTCAATTTACCTGGGGGCCACTGAAGGCGGGGTCTAGCTGAGGGAGGGCCGCAACAGCAACGCACACAAATGCCCAACTAGTGAGTATCTGAGAGCCAATAAATTTGTATGGAACATGTACTATATTATTAACTATACTCTATTATTAACTGTTTTCTGTACAAAATGTACTCATAAAACTCTTATTCAAATTAAATAAAAAAATCAATAAGTAAATGAATCCGTAATACATTTCTGTTTTATTAGTCTTCTATAGCTGCTGTTTTCTAATTTAAACGTCTCTATCAACACAGTTTAGTTCACACTGTTGAATTATAACTATTAAACACAAAAGAAGAATCCAGTTCTACAGTTCTGTAACCTCCATCAATGGTTCTTCTGATCACGACTTCTCTTATCTTCTTACTGGACACTTGGCAGCACTTCCTCCCAAACAGCTAAGACCCTCAGTGTGGATGAAGATGATTGACAGTAAATCTGGACTGAACTTGGACTGATTGACATTTAAGGTGGAGAAGTCAGAGAGGATGTGCTCCCAATGTTGACTCTGTGTTGAATTTTTTTTTTAAGTTTACTTTTTAAAACACAAATTAGTAAAGGAGAAACAAAATTCAGTAACCATTTTTGGATTTTCTTTCTTATGACTTTTTAACATTCAAGCCCTGGTCAGTAGTTATTGTAGAGCAGCCGGGCAGACACTCCTATATTTTTATAAAAAACGTATGGAAATTCATGTTGGCGACACTGAATATGTGCTGCAAAGATGCACAATAAGCATGTTTAAGATCACCCAGGTGGACGAAACGCTGCGCAGATCACCTGGTGAGTGACGTATGATTTTGCTCCAACATCACCTGTCAATCATCACAAAAATATCACCAGAAAGGGGCGGGATCAAGGCCCCAGACTGCAAACCGCCAAATGACTACAAAACAATGCATTATGGGAAATGTGTCCTGATGATTTTTGTAGTTGAGTCATCACTTAAAATAATTTAAAATACCTATTGATTAAAAAAAGGCTACATACATTACAAAACATTCAAATATATATTAAAGATATAACAACACAGATCACACTAAGGGGGAGAGGCATATTAAAACTAAATTCAATGTTTAGGACAACTCCAACTTCCTGTTCTCCTTCAGTCTCGCTGCAGCTTCGCCTCCGTTTCACCCCCCCCAGGGGGATCCAGGCGCGGCGCTGGTTCATCTCACGTCTATCGTTGCATTTTCTCCACGTCTTTGCAGTGTGTCTAAGACTGCATCGTGTTGTCACGTGTTTAATGCTAAAGCCCCGTTAGCCGTCACGCATGTCGGTGTGGGACATTTCTTCTCCGCAGTGACCCTCCTCCTCCTGCGGGAGCGGAGAGACCCGTTTGGTCGGGGTTGAGACCCCTGCTGTAGACAGAGCTCTGAACCTTTGTTCTTCAATGATTTGTGATCTTCACTGGTGTCCATGGATTACATGAAATCCTCTCCACCTTTATCCATCTTTGTCATGGTAGGAGAACACCTCAATGGAAGGGGGGGGTCATAGGATAGCACAAGGGTTAATTGGTCGGGCTCGGGCTGGGTTGGGCTTTAATGCCCACGGGCCTGGGTCGGGTCGGGCTGGATTTTTTAGGCCCGATCTTACCTCTATCATATAGATACAAATTTTTACCTCACATTTTTTGGGTAATTTCAAAAGGTTGTTTTATTACGGCGTAAATTAACTTTACAAAACTAAGAACTTGTGACATGATGACATCTTTGAGACTGGATTTTGTAGTTTTTGCTGATTCCACTGATCCATCACAAAGGGAGCATGATTATAATGCAGATCCTTCGATGTAACTTCACTCCCTACAGATCTATAAGACAGTCTGAGTGAGGAGTAAAAAACAACTAATTATATTCAGGAGGAAAGATGCAGCATGCATCTCCCTTCTTACTGTTTCCATGGTAATGTACCCTGCAACAGCCACATCCACAGATTACATCTGATGTGTTTCTTAAGCTTTTAGAGCTTTTTTCTATATGTTTCTTTTAACACTGAAGAAACACGTGACAGGAAAGATCGACCTGGAGAGGTTCCTGCAGCCACCTCCAGATCCTGCTAAAGCTCTGACAGGACAGTTTTATTATAAAACCCTGACTACAAAGAATGTTTTTCCCTTTATAGTTCCTATATTTGTTTTTTCATAGCTAATAATTTAGTTCTGTTAATTACTGCACAGATATTCTGTCATATAAAGAACATTAATGGGACACAGACTGATTATTCCTGTCATTCAGATTGTGGGTTTATGGATTAAATTGTTCCCCAGTAAAAAGGATTCATCACTCTCAGATGTTATGTTATGTTGATTCATGTGTGATGTCACTTCCTCTTAATAATTGCTGGTGTTCGTTCTCCTTATGTTTGGCACTGCACTACTGCTCAAAAGATGGCGTTTATACCTACACAACATGGGAAGAAATCCACCTGCAAATGTCTGATCAGGATTTTTTTTGGTTTCAGGAGACAAAAAAAAGCAGATATTTCCACCTTCATCCAACTATTTCGCAGTTTAACATGTGAACAATATACAGGGATTTCCCAAAAAAAATCCAAATAATCAGAAGACAAAATAATCAGGACCGGCGCTGTCTGGAATTCGGTGCAGCAGCATCTTGATCTCTGATCCAAAGACGACCAATGGTTTTCCTGCAGAAAACCGGGTCAGGAGTTTGGGTTAAGAAAGCTGGCGGGGATGAAGATGTCTGGACTGGAATCTGGTACTTGAGTTACCAGAAGCTCTCATCCAACAGGAAAGGCAACATGAGGAAGTCTCAGAAACCAAAAGAACGGAAATTCCCAGCAGCACCAAGGAACTGCCTCATGCATCCAGGAAGCCATAACCGAGCACTTCCTCTTTGAGTTCAGTTTAGTAAAGTGTCAAACTCAACAGGTGAGCTGCCTGATTCACCTGCAGATGTTTTTTGGGTCAAATCTTTCAGGTTTTGCTCTTTGTTTTTAATTTTGTTTTGTCACCTTTGGTTTTTCTGAAGTTCCTTCATGTCCGACCAGGGGGTGAAAGTACATTTTTATTTATGCCGGTACTATCACAACTTACATCAACGCAATTCTTTTTAATAGCAGTAAATGCAGATTCTGTGTGTAAACACTAATCGAGGAATTGATTTATCCAACCAGATTGATCTGTCTGATGCAGGATGTTGATTCAGTCAAATCAAAATAAACCTTTATAAATCATTCTAAAAATGAAGTAAACTGATTATAATTAATATTGGAAAATACTATTTATAATGAGGTACTATAGGTTTATTTTACTGTAACATAAAAGCGACCAATCACAGCAACAACACACGTGTGATGTCATGAACACGGATCAGTCCATCATTCCAGTCCAATGTGTGGACAGACTGTGAATAAAGTCATGTGACCATCCAGTGTCTAGAATGTTCTAGAATGTTCCCTTTGGATTCTCTGGATGTGGAAAAACAACAGTGGTGAACTTTAGGAAACTACCATGTGAATGGATCTGACATTCATTCTAGTTGACTTGTTTGTTTGGACACAGATTTCATTTAACTTGATGATCTGGAAGAAATCCAAGAATCTGGAAAACTTCACTGTTCAGTAGCAGGAATTTCTGTCTGAGTCTCACTGGAGGGAGTTTGGATCCAGAGGATCCACTGCAGGTCAGAGGAAATTTACAGACAGCAGGATTCATGTTTATTGGTCATTGATTTATTAAAATAATATAACTTGTAGCTTCACCTGTTTATGTCTGTATCTGAACTCCACACAGCCTCGTTTTGAAAATGCTCGCATATTAGGTAATAGACTGGTTTCAAAATCAGCTAAAGCAGATCATTTTAATCATTCAGTATTTTAATAGTTACCAAGAAAAAGAGAATAATTAGATACAAACTAGACGATCATTTCCATGTTTTTAGGAGTTTTTAAACTGAATTGAAGGTTTTTTATTCATTATATAGACCAAACAACCACTGGTTTAATCCGAGGTGTAGTGGTTCACCAGAGCCAAGCAGATTCTGAGTTGATGCTGCTTCCGAAACCGGGTCGTGACCCGCTGTCTGACTGAAAGATGCTCCCCGCATCCCTGAGCTGCAGCGTCACGTGACGCAGCTCCCAACAGCCCGGGTTGAAAGCGCAGCGCTGAGGGTGCATATGGCGTGCATTAATGTCACGTCGCAGACATTACCGTGACGGTCTTGATGCGGCCGCTGCCCCTGGTGCAGGTCCAGCCGGATCTGTTGAACAGAAGGCTGCAGACCTCCCCCTCCAGGCAGGGCGCCATCTCGCACCACTGGCGGCTCCGCACGACTCGAGCTGAGGGAAGGAAAGACCAAAGACGGAGCTCAGACACAAAGACTTTCAGAACAAAACATCACCATTTTCAAGGAGCGCCAGAAAGACACGCCCCCTCAGGGGCCGATCTGACATGATCTGTTTATAAATGGAGAACTTCCCTGTAAAACTCAACACATTTTTCTAAAATGTTTTTTTATTAACTTGAAAAACAGGAAAAAAACAAGTTTCAATGTAGAGTCAACAATGCTTCCAATCGGTTGGTGGATTGGAACTGCAAATGTGAAAAATGGAATGACTCCAGCACGATGGTAAATAATTATGGTGCACAGCCTGGGCTTGACTCATCACCTGAACAAGGTTCTTATGATTAATCCATCCGTAATCCACATGAAGAAATATCAATGGATTAAAGACCCATTTCATGTTTTTAACCCTTGTGACCCCCCCCCCACCCTTCCATTGAGGTGTTCTCCTACCATGACAAAGGTGGATAAAGGTGGAGAGGATTTCATGTAATCCATGGACACCAGTGAAGATCACAAATCATTGAAGAACAAAGGTTCAGAGCTCTGTCTAGTGGGTCTAGATGACCCCACTCCCAATGTTAAAGTGCCTAGGATAGACCAAGGGTTAAGAAAATATACTTTATTTATCCCACGATGGGGAAATTCTTCTCCACATTTGACCCATCTCCTGGGGGAGCAGTGAGTTGCAGCTGAACTGTACGCAGAAGGCAGTAGCGTTAAGGGTCTTGCCCAAGGATGTTGCCCTGGGTGATGTTAATTGCACGCCATTGATATGGTAATTGCCCCCAATACCATTGTTTATTCCCCTCCAGGAATCGAACCCTGGATTCCTGCATGCCTGTCACCTTACCAACCAAGCTACCCAGCTGCTTGTTCTTTATAGTATGTCTTGACTCAAATCGTTGTGAATCAGGAGCAGATGACATGCAAGATGAAAAAGATTGTATTTATGATGTAGAAAATGCACTGGGCGGAGCCACAAATTCCGGCTCCGCCCCTTTCTGATCATCCACCGTCAGACAAACAGATCTGGTTTGAGCTGGAATCTGGATCTAAACTGTATGGACACAAGTTGTACATTTGAATAAACCACTTTAATAATTGTAATTTAGGCTAAACTTTATATTTGTAAGTGGAACGCAAAAGAAGAAGAGGGAAGAAGAGAGAGGATTGTTTGGGGGGTCACAAAAGAAAGAGGGGTTAATTAAATAGAAGGATGATTATAGAAGGGGGGGTTGTCAAAATCTTTAGTGTTTTTTACAGTTTAGTGTTCTTGCTTTTAAAGATGATTGAACTACTTTATGCTGATATAGTATTCTTTATTATTTAGGTTATTTCACTGATAAAAGGTTTCAGGGGAAGTAAATGCAAGAAAGTAAAATAAAATTCCACATAAATGAGCAAAAAATGCTCTCCAAAAGCCAAATCTTTTAAAAGTAAATAAACGTCTGTTTCAAGAAAACAACTAAAATAATGTAACCAAAAAGGTGAATCAATAGCAAAATAATTTTATGTTAAGAAAATGTTTCAGTGAGTAGATTTTTTTCTAGACCATAATGTCAGACTTTGCGTTTTGATTTTATAAGAAATTTATTTCATATTTTGAGAATGTTTGATCTCTGTCTGGGGGGGTCTGTTCTAGTAGTGTTGAGAAGAGCTGGCGTCCCCGCTTTCTCCTGCTTTATTCCTGCTTTGGCCTGAATCCAGAAGATGTTCCTGCAGCTGAATCTCTGTGAAACACGCGGCCCTGAAAGCACCACGGCACCAAAACCAGCATTCAAACTCAGCTTTCTAACATGCCAAGAATCTTACAAACCCTAAGACAGTTAGGAGAAAAAGCGCCTTTCTTCCTGCCGCAGCATTCATATCCTGGACGTCTCACTCCTGCCAGTCTTGTAGGTCTTCATGTTTGACGTTACAACTGCTTCTGCACGTAAATCCTCTGCTCCCCGTCATGACAAATGTTTGAAAGTGTCAGAACTATCAGGAGAAATGATTCGTGCAGCAAAACATTTTAACCAGGAAAGAAACTGAAACGAGAGCCAACGGAGCAAGAGGCGTAAAAACTGTAAATATGAACACATAAATACTTTCTTCTGCACAAATAACAAAGCTGCAGAATTAAATTCAGATTGGAAAAATCCTTTGGTCTGGACCGAGTCCTGAACCTTGTATTTGGTCTGTTTTTGGACTGTCGTCTACTGAATTTGAACCAAAGCTTGTAAAAAAACAACAACATGTGACTACAGATCTTTTCAGTCATTGGCCAGGAAGTACAAGGGCGGGGCAAAGCAACGGGAGAAAGAATAATGGATGTCCTGTGCTTCCAGTCCTCGTTGGCTTTCAAACTTTATCCTTCACTGACCGACTCTGAACGTCAGGTCCAACACCTTTTACTGGAGACGTGCTGCAAGACGGTTACTGAGGAGACGACGGCTAAGAAGGAACGGCGACACGTGTTTATGACGGATAGACTGTTGGGAAAACAGTGAGAAGCAATGTGGATCACGTTAAAAGTTGTTTCAATGAGCCTGCATTCCTCCGACCATATTTCGATGAGTTGCTGGGTCTTGTAGACATGGTTGCTACGTTCCTACTCTGTTTACATCCCATAATGCCCGGCTACGGTGGCTGCTTTGGTCCAGTTGTTCTGCTCTGAGCATGCAGCCTACACAGTCCAATAGGAAACAAACCGAGACCACCTCCAAAGATGGGTCAGAGAGCGGTTCCTGGTCCCACACCAGGGTCCGCTTGGGTGGATTCAGACTAAAAATATAATCCGGACCATCGGGGAAACGAACTCTGGTTCACTTTAGGCAGATCAGGCTGAACTCATGCTAAAGTAGCTTTTGAATATAATTCTACAGCACAGATGAAAGGAGGAGGATAGCAGAGATGCTGGCAGAAGAAGCGTCCTGAAGCCTCTTTGTCTGCAGGAGACATCAACTGTCAGACTGGGGGCTGCTCATGTTCTGCCTCCACTCTGACTGCATGACACTGAATTAGCATTCGCCTGTAGTCCCCACCGATAAGCCCTGATTGTTCCTTACACCGTGTGCTAAAGCAGCCGCTAAAGGTTATCGGCTCTCTGCGGAGCTGACCGGGCCGCTGCTTCCGCCTGCCCACCGTCCCCCCCAGGAGCCGCATTGTGGAGCACGGAACCACGGTGGGCAAATTGAAAGAGAGAAACAACAATTCACTGCATGACCACAGGGGAGCTGGGGAGGGAAGGAAAAGGAGTAAAGAGGTGAAGAAAAGGAGGCCTGGCGACATTTTTCTGAGGTCTCCCGGTTCAAGCCTTGTTAGTCGGCTGAAATTGATCTTTGGTCTGTCAAACTCTGACTGTTCTGCAATAAAATTCTGTCATCCGGTGGTATTTATCAAGCTAGAAAACCAAACAGCTTCCTGTTGTTTCCCCCAGTCACTGACTTTCTCCACAAAGTCCTTCTCTGCCTGCAAACAAGCGACGTTCAGGCGGCTTCCGTTTGTTCCAACTGTGGACGATCATCTGAATGAGGCGATGAAGCTTCACAAACTCATTCTGAGACGATGATGGCTTCATCCCGAATGGACATGTGGGGTAATCCGAAGTGACCTTCCTCCTGACACGCCAACCTGCCGCAGCAAATTCTTATTTTCACAGCCATCAGTCAAGCACAACAAAGCGTAGATTTATCAGTCAGCTGCAGATGTCGTTTTGAGAGCATTACAAGGCCAGCAGAACTCAATTTCCAGGGCACACTATAAAAGCTGAGCTGGCAAGCAGTGGGAGTGCTGACTAACGGCGGAGAGCATCGGCCCAGCCCCCCCAGAGCCGCGGAGGCTGCTTAAAATAAATGCATTTTTCATCTCCGTCCACAATACTCAGGTATTCAGCGCCATGCTCTTTCTTTTTCATTTTATTTTCAGAGCCATCAGTGAAAGTGTGAGTTGATGCACAATGACTTGATGAAAGTCCCGCTGCTGGAAGCTGGGCAGAGGTCACGCAGCCTCGCTGCAGATTGAGAGTGCTGCTGTGATAACCTCAAAAGCAACAGCATCATGAATAACACAAGCAGCAGTAAAATGCGGCGGTGACAGGTCGGCTTCAGCCTGTCTCCATCCATCAAACCCACCTCTCCAATATGCTGGAACGCACTTCTGCAGACTCACTTAAAGGCTTTACAGCACGGCCACGCACTCGTGACGCCCGTACGCAGACGAACACCGGAAGCTGTTTGCACCGTCAGACGCTGACCTCATCGTCACACATCTGACGCCTGAGATAAGCTGGAGTAGAAGTTATTGTTAAAACGATCTTGGAGACGTCAAGCAGCAGCAGGGGCTGGCGGTACAAAGACAGCCCGTCTGGCTGACACCTGGGTGGCCCCGTCCTGCTGCCGCTGCTGCTGCCGCCGTCCGGGGACCGCAGACGTCAAGCCAAGTCTGTCAGTTGCCAGCTCCCTGCTGGGGTTCTTCTCTGGACCTCCAACTAGATCACACATACGGACCATCTGCACCCCCCTGCATTAGTGCCAGGCTCCGCTGAGCACAACACGGGCCTGCCAGACGAGACTCAGGGCAGGGCAGGGGGAACACGGTGACACTGGGAGGAAATATGACCAGAGACCGATGATGACAGCTCGTTTCAGACATATCTAAATACACAATTAAATAAAAACTGTATTACAAACTAGTGCATTGACTGGAGAAGCACATGTTTTATTTATTTAGTCATCAAGCAGTGAGGATGAATGAAACAATCCTCATTATAGATTATGGATGATTTTGATCTGAAGGTGAAACATGTAAACGTATTTTCTCAGTATCTTAGACAAAAAAACACTAGTTTATGTTCATACATTTTAAAAAATCAGTAACAGTTATTTAATTTCCAGACTTTTATTTCAAATCTGTTCATCTTTTCATCTTTTTGTCACAAAACTTAATTTTCCCTATTTTTCCAAAAATTACACAAAAGTCTAAAATCATAGCAACTGACAATTTATTTATTTTTTTAATCTGCTCTAAAGTCAAAACAGATTTGTAGTTTATCGAACAATAGTGCAAAATTCACTTTTTTGTAAGAAGCAACACAATTCTGCTACAAATTAAAGAAGGTAATAGAAGGTAAACGTAAGGGTTTCCACTGGAAGATGAACTCAGACGAGACTTTTACTGACTGGGATCATATTTTAAAGAGATGAAGGTGAAAACTGGAGGAAATGGAAAGAGGTGCACTAAACTGCATTTAGGTTCCTTAAAAAGTTGTATTTTTTTAAAACCTCAGTCTTTTTAAAACAATGGTCATCTTGCATATTAAAGGTGAAGGTAATGGCATAAACAGTGATGTATGTTTGGCTCACTGCTGCTCTCTTTCCACGTCACCATCAAGCTTCATCTCATCTCAGTGTGGGGACACAGCAACGGCGAGCCAAGCAGAGCAAAAGCAGCAGGGAGACTGGAAGGGAAGTGCAGATTAGACGACAAGCAGGAAACAGAACATAACCCTCCTGCGTTGGGTGTGCAGACCGTGCAGCGCAGAGCAGAACAAAAAGAGGTCAAAACGCTGTACGCGCGGAAAAAGAGATGCAGCCACTTAGCAGGAAAACATCCTGTACTCGCTGCAGAGACTGTTGGTGAATAAAACCAAACGAGGAATAAACGGATAAACGCCTCATCCTGCAGGAGCAGAGCAGCTGCCATCTGTGCCAGTCAGCCAAAAACACACATTTCTGAACATTTCAAGATATTTTGTTCATCTGGAGCTTGATGATGCAAACATTTGGGATTTGGAACATGGCGATGATGGGGGGGGGTTAATAACTTCAAACAGACAGTGTGTTCACTCAGCCAGCTGCTTTAACTCCAGCATTTGCTTCTTCAGAATGAGGAAACCTCTGGTCTGTGAAGAACATTTATGATGGAAAAGATCCTCATGACTAGAAGCAGAACCAATGAGAGCAAAGCAACATTATGATCACAACAGCAAGAAACACAGAATCTCAATTTACTTACGGCATCCAATCAGTCTCACCCTCACAAAACTAAAAAAAAAACATAAAAAAAAAATCATTTCTAGATTCCTGTAATGAAGAATCCTCTGCTGTTAACCCTTTTATACCTGATCCATCCCAAAAATCTCTTTAACAGGAGAAAATCCGTCTTTAAGTGGACACTAGGGGATGAGGTGGTCTCTGTACTGCCTTGGCCTCCTCATCTTCTCGGCCTCTGCCACATCTCTGCCGGCCTTCATGTGCTAGCATGGTTTTCTCTTATCATTTCTATGCTGATGACACTATTACAGTCATGAAATAAAAATGTTATCTCCTTCTCTGCTTAGCGGACAGAAGACAAACATAATTCCTCCAAAACAGGATTCCTGCAGTGGGACAGTGAGAAGATTTCAGATTTACAGCATGCAGATTTATCGTCAGAAGATCAAATTCTAGCTCTCTGCCCTCCTCGTTCAAACTCTGGTCATCTCTGTGGTTCCTGCAGGTTCCTGCAGAAAAGAACCACCAAACCTTTGCAGATGCCGCTGTACTTACTTACTTCAAGCACACCAAATACTACACCACAGCCTTCCAGTCAGTGATCCACCATGGAGGAGCTTTCAGGAAGATGCTGCAGACTAAGCCTCCAACACTCTTTACTGAGTTCTGTCAAAATTGATCATCAGTTGATCTCCTGATGCGGTGAGGCAGTTTTATTAAAATTACCCAGAAGTCATTGCAACGTAAAGACAGGGAGCAGAGAAGTGACAGAAATGTGTGAATAAATGAGTTTCAGGTCAGAGAAAGGTTTCCTCTGTCATGTGTGGGGGGTGGGGGTGGGGGGTATAAGTTTACACTGAAGGTGAACCTGAAGAGGATCTAAAGCTCACAGAAGATCCTGGCATTCTACCTGCATCATGATGGACACAGGCTTCCTGTCAGCATAGTGTGAGCGTGACCCCGCCTGCTACAGTTTTCTTACTTAATGTACTGGTTGTTAATGGAGTGGGGGGGGTCAGTTCTAATGAATTCCTGCAGCTGTAATCATAGTGCCGATGTGTGTGTATCTGTGTGTGTGTGTAGTTTCTGCAGGTGTGTGTTTGTGTGTGAGTGAGAGAGAGAAAGAGAGACACAGGTTGCAGATCTGTGGCTGAGTGTCTCTTACAATTAAGTTGAGATGAGTCATTATGGGATGCAACTGTTTCTGATTGTGATACAGAGATCCAATCAGAGACCCCCCCCTCCTCCTCTTTCTTATCACCCTTAACCAGGTCTGATCCACTTTCACAGAGAACTCCTCTTATCTACAAAGTAGATCAGGAGCCATTGTGTCAAACACAAGTGATGGAGAAAAAAACAGTGAAAAATACCTAGAAGAACAGAACCCGCTGCTGAAGAAGAACTGCTTAGTCCGGACCCACAGCCGAAGAAGGAGCTGAACATCTGGCTGAACATCCAAGTTCCATTGGAACTTAATAATAGTTAAGAACAAAGAAGCTCACAGACTGGTTCTATCGGTTTCTGAAGGAACGTTCTCCATAAATTAATGTCCAGCTCAGAGGAACTGCAGCACCAGGACGTTCATTTTGTGGGAAATGATGGACTGAACCATTCAGATGGGGGTGATGCAGTTTAATGAGGAACGGTTCTGATGGAAATCTCAGGCAGATCTTTTCTTTGGGGGACAGCAGTGATTTTGCTGTTTGTTTCAGGTTGATCTTTATTTTTTCAGTTTGGATGCAGTTTGAGGGAGACAGTGACCTGGACCGTGTTAATCATTTCTGATATTGGAGACCTCGTCGGACATGATCCCATACGCATCTTTAACTGCTGACCGTTTTTGAACACTAACCATGGACTGTTGCAGGCCTGAAAGCTTGACTACTATATACAGCAGAAATCTTTTTCAAACAGATGGATGACAGCTTTTTTTGTCCTCCTCTCTGCAGTTTGTTCAAGTAAAACAATCCTAGCAGGGGGTGAAGCTGGAGGACTTCAGCGATGGAGGGCTTTTTACACCCTGTCTGGGACTTTCTGCACATAATTTCCCGCTGAGGTAAATGCATCACTATGTGTTAAAGCTGACCGTCAAACTGGCAGGCAGGGACATCATACAGGTACCGACTGATTTTTGGATTTCTGGACATACATTTGACCACATGTTTATTCTCTCCCTGTCCTCTCTTCTTTGTATTTTTATTTAGGAAAAGGCAGTCACGTCATTGATCGTGTGTCGCCTCAGAGCAGCTGGAAATCTCAAACATCTGCAGGTCATTGAACTCACCGTCCACGCAGGCCGGCCTGGCCCTGGTGGTGCCTGCGATCTGGCCTCTCCGGCAGGCGCAGCGGGCCGTCTGCCGGGCGATGGTCCGTCTGGGAACACTGCTGTCTCTGTTCAGCATCACTATCTCGCAGGTTCCCACCGCCAACTGGCCTGCCAAACACAGCAGCCAAGCAGAGTCCATCAGATGAGCATGACCAGACGGCGATGTGACACATCAACAACCGACGGCTGAAGGTACAAAACATCAAACATGATAGTTTTTATAACAGAACAGTTTGAAACGTATCAAACAGGAGGCGTTTCATGTCAGGTACGGGGGCTGGTGAGGGACCCAAAATGCAGAGACGAGAGGCAGGAGGTTCCAAGATAAAAAGGGTTTAATACTATACGCTGCAGAGTGGGGAAACCAAACAAAACCAACTGACCAGGCAAACAAGGACGAAGACAATATGGACCAGCACCAGAGGAAGGCAGAGGCGAGGCGTATACACAAACATGACTAACGAGACACAGGTAAAAAAAAAAAAAAGGATCCGGGAAGATTGGGACGAGGGAAGTCAAACTAAGACATGAAGGAAGAAACCTACAAAATAAAACAGGAAGCAGAACTGAGGCATAAAAAACCAGAATCACAGCATTTCAGGTACCAACCCAGACGGATTTATAACATCTATACGGCTTGTGGCATTGCATGATAAGAAAAATGATCCCTCTGAGGAACATTCAGGACTTTCTGAGTTAAACTGAAGGTTTTAATGCACTGATCCAACATGGACAGGCCTTGTAAGGACAAAACAAACACCAAGTAATCAGAAGTGCTTATCTAACTCATCAGTAACTGACTCTGATTTCTTCAGGTGTTTGGATTGTTTGGCATTTAGAGCAGGTCAGTATTCCATCGGCTGAGACACCATTCACAGAAAAACTAAAGCGGAACCTGCCTCTGACTGACATGGATGTCAAAATATAGTTAAGATGTCTCCTCCGTCATGCATCCATCCCAGGGGGAGGAGTTGCTCCTGCAGAGCCCCCAGCCGCATGAGCAAAACAAAGTATGAGCTGAAGTGAGGAGGCCTGAGGTCAAATTGAGAACAATTCTTCCTTATGATGAAAATCCTGAAATAAAAATCTGTATTTAAGAATTTCCGGCCCAGAGTTTTTTATTTAACAGCTGAATGATGAAACCCAAACTTCAGTCCGGGTAAGACGCAGTCGTCTGCTGGGAGCTGCATCTTTGGAAGAAACAGCAGATCTCTGCAGAGAGCTCAGGTCAGAAAGCCTGACTGATGCTTCCTGAGAGCTTCTGCTGTTTGTTTGAGAAACCATTTAAAGGTCTGTGCGAGCACTGAATGACTGCAGAGCCTAAAAGCCAACTAATGGATGCATCACTTTACAGGAGAATGAAACATCCGCAACGCTAAAAAAAGACTCCATTTCAGGAAACACTTTTTAACTTTTATTACTGATTTTTGCCTTAATTCAAACACGGATAAATGTTCTTTAATGTGTGATGTCGAATGATTTAGGAGTGATGATAACAAGATTCTCGAAAGATGCACATAATCAACAAAACTTTCTATGTTTGTTTAAAAAGACTGAATCCGGTTAGATGCATTAAAGTGTTTTTATTTATGTCACACGAGATTCTTGGAGATTAAAAACATTTGTGCTAAACTATTCTCTGGGTGAGCGTGCAGCTTTGAAAGCAGCTGACTCAGCAAATGGTTCATGATGAAAACTCTCCACAGGCAAACAAAAAAGAAGAGAAATGTCCTGTGTTTATAGAAAGGACTTTAGGAACAGCATGCACTGCAGCACTGTGAGTCCACAGGAACAGAAGAACATCCAAAGTTCTACAGAACGTTCTGATCCATCATGCATGCCGCTCACAATAGAAGGAGGGGGCTTCTCTGGAGAAAGCCCACACAGGCCTCACACTGTTTGCTGTGATGAAGCCTCCGGGGCATCTTCCTCCCTAAAACACCACACAGCCCACCCCAACGGAACCACAAACCCACCAGCAACCTCCTGAACAGAAATCAATCATTATTGGTATTTGCAAGAACACCTTTTCTGGATTAACGAGCATTCTATAAATTGAAGAGCTGCAGTTTCTGTTGTTTTTCTCACAGCGTCCCCCCTCCCCTCCTTGAAAGGTAAATCTGTTAAAGGGAAAGTTCAGGGAAGGCTGTTGATCCGAAAACGTCTGCTCTTAGCAAGAACAGACGTTCTGTTTGGTCCCAGAACACTGCTGGGGGTTCAGCGAGTGACGGCAAAGAGAGATCCACACCAGATCACCAGAGCCGGTGTGACTTTAACAGAGAAGCTGTCTCACATGAGGCTTCACAGGCTAACGCTGAGCTCGGCAGCCGGGGAAACGCTTCCATGCCGATGGAAAGATTGTAGTTTTACTGGATCTGGAGCCACAGAGGAGTCACGTGTCCCTCAGGATGGGAGGGGCCTGTTTGGAGGTTGGGGTCCAACCTGAACTAAAGTATGAACCAACATGATGGCACCGCACAGACCTCCTCACAGTTCACACCATAAAACACTTTGGACCGGTAATCTCCAAGCCCAAAAATGAAGCCCAGAGTGGGACCTGCATGTAGACTTGACTTTATTCCACCCCCCCTTCAAAACAACTCATACGGGGGGGGCAAATCATGGTTTGAAGCTCTGTTGGATTCATCAATGGGTCCACCTGCCTGCCACTCAAATACTCCTAAACCTAAAATCTGAGCTTTGAATAAATCAAAACAGCTGACTGATGCAAAACCAGACTGTGCACGTTTATTCTCGGATCCAAATTCGTACTTTTAGAACACGGAGGTCAATGGAAAACCTGCCTCTAGTGGTCTTTTGAGGAGCTGCAATATCTGGTATTTTTTGGTTTGCACCAAATGTGGGAATGGAAGGTGGAGATTCATTCAGAAATGTGGGTAGTAAAACATCAGGATTGTTGAGACTTTGCTGCCAAAGACAGAACTCGAATAAATTAAAGTTTTCGGTAAGGCGTGCCCCCCCCATCTGACCCACCCTCATTGGCTATATGGCTGCCTCACTCTCCCCTTGTGCCTCTGCCACCCCGGTCAGAGCTGCAAACGACAAATTAAAAAGCAAAGCCTGGTTTCAAAAAGGTTTC
Organism: Oryzias curvinotus; assembly: GCA_023969325.1. Lineage (NCBI taxonomy): Eukaryota > Metazoa > Chordata > Actinopteri > Beloniformes > Adrianichthyidae > Oryzias > Oryzias curvinotus. The sequence continues at coordinate 34,367,160 of CM043712.1, read as the reverse complement.
TTTCTGTTGGTTTTAAACTGTTTTGTGTTTTGGTCGTCTAGGCAACTAACGGCTTTTGTCATTTCTACGAGAATCTGGAAAAGTTCATACTTGGATTTTTTTTGCAACTGAGGTTTTCTGTCAACCACGCCCACATTGCTAAAATGCTCATAACATTTGTCTTATGGTTTTGTTCAGCCAACAATTTCCTGCATTGCATTTTGACAATACTCCAGTGAAAAACGTGCGAGCAACAGGGGAACGCCACTTTAATAAGCTCGCCACGCTAACGCTGTTCAGACCAGGTAGCAACGTTCAGGGAGTTAGGAGGCGATGGGTCGAGCTTAAACACTGCAGCTAAAGGTGTCTTTGTTTTCTATTCAAGATGGCAGCCTCTTCCCGGGGTCAAAGGTCAACAAAATTTTGGTTGTAGATCTAACCATGTTAAACTTTAAACTTTGTGAACTTTAAACATTTTGTCAGTTTCTCCTCCCGTGATGTCATCGTTCCTTTTTGTGTGTGTGTGGGGGGGGGGGGGGCAATGCAGAAACAATCAATCCTTCAGTCCAGGATGGGCGGCTGACCAGGGATCAACCAGTGAAAAACAGGACTGGTGACCTCAGAGTTCCTGTCTTCCACACAAGCCTGGAGGATTTCTTTCAGATGTATATTCTTTTAATTTTTTTAACCGATTGTTGGTTGGCAAACATTTCACAATCAGATGCTAAATTATTGTTCCGTATTTCTGTCTTTTATATTTCACTTTTGGACGTTTCATCAGCATCAGTGCCATCAGCACCGACCTGCATCCCTGAACACATCCGTTCGTTATCTTTATATAATAATGTTTGTAATTTATGATCATAAAACACATTGAGACTCAAGGCACATCAGACTGCAGAAAAACACTCATAATTTCACATTCCAGCACAGAGTAGTGTTGTTTTAACCCCCCCCCAGCATCCTTCTACTGCCACCGCTCAGCCCCCCCTCCACCCGACTCCTCCGCCTAAGCGAACCCTGGCCAAGGTGCTGGTGGGAGCTGAAGGACAGAGATGCCAGCAGAAATCAGGATATCTCTGCTGGTTTCAGCAGCGAGCAGATGAACGGGCTCCGTGCAAGCGGCCTGAAGCAAGAGGGAGTGAGACGGCAGAGGAGTTCAAACGTTGTGTTGTTTCATGCAGTGTGCGCTGCATTGTGGAGCGCCCTCAGCCCAGACTCCATCACATGAACAGATTGCATTCATGTGACACGAGTCCCTGTCACTCCGCCCGTGAAGACACTCCGCCTTGTCTCTGTTTCACATGATGAAACACACACGTCGCCACGGCAGCAAGGAGCCAGGCCAGGATGGGCGCTCTGGATCATGTCAAAGTCGACATATAGAGGACAACATGAAGCTGAAGGGGGGCAATCGCCGAGCACAGACTCACAACCTGATGACCTCATCCTGGAGTCAACAGCAGCAGCGGCGGCTCTGAAAGCTCTCAGTTTCTCCGCTTCGATCAGACACGTTATGGACCACCAAAGTGCAAATATCTTCATATCTCTGCATGCTCAGGTTGCCAGGAGCCCCCGCTTGCTCTCACAATGTTCCGCCGAGTTAGCCTGCGTCATCGCAGGGCAGAGAGCTGCTGGGAAGAGCGTCAGATGTAATATGTTAACATACCTCCATTACAGACAGGAATATTTCAGGAAGATCAGCAGTTTGATGTTCAGACTATTCTGGTAGTGAATGCTAGAGTCTGTTTTGTCTGCGGGTCTCCATATGGATTCAGGTATTTAATAAACAAAGACATGAGCGGCCGCTGCAAGCCTCCATCAGATGGAACAGCAGTCACTTTTAAGGCTCCGCCTCTGCTCACTGAATTTACCATAAAAATATGTGACAAGCCGCTTTGAATGAACTTTGACATGAATCCCATTTCCATACAGAAACAGCCCTCTTCTTTGGATTGGAGACGCCTGCAGGCTGTGAAACATGAAAGTCAGAGTTTACAATGATGTAAACAGAATGTTCTTGCATGTTTATTAATCAAAAAAAAACTCATCAAAACGCTGCAACAAAAGAACCCAACTATCAAAGAGTGACTCAAACATCCTTTGACTGATTCAGACCTTTTTCCTAATCAGACTCTGATCACCAAACCGACATTCAATTCCAAGTCTGAGTGATTCTCTTCTCTCTAAACCGCCAACGCCGTTTAGAAGAACTGACTTCTATATTAGGACGAGAACCATCGGAAATGAAACCAGCCAGGATTGAAAATGTTGAAACATTCACATTGGTCAGTTGAGAATTATGCAGTTTTATGCATATTTAAAGTAGTTTATACTGAAGTGTTACTTAAATCTTACTCAATCGTGCGTGATTTTTGCAAGATGCATACGCAAATTTGTGTCATTCCATGACCGTTCCACGCATGTCTAATGGACTTTTCACGCATGAACCACCGATGTCTAACATTTATGTCACGAATGCGCCGCACATATCACGGTCAGATTTCGTAAATGAAGCACAAATCGCTAGTAAATTGCATACAAACAGCGGTATAATCACAAACGGTTCATGTACTATTGGTGTTGTGTGTGATGGGTACATATATCAGCCGTTTTTTCACCGGCTTTCCCCCTCCCCTCGTCAAGCTGGGGGTCGGGTCTCTCGTGGGGCTGTGTCCGGGCGCATGCTGGGCCCTTCTCACGGATCTCCCCAGCTGCAGCCCCCCAGCAGGCTGCCTCGGCTGGCACCTAGCAGCTGATTTAGAGCTGGAGCTGACCATGGTGCTGAAGCGATGTGATTTCTGCTCAGTGCTCTGATTGTCTAAGTGAAGAAATTCAATGAAGCGAGGGTTTACGTGTTCTTTCCGTGATTTGTTTGTACTTCTTCCATGGTTTTCGCGTGGTTCATTCTTGATACATATGTGAAAATTTCATCTAAAAACCACAACTTTTCTCACTTTTTCCATGTGTTTTCACGTATGACCGGTTTTCATCAATGAAATATGCGCCAAATGTACGTAGTGGCTGTGTGACATGGTCCTAAGCTGAGAGGGGGAGTAACTCAAATCACTGCGAGTAACATGAAAAGGATTCCCCTTCACCCCTAAAACAGAATGTAGAAGAAAACCATTTTTCCTGTCGGTGACTTTTCAAAGCACAAAAATCATTCAGATTTTAAGCTCCAGAGAAGAATCTCAGGAAGTCTGTATAAAGGTGATCAGGCAGAATTGAGTAGATTCAGCAAAGTGTTAGTTCAACAGGAATCAGGTGGTCTGAAACGCAGCAGAGGACCACCAAGGAGCTGCCTGAGGTGTAATTACTGCCTTCAGGGTTAGAATCGATGCTGGATACCTCAGAATCAGACTAAACTTTATTTAATCTTTAATAAGATTTAAATCCTCCTAAACACTAAATCAGTGCAGATCCCAAATGGACTCTGCCTTTCATAGACTTCACCAAACTGTTGGTAAATCTAGCTCTATCTGGAAAACAATACTGAAGGGAAAGATCTAAAGAAAAAAGGTTATTTAACATTGAGGGCACTGTCAATGCAGGACAAAGTCTTTTTTCTGCTTCATTTTCTCATCTTCTCTTCTGTGTGTAAAAACGTTTGTCTTTTTTTTGGTCACGTCTTTCTTGAATATATTTCCTTTGTCCTGTTTTCTTGTCATGCTTTCATCCTGGTCCTTTGAGATTTGTTTCTGTAAGGATTTTTGTGACTTTTTTGTAGTTTTCCTATTATTCTGCCTTCAGTAGGATTTCCAGCTGCCTTTGATCTCCTGCAGGTGAGTCCTCTACCTGAACCAAACCCGACCGAGTCTGAGCCTCAGAAACTGAACTAGACGGTTTCAGTCTGCCTCAAAGCCTCATCTTCCATATATTTTCACTTATGAGGGTTTTCACACACAAATGTTGGTTGTTTGGGCAAAATGAACATTTATTCTAAAGAAGATGCATTGAAACTGCACACATTTACTAGCAGTTTGAAGGGAAAATGCTGCAAAGTTGCTGCAGGCTTCACTTTCAGGCAGACTTGGGATGATGGTTTTGACTGTTTCGCTTTCATTAAACTGTGGCTTCAACAGAAAAAGGAGCAGGGAGGGATGGTGAAAACACCGCCTGCCGTTTGGATCCTCCACTCCACACGTGGACTAGATGTGGAGGCCTGGTGGACTGATTCTGTGTCACCATGACAACAGAGAGGGTTGATGGTCAAACATCTGCAATGTTGTGATTTTAGACTGGATTTGTGTTTCTTGGTTGAACCATTTGTCCGTGGTTGGCTTGATGATGACATTTTTCTTCCAAGGAATAAAGAGATTTTGGTTTTTGAAAAACGGGATTTGAAATAGTTTTACTGACGTTTACTGAGTCTTTGAGTGGAATCAGGACTTTTCTGCTTGGGCCTTTCTTTTATGAAAACCACCTTAACCCTGGAAACCCCACAAGGTCAGATGTAGCTGCTGTTTTTTTATTTTAATGTTATTTATTTACTTTTGGCTGCTGATCCCAAAATGAACAAATAAAAAGTCGAGTAAACTTTAAAAGCCCAGAAGAAAATTGTTCTTGGCTTGTCCTGGGTTAAACTATCACCTGCAACACAAAACAGTTTTAAATCTGTCATAAACTACTTAAAAACACTAAAAGGAGATTTGAACAGTTTTCTTAATCAAAGGAAGTCTTTTTATCCTTTGCTTGGGATTCGGCTCTGGCTGCGGCGGAGCGACGTGACCTTTCCCTCACGTCCGTTCAAATCTCTCCGCCCCGTCTGTTAATTGCAGCACAGGACGGCATCAAACAGCAATCTTAGCCTGTGAGCATATGCCAGCCCAGGCAGCCATGTGCACCTCATTACCTTAACGCCGCATGACGTTTGAGGCGCAGTAGGTAGTGTGTAGTAGGACACCAGGTGAGCCGGGCAGATGTTTGCCTGACCTCGTGCTCCTCGCTTCCTGACATCACTGTGAGCTTCTGCAGCTGAACAAGCGGAGCAGCAGAGAATCATTTACTGTCATTTGTCTGGTTTGGAGGGAACAACCCCCACAATCCACCAGGTGTTAAAAAAACCAACTATTTTTATTCTTTTTAAACATCTGCTGATCCCAGAGGACGGGGAAAGGTACCTGACTTAGCAGCATTATATAATATCTGTAATATAATAATAGCAGAGAAAACATCAACAGACATTGACGTCTAGTTGTTGGTTTTCGTCTAAACTTTGATTCTTGTCTCCAGTTGGACGTTTGCTTCTTAAAATGTAGCTTTCAAACTCCACTCTGTGTTTTTCAACATGCCACTTTAAGTTTTATTGGCTATTTTTCTCATTCTAAAGCTTCTTTATGAGAACATGCGGACGCCAGGATGCATCGACACAGCAGGACGGTCCTCTGGGGTCCAACCTGCCCCTCTCCTCTGCGCTGCTCTGAGGAACCCTGAGAAGGTGTTGGAGTCTCTGCTGCACTGGAGTCGGTTATCTCCCCCCTTTAGCTTCATCAAACACCATTTCAATGCAATCAGGAGCTGCATGGAAGGAGACCAGCGCAGGAAAACTAAGAGATGTACTCCACGGCTGCTCCTCTCACATGAAACATCCCAGTGAAAGCTTTTAGAGGAGCAGTTGACTCTCCAGGCAGACGACTCTCAGCAGCTTCAGATCTCTTTCTCTGTGAAATAAGAGAATCGGCTCCATGGCTGCAGTTCTCTTCTTTTTGCTGTGTGTCTGCTGCGTTTGTGTGACTTTGCCGGCGGCGGCTTGAACAGGAGTAACAGTGCAAACAGGCCTGTCCTACAAAACACAATGAAGGAGGCTCGCTGCGGTGACACTTCTGATGCAGTAGCTCAGCAGAGTTGCAGGGATGTTGCAATAATGCAAAGCAGCGAGACGTGAATTCAGACATGAGGCACGAAATCTGCTTCAAAAAAGGCTTTCATGGCTGCAGCACAGGGAGCCATGTTCAGCCAAAGTGACTCCCCTCAGATTTCAGTGAGAGAGCCCTTCAGGACGGCTTCTGTCTTTAATGCAAACCCTTCAGAAAGTGAACATCAGCAGATTATTAAGCCCCTTCAAGTGCAGGGATGTGTGATAGCTGCGACTGCAGATGAAAGTTGACCTGCAGTGTTCTCTGGAATGAACGAAGACAGCACCGGGCTCAACCCAGAGCAGGTCTGGACACCGTCAGAACCGTTCTGACCATGAGGACGCAGATCCAAGCCCAGAGACTGCACAGCAAATAACGCAGAACGGCTCTAAGCAGAGATCCACTGACGGCTGGAAATAATTTATAGTCAGGGAGCTATGAAATATGAACTTTGTCTGCTGCCAAATTGATTTAGTTGAAGCATTTCTTTTAATTCTTCTCCATAAAGACGCTCACTTTTTAAAGCTCCCCCGCCTGCAGACGCTGGCCTCCATGATTTGCTTACAATTTACAGCCAAGGTCATAATCAGAAGGTCTCCCTCTGCATGCCTAATGGGGTGTGGACGTGAATGGGAGGGTTTTCGCTTGTCATGCGTGTGGTAAGTGTATAGTGAAGTATTTGTAAAAAAAATGGAAGTTAAGGTCCATTATGACGTATGGGGGATGCTGACGTACGGCGTCCTTAAGCCACACTCTAGCCGTTTGTAAAGTGACGCCACGCTGCGTGCACGCGGTGTGCATGTGGTCTGTAAGTACCTGTAGGATGTCCACCACACTCTGATCGTCTACTTTCCTCATTTCTAACAGTCAGGCTGACTGTGCAGTCAACAGGATTTAGGTGGATTGATAAAATGAGAAATCCACACGACACGCCTGCATCTCGCCTACTTCCCCGTGTGTGTTGTAGAAGTGTTCTCTACGACCTGTCGCCTGCAGCAGGACCTTAGAAAAGAAATGCATGAACATTTTCTCTCTACGGGTTCACTGAGCAGTCTACCTCCTGATGGTTCCTGTCCCGTACAGGTTTGACCATTTTCCCCCCGCAGACAGCCCGTATCCACCTGTAAGGACAGCTGGGACTAAGGCTTTACTCGTGAGACATTTGGCGTGCCGGGGATCGGCCATCCATTCATCCCAGTGCGGATTGTAAAGTTCAATGACTTCCCTTCAGATTTTGCCACACAGCCTGTAGACATACTTCCTAAAATGAGAGCTGGCTTTGCCATCGACAGCTTGAGCAGCACAGCAGGGAGACAGGAGCGATTGTTGCTATGATTGGGTTATCCCAACAACTGAAAGTGTCACAGTAATTATGACTGGTGCAGTAAAGAGACACATCACTGTCTGCTGCTCTGATGTGGAAGCACCAGCAGGATGAAACTCTAAACCTCCTTTAACATTGATTTACTGTATCTGAGGCTGTGAAAACAGCTCCAGATTAACATTTTAAAGCAGGTTGAGGGTCGTTTGCCTTTTCCCTGGGTGGAGCCTGTTTTTAAACTCTATGAGGGTCTTCTGCCTCCTGAGACAGATTCAATAGCTGCTTTAGAGTGGCTTCAGACATTCCTGATGAACGACGACAGTCTTTTTGGAACTGATTGTAAGTGTGTAGTTTTCAAAGGCCGATGAGAAGCAGTCCAGTTCAGGCTGCATCATCAGCTCTAGCATTAAGGACACAGTCATCAGCAAAGAAGTCTATGATGAATGTTAAAGAGAGGGAAAACACAGAGGTCGTTTAAAAAAAGTTTAAAAACTTTTCAGTGTGTCAGACGTTTCTTCTGAAATATTTTAAGAAAATAAATGAATTAAACAAGTCTAGACAGAAATGGTGGGACTTCAATACTTGTCATGCAGGTCCACTCTTCTTGAACAAACATCTCCAGCTGTCTCAGGTTTGACGAATGTCTCCTCCACACGTTGTGTTTCATCTCCTTCCACAGATGCTCAGCAGCTTGGAGATTCATGGAAGAACACTCCGGAACAGTGGGATGTTTCCAGTCACTCTTGGTGGTTTTCGATCTGATCCCGGTAAAGACTCTTGAAGACTGAGACCCCGCGTTCTGACACCAGGCAGCACATGTGGCTCCAGAAAATGGATCGCCTTTAGATTCTTTAAACCTGAACAGATGCTGCTAGCAGCCCAGACTATAATCGAGCCTCCTCCATGCTTCACAGCAGGAACAGTCTTATTTTCTTGACATTTTCTGCTTCTCTAAACAAAGAGCTGATGTTTCCACAAAGCTCTGGTTTTGTCTAAACTCTCCAAATGACATTCTCTCAGAAACGTTGTGGCTTATTTGCTTCTATTGTGGTTCTTTTTTTTGTGTCACTGAAAGCCCCTTTGGCTGAAGCAGCTCCTGATGCTGGGTCTGACGGATGTAGGTTGAACTTGGACTTGACCTTTGACATCTCAGAGGTCGTTCTGTGCTCCTCGGTTATCCGATCGTGATTCCGTCTCTTCAGTCTGGCGGACATGTTCATGGAGGTTCACTGTCTGTGCAGCTGCAGACACAGGAACTTCCAGATCCTGGGAGATGTTCTTCTACTTGTCCTGGACTTTTTCATTGGTTTTTCTATTAAAGTGATTCTGGTGAACAATGATTTAAAACCTGTCTTTGGCTTTTGTGTAGTACATTTTTATTTGTTGACCATTTTTTCTGAATCAATCAGAGAATTTAGAGACTGTGAAATAATAATCTTTTTCTGAAGTATTATAACTCTATTATGAAGAGGCATCCACAAACTACAAACGTGAGCAGACGTTTAATATAAATATAGTTATTATAAATCTATTTAAAGGGTTTGAAGTTCAGCTGTCCTTCAGGAAGGTTCTTCGTCTGTGTTCCGCAACAGTGAATAAGAGCTTCTCTTCCTCATTTTCTAAGCTCCCATCATGTTTTCATTCAGTTTCTATGTCAGAGCTCTCCTCCAATGATCTTTTTGTTCATTCTCTCTAAGCCAACCAGCTCGTTTTCCTCTGGTGTTTAACATATCATTGGGACTCTGTCACCATGCCTTTCACACAGTCTTCTGTCAAACCTCCCACTCTCCATCCTTCACTTTGCTGGATTTTTCATGGGAAATCCAGCTTTTTACGTCATCAACGTTTCTGATTTTACTACTAAAATGGTCTTTTTTTTAATTAAATCTCTTCTTCAGCCTCTTAGTTGATGGAACAAACCTGATCCAGGTAACCAAGGCCCCTGCTTTTGGTCACCTCAGAGCCACACACACCTTAGCAGCCCAGAACCCCCCCCCCCACACACACACACAGGTTTTTTGTTGAATAGAGCTGCTGGAAGCGGACGAGACGCCGTCCCTTGTCACCGCTGTGTTGGCGGTCCCCTCCTAAGGGAGGTGGGCTTCAGATGGAGGAAGCACGGCGTCCTCCTGCAAAAGGCAGGAAGTGAAGGGCTGCTTTCGGTTCCATAATTCCCTCAACTTTAAGCCGGATTCCACACAAACTGATGGAATGACAACAAAGGCCGGCTTTTACAACTGCTTTACTGGTCAGAGCAGTCTGTTTCAAAGGAGGACTTAAGCGGGATTTGAAGATTTGCCCGTGCAGACGACAGGATTCTTGAAAGCTATAAAGCCTGGAGGACATCACAGAGACTCAACCTTTACATCAAACCAGCAGAATCCAAACACTCCAAGGAGGAGAAGTTCACAAGACATGGACTGAATGATTTGCAAACTAAGGTGCTGATGAAAACGTTTAGGGGTGAAAATGAGAGGAAACAATAAACCTGCAGTTAGCATCATCTCCTCAGACAATCGGCTCTTCTGGCGGCAAATTCACGGCAGAACACACTTCATCACACGAGCTGTTCATTTCTACCGTCAGTGGAAACGTTTGTTCCCGGCAGACAGCCAAAGACTGTGATGTAGGCACCATCCCTCCTCCACAATGGTAATTATGCTGCTGGCCATCGCTTCTTTAAAGATCTAATCTGGAAACTTGATCCTCCAACAGGTTTCAGAGCTCTGAGTCTGCCCTCAAACTCTCTGATGGAGCTGGATCCCAAATATTTTCTGTTCGGTCTGTGTTAGAATGAGATGTAATGTCACAAATGGATGAATTATTCAGCAGAGAAAAGTGGTTCAACTCTAACCAGAGTAAAGTGAAACGCTCTTGAGGCAGAAATCGGACCCATCTGTGTCTACACAAAGAAACTGCAACCATCAAACTGAGCTGCTTTCCTCACCTGAAGCTCGGGGATGGAGAAACCACATCCTTATCACCACGGTAACATGCACACCTTCAGATGAGGGTTGAAACTACCACTTTTCCAGCTCAGAAACAGTTTGGAGTCAGACTCCTGGTACAGGGAAATGCTGTCATGTACAATAAAAGAGTTTTTTTTTGTCTCTAAACACTGGGATGTACTTTACCTCTGAGATATCAAGTCAATTTGTGAGAAAGCCTCAGGGGCAGCAGGGCCACTAAAAATAGACTTCTGCTGAGCAGGGAACCCTGCAAGACCCGCAAAAGCCATTTCAATGACTGTCGGGGGGGTTTAGTCAGGTCTGCTCCACACTGTGCAGCTGCATACCAATCAGCCCCCAGAGACTTTCTGCTGCTGCTGCCAAAGCCAAACATAGCAGAGAGCGCGCTTACCCTCTCTGAGCAGATGGGAGTAGATGAGCCAGAGGAGCAGCAGGCAGCAGAGTGACGCACCTCCACCTGCGGAGAGCGTCTTGGCGCCAGCCTGCATCCTTCCGCCCGCAGATTATCCAAACTTTCTACTCTCGCGCCCTTCAGATGTCCAGCAGCTGCTTAATCCAGCGGCGTCGCCAAAGCATGCTGTAAGAATCCATGTCGCTCTACTAACTGGTCGGGGGCTGCAGTGTCCCTCTTCGCGCCTCACATCCCCCCCGCGAGCCGCACATCCATCCGGGCGCAGCGCGAAATGTCGGGAGCTCCCGCCAAGTTTCCGCCGCTGCGCGTTCAGGAGCGGAATTTCAATGACGGAGGAGGTCCGGGAGGAGCGGCGGTCAGAGGCTGCGGATGCCGGCGGGAAATTCAGCCGCGGTCACTTCCGCTGCCGCTCCTCTGCGCTGCGCTCCGAGGAACTTCTGCGCCACGCAGAGCCGAGCGACTGAACCGGGAGCGCGTGACCGGCATGCCAAACAGCGCGGGAACTTGTCGGGCAGCCGGACACTCCAGAGAATCCGCCGCGGCTTCTGCGCCTGCAAATGCGTCACAGATGTGGCCACGGACGCACGCGCCGCAGAAGAATGTCACGCGCTCCTCCAGGATGACACGCACCGGGGAAGTTGGAGGCGCGCGTCGCTTGTGTGATGATCCCGCAGAAAACTCTGGAAAACCCGCAGCCTCCGTGGCCCGGACTCCACCTGAAGTCAGAGCTGCGGGTCCATCTCCCCTCCTCTGTCACGAGCTGCTCCAACATCTGCATGCAGGGGAGGAGGAGGAGGAGGAGGAGGAGGAGGAGGAGGAGGAGGAGGAGGAGGAGGAGGAGAAAACGCCTGCGTTCCGCTCAGACGGGCAGACTTCATCTTCATGTTTTTATTCTTCCTCCAACATGAACACCCCCCCCCCCCAGCTGCCACCTCCCTCACAGGTGAACATCTAAGGTGTCCACCTGTGGAGCAGAGAGGAGCAGCCTCACATCCTTCGGACACGTGTGTGTGTGTGTGTGGGGGGGGGGGGGTTGCAAGGCCATCCTCAGAGAACCATTAGGCTCCACTTAAGGACCATTAAAAGACCCCCCACCATTATTTATGGGGGGGGGGGTTCCACATTGGCTCCAGTTCTCGATGGAACAGAATCAGATTTCTATCTGGTTTCGGTTCTTTGTCCTCTGGTCGTCCTCCTGTTTGGTTTCTCAGACCATCGTTGGTTCTTCTGACCGCCGTCTCACACATCCCTGTCTGATCTCACGCCTCACCACAAACTCATCTCCGTTTTGGTTTTTAGGGTTTTTACCCGTATGATCGTCTTTATCAATACTCGTACTAAAATGCAAACATTTCATTGCTGCTTTTCAGTCTTTTTTCATTTTGTTCATCAAACGTTTCTCTTAAGGTCAGGAAGAGCTTTGCTACTAATTTGCTGTTTTCTTTTCTCAGCAGAATGTGATTAATAGTCTCACTACACCTGGTCAGTGGTAGAGCTGCCGCCCTGACAGTGGTCGGTCAGGGGTTCAACTCCACAGTCGGGTCATCCCAAAGCCTCCTATGACATTGAACCTGAAGGGGTTGGATGGTGGGGGGGTTAAACCTGATGTGGCCGTTTTTAAACTTCTAAGCTGTATTATTTTACAAGTTTAAAGTCTGTCTAGAGAAAGGTTTCATTGAACAGCCGGCCTTCCGGGTGGACGTCTGCAGGTGAAAATGGTCAAACCGGCTGTACTGGACGACTACAGACACACAGATGAAATATTAAACATCCACAGAAACTACACAGAACTTCTACCTGAGGATAAAAACACGTTTCAGTTTTGTTTCTGCTCTTTCGATGTGTCTCATGGGTAAAATAATGAAGAAACATCACTAAAGAAAGACTTTTCTAATCAGTTCCTTTTTTGTACCAGAAGTCACATGTTTCCATCCAAACACATTCACTGCACTCCTACCTTTATCATCCTTTGTTTTTTCATTGGCCAACAAAGTGCCTCTTTGACACACACAGACACACACCTACACACACACACACAGGCAACTTTCCAAGGACGTATCGACATGCAGACCGAGAATCGAACAGCCAACGCTCCGATCAGCAGATAACTGCTCTATCTACTGAGCCCCTAACACTGTATAACAAAGGTCAACACTGTATTTTAAAGAACAAGCAGCTCTTTTTAAGATGTGTGACGGTGTGGTTATCCTGAAGTTTGAGCTCCAGCAGAGATGCTGTTTTTAGTCTTTTTAACTTGGTCTTCTAGCATTTCAGATGATGATGGAGGACAAATAAAAACCCTTTAACATTAAACCTGTGGCTGTTTTCTTTTTTTTTTTTTGTTGGTGCTTGTAAAGGGCTGTAAGTTAGTGGGAGAGCGGTGTAAACAAATGGATGAAAGGATATCAGCGTAGGGATACTTTCACGCCAACAGTCCCGCCTACAACTCAGAGGTGAATTTCTGATGAACTCCTGCTGCTCTGCAGAAACTATGTAGAAACGACACAGGATTTTAGATTGTGGCTAAAAAACTTTTAGATCTAACTAAAAGACCACTGAGAACACTTTGAAAGAGATTAAAGGATGATTGGATTTGGACTTTAAACCGAGGGGAAAGTTTCATCCATAAATGGACGGTTGCTGGAGCCACTGTTACCCGGACGGTTCATTGCAGAGGTCAGAATTCCTCCCTGCTAGTTATCTGTTTGTTAAAGACGTCCATCATGACTCCCTTTAGTTCCTCTGCAGACATTTTCAGAACTTTTCCCACAGCTCAGATCCAAGTTAATCTTTTATTCTTTGCATTTGGGCCACAGTCTCTTATAGTTCACAAATTGAAGGCGGATCCGTTTGGTTGGTTTCCCCCCAATCTAAAACTGTTTTCAGAGATGAAAAAGGGTTGCATCAGGCTGACTCCATTTTTAATTTTAGTCCATTGTAATCATGTTTGAGGAAGTGACAGAGTGGATCTTTACAGGACTGAAAACCACAAACTGCATCACAGAGGTTTCACTAAAAGTGAAATGTGACGAAGAATCATCCGTCAAATATTCTCAGAGTTGTCTCCAGCAGGTGAGCACGTCTCAGAAAGAGCTGGAAATGAGAAACTAAACTACGACGGACTGCAGACTAAATGAGAATCGGAGGTTTCTGCGTGAATCACAGAAAATGTAGGAATTCTGAGTCTTGATGAGGAGATCTCTAGTTCTCTTTGGTAAAGCTAAAATATTCACCAGCTTAAAAACTGCTGAGATGTACTTGTTTTTGTTCAGTCGTTTAAAAAACATTTTTTCTGTTCAAGAACTGTACATTTAAAACTCACCTTTAGCTGTTAACCTGCAGCTAAATCTCTCCTAATTCTATTGGAGAACTTTCAGTCTCGACCGTGAAGAACTCACGAAACCAGATTCTTCATTCACTTTCATTTCTTCCTGCTATCTGTAAAAACAGTTTCAAAAGTTGAATTTTTTAAACTTTTATTTGTCCTGCATGTTTCTAATTCCTAAGGAACAAACAGAACAACAGTCTTGTTTTGTTGAGCTGACGTTCAGACGGGACTTGATAGAAATCTCTCATCATTTTCTTCCTGAGCTGTGAGCTTCTATCCAACTGTTTGATGAGAACATAAAAATAGGACACTAATTACAATCAATGTCACGGCCGGCACAGTTTGCAGAGTTCCTGCAGAGACCAACGGCTTCCAGTCGATCAGACTTTGGGAAACTCCGGAGCCTTCTTGCCCCGAGGAACCAGATCCTGGAGAGTGACCTCCAGATGGTCACCGCAGCTCAGAAGTCCCTCCATCCTCCCCACGGACGCCTGCTTGGTTCCTGCAAGCGTGTCTTCCCTTCATCTCCTCATGAACACCATGTAGGTCAGATGGGACACAGACTGGACCCTTTTTCTGCTCCACTGGACTGGGACTCGTGTTGACAAGCTGCTGCAGAAAAGCAACATGGGTCGTTTTTTTTTTTGAAGGAGCAGAAGACCTTGAAGGAACAATGCCAACAGTTTGAGTGAAACAAACAGATCTCCCACACCGCCTGTGAAGGTCCAGCCGGTCCTTTGGTGGAGGACACTGATCCACAGCCTCTGGGTTCTGCTCTGTGACATCATGACCAGCACTTCTGCTGCCGTGTGAAACATAGGGCATCCTGAAAAACCAACATTTTAGTAGCTGAATAAAGCAATAATCTGCCTGCATGTGATCACACTGACGAGTGTCTCCTGTCAAAGCTTTTCTTCAAAGGAGCTGATGTTCTAACCTCTGTCTTTGAGTCAGCTGAAAAAGGAAAGGGGGCATCAGGAAAGCCCCCACCCTGTGCAGGTTGGTTGAGTTTGGTTCTGGTTTTGATCACATCCGATCCTCTCAGCTGCTTCTGTTGGAGTCTCATCGTTGGGCTTCAGATCATCCGTCGTGTCTCCACTCATTCATTTATTTGTTTAGGTTCATTTATTGGATTATTCCGTTTGCAGAGTTTTCTTTGTGCCATTCAGTGAAAACTTCACATCAAATAAAAGCATTTACTTCCTTATGTTAGAGAGGAAGTTGATGTCTGCAGCACTCACAGGGACTATTGACCCTTTGACTCCATGTGAGCAGTAGAAGAGTGAGAACGGATCGATAGGGTGTGACTTCCAACACTTGCCTGCTTAGACTGTATGATTTACTGACCTGTTTGCATGTGGAGGAGTCTCTGAGGACATTTCCGTCTCTGCCTGCCCCCTCAAAGCTCTTCAGACGGATATATTTACCTGGAAACGTCAATATGGAAAGAAACCTGCAGAAAATCTGTTATTCTCTTAAGAAGAGAAGTGTTTGGACTGATGGACCAAATAAAAAGAAGGAAAACAGGAAGGAAGGCGTGGATACTTCCTCTTCCTCTTCTTCCAGGTTTGAAAGAAAAAACTGCCTCCGCTGTTGTTGCTGCTTATTGCTCTGCAGGCGCCATGGCTTTGGAGTGTTTATTTTTGATTAGGAATGTTTAATGGCCTCTACACATTCAATTATCAGCAGCGCGCTCTGCCAGTCGATACTCATCCTCTCATTAATGGGCCAGAACTGATTACAAAGGACAGAGAGAAACGGCTGAGATGTTGCTCATTCAAAGTGCTAATTAAATCCTCCTAGGTGGGACTTTCACTGGAAACTTCTCCAACATTTTACTGAGCACCACCTATGGAGAGGAGAAGACGCTGCTCCGCCTCTCTGCTGGTTGTTGGATGAAGATCCGACTCAGTTCAGGACATTTCTTCCTTAAAGGATTCTGTTACTGTGGAAAACTGGAAGCCACTGATGACTGAGCCTTAATAAGGACGCAATTTTGGAGCAATAAACTAAATTTTATACGTCAATTTTGAATTTTCCACTTATTCTGGAAGCAAGAGTTATGATAAAAAGACTGAAGGATGAAGTTAAACCAGAGAATGTCTACACTGAAACAAAGTATTCTGAAAGGACGTTCAGGCGGTTCTGACCTGGAAGAAAAGCTGATTTCTATTCCGGTTTATTGTCTAAATCTACAATTACAGGTGGTCAGTCCTGCAGACATCTGTGGGTTCACACAAACCCACTCTGATCAAAACATCCAGCAGACATTTAAGAAAACGGATGGATGGATGGATGGATGGATGGATGGATGCATGGATGGATGGATGGATGAATGGATGTTGGATGGATGGATGGATGGATGGATGGATGGATGGATGGATGGATGGATGCATGGATGGATGGATGGATGGATGGATGGATGGATGGATGCATGGATGGATGGATGCATGCATGGATGGATGGATGCATGGATGGATGGATGGATGGATGGATGGATGGACGGACGGACGGTTGGATGGATGGATGGACGGACGGACGGTTGGATGGACGGACGGACGGTTGGATGGATGGATGGATGTCAAAACTGGCTGCGGTTGGTGCTGAGGAAAAAACTTTCTTTTGAAGAAACTGCCTCGTGTGTTGTTTTAGATTTACTGTCAACAATAAAACATTTACTGAAGGATTTCACATTCAAACCATGTAAACTTTATTAACTAAGACAAATCACTGACCCCTGCGTGATCTTTTCCTCCGCTTTGTCAGAAACTCCTCCTCTTCTCATCATGAGAGCCTCTGGTGCAGCTCATCCAGTCAGAGGTCCTCGTGCCACGAGAGCCGGCGTGTTTCCAGGACCGACAGGAGAGCCTTTCATCCCGCTCTGAGCAGAGACGTGACATCATGAGATGAGCGAGTCAGACATGTGCATGCACATATGAACTGCAGTTCAGTGGGTGGATGCACGGAGCAGCGAAGCACGACTGAAGGAGCCTCCTGAAGTGTAGTGTCTGCTGAAGGATGCAGCCATTAGTGAATATTGCACAGTAGATGGAGCAGAGTCGCTGCAGAGCTCCTCCATCCACGCAACTGACAGCTGACGGAATCTTTTCTTCACTTCAATTCATGTACAATTCTACAGCACAGTTTCATCAACGGGCGGCACTAACTGTACAAAACAGAAAGTCAGTTAGAAAATACAACAGCTGATTGTTAAACTACACAGACCCTCCTTCTCAGTGATGAAAAACAAAAAAGCAGAAACCTCAGGGGGGTCCACATGAAGGAGGGGTACCCCCCAGGATGGACAAGTGATGTACCAGAACTCTTAGAGCAATTAGCTCATATGACTCTACAACTACATGTTTAAAATCCAGCAGACGAGCTTCATCCAGATGGAGTTGGAGGGAGCTGGGGGGGGCAGACGAGCCAGAGAGGGGGTCTTTTATCTCATGCAGTGATGGTTTGTCACGACTAGATCCCACTACCTGTGAGCGTACCGCTCCACGGCTGCAGACAGGCGGTCATACATCCCATCACAAACAGAGATAAGGCAGGTTAACAGACTTATGCAAACGTTTTTGTGCCAGCACACAACTTCCTGAGGCACGCGGGAAGTTCTGCATCAAGGCTGCTGCTGCCGCTCAGCGTCACACGCTGCAGATCTGCTACATGTACGTCAGAGGACAGAGCCGCCAGGATTCTGAAGGTCTCCTGGTTTTAAAGACGACAAGACGCTGAAGGAGGAGGTTCTGATGATCTGTTGGTCCTGCAAAAGCAACGACACTTTGTGAAGACCTCCTCAGAAACGGGACAGACGACAGCGTTGCTGTTTTCTGATCCCAAATGCAGAAACAGGAACTAAACGATAAAAGCACAAACAAAAGATTCAGGCAGCTTTTTCCTCCTGCCTGCAGACTGAATCAGTCGACTTCATATTTAACGTAAATATTTACAACACAAAGGGCTTCAAACGTGGGGAGTGCACTAAAATGCACAAAAAACACAAAAGCATTAACAATGAAAGAGAAACAATAAGAATGAAATGCAACGTAGTAAAGCGCTTTCATCTATTTTTATTAAAACCACCACAAAGCATAAACCATAAAAAAAGATAAATAACATTTAAAAAACTGAAAAACAATTGTTATTGTTAATTTATTAAAAATAAATAAATAAAAAGAATGAAGAAATGTGAATCATAGATTGTACAAAGAAGGAGAAGTAGGTTAATGTAATAACAAATTATAAGCTTACATTTCAATAATATCATCTCTGAAAGGTATATCAAGATTTGAAAATACGACCAAGTCAAACATTCAGATATATAAAACACCTAAATACATGATTAAAGCTGCAAGAACAATGTTTTTTAATTTGCAGAAGTCTCAGGTCTTTGGGGAACCGGTCCACAGGTGAGACCCAAAACGGGGAAATGTGGTTTTGGTTCTCACCAGCAAACCAGCGCCAGAGAGTTCTGCAGGGCGAGTGAGGACGAGGAAGAGCAGAAGAACAGGAAGGTGGTGGTGAGCGGAACCAGCTGACGTCACGCCGTGTTCATTCACTCCCAGATCGGACCTCATGCCGTCTCTGTGGACCAGAATTCAGACCTTCCACCAAAGATGCTGAAAGAAACCGGATCCTAAAATCTCAGTTTGACCTTTAGATGTTTATCCTTTAAAGAGTTTGGCCAGCCTTCAGATTGTTCATTCAGTTTCCTCTCATGTTTCCTCTCCGCTGATCGTCACCAAACCCTGGTCTCTTCCAAAATAAATAAGTAAAAAGGTTAGGGGGCGGGGCAGGGAAGACGGACAGTCGTTGAATCCATCTGATAGTAGGCCTGAGGATTTAGAGGCACCTGTCCCTCAGAGGACATTATACTTTGTTCTCAAAGGGCTTCAGTCAGGAAGTGAGCTTGTGGGCTCCTGCTGTATGAAAACAGGGAGGGTTGTGGGTGGAGGGTTCTGTTGTGTGTTTTGCAGTGGGATTGTGGGTTGGCATGTGAGCTTTGCCTTGTGCGGTCCGCGTCCTGAGGACTGTTGAATCCGCCAGATGGAGGCCGTCTGGAGGCAAAGCAGCTTCGTGTCTGCTGGACTGAAGCTCAGAGCTGAAGCTGGTTTCTGGAACTAAAGGTCCACCTCACCGTTTGAGGCGCTGATGGAGCGGCTGCAGGTGACTGAGAGCTCAGTCTGGATTCAGAACCGGTCCAGATGGCTGTTGTGACAGCAGACAGTAGCTGCTGCATCCGCCCTGCGATCGCGTCCTCTCAGGCCGTGAGCATTTACCGCCGTATGTCTAGCAGGCAGCTGTGGCCGCATCCTCCCCCCCACAGAGAAATGCCTCTTTGGATTTCCATCAAGGCTGCTGGTAATGGGGGCTGTTGTAATCACCGTCTGCAGGCCCACAGGCGCCGCTGCTTTAATCTTGGTTCTGAACTTCTCGGGCTCCGGGCTCTCTGAAGTGTCAGCCCCGTTTTCATCACAGGAGGAAAACTCGCCATGGGAAGGAGAATACCTACACAGCACTTAGAGGGTTTGGAGCTCAGTGAAACCAGCCCCTGTGCTCAGAAACAGCAGCAGCAGACATCCAGTGGCGTGACGGCGCCCATCCCGCCGTTCTCCTGGCAGCAGCAGGAGGACGGCGGCGAGGAACCTCAGGCTGGTTTTTCCTTCTGAGCCGCTTTGATGCGTTTCCATGACAACAGCGAGCCACAGCAGGCAGGTGTTGCACATGGCCGTGCAAATGTCCAAACAGATTCGTGCACAGCCTGGAAGAATTCAAGTTCCCGCTCGCTCATGGAGTTCTATTCCTAACAGTAAAAGTACCGCCGGACCTCCCAGTTCCAACCAACCAGACACCGAAATCTCCCAGAAATCTTTGCGTTGGACATCTTTGAGGATTCAGAAAGTAAAAGGGGTTGCATCATCATTCTTTCTTGCAGGGAGACGCCGGGCGGCCCGCTGGAGAGAGCCCGGCGTCTCTCAGTGCCATGGAAGGCGTGTTGGACACCATGACAGAGTGGAGCCGTGCAGCCGCATTCATCTTCCAGCTGTGGCCGGGAGGCTGTGATGCCCCGGCAGACGGGAGGAAACGAAAAGAGGCTGCCCCCCCCGCCGGCACCGCACCCCACCCGCCACGTGGGCACGGCCCTGAACGCAGACAGTGAGCTGCAGGATGCAGGCCGGGAGACAAAAGCAGCTCGGATGGTGGAGATGTGGTTTAAGCATAAAAGCCAGTAGTGGCAAAAATATATCAACCCCCCCAACCCAAGACGGCCATCCAAGTAATAATGAATGAATAAATAAAAATAACGGTGGTGTTGTGTGGTCCTACAACAGATGTGTCCAGGGGGGGCCCTGCCTTCACCCAACAGTAGGATAGGCTCCAGCAACCCATGACCCAGAAAGGATGAAGCAGGCTTTGAGGGTGGATGGATGGAAGCTCACAAATGAGCAAAAGAGACGAAGATGGGAGGACCAAGCAGATTCAAACCCTCAACTGATCCGAGTGCAGTTCATTACTGCAGAGGAGCTGAGATGGTTGAAACGGAAAACCTGATTTCAAATTGGAAACCGAATCAGAACAAAAATAAAAAGGCAATAAAGTCCCACTCAGAATGAAAATGGTGTTTTTTGTGTTTTTAACATGTTATTGTGTCATTTTTTCCGATGATGAAGGACAAATAGAAAGAAAATTCATCTTGAAATCTCATTTCTGAGTTTTTCTTCATTCAAATCATTTTTGAATCAGGGGGAAGACGAAAAAAATACAGTGTGAAAAAGATCGTATCTGTGACTTAGGAACACGCAGGGCGGGGCCACAAGCTCCCTGCTTCAAGGGTTGGGCAACAGGGAAGGGAAGAGGGGCGGGGTTGCTCTGCTCCAACAGTCCTGCCCACAACTTAGAAGTGAGTTTCTAACGCTGTCCTAGAAAACGACGCAGTTGTTTTACATTTTGTGTAAAAACGTCATCATCAGAATTAGAAGACGACTGCGAACGCTTTGAAAACAGATCAAGGATGAGGTGGGGGTGGGACTTTAACCTCAGTCGTCTGGAGTTTTAAGTCTTCCTCATTTTTATTTCAAACTTTTCAAACTAATTGTTTTCTTATCGCTCATTTTTTCCTGATTCAATATTCACAATAAAAGCCGTTTGATGAATGTTTCGGAGCTTTTAGGAAGCAGGACAGAATTCTCAGTTCATCCGTTTCCTGTTGGAATAATTTACCAACAAGGTCAAGTAAAAACAAAAAACGTCTTCGAGGTCCTTTTTGTCGCCGTCAAAGCGAACCTTCCCGCCTCCTGTCACCGACGCTTCAGCGCCTCCAAGAGTGTGAAGAAAATGATGAGTTTTTCTGAGCGCCAAGCTGTGAATAATGTGTGACGGTGATCATGTAAACCAAATTATCAGCTAAAAGGCTGTGCAGCTCTAATATGCTGTGGAAAAGCAGCTTAGCGCTGGAGCAGAAGTTCACGTTCCCCTGAATTCTTTTTGCCTCCAGACAAGAGCCATTCCACATGCGAGTCCTCAGAGAGACGTGGGCTAAATAACTAATGTTTGAGCACAAATGCGATGAAACTTTCATGCTCCTCCACCGTCTTCAGTCCTGACAGCAGCTTCTTCAAGCTGAAGGAGGGGGGGGGGGGTCCAGAATTGGAGACCCCATCCTTCATTTGGTCCTCCTGAAGTGTCATTATTCTGTTTGTTTTCAGCCACAGAGTTGAACTGTGGAGTGGCAGGCGGCGGGTCGCTCGTCCACAGCAGGAAGTTTGTATTTGCTTGTCAAGCGGTGGGGGTGGGGGGTGACTCAACAGTCCTGAAACAGCAGCCGTGTCTCTGCAGCTTCCCCTCATGTTGCTCTCAGCAGCACATTAACATTTCATGAAAAAGCAGTCGATGCAGCCATGAAAAAAAGAAAAAAATCTAATTGGAATTTGTGGAGGAGAAATCTCGCCACAGTGACATTTGCCATTCACGTTCATGTCCCCCCCCAGGGGCCCGTTCTCCATTGTTGCTGCAATCACAGCGCTGTCCACTTAAATGTCGAGCTTCCTTTACTTTGCATGGAGAGGATAATGACTCATCCTCTCAGAAGAGCTCATCTTAGCATCCATTCAGCACAAAAAGTGTCCCACCATTAGAACTAGTGACCCCTATTTCTTTTCTTGGACACGACGGCGTTCTGCCTGAACCACAGAGCGGCCCGCAGGCGCAGCGCTCAGATCCGGTCCGGAAAAGTGATGTGGCTGCAGATCGTAAAGGAGGCCGTGAACCGTACTAGATCTCTCCAATGTGGCGACTCTGAACAAAGGTTTGGTCTGGATGATGCTGCCTCTGAAGTCCCACTCTGTTCCAGAGGGTTTTTTCATGACGATGATGCCATTTTTAGCCAAAATCCAAAAATCTGCGTCGTTCTCTAGCTCATAGTTTCTGCAGAGCAGCAGGAGTTCATTAGAAATTCACCTCTGAGTTGTGGGGGGGGGGACTGTTGGTGCAAAGTGAGCCTTCCCTCACTTCCCGTCATCCTTCTGTTTACACTCTCCAGCTGGCTTACAGCCCCTCCCACCGAATAACTTTTGGTTGAAATGATGGACAAACGTCATCAACCAATCAGTGATGATGGTTCCTGCAGCTTCCTGGTTTTTGTTGTGTTTCGTTTTCATTTTGGTTTTCTGGAAACTAAATTTGCGTCCAGACACGTAATTTTATTTCTCTCCGTTTTTTGGAACTGTGATTTCTTAAATGTAATGTTGCTTTATATTACTTGTTTTAAAATGTTTTTATGTCGATGTGATTTGGGCTTCAGGGCCACTGTACTTTAAAGATCGTTAGCACTAAAAATGAAGGAAAATGTGCAGAGAAAGAAAAACGAACCGCAAGAGAAAGGAGGAAACGGATGAAATGAAGACCGGCAGAAGGAGCAGCAGTGAAGAGAGGAGAGCACAAACTCACATCAAAGGTAATCAAGCAGAAGGTGCAGAATTTACTGCTGGAATTTGGAGTCCTGGCATCTGGAGGGAGAGAGAGGCCCAACAGATTTTCCTCCGCGCTCGGCGGGCATCACCTCCCCGTCTCTGGAGCTCCTTCCTGCATGGAGCGCAGATGAAGTGATGGGTGGCTCATCTCCGCCACACCTGAGCAGTCAGCCTTGAAGACGGCGCCGCTGTGAGGGATTATCTCGGCTGAGGAAGACAGGAGGAAAATGTGAATTGATAGACTCCCAGGACAAAAGAGGAGCAACGATTTTGGAGCCCATTTCCAAGCACAGCAGCACAAATGTGCATTTTCTTTGTGGGAACAGTTGGCTGCAGCTTCACATCCATCTCAGTTACACACAGACTCCAGGGAGGGTTTTTGCTTTTTCAGGGGCCTTAAATAGGGAATGCTCTTGCAGGTATCACAGGTGTGTTTTATTCTGGAGCCAAGCCCAGCTGGGTCCATATGTCCCCTTCAGGTCTTTCTTGTGTCTCAGTTCCCAGAGGGGAGCTGCAGATCCCAGAGGACACCAAGTCCATTTCCTGCACACGCAGTCCTGACTCCAGCTGGACGATGACACCTCTGAGAGGATGACATTTAGCGGAAATGACGCTGGATTCCTGGTGAGGAAGCAGGTTAGGAGGCGCCGAAAAACAAAGCGGGTGTCAGGTTTGAGGGGCGTCACACCCCAGTCTGGAGGATTGTAAAAGGATGTAACATAAAGGAAAGAAAAGCAAAAATGCCCTGAAATCTCACAGAGACCTCAGAAATGAAAATAGTCTGGGATCGGCACAAAAATAAGCAAATTCCAACCTGATGCTTGCTGTGAGCAGGCCCTGAAATACTTCCATCCAGAGCAGGAGGCTGCAGCGTCTGCGGTGCACGAGCCTCAGCCACGTGCACAGAAAGATCTTCCACTCCCATGATGCCGCATTTCACCGAGTTAATTATTGTAGCGTACAAACAGCCGTCTTCCACCTCTCTCACCTCTAATCTGTCTGAGTGTTTGATCATGGCTCATTACTTCACACGGAGTAACTCATGAATAGAACAGCGGCTCATTTGTAAAGTACAACAACAATCTTTACGGGACAAAGTTTGCTGTCGATAAAGCTTTAGAAAAGCAGGAGGGGGGAGGGGCATCATCACTACATCACTGATATTCATTTGAATGAACAGCAAAGGTCTGCAGTCACTTCACAGCTCTGCTCCACAGAGGAGCAGGAGGCACATTCATTAGGGAGCTCCTGGCTGCATTGTAGGGAGCAGGGAGGAGTAAGGAGGAGGTGGCAGCTCTGCATTGTAGGGAGCAGAGAGGAGGTGAAACGACGACCTGATTGTATCTGAATGACAGAGGAGGAGGTGAGCGGGTGGATGACTCGGGTGGATGCTCCGACTCCTGCTGATGCCGTCACCCGTCTGTCCAAACATCAGTGCCGTGGATAACCAGCCCAGAGGAGCGTCAGCGGCGCCCTGACGGGACGGCTGCATTATGGAGCCAACGCCACAATGCAGCCCCCCCACCCCCCCGGTTTAGCTGTGTAATGAAATATGTCTGTGCTGATGTATGGCTGCAGGAGGAGCCCAAATCGAAGATTGAATCACACTAACTTAATTTGTGGTCGGGGCAATCAAATTACTTGTTTTGGCTGCAGTGCTGACGATGAATTCATCTTTGTGACAAAGCTGTCAGAGCAATGCTAGGGGGGCTGAGGGGGGTGTGAGTGACTGTGTGTTGACTGTACTGGGTGATGGAGGGGGGGGGCAGTATTGTTCTGGGGAACCTGATCTCAGCTAAAGCGTGGCGTTCTCTGGAGGTCAACAGCAACAGTGACGCCGTGGAGGCAGCTTAACCGGGATCGGGCCGCCCTGTGGAGGCGCAGGCCGTGCCGGCGTCCTCGCCATGTGCTCCTTTCTGCAGCAGCTGAACAGCTTGACAGCCACGCCTCAGGACTCAGAGCGTCATATGGCGGCGGCGAGGCCGGGGTCAGGCGCTCGTGAAAGAGAAGGCCGCAGAGACGACCACCTCACGGTCGTTTCTGACCCGGTTCTGGTTCCAGAGGACAGCACCTGCTGGCGTTGGAGCCTGAACTATGGTTGTTGGGTTTTTGTGTGGCTAAAGCGCAGAAAGGAGCTGAAGGAAAGACCTGCTGGAGAGGAAGCCTGACCCTCAGACGGGATGTTCAGCCTGGCTTTGGGCCGCACGGCGCACGCACGGCACACGCACGGCGCACGCACGGCACACGCACGTGCAAACGTGCACTGAACCACAGACTTTATCATTTAGGCTACGTGCTTGTTTCCCAGCACCTCCTCTCCTGTAAGTAACAACAATGTTTGTAGATTTTCATTACAAACTTTGAAAAGTTATTGTTGAAATAACTGAAATGATTAAAGTTTAAAGTAGCAGACATGCTGTTACGTCACGTTTCAAACACAGAGAGCAGCTTGAAATGACTAGGTTAGTTTATGATTTTTTTATCACGTTTGATCAGTTTAAATATTTATATTTCATTCATAAAATAACTAAAATTTGCTTTGTACTTCATCAAAGTATTTTTTTTTTCTTGTAGTTACAAACCTTGAAGAAGTTCTGCACCGATACCAAACTCTGCTGAAGGAATTTTGACCCCCACATGTCATCAGTTTAATATAGACAAAAATACAATAGATGTGACTGCAACTGTTACAGAAATGACTTTGGCTGGAGAAGGTGAGGATCTGGGACCATTTCCTGTTTTCACGGTGGGAGACAAACTCATGAGCCATGGAAAGGAGAGCAAATCATTCCTGGAACAACACAACACTCTGGAAGAAAAGATAAATAATATGAAAAAATCTGTTCTTTGGAATGCTCCTTTTTCCTGTTTTGTTGAAAACTTCAAACATATTTCATTGTGATGACACTTTGCTGCAGAAGTGTTTCATATTAAAGATTGCTGTTTTCACTGCTGTCTTGTTTCTCTTTAATTTGCCTCATGTTACAAGAAGTAATCAGGCCAGATATGTTTTTACAATGCAGTTACTTCACCTTTACCAAAACGTTAGCATTGTCTCATTTGGTAAGGTCAGAAGACCAAGTGTGTATGTACACTGTATAGGAAGGTAATACGTGAACATACCCAGTATTTACTGAAAGTACCGGGAAATAGGGCTGACTTTCTTTAACAGTCCAGTTTCATTGTACTTAAGGAGTAAGTTCTGTGGTAAATTCATGGTAAATACCATGAAACATACGAGTGCAGACTTGACTTCAAGGTAATTTTTTTTTACTTGCCTTGTTCTTAACATGCAAGTACCACAAAATAAACTTTTGCACAACATGTAAATACCCAGTAGGTATATTATAAATACCCAGTATGTACCAGATAAGTATGAACCAAATAGTACCACATAAATACACAGCAAATTCCATGTAAGTACCCAGTAGTTACACAACAAGTACCATGTAAATACCACTTAAGTACACTGTAAATACTGGACTGTAAAAGAAAATGTTACCCATAAACGTTCTCTTTAAATCAAACTACATTTTTATTTGTTCCATTTCTGTTCTCAATTATTCATTTATTTTCTGCTCCATAGAAAAGTCATTTCTGAGGTCAACTGCTCCAACCCCCCCACACCACCACCACCCATTTGTTTCATTGAATGAAAATGGGGAACCTGGTGGTCACCTCAGGTGGGCTCAGGAAGCTGGACCTTCATTAGACGAGCGTCAAAATGCTGCTGACGGCTGGAAGGGAACGGATCTCCATCCGTCCCTGAACCCTTTTGGGGTCACGGGGCTGCCGAAGCTGTCCTGCCGTCTGCTGAAGGCGCGGTTCCCCCTGGACGAGTCACTGGCTATATAACCACACACTCACACCTACAGCACAATGTAGAATCACTGATGGGTTTGCAAATCCTGTTTCAGACTGTGGAGAAAAGCTCCTCATGAAGAGAACATCCAAACTCCACACAGAAAGAAAGGATTCAGCGCGGATTTGGACGTTTGTGTAAGAGTGCTAACCACTACCCCACCGCGCAGTCCCTGTTATTTTTCCCAAACTGTAACTTGGAGGGCTAAGTCTGTTCTGAGTTGGTTGTAGATGTTTTGGGGCCTGCAAAGCGACCTGGACTTTCTTCCTGCAGCGGCAGGGTGGAGGTGAGCATCACTTCCTCTTCTCACAGGAAGCTGAACGTCTCTGTGCTGCTGCTAAACCTCCATCGGTTCCTAAAATCATCTCTTCTCATTTGGGTTTGAATTAAAAACAAAAATCAATCGTTTACCATTGAAGGCATTTTTTAATTAACTGACTTCAATGGAGTCAGCAACATCCAGACACCAGCAGGAAAAGTTCTGATCTCCTCCTTGAAGGATTTTTGGTTTTTCTTCACATTTCTTGGAATAAAAACCAAAACTTGTTGGAGGTGAAGCAGCTGGTCCGTCGTATCTGTGAAGCTGAATGAAGCTGCAGACTCCACACGGACATGTTGGAGTTGTGTCTGTAGATCCAGTGGTGGGAACACTGAACATTTCCCCGTCTGCTTTAAAAACATGAATGTTGGATGTGGAGGCGATTAAACGGTTTGGATGCGGCGGATTTATCCCTCACACTGTTTGACCACTGAGTCGTTCCAGATTTCTTCTGCTTGGGTTTCATTTTCCCGCCGGAGGACAAATGAAGGGCTGAGGGTGTTTGGCATGTCCTCGGCGT
The DNA here is from genome assembly GCA_023969325.1 of Oryzias curvinotus. Classification (NCBI taxonomy): domain Eukaryota; kingdom Metazoa; phylum Chordata; class Actinopteri; order Beloniformes; family Adrianichthyidae; genus Oryzias; species Oryzias curvinotus. The sequence goes on along the minus strand of CM043712.1, from coordinate 34,339,620 downwards.
GCCGCACGGGGAAGCTTCATGCCCGTCGCACACTCGCTCACGGTTGAGGAAATTGGTGGAAGCGAAGGACAAATCCTGCAATGGTTCATTCTGCGTGGCGTGTTCACCTCGGCGAGCAGAGGCGCTTCTTTCTGCTTTTATGGGCGTTTTTCCGGCTCAGAATCACTTCCTGCCCATGGCGCTGGCAAGAGTTAGAGGACGAAAGGTGGAGTGGCGTGGGGAACGCCGTTTCCAGCCGCTCTGTCTGCTCCGATCAGCCGCGCTTCAAGGACAAAACCTCAACAGTTTAAAAAAAAAACCACAAACAAACACCTCCGTCATCTCAGCGCGGCGCAGAGGAAGATGCACGGGAGGCAGATGTCTCCGACACGACCCGGACAAGCCCCCGGTCAGACGGCCCCCACATGCTCACAGTCTCCCCTGTTGATTCAATTCAATTCAATTTTCTTTGTATAGCCCAAATTCACAACAACAGTCGTCTTGATTGGCTTCGTATCAGTAATTGAAAAAGTTAAACATGACTCAAAAGGATCATGAATACAAAGAGTCAATAGGAAAATACTAAAATAAACTAACAAACTGACTAAGCTATACTGGCATCCCTGCCCTTAGACCCCCCTTCACGGTAAGGAAAAACTCCTAAAAAACCGGATTCCGGAAAAAAATGAAGAAACCTCAGGGGTGCCCACATGAAGGAGGGATCCTCCCCCAGGACGGACAGGCGATTTACCAGAACTCTTAGAGAAGAATTAACTTATCTAACTCTACATCTACATATTTAAAGTCCAGCAGACGAGCTTCATCCAGCCGGGGTTGGGGGGGGGACAGTCAGGGGCGCCAGTCGAGCCGGAGACAGGAACCACAGCCAGGTTTAGGACCAGGAGCAGAGACGAGGTACACAGTCAGGAACAGGAGCAGAGAGGAGGTACACAGTCAGGAACAGGAGCACGGATGGGCCAACTGGAATCTGGAAGCACTCCCACTCCCCAGGAGGGGAGAGGGAAAGAGGGACAATACATGAATCACTGCACCAAACAGAGACATGGATACCTAAATGATAAATGATGATCAAGAATAGAGAAGAGAGGAAGTGTAGAGGTAGATGAGAAAAGAGGACAGAACCCCAGAGCACCATAGTTACCCCAGCTTCAACTTCTAGCAGCCTAAAAACAAATAGTTATTGTTATTAAGTTTAATTTAAACAATTAACATTAAGTTAAATAATCTCTGAATACTAACTAGTCTGACAATAATCCTGTCCACAGAGGAATGTTTTCAGTCTAACTTTGAATGTAGAAACTGAATCTGCCTCTCTTCCATGAGCTGGGAGTTTATTCCAGAAAACAGGGGCTTGGTGGCTAAACGCTCTACCTCCGACTGTACTTTTACTAATTCTAGGAACCATAAGCAGTCCTGCATTTAGTGAGTGAAGTGTTCTGATTGGATGGTAAGGGACTATGAGGTCATTAATGTAGGACGGGGCCATTCCATGTAAGGCCTTATAGGTTAACAGGAGGATCTGGAACTGGATTCTAGAATCAACTGGGATCCAGTGAAGGTAAACTAACACAGGAGTGATGTGATCTCTGCTGCTAGTTCTTGCTAACAATCTAGCTGCTGCGTTCTGAACAAGCTGGAGACTTCTTAAGGAACTCTTAGGACACGCTGCTAACAAGGAGTTACAGTAATCCAGCCTCGACGTAACAAATGCATGGATGAGTTTTTCAGCATCACTCTTAGAAAGTAGATTTCTGATCTTAGCAATATTCCGCAGGTGAAAAAAGGCAGTTCTACACGCCTGAGATATGTGAGCCTTAAATGATAAATCCTGGTCAAATAAAACCCCAAGGTTTCTAACTGTGGAATTAGGGGCTATACTTACACCATCCAGGGAGACTATCTGAGCAGACAGAGCATCTCTGAGGTTTTTAGGACCTAGTATAATAACCTCAGTTTTTTCTGGGTTCAGCAGGAGGTCATTAATTGTCATCCAGGTCTTGATGTCTCTGATGCAGGCGTTCAGTTTCTCTATATTGTCATTCTGGTCAGGTTTCATGGATAAATACAACTGAGTATCGTCGGCATAACAATGAAAATTAATGCTGTGTTTCCTGATTATGTTTCCTAGGGGTAGCATATAAAGCGTAAACAGGATGGGTCCTAAGACTGAGCCCTGTGGGACTCCGTAGTTAACTCGAGTGCACTGAGAGGAATGGCCATTTACATTAACAAACTGATATCTATCTGACAGATAGGATTTAAACCACTGGAGAGCAGATCCTCTGATCCCTATGTCATGCTCTAATCTATGGAGTAAAATACTGTGGTCCATAGTGTCAAAAGCTGCACTGAGGTCCAACAGGACAAGAATAGAAAGTAGTCCCTTTTCTGAAGCCAATAACAAGTCATTAGAGACTCTAACTAGTGCGGTTTCCGTACTGTGGTGGGGTCTAAACCCCGACTGAAAGTCTTCAAAGTGGCTGTTGTCCTGTAGGTGGCAGTAAAGCTGCTTAACTACAACTCTTTCTAGGATTTTAGAAATAAAGGGCAGGTTTGATATCGGTCTATAGTTGGCCAAGATGTTAGGATCCAAACTGGGCTTTTTCAGAAGAGGTTTAACAACTGCGTATTTAAAAGACTGTGGCACGTAACCCGTTTCCAGAGAGGTATTTATCATCGTTAATATGGAATCATTAATTAGGGGAAAAGTTTCTTTAAAAAGTCTAGTGGGAATTGGGTCTAACAGACAAGTTGAGGATTTGGAGGACGTAATAATTGATGCTATTTCTACTTGATCCACAATAGTGAAGCAGTCTAATGTTACAGAGGTTTCTATGGATACCTCCACTTCTACCGCTTCAGCCTGCTCTGGGCTGATAGTAGGAATAACTTGATTTAACTTATGTCTAATATTTGAGATTTTACTATGAAAAATGTAAGAAAATCATCAGAGCTGAGAGAAACAGGAACATGTGGTTCTACTGAGCTCTGACTGTGAGTTAATTTAGCAATAGAGCTAAAAAGAAATCTGGGATCGTTTCCATTCTCTGATATTAAGGTTGAATAGTACTGGCATCTAGCTCTACGCAAAGCTTTTTTATAATTTAATAGGCTATGTTTCCAGATGTTCAGAGACTGCTCTGAACCGGAGCGGCGCCATTCTCTTTCCAACTTACGGGTTTCTTGTTTAAGAGAACGTGTTTCAGCGTTAAACCACGGTGCTACTCGGTTTTGTCTAACGAACTTAGGTTTCAGGGGGGCAACAACATGGAGTGTACTCCTGAGGGCTTGTAGGGCATCATTAACAAAGTGGTCATTTATACTAGGACTGATGCTATGGGAGCTGGTCTCAGAGTATTTGCTCAGAATGTCACTAAGTACTGGCTGAACTGTGAGTTTAAACTCAGACACAGAACGGTCAGTTAAGGTTCTTCTAGGCTGTTGCTTCAGATTGAGAAGAATAAACGAGTGAAGCTGCAAAAGCTGGTGGTGTGTCTCCTCCATCACCAGGATTAAGATGATTGTGTGTGTGTGTGTGTGTGTGTGTGTGTAAATACCACTTAAGTAGACTGTAGGTACTGTACTGTAAAAGAAAGCATTACCCATTTATGTTGGGGGGGTTGAAGGGCATCCTGTTAAAGATAATGGGGGTAATTGTACTAGAAGTTCACATAGGTGAAGTCTGTAGAAAGGGGGAAGGAGGCGTTTGGAGCTCCTCTCTGCTGTCAGGTCCTCCCTACCCGGACAAGCCCCCACTTGTCACGTTAATGGTCTGGAAGGAAGACGCTGACACTCCATCACCTCGCCGTGACGCCAACATGGCCGTGGCTTTTGTCTCTGGCGCTCCGACTCCCTCAGCAGACTAATTGATTCTGCGAGACGGTCCTTTTGGTGTCTCATGGCTGATGAACATTGTTGGAGGAGCTGCTGATAAAAGCCTGTGGGTACTGCGACTCTGCCGTCTATCTGCTTTCCACACACAAAAGTAAGACTGCTGCTCTGAAAATGAAAGGCAGTCAGGCGAAAGACGCTCCTCACGCTCCGCCAGCTCCTTCCTGAGATAATGGGCGCGTCGCTTCAGGAGACGCAAGATCTGCTCAAAAAAGCCGAGTGGCCGCCGTCCGCCGAGATTACACCCCCAACCAAACATCCAGCTGCTTCCCGGCACCATCCCACATCTCCCCTCATGATCTCATTCTGACTGGGGGGGGGTTGAGCATTGAAGTGGCCTGGCCGTGGGACGCAGACCAGTGAAGAAAAACCAATGCTGTAAAGACGGCTCCATCCAGACGCCCTCTGGAAGGTGGAGAGGTTCTTCTACCTCCGTTATTGGGCTCCTGTCACATGTAGTTATGCGGCACGGGTGGGGTGGGGGGGTCTATCCTGGTAAATGAAAGCGCTGTGAATCATAGCTTATGGGTGATGCTTTCTGGATGAAGGTGGAGAACAAAGGCGGAGCAGGAGGTGAAGGTCCGTCCTGCTTCTGGAACACGAATCTCAGCAGATGTTTGTGTTTCTGTGGTTTTTATCTGACAGGATGGAAGTTTTCTTTCCTCACTCAGCTCTGCTAGTGGGAACCTGCCGACAAACGGCTGGGCGGTCTGCGGCCTTGACGTTCCCCCAGGTCACCTGTGTGACCCCTGCAGGTCCAAACCCTGTGGTTGCTGCCGCAGCAGCATGCGCCCGCGAGCGGCGAGGGCCTGCATGATGCAGGCATTGGACAGGTACTGTTGGGATTGGAACACGCCGCCTTCAAGCTTCAGAACCCCCCCCCCCCATCTGAACCCTCCTTTTTTCTCCCCCTAATCACTGGGAGAGAATCAATTTCCCTCCCCAGCGGAGAGGCCCAGAGTGTCACCCGTGTGTCTGATTGATGCCGCGCAGACGCCATCTCACACCTCGCTGCTTTTTATAGCACCTCTGAGTCGGCCGCCATTCAGCGCATTTATATGGCAAATAATAACAGGAGATGTTACAGCTACCCCCCCCCCCCCTCCCAAGGGGGGAGTAAATCAGAGCTGGGAGACCAGAAGATGCTCAGCTCTGACAGCTGGAGGACAGACCCCCGTCAACAAGTTACTTAGGCTGGAGGATGAGCAGCACATCTGTGCAGGGCTGCGTCCAATCAGGAAGGACGCTTCGCCACGCAAACCACAGAGAAGCTTCCCCAGAGGCTGGGAATGAAACATCCACCGTCCTCTGCAGATTCCTCCAAACACGCTTCGTCATGGAGGATCCAAAATGGCCGCCAAAACATGAAGAAGTTACACTTTTTTTGACGAAGCTCTAGATTTTCCCCAAATTCCCCACTGGGATGAAATTCTGTCAGCTGAAGGAAATGAACAGAATGAAAGCAGGAAAGGGCGAAAAGAAAGATGGAGGTTCAAGGCTGTGGGTCGGACTGACGGGTATCACTTCCAAGTCTGTAAGTGAAAATGAAAAAACAAGTTTGAGAAGAAAGCGGTGTGTACTTCTATACAATGTTTCTAACAAAGTTCTTTACAGCTACAGTCTCGTTCACCCATAAACACACCGACGACGCCAACCTATAAGCACCCGCAGAAATCTGGGGTCCAGAGTGTCCTCCAAGGACGCTGTGACACATGGCGGCAGGGCGGGACTCCAACCTGCGATCCTCTGATCAGAGGTCAACCGCTCTACCTTTGCACCATGGCCGCTAGTCGTCAAACGCCGCTCCGATTGTGGATCCTCCTGTTCTGAAACAGTCTGGCGTACGTATGAGGAGGATATTTGTTCAGAGGCAGCCCCGCTGTGATGTCATCAAGCAACACTTCGTCTCAAAAGTATCAAATTTCAAGATGTTTTTTTATATTACTTAAAAACACAAGGATTTGGATGGCGGCGGGCCTTCATCATGACAGTCTATGTTCTTAGATCATTCTCCAAAAACACCCCAGCTGCTGTGGAAACAGGGTTTGGCCTCCTTTAGAAAAGATGCTGAGCGCTTAAACAATAAAGGAGGGAAGCCACCATGAAGTCCAACCCAGCTAAAGGTCAGCCGCTTCAATTACGCAGAAGCTCCACTGAAGACGAGCCTGAATGAAAAATGCCAGCTGCAGATAATCCCGCAGAGGCGGCGCGTTTCTGTGCCAAAGCCACCAGGAGCAAATGCCAACATTTGCATGATCTTTTCCTGGAGTTTTGCTCTTCATCGTTGGAAAGGTTTCCACTCGCGGGGCAGTCCTCATCACACACTCTGCCTCCTGAACTTCCATCCGTTAGATCCTAAAGACTTAAACACGCTACAGTCCCACTCCGACCATCAGCTGATCTGGTTTCAAAGAATTCCCATTTGTCTTTCAGTTTTCAGCCTAAATCCAAAAACGTGTCGTTCTCTAGGTCATAGTTTCTGCAGAGCAGCAGGAGTTCATCACCTCTGAGTTGTGGGGGGGACTGTTGGTGCAAAGTAAGCCTGCCCCACATCCCGTCATCCTTCTGTTTACACTCTCCAGCTGGCTTACAGCCCCTCCCACCAAATAACTTTTGGTTGAAATGATGGACAAACGTCATCAACCAATCAGTGATGATGGTTCCTGCACCTTCCTGGTTCTTATTCTTATTTTTGTATTTCGAAACATAATTTTATTTCTTTCAGTTTTTTGGAACTGTGTTTTGTTTTCTGGAATTCAGCAGTGAAACAAAAGTGGACATAAAGCCAGTCGTCTCCAAGTGGATGCACACAAATGGGGCGGAGCTAGCAGCCTGTGGCCCCGCCCAGCGTACTTGCTACGTCACAAATATGATCTTTTGCAAATGGCACTTTTCCGTCTGCTCCTAAATCACAAGATCAACAGCAGATTTAACAGAAGTCGCAGCAGAACATCTGCTCTGCTCACAGCTGTGAGTCCTGTCAGGGAGGGAGGGGCTTGTTCACAGGTAAAGGAGGCTGTCCTGCTGCCCCCCTCCCCTCAGGCCTGCACCTTTTGAAACGTGGGCTTATCTTCTGGAGGATCCAGAAACCTCCATGTTAGCACAAAAAATTGTGACCTCTAGAGCCCGCTGCTTTGATGGAGGGAAAATAAAACGTGATCATTTTTTCCCTGGGATGTTTGTTCGTCTCCATGACGACACTGTTATTTTGACCATCACCTTCCGTGAACACTTCTGCATTGTGAGGGTTAGACGGAGCCTTCAGGAGATGTCTGTGGACGGAGAGAACGTGAGGATGAGGAGAAACAACATGACAAACAGGAGAACAGACTCAAACCAGCGCTTTGATTGGTCACCTCGTGTTGCTTTACAGGCCGGTGAAACGCCCTCCTGCGCCTCCTTCCTCCACGCCGAGCTCCTCGCGGACGCCAGAGCTGCATCTGTGTGGTAAGGAGCTAAATCCCACCTTCCAATCAATGCAGTTCGTTTAACGTGAGCTATTGACGTCCTCGGCCTCACAAGAGCAGAGGAGCTAAAGAGAAAAACTACAAACTGATGAGCGGAGAGACCGAAGCCCAGAGACGGCGACCGTCAGAAGCCTGATTCTGATAATGAGGTTCTGGGAGCAGAGGAAGCTGAGAAATGAGAGAAAACAGAGGAGGAACCGATCGATGGCCACAGATAATCACCAGGCGTAGAGAGTGTGACATTGGAGAGGTGTGCACAGCAGGGAGGTGATCAATGCGCCGCTTTCTGTTGATCCTGAATCCTTAACTATCTATAAGTAATTAACCTTCAGAGGAGGAACTAAGCAGAGCAGAAAACACTGATGAAGGAGGGTCTCAGGGCTGGGACGTCCAGAGTCTGTCTGTTTAGATTAGGCTTCATATTTCAGGACTGACTCTGTTTTTGGACTGCTGCTTTGGGATTTTGGGCTATAGAAATGAAAGGAGGCAGGCTGACGGTGGGCTGCACTGCTGCCTGAGCAAACGTCTGGATCTGAAGGCACATGTGGGATGCCCCGCCTCCTGTTGGGGTTCCAGGGTACAATCTGCTTCAGCGTCATGATCTCCGGCCTGCTGAGTGCATCTTCCCCCTCAGGCCAGATTCAGAGGATGGAGGAGGGTTGTTTTTAGGAGTCAGAGCGCCCCCTACAGGGGAAAACTACAGCCTTTCCCACAAAGGCCTCTCAGATGGCGTTAGTGGCTTTTTACTGCTGTGGAAGAACGTGCAACACGACAGCAGCAGCTTCTGTATAGTTTAATGGCACAAAAATGCCCAGACATTGAAGAATCCCACCTTTTCTGATCCATTTTTACAGGTAAGGTTAGGCCACGCCTGTGGGCTGTGTCTAGCTGATGCACACATACATTAGATTGTTTTTAAAGAAGTGCGTAAAATATGAAATGTTTTAAATTATTACAATATGGCCGCCGTAGAAAGCATTATGCACCCAAATAAGACGTTAAAAACTGGGATTGGCTCAAAGCGCTGACTTCAGTTTACAGGATGACAGTGGGATAGAAACACATCCTCAGGAGGTTCAATATCGATTTGAAAAAGTGTCTTTTTCCAGAGGACGACTGCACCAGTCGCCCACTCCTCCTAGAAAATCAGTATCGGAGTCATCCTGGCAAAAAAGAGACAATTCTTCACCAGAACGGGCACCTAAAGGAGAGAAGAAAGCCCAGGTCAAGGCAGAAGGCAGAGCAGGAGCGTGCTGGTGAGGCGGAGCGTTCACGGACCAGCCGATGTAGCACTGGCACAGGTTTTCATGAGACGTGGCCTGCTTGATGAGGAGCTCCACTTGCGTCGGCACGTCCAGCGTTTCATCGTGAGAAAAGTCTCGACCTAAAGACGCCAGGAGAAGCGGAGATGAGCCACAGGAAACCAGGAAGAGGCGGTGCCTGCGAGGCCTCGCCGAGCGGCGCCTGACCTACCCGTGAGTTTGTCCCGGACTCTGTTGATGATCTGAATGGCTTTCTTGTTCAGAGCTTCGGGCTGCACCAAACCGTCTCCGACTTAAAGAGCACAAACATGCTGGAATCAACAGCAAATCCCAACAAAGGAGAGAAGGACGGAGCGGAGGAGGTCTCTCACTGAAGGAGTGGATGGACTCGGGAACGGTGGTTCCGGCCTTCTTGTGCGTCGTCTCTCCGGGGTCGATTCCCTCTAGAGCTTCTGTCAACGACACCAAAGACCACACGTCTCAGAAGGACTTTGACCTTAAAGGGAGGCGCTCTGAGCCGCAGACTGACCCACTGACTGTCCGGCCGTGTACGAGTCGGTCCTGGTCCGGGAACGCTTGGTGCCTTTGGTGCTGGCTGTGAAGCACAGAGCGACATGACAATCAGACATCAGAGGAGTTTGTCCTTCATTCTGCTTCTGATTCAGCACTTTTCCAAAGGGAAGTCAGCAGCCTTTCCATGCTGCTCTGAATACAAAGCTTTTACTAGAAAAGATTGGACTTTTCCTAAAGGCAGCAGCAGTTTTGCTTCCAGCAGAAACTCTGAACTCCTTTTTGTTTTTTTGGGGATTTAGATCCCTCAGCTCACTTTGGATAAAAAAAAAAAAAAGTTCACATAAACCAACAGAGAGAGACTTAAAACGCAAACCTGCCTCTATTCAGTGCTCCTTTTTAATGTGAGAGATCTGAATGTGGGCGTGGCTAATACGCGTGCGACACAGATCCAATCTTTTCAAATGTGACCTCCGTCTGACCGACCAGGCCGCATACATCCGACCCGTACGTCATCGATACGCTACAAAAGTCATCATTCTGCGTTGAAGTAGGCGGGAACGAGAACCTAACATCAACCATGGTGGACGATGCTGCTGAGACCAGTCAGTGGAGGGAAGCGAGGTCACCCATTGGACTAATATTTGGGTGATCGCTCTATTCAGGCCAAACTCCAGGGCTCTCATCGCAACCGGGCGGTTTTCTTCAGCGCATGCGGCTCACTTCTGGGTCGTGTCACGGTCACACTGGAGATCACTAAAGTTCGGATTTACTTGGAAATGTGAACGGTCTTGCAAAAAAAATTGGATTTTTTCAAAAAAATCCAAATTGAGCATTAAGCCCTGCAGTGTGAACGTAGCCTACTATTAGTGTGACTAATGTGGGTGTGGCCACAATGGGTGCGCCTTGATGTGGGCGTGACTAATATCTTTTTTTTATTTTCAACCAATGTATTTATCAAGGAGAAATAAATCATTTCAGGTGAAGTTCTCCCTCTATCAGAGCCGTCTGAGTGAAGTGAGCCTTCGCCGGCGGCGCTGCCTTCGCCGGCGGCGCTGCCTTCAGCCGGCGGCGCTGCCTCCGCGTGGCTGCCGGTTCACTTACTGTCCATGAGCCTCCAGTTGAGCAGGGGGTCATAGACAAAGGCCTCCAGCACGGCCATGACGCTGTCCCTGTGCTCCCGCAGCACCTCCATCACCGTGTGACAGGTGATCCGGTAGTTACCATCCAAGCCCGTCACCTGACGCACAGCACAGAAACTTCTCAAAGCACAAATCTCAACCAAACAGCTTCTGTAACCCATTTATGATGAAAGGAAAGAGTTTTTAGAGACAACTTCCCCCAGACAAGAAAACTATTTCAGTGCTTCAAGACTGGATCCTTAAATCCACACACAGACCTGCAGAAGGCGGAGCTTAACGGCCGCATACCTCCATGGCGTTGGTCAACATCCTGGTCAGACGGAACGGGATCTTCTCTGGGAACTTCTCTCTGGTCATGGCCACCTTTAAAAACGTGGAGACGTTTGGAGAAAGCGTCCCACCATGAAAGCAGGGAAAGAGGATGAAAGAAAGCTCACTTCAAAGCAGTCTCCAAAGTCGATGTGAAGGATTTTCCCGCTCAGCCGGTCCAACATCAAGTTAGATGGATGCCTGCAGAGAGAGACGCGCGTTTCTTAGTGATGATGACTCAAACCTCCTCTTTAGTGCTTCCAGCAGCAGCAGCAGCAGCAGCAGCAGACCTGTCGCCCAGGCCGAGGATGTAGCCCACCATGGACATGACGGCCAGGGAGCGGGTGTAGTTGGTCCTCCTGTCGAACCACACCTGCAGGAGGAGCAGGAGATTCTCCTAACGCAGGTTTCCAGGCCCAACAATATCACAAGTCTCGTCTGTGAGCTGCTAAATTAATGCTAATTTATTTTGAAAGGAAGAACACCTTCTCACTGAAAAAGTTCTCCTAAATTACGAAGACAGGTGAGAAAACAGACACGTTCTCAGCGGTTTCATTACTCAATAATGAAATCACGTCAGAATTCTGAAATCATGAAAAGACGAAGACAGCAGACGAAACCAAACCGACGCCGAGCGGCGGCTAACCTCGGAGCTGGGGCTCTTCAGCCACAGCAGCTTGGCCAGGTCGTCTCCGGCGGTGTTGTTCACTGCATGCTCAAAGACCTCCACCTTCTCCATCAGGGTCAGGTGGTCGTAGTCTGGCGCCATCTGAAGCACAAAGACAGCGTTTGGGCTCCTGATCTCTGCAGAGACTTCACACCTCCGTTTTGGACATTCCAGTTATCTTAGCAGATCTGAAGTTGTTCCAACTGCTCTTTGCTCTACACCTTTCCAAGCTTTTCTCTAGAATTGTTTGGTTTCATTCCGAGCTGGAAGGACATTTTCATTAAAACGACTCCAAATCCTTTAGATCCAAACTCTTAACGATAGAAAAACTCGACTTAAGAATCAAAACTTTTTTGGTTTAATCTTAAGGACGTTATTTTTTAGTTTAGACTGGCGTTGTTTTAAAAACAAAAACAGTAGATTTATTTGTTAAAAACAAGTGCCGGGTTTAGATTTGCTGAGGATTTCTTAAGATGGGCAAACATGTACTACGATTCTCCTTCTGTCATGTCCACTCACGACGCTAGTTTTTTTGTCACTGTAATCAAAATGACAATGAGGGTTATAATTTAAAATAATACGAACCATTTGCTTAAGAATATTTAATATCGGGCCGTAAAACCTGCAGTCTAACAGGTTTTTGGGCTTATTTTTCCCTTTTTGAAAGCTTGTTTGTAGATTTGGATGTTTCGTTCTCAGACTTCTTGTAAATGAAACAGAACCTTTTCCTTTCCAGCCATTTCTAATTCTTTTCCTCTTTTCAAGCTGCCTCTTTTTGCAGTCTGCATGTCTGTAAAATCTTTCATTCACTGGTTTGCTGAGATGAGGTGGGGGTCCGAACGTGACCTCCTGGGGGGGTCCAGACCTCCTCTCACCCTGAGCATGATGCGGTGCTCGATGTTGAGCAGGATCTTCTTCTTCTCTCTGTAGTCTCTGATGAGGGCGTGGAGGGTGTCGCAGTGAGGAACCCAGCCGATCAGGCCCGAGTTGGTGGACAGAGGGATGACGGCGTAGCGCTGGATGCTGATGGATGCAGCAGAGCAACACAGATTACACATCATAAAGTCCCAGCATGCACTGCACGGGTTTTTGTCAATTTGATCCCAAAAACACAAACAGATGTTTGTTGCATTTCACAATTCTCCGTTTCTGGTCAAATTATTGAAGCAGTAAACTCTGCATCCATCCTTCTCATCCGGGTTGATGGCGGCGCCGCGTACCTGAGGTTCTTGCGTAGGGAGGCGGGGTCGTTGGCCAGCAGCGTGTTGACCAAACCAAAGAGCTGCATGACTCTCTCATCCTGCCTCAGGTCCTCGTGGCCTTTCAGCAGGAACATGAACTCGTGGCCGTTGCTCCCTGCAGACGGAGAAAGCACCGTTTAGGGAACAACATCCAGACTTTGAGCATCACAACCACGTCAGAAAAACATCTGACAGTCTTTGGGTCGTTACTTTAAGTCCTGGAGCAGGCGCCCCAATGAATCCTGGGAAACACAAACCTGGAACCACAACAACCATGAACCCAAACTTGATAAAAGTCAAGTCATCTTCAGTTACGTGATAAAAAACAAAGGATCCTGTGGCTCAGCTGATAGTGACGTTTGTTAATTATTCTACTGACTTTTTAATCAGGATCACAAATAGGAAGATGACGCATCAACGCTCAGAGCGTTAAAGGGGGCTGAGGCGCTGCGGCCGAGTTTACCCACCAGGTGACTTCATGGCTGCTTCACCATCAGGTGGTAAAAACTTACAATCATTGGTTGATGCTATAAAGTATTCAACCAATCATTGTTTTCCTGTTTCTCTTTCTTTATTCTAGTATCTTCCTCCATTGTTTTGCCGCTTAACCCCTCCTACAATGTTTCAGCTTTTTCCAGCTATGACTTTTGGTCTTTCAAATCCTTGACTTTTTCAGGAAATTCCCAGATTGTATCAATTATGTGACATGAGCTGTGATGCAGAAGGCCACTGGTTCGATACCCGCCTCTGGCATTTTTCCCAAACATATCTTTGCTGTTATTGTGCTGTTTTCACTTTATTTATGGTCAGCTTTGATCATTTCGTTCGTTTTTGGCAATTCTTACCAAGATAACAGGAAGGCCACGTTTTCAAACAGGAAGTTGCTGCTGCTGAAGCAGGATGTTAGGAGAATTCTAAAAGAATCAGTCTACAGAGAAATGTACTTTTGTTTTCCTGCAAACATTGGAAGTATTAAGTTGATCCACAATTTCATCTGTTTTCAGTGACAAGCATGTTTTCCTAAAATGACCATCATGGACGGTTTCTAAATGTTTGTCAACCTTCTGATATTTTCTTCTCCTCAGAGGAAAAACTGCATCCTGAGCTCTCTCTCTTATGGACGGCGTCGGTGTTCAACGTACCCATGATGGTGAGTTTGCGCGGGCGCTGCTTGGAGGTGATGACCTGCAGGGAGGGGGCGATTGACTGGATTCGAATGATGGGCTGGTTGGGGTCATACGTTCCAGGTACTGCGAGCTCCAGGTCGCGACACATCAGCAGCTTTGGAGACACGTACTGCAGCTCCAGGGAGGTCAGCTGTGGGGGGGGGTGAAGAAATGCAGAGGAAATCAAAGACCTTCTTCTCTTCTTCATTCCAGACGTTTCTGCTGGAAGGGTTAACGTGGGTTTCTGCCGTTTTGCTAATGAGACGTTATTTAGTTCCAGACGAAGCATCTCTGGATGATTTTTATGTTAATGCCTGTGGAGGAACATTTGCTCAGGTTTATGGTCCGGAGCGGCGTCTTTTCCTGCTGCGATGTCCCGACAGGAAGTCCATCTGCGGCGAGGGAAGCGACGCCACGCAGACCAGCGACGCTTTTTAAACTCCTGATGTTCAGTTGGAGCTGCTGACTCAGCGATTTAAAGGTCATTTTAATAATGATGATGATGATGATGATGATGATGGTGGTTTTTTTTTGTGTGGATCTGTTTAACCGACGATTGTAGATTCTACAAGAACACCCCCCCACACACCCCCACCCTCTCTTAATAAACTAGTTTACACCAACTACAATGACACAAAGGAGTTTTTTATTTGCTTGATATAAGATTATTCTAATTTAATTTTTATTGCTTGAAGTAAACTAATTCCATTTAAAGTATTGCTTTTACTTTTGGATTGTTTGTTATGAAAAATTACAATAAAAAAAAAAAGAAATCTGTTTTTTGTTGTTTTGTTTGCTTGAAATAGACCAATACACAAATCCTTAGTTTTTTTATTTTACTTCTGGTAAAATAAATTAACTGCAATTAGGAAGAAATCGTTGGGGTTTTTCTTTTTGCTTGTAATAAACCAATGAAACAATAAAAAACCTCTTTAGTTAGCCTCTACTGTGATTGTTGGATAATAAAGGAAGGAAATAAATCTGTTGATGAAATTCTGAATATCTGAGTCGGTTAGACGGTAACAGGAGCGCAGCGTTCCGACGACCATCATTTCTCCACGACTCTGTTCCTTCAGGGGATTTTTTTTTTTTTTTGCTACGCCTCTCTTTCGTTTCCAGACAACAAACCTTTACCTCCACTGGTTTGACCTTTGAACCCGAGGCTAAACGTCCCCCTCACCTGTGGAAGCTGTTTGGAGATGCGTCTGAACACGTGGTAGTAGAGGTCCCACGCCTGGGTCAGATCTTTGACGTTACCGGAGCGCATGTACTTCCTGCACCAGTCCTGAGCCTCCATCAGGTCCCTGCCGTAGGCCTGCAATGTGGAGGAGGATGAGGAGGATGAGCGTTCAGCGCCGATTTACCCTCACACTTCAGTCCACAGGTGGAAACAGATCATCTAGGATGCGGCTAAGATTTGGTTCATCAACATAACGGTGAAAACCATCCAGCAGAGCCACAGAAACCTGGTTGAAGGAGGTCTCTTTGAGCGTCTGGGGGCCTCGCTCCATCATGGCGTGGAGCGGCTCCAGCACAGCAAACATGCCCTTCACGTTGCGCTCTCCAAAGTAAAGGCGGGACGCCTCCTCCAGACCCTCGTGCCACATTTCGTGCCACAGAATGGCCACCCGGATGAGCTCCTCGCTGACCTTGAAGCAGAAGGAAACAGCAGAGGTTCTGGTGTGGTTGCAGAACGAGAGGCGAACAGTCGGCAGGAACAACCGGGTCGTCCACGTTACCATCATGGCCTGCTGAACCAGAGTGTTGCAGTGTTCACACATGTTCTTCAGGATCTTGTTGGCAGCGTTATGGCGAGCGGTGGTGGTGGACTTGGAGGCCACAGTCAGCGGGTAGATCAAAGCCTGGAGAGAACGGTATGGTTAAAGGGCTGCGTCTCCTCCATGCTGTGAGCTGAAAGGAGGCGCACCTGTGGATGATACCGCCCGATGTCTGTCAGGAGCTGGTGAATGAGACGGCCAACCAGAGCTCGGGGCGTGTCGATGCGAGCGATGAGCTGCGGGATCACCTGAAGGGTCCACAAAATAAAACTTCAAGAACAGCTTTTCAAAGGCAAAAATCCAAATAGTCACCTTTTCACCTCAAAGTCAACTCTCACGTGCACTGTGTGTGCATGTTACCTGCAGCCAGGTGTCTATCTGAATAGTCTTGATGCCTTCAACCAGAGCTTCATTCACTTCAGGCCAGTGACCGTAGTCAAACCAGAGAGTCAAAACCCTGAAGGAGACGGGACGGGAGGAGGTTTATTAGAGGAGCAGGATCTCCTCTAAGGGGGGGGCAGCGAAATCCCCTTTAGAGGATTGAGGAGCAGGACCTCCTCTAACGGGGACAAGTCCCCGTTAGAGGAGGTCCTGCTCCTCAATCCTCCTCTAAGGGGGGCAGTGGAGTCCCACTCTGGACAACATGCCTTCTCTCTAAAGAGCAAAACTACGGTGGCTGTGAAGTTCAACTCACATCAACAAATCACTCACTGCCAAAGCTTTCTAAACAAAAAAGATTAACTAAAAAAACGTAACATTTTAAAGGTCCAAACAAAATTCCAAAATGTAAACAATAAACAACAAATCCAAAGGAATAAGAAGGAATGAAGAGGAAACGTACCCGAAAGCAAAAGACATTTCTAAAAATCTTCATGAAATGTTTAAAATAAAATGACAGAAATGCAACTGGAAAAGGCAGATATTATGGGGTGTCGATTGGAGGATGACGTTTGAAGTTATTTGGCGTGGCCATTTCTTATTTCTTTAATCTTTTGGCCACGCCCACTGCAAAAGATCAGTGATTGATCAACCGACTCTTAACCACAGTTCAGGTGAAACCCCCCGTTTGCCTTTTCTTCTGACTCCAGTCAGCGACATCCCATAATACCTACCTCCTGATTTCTTATTTTGTTTATATTTTTTAACATTTCGTTTTGATTTTTGAAACTTCATTTTACTATCAAACGTGTTTTTTTTTCCTTTTTTACATTTTGGAGTTTTGCTCTTTTTTGTTGTTGTTGTGACCTTTAAGATGTTTTTGTGTTGATGTAATTTGAGCTTCAGAGCCACCGTACTCAAACATGGGTTTAAAGCCAAACCAGTCCAATAAACTGATTTAAACTTCTCCTTTTGAAGCTTTTATTCTGATCTAATCTCTTCCTTATGTCTCATTAGGTTCCTGTTTTATGCTGTCTAGGAACTACAGATGTAGATTAGGATTATAACTATCATGCAACATGTTTACATCTCTCCCTGTCTAGACGTTTGAGCATTAATGAGCTTTGTTCCTGTCATAAATAGAAACAGATTCTGGATCTTAGAGCCAACAAAGCACTAAATCTTTACATAATTAGGATTATTTTCTACACGCAACATTCATCATGACAAAGCACCACCTCTGTCATCCACTAGGGGGCCTCCTAGGCTCCCCTGAAAACCCCTGACCACTGAGAACAGGTACGGGCCGGTCTGGCTCACCTGAGCGTGTCCTGCAGGTTGTTTCCTCTGGACAGGGAGATGGAGCGGAAGAAGCCCTGAACTGCAGGAACGGTGTACAGCAGCAACGTCTTGGAGAGGTCCTGCAGAGGGACACAAAAAGTGTCTGGATGCATCAGAGGAACCGCCTCTGCTGAGTGCTGAGTTCTGTGACGCCCACCTCGTTGACCTTCTTCTGGCCCGGTGACGGCACCGGACTCTGGTCGGTGCTGTCCACCTCGCTGTCGCTGTTGCTGGCTTCGCTGTTGGCGCTGGCCCCGCTGGCGTGGCGCAGTTTCTTCTTCTCGTCGCGCGCCTGGTTCTGGTGTTTGTAGTGCAGCACGGCCTCGAAGTTCATCACAGCCCAGGCGTGCCAAGCCTGCAGAGAAACGCCGGCATGAAGCGGCCTTTCAGACGGCGAGCGATTGAAAGAGACATTTCCCCCTGATGTCATTTTCCAGCCTCTCTCATGCAGATGTTTTGGCGGCTGCAGCGGTTCCTTAAACAGAGTTTAAGGTCAGCTGTGTTACGCAACCAGCCTTTACAAAAAGAGGACGGCTCAAGTTGTTGACGGGTGTGTGGGTTCTGGGGTTTACGCCGCTCAGGTATTCAGAGGAAACGGGCGAATATTCATCGGTAATCTATAGATAACTACAATATTTAATTAAAACGTCCTTTTCTGTTGGAAAGCATAACGGTCCAACCTTTTCCTGAGGACACGTGACCTTAAGCCAGCAGTGGCGGCTGAGTGGGAGGGGCTGACCTTGTACCAGTTGCGGTCGTGCTCGGTTGAGTTGCTGTAGTACTGCAGGACTTTGGGGATGGTGCTCTCGTTGATGCCCTGCAGGCTGAGCTGCCACTCTCCGAGTTTCAAGAAACATCTGCGAGGAGGAGAAGCCGAAAGAAAGAGGATCTTTATGAAGCAGGAAGGAAACACAATCGCAACTTTCTTATCGAGTCATTTCCTGTAAGAAGCTGCCAGCTGTTTGGGCATTTCTCTTTGGAGAACTGGTGATGATGTAAGACCCTTACATCATCACCAGTTCTCCACAGACAAGTCGTCCCATCAAATGGGGAGGATCTCAATTATCGCGTCCAATTTTGACTGACGGTGAACATCTGTGGCGTCTGCAGAGCTGCACTGGGTTTACATCCTGACATCCATACCTCTGCACCAAAGCCACAGGGAGGGACGCGCTTCCTGAGCTCTCCGTCATCTCGCAGCGTCCTCAGTGTAGAACAGAACCTGTTCGTGTGGACGGTCCTGAACCGGATTTAATTACTATGGAAACCTTTTGAAAAAACGAGGAGCCGCATTCCTGCTGACCTTATGGGGCGCCGTTTGGGTCTGTGGAGGTGGCACAGGTGTGCTCCGCCCCCTGCCGGTCTACCTGACACTGCAGGTGTTAATTCCAAACACGCTTTCTTCTCAAAGCCAGAGTTACGGAGGGCAACAAAAAACCAGCAGCCTGCCGTCATGCGGCGCCCGCAGGTATTTACGGGGGGAGGGGGGTGTGAGCAGACGGAAACCTCGTCCGTTCCTGTGTTTACGGCGTCTGATGTGTCACAGATCCCGTTTCTTTTGGACAACCTGACCAAAATGCCAGGCGGACGAGTTCTCAGGAAACTGATGGTGTGTTTTCAGCACAGGCAGGCAGCTGACTGTAACCCCAGAGAAGAGCTTCAATTATCCTCCTCAAATATTTTGACGTGGGAAACAAAGCATGCAAACAGCGTCTGGAGCTCAGAGGGACTGAAGATCAAACATGTCGTTTCTAGAATATCAAACTTTCCACCAAACTCTGGCCATCATCAGACATCTGGTGGGCCCAGTTGGGTTTGGTTTTGAAGTTTCATTTTGAAAGATCCGATCGCTTCCAACAGAGCTGGAGAGCTGCCATGGCGACAGCGCTGGAATCATCAGGACCGATCCACCAGCAGCTGTCGGGGCGAAACCAAACTCTGAGGATGAAGGAGCTCAGACGTTTGAGGAGAGGAGAGGAGAGGACGGCGGCAGCCAAGGTTCACCTTCCAAACAGAGTGACTGATTAAAGTCCAGTGTACCATCGTATGGTAGTACTTTATCTTCATGTGAGTAAAAAATAAAGTATTAGACTAAACATTTCAGTGTGCAGCCATGGGAAAAACAGACGGACTCACAGAGGCCTGAACCCAGAGATTCTCACCGGTCTGTGTGGGAATTCACTAATAACGCAATACAGGCAAAAACACCGGAGAAGAGCTTTTTATATAGTTGGAAATAAAGTCAAGCATGGAGGCGTTAAACAGGGAAGTTCTACAGACACAAAAGCAGATGAGCAGTGTGGCTGTGGACCCCCCCTCTGGCTTGTCTGGCCCCCCCAGGTGTCCCTCAACTCCATCTGGATGAAGCTCGTCTGCTGGACTTTAAACATGTAGTTGTAGGGTTAGATAAGCTAATTCTCCTCCATGAGTTCTGGTTCATCGCCTGTCCGTCCTGGGGGAGGATCCCTCCTTCATGTGGACCCCCCTGAGGTTTCTGCTCCTTTTCTGAAATTTGTTTTTTTTTAGGAGTTTTTCCTTACTGAGAAGGGGGGTCTAAGGGCAGAGATGCCAGTTTAGTCTGTTTAGTTTAGCCAATATCTATTGAATTCTGTGACTTTATGTTCTTCATGATTCATCTTCATGTTTACTATAGGATCACCGATTAGAAGCCCATTGAGACGACTACGGCTGTAACCGGCTATAGAAATAAAATGGAACTGAACCTGTAGACAACTCCAGTCCAGAAACCATCAGAACCGTACCAGAGTCCATTTCAGCTCTAGTTGGTTTAGAAAAAACCCGCCGCCTGTGTTTCCATGAACAGACCTGGCCATGAGTTTGTGGAGTTCCTGTTTGCGCTGATGGTCCTCGGCGGCAACGGCGTGCTGGGCCTGCTGCTGCACCCCCTGAACAAAGTGCTGCATGTGCTGGAAGGCGTCGATCTGAAGAGACCAGAGGGATGAGAGTGGCTGTAGTTCTCCTCTGTGGTCAGTAGGGGCGCCACCATTCTCAGTGTAAAACCGAGTGAGTCGTACGTGACACCACTGAACCGCATCGGTACGACTCAAACCTCCCCGTTTAATTAGCAATCGCCTTTGAAAAATGTCTCAATTTAGCTAAAGAACAAGGCAGGATCTCCCTCAGATTTGAGATTTAGTTAGCAAAATGGATAGCTAGAAATGAATTTACAAACAGATGTATTGATATTTCTGTAGTAACAATCCAGAACTTGGCAGCCGTCTTTGCAGAGCAGTGACGCTGCATGATAAAACCCCCAGGCCTTAAACGATCTGTACGTTCACCTTTGTCTACTTCTGCCTTTGCTGTGCACAACACCTGGCTGCTCAGCTGTTTCTATTGTATCTATTGATTTTGCTTTTATTGCATTTGCCTCGCAGACCTCCCTTTGTCTTTCTATAGCTTCCAATGTCTATACGCTGTCGGTTGTGGGCGGAGCAACGCAGTTCACTTGGCAGTGCATCATCCAAACATAACAAATGACAATAATAATAAAGAAATCTGCCTCTGAATCCCTCTCATCCTTCAGGGGTCGCCACAGCGAATCAGATTCTTCCATCTACACCAAATCTGAAGCTGAATTGAGGATAAGAATTATTGGAGATTCTGGGCAGAACTGGAATTTCATCTCAGCCCTTGGTCTCGCATAAGAGCAGAGAGGCTTTTCTAAACTACCTGATGATGTCATTCAAACTACACAAACCCTTACAGTAGCTGATTTAATAAACTGTTTTCTCCTACAGAAAAGCTGCTGAAGTCCTGAAAACTCAAACATAAAAACACTTTCAGCTTGTTTGTCTTTCTGGATTTCTCCCAACAGTCAGAGATGATGAAGCGAAACTCAGAGCTTCCAGCTGTTTGCAGGTGAGTTTTAACAGGATTCCTACTGACCATTCATGTAAAACGCTCCTCTAAAATAATCACCTTGACTTTTTCTATCCATGCATTATTCTAGCCATCATGTCTAGCAGAAGTATTGCAGGTCGGTCTTACCTTGCGTGTGCTTTTCCACATGTATTTCATGTATGCGTATGTAACGTGTGGGTGAGTGGTTGGCAGAGGGTGATCGAGCTGCTTGGAGGGGTCAACCCCCAGAAGAAGCACCAGTGTCTTATGGGCCAGAGCCTGACAGAGGGAATTAGGAAGAAATGAGACCAAAAAAAGGTTCTGCAGCCTCAGGATGGACAGCAAATCAACAAAGTGGCGTTGGAAAAACGTACCAGCCGCCCGCTCTTGCCACAAAGGCTGGCGTACTTAAGCCACGTCCTCATGTCTTCGTGAGGGTTGATGACCAACGATCGAACCATCAGGATTCTCTGCCAATCCTCTACGATGCGCTGGCAGCCCTAAAGGAGAACAAACGTGACAGTGAAGCACCGACCTGGAACACTGACGGTGAAACCGCAGGACACCAACGCTCCCTTATGACCACGTCTGAGGCCAGACTGCTGGGAAATGTACTACACCACTGTGCAACAAAGTACATGGCCCAAGTATAAAAACAGTAGGATAAAGAAGTATTAGTGACTAAGCAGGGCTGCACGATATGAGGAAAACGCGCCACATTAGTGATCAATATTGCAATGATGATGTAACTAGCGATTCATGAACAAATAGTAAAACAACCAAAAACACATAATTTCCACTTCACTGCAACAGTTTAATTTAAATAAGAGTCAACCCTCGTCTACGTCCAACATCAAAGAGCTCCATCCGATTGGTCAAATGCATAAATGGATTTGTTTGGTTCGTTCAATACTTCCAGCTGCCATAAGTTTGTTTTAGCACACTTAAGGTAACCATTTATTGTAATTTTTGCAGACTTTTGTGATATGCATATTGCACAGCTTGATATCCTGATAATGATACATGTGCGATTTATTGTGCTGGCCTATAACCAAGTATAAAAATTAAATAAATGTCAATAAAATAAAAGACAATGTAGCCTACTGTGCAGTAAATACAACAGTGACAGTGTCACGGTCATGAGTGTCCGTGTGCGGCTCAGTGTAAAGTGATGCTGCAGAGATCCTGCAGAGTAGCTAGAACATGGTCTTTGGTCCAGAAGGTCCAGGTCCTGCAGGAAGAAGCTCCTCCTCATCCTCTCTCCTTCAGGGAACCTCAACAGACAGAAAAGTCAGTCGTTGGGACGACTGAGGTCCTGCACTATCTGCTTTGCACCGCCTGTTTCATATTTTACGTCTGACCCCCAGGTTCTTAAAGTGACCAATAGAAACCCAGAATGGAGTCCATGAACACGACTCCATGTTAGGAGGAGGGTAGAGATGCTGCATGTTCCAGGGGTAGACACGCCCTTTTTGACGATTGATGGACAGCTGGTTCAGTATTTCTGCTTCCTGTCACAGAGGGCTTTTCCTTTGGCCGCCCGCAGCAGCATTTCTGAGGCGTGTGTGCACGTACGTGCACGTCTGTGTAGAGACATCATAGATTTACCTGAAGCCTCTCCCACCACGTCTCCCTGATGATGTCCCTCCTCTCTGGCACCAGTTTGTACTGGATTACTTCCTCCAGCTCTGACAGCATCTCACACGACACCATGGCCTGAAACGGACACGCGTGTTCATTTATGCAGGCATGTGTTATTGAAGCCACAACATTAGGCAGCTGTATCACAAACTTTATCTGCTTGCATTTTGCCATGTAGAGAAGAAATGATGTCTTCTAACCACCGACTTTGATGGGTTTTAAAATCTTTTTTAATATTTGTCTTTTATTAACTAACAGAATCTACAAGTTGCTGACTGCATGTAGGATCGCTGCCTCTTGACAGATTTTGCTTTTATTTTGTTGTACGTGCAAATAATGCAATAATATTTATTCCACTCTGTCTGACTGCGGAACATCCAAAAGTTCGCTCCGACGTCAGAAATACCTTCACCGTGTAACGGCACCTTAAACCATCACGGCACGGGTACAGAATGGAGAGCCAGGCGCGGTCCGTCACCATGGAGGGGCAGTTAGAAAGCAGAACTTACCCCGTAGGCCCGGCTGTAGCTCTCTCCTGCCATGGCCGTCAGCTCTGCATCCAGGAGATCTCTGGCTTTATCGATGCACTGCATCCGAAGCAGATGACAATAAATATGTGAAAATATACATTCCAACAAATCCCATCATCTAATTAAAGCTTAAACAATGTTTAAGTCCTGATAGGACTCTGGCATCTACAGGTGGTATGAAACCAGAATATATGGTGGTTCAGAATAGCCGGAACTGTTCCTAAACCCTGTTCAGATGTACATTAGCACTTGGAGCTCACGCCCTCCCACCCAGGAGTGCCAGCGGTGACACATCCATGAAATCAGCTCAATGATCCAATGCTGTGGCGAGCGCCAAGCGCTTTATTGAAGGGGGTAAATGAAGTGTTGAGAGCAACACTTGCCGTTATGCAACTTTGGAAAGCAGCTGAACTCCACAAAACATTTTCAGATGCCTGCAGGTTCTGTAGAGGGGGGAGGAATCCGCTGGAGTTCACGTTGGTCTCAGGTCCGGCTCGCTTCCCAGAACATTCAGAGACTTCCGCGTTCCCACCAAGAGGAATAAATCTGTGAATGTTTTGCAGACAGAGACTGAAGCTCCAGACCTACATGTCTCCACATTCCTGACTGCAGACGTCGTTTCGGCGATGAGCTCCCCCAGGCCCAAAAAACCCAGCAGCAGGGAGGGGCGAGCTGATGCAGAGCGGCAGGGACAAACAAGGACGCGCGGACTCACCGGCTAAAACTGCTGATTTCTTGCACTTCTTTAATGTTTTTTTGGGAGCTGTTATTATTGCAACCGTAAAATGAGGGGGGGACTGCTGAGGAAGTCGTGTGAGGCGGGGGCTCACAGCTGTTTCAGGCCCAATGCCACCTATTACTTCAGTCCCAGGGAGGGAAGGGGGCGGCGGCGTGCCTGAACACATGCTGCAGCATGCATAAGAAGAGGTGGGCTTGGTTGGTACGGGGTGACAATGAGGCTGCTCTTTTATAGTCTCAGTTATGGTCCTGTTTACTCCTGAATTATCGCGCTGCCTCTCCGCAGAAAACCTGCAGTCCAGACGCCTCCCGACAAACGCAGCGTCTGGCTTCTGGCAGCACAAACACGCAAACCGTCTGCTCTTTTCCTACCTTTATTGAGACACGAAAAAAGGGCATCTTAGGGGGAAAACCATCTCTGCAGTACACGATTTTAGACTCCACCAGGAACGTGTCTGAGGATGGAAAGACCCAACACGAAGAGTTCTGAAGTGAAGCAAAGCCTCAAAGAAAAGAGTCCTGGAGCCTGGAAGCCCAAACGTCAACGAGCTCATCCAGAAAGCTGGGCTGAGCTTCAGCTGACATCCAGGTTTGGCCTCGTCTCCTCCTCCATCCTTCACCTGGATCTGATCTCAAAAGCAGAGGGGGTGAGCCGGTGACAGGAAACGGGGGCTTCAAAAAGCTGCTTCTCTGGGGTTTTGTGGTTAAGTCCGGGATGACCGCGTGTTTACTGTTTGCCAGGGCGCGTGCACGTTTGTGCGCTGAGTTTAAGCATCTCCAGCTTCTGAGCTATGAGCTCATCTTCAACCCCAGGTTCTAATAAACGAGGAAAACCTGCTCAGACCTCCATCACGGCCCAAGCAGAGGCAGGTGGGAGGGGCGGCAACCTTCTGACTTGTTTACAGCTAAATGTGGGGACCCACTCCAAGACTTACATAACGTTTCAGCACCAAGGAGGTACCATGCTCGAGAAGGAAAAAAGACAGCAGAGCAGATGATGGACAATTTAAAAAAGGAGCAAAGCTACTTTATGGTGTTCTACGGTTTTTAGCTTTTTCCAGAAGCTTCAACAGCAAAATGAGTTTTTAATGTTGTCGCGTGAAGCGACGCCGTTTGGGGCTTTTCTCTTCGACGGCGTCACCCACCTGCTGAGCCAACGAGTAGAGGTCCTGATGTAAGGCGAGCACGGCTCTGTAAAATGCGCCGTCGTGCGTGTCTCTTGGAATCATACACGTGTACTCCTCCATGCTGTCCCATTGTCCTGAGGGGCAAACGCACAAGAAATGAGGAACAAACTCAAGGCAAACACTTGGTTTTCCTGAGCTGCTTACTGCCTTTCTGAAGAATCCCTCTGTTACCTTAAACGACTCTTCAACGAAGGAGGATTAACGCAAAAATGAAGGAGTTCAAGTGTTTGGCTTCAATGGACCCGCCAGCTGGTCGGGTGTCACTTTAGTTTTTAGGACTCGGGCTGGAAAGTGAAGTCTGTGACCAAAAACGTCTGCACGATGCGGTTGTGCTTTTATCCACTACAGCCAATTATGATTGTTATGACAAGACATCACTGCCATTTGGTTACATAACGGATCCTTTGCAGAAGCTTTTCGGCTCCCGTCTGCTGCCAGATTCCACACAGATTGGTCTGAAGCATCCATGCACGCTTTCCTTTGCTCTGCTCTCCTGCATGCTGTTACACTGGTCTGTATGCAAAAACCAGAGCATGAGTGACATAGGCACAGAAAGGTCTACCTAGGCCCCAGGCGGCGGCGGCAGCCATACGAGCCATCTTGGCTTGGGTTTCCTCGCTGACCAGCGTCCACTCCTCACAGCATTGCTGGTGCAGCTGACCCCTGCAGAGAAAGACCAGGATGTTCAGACACCAGAAGACAGGACTGAGGTTGGAACAGCTACGGCCTGGGGGCCACATGTCAAACTATTGAATCTGGAATGACTGATATCGACGACCCTTATGAATGTTGGGATTTGCCTGTAATTCTGCCGTCTCCCCATAAAGGTGCACTGCAAATACATTGACCTTTGTTTAGATGCAATAGGTGATTCAGCTTTCATTTATGTGGTGCTGAAAGATGTGTTGTTTTTCCGATGCGCGTGTGTTTTTTGAGTCAGACGGGCATTTTTCCCCATCATTCCAACACCACACGAACGCAGCATTTCTCTATCACCCTAGCAAATGGTTCTAAAATGAGAAAACAAAACAAAAAAATCCATAATGTTCCGTTTTAAAAACACATAAATAATCAAACTTAAAGCATGTTTTAGTCCAAATTCCATGTTTTCTCTGTCTCTTATGAGGTGGGTTACAAAACACTCCACACATCTCCTGTTCAGCCTTCCTGTTAAAGTTTAGAACTCTTTGTGGCCCACAAGTGGAAAAAGAAAATGCCCACCCACGGGTTAGAACCATCACACTGACTTAGAAATCTCTGCACCGGCTCCCAGTCCGCTTTAGGATGGCTTTAAGGATTCTTTTATTAGTGTTTATTTCAGAACTTCTTCTATCCTCCCAGAGTCTTCAGGGTCCACAGGTGGAGATCTACTGGAGGTGGACGGCCTGTGTCCACCCGTGAGGGCAGCTGGGACGAAGGCTTTAAGGAAAAGTACCTCAAAATACAGTTTGACTGCTAATACTGGGGGGTTGTATGTTCCTTGGTAAGTGGTTGGACATTAAAAACGGGTTTGCACGTCCAAGGGTTTCTGTCAAATCCTCCTCTCGTATTGAAGTCATCCATAGCTCCGGATACATCCTACGGTTGAGATTTCTTCAATGAACTCCACACAAGGATGAGGACATCTAAAGTCTGCTTCCTTTCTAGCACATGTAACCTTAAAGTGTCTGAAAGTTTACATTCGGAGCATTTTCATAGTAAATGTCAGGAAACTTCCACCACCATGAATCTGTTTGTTCCGCCAGCGGGAGAGAGGGGACTTTGCCGACTTTGTTACTGGAATTGGATCCGGTGAGCAGAGAAACTGGACGGACAGGTGCCTGATTGAGAACCCAGGTAGCCTCAAGACTTCCAGGAAAATATGGAAAATGTGGACGGCTTCTTTTAGCAAACCAAGGAAAACCTGACCACAGGCTGTCAAAAGATCTCTAGATTTCTAAGAACCTCACAAAGCATCGCGTTTGACCGTGAACCACCGCCTCTTCCTTTGCTGGATCGATAAAGAGAGGAGCTGTGGAATATCAGTGAATAAACAGTTTTTGGCTGAAGTTCGATGTCCAGACCAGACATACGATTATATCATTTCCCTGCACATGCAAAGACACTGCTCTGCTTCAGCTGGAATCATTCTTCACTAAATGACTCAACGTTCTAATGAGGTGAATCACGGGGGGAACAACAACGACACACGGGCGGAGGTTATATAAGCGGAGCAGCATCTGATTTGGTCATAAAGCTAAAAGTGTGCGAGCATCTTTCTGTTTGAGAGGGGACTGCTCTGTTCATCATATTACCCAGAGGAAAGTTTGCAATCCTCTGCACGTTTTTGTCAGATAAAAGGACGGCAGAACTGAAGAACTGACGACCAACCATTCTCCCAGGGCCTCCAGGCAGCGCATTCTGCCCAGAATGAGCTCTGGATCCTCCTTGTTCATGTCGATCTTCTTGTCGTAAGCCAAAAGAGCGTCTTCCCACTCGTGAAGCTTCTCATACCAGGTGGCTTGGATTTCCTATCAGGGACAGACGGAGACAAATATAACTGCTGCTTCGTGCCTTTACATCAGGACCGCTGTTCACAATCAGGAAAAAGAAATAAACAGACCACAAACGTTGAAACCTATGTTCGCCAGAAACATCTGATCACGTTTACCGGCGTCGCCCACTCACTGATCACTCCAGTGTTTGAATAATTACTGAGGAACGTGTTTAACTGGAGTGACTCTGCAGGTTTTAAATAGAAGATACATAAAACAAAAGCGCCAAGCTCTTCTCCAGTTATATATAGTGCAAAGAGACACAACCTAAAAACAAAGATTAAAAACCTTTAAACTTTACAGAAATGTTAGGTAGCTATAGATCTAGATTCATTTTTTATGTGAGAAGAATTAACAGAAGAATAAAACTCTTTAATCGGAGGCTAAACAAAAGTACCAAAACCTTTCGGGGTCGCAGGCATGTGGGCGACACGGGAAATGAGTCACCAACACATTTTTAATAAAATTACAACAACAAACCTCATAAAAGAGACAAAGTAGTATAGAGTCAGATATAAATAAAACCCTCATAGCTGGTAACTTGACCCCTCCCACACAGCAGTCAGGCTCACTAACGGATTTTGCAGAAGTGGAGGAAGATGTTCTTTCCTCTGCAAAATGAAGCTTTTTCCTGAATATTTGGATCAGAAACAAGTGATTTTGATCAAAAATGTAACTAACCAAATTCAAACTGAAGTCTCAGACTCGCATGTCTGCATCTCTGACGTCTAATGACCAGCGTGCAGCGCCATAAGCCGTGTCCGTTATGTGCAGGCCCTCAGAATGTTAACACTCACTGTAACCTCAGAAAAGCCTCATTACTTCTATTAGACACAGACACGGAATATATTATTTGGACGAATGTGGTTGTTTTCTGACACGCGGTCAGCCAAATGGAGCTAAAATCTCAAAGGCACCTTAAAGAACTGCAATCATCATTAAAGAGACCTGAGGAATATATTTGTTGGCAGAAGTGATTAGAATTACAGAAAAGACCCAGCGGACACAGATAAACATGGAATGAAAAATCCAGTTTGACAAAAGTCGTCTTTTTGCCTCCCCTGACCCCCCCACGTCTGTGTAAACGAGGGCTTTTCCAGATATGAGAATGTGTTGTGTAGTCTATGATCATACAAACGTGTTACCATACTTTGTGTGCCCTATATTTTACTGGATGTCTTTATTACTGAACCGCCGTATAAAAACAATGACCCTGGGACCCAGAAGGCCTTTAAGACGGGAACAAAGTGGTTCTGAAAGAACCGCAGATGGCCGTGAGGTCCAGCCAAGCTCCAGTCCCGGTGGCAGACTCGGTTTCTAAAGAGGTTTTCAGGTCCAAGAGTTTGATTGGGATCTAGAAAAAAGCTTAGTTTATGGTTGGAGGGAAAAACGTGGCTCACCAGCTCCCCAAAATGCTTCATGGCGTATTCCAGCACTCCTGACGCCGCCTCCGGCTGCTGCAGTTTATTGTTGATGCTGTAAAATACGACAAAGTTTAACAGTTTAACCCTTTTGGAATTAAAACAGAGCCTTTGCAGCAAAATCCTCCAAAACAAAAGCTTTAATTGATGTAATAATGCATGAATGAGAAGGAAACGGTGACAAACGTGGTTATTTTGGACGATACTAAGTGGAGGTCAACGGGGGAGTCTTCCAGGGACAGGAGACCTCTTCTTTACTGCAGACCCAGGAAACCTTTTGTCACGGGAGTCCTACAGCTAATTCTATGAATTCAACTATTGTCTTATTCCTGTAATCATGTTTTGTTCTTTTCCTTGTAAGACATGATTAAGTTTTTATGGAATTGTGTGCGACTGACTGACAAAAAGAAAGGTTCAGCATGAAAATCAAAGGAAAAGACAAAACTATAAATCCATAGATATATGATCATGTCTAGTTAAGACACTAATGTCCTAAATTCATTAAAAAACAGCTAAAAGAAACGATGCCATCTACTGAACATTAGAATTGATGGATGCAAATATGTCCATAAATGGACATATTTGCACATATACACACACTACACACCTTTAAATGTAATGATAGACATAGTTTTTATTGCTTAGAGAAGTAAACGTCTGTAATCCCACCGTATTATACTTAACTTTTTTTTTTACACGGTTGCCATGATGTGACTGTAATGTGGCCATCCTAACTGGTAAAAAAATAAAGATCAATGAAGATGATATTTAAATTTTGAAAAGACCAAAGAAGCTTCTGTCAGTCCTAAAAGTGACCCTCAATAATGGTTTAAGGGTTTTACTGGTTACAGTTTATGTTCAATCAAAAGTCAGCTGAACAGGGGAGCTTTTGATTGCACAAAACTGTATTTTATGTGATGACAGTGATGCTTTAAAGGTGATGCTGACAGTAGCAGGGGTATCTTTGGTTTCCTCGCACTTTCTCAACAGAAGAAAGGAGAAACCTTGAAACGTCCTGTGGGGGTGTTTAGCATTAAAGCAAAGAACTTCTGTGCTTTCACGATGGGTCTGAACATATTTGTTAAGGCTCCATAATTCACCCTGGAGTCAGCTTTACTACTCATCTGTCCAGATATCCCATCTGGAAAAAAAAAACACGAGCCACAAGTCTATTCGATTCCTTTCAATGAGAAGGCTGCGCGCGTCCGCTGCCAGTGCATCTGTAAAAAGTAGAGTTTGAGGAGCGCTGGTATGAACAGAGGTTCCTGAAGGCAGCGGGAAAAGCTGATAAAAAAGATCTTTCAGAAAATATGGCAGAAACCTGTGAAAGCTGAGGGACCTGCTGCGCATGCTGACAGGTTGAAGACATAATTGAAGAGATTCCCCAAAGCTGGAGTCTGAATGCAAAAGGAACATACGGACTTCAGCTGAAACCACTAAAACGTACAGAAACCTCTGAACGAGGCCGTCCTCCTATATCCATCCACAGCGGGCTGAGATGCTGCACGGCGGCTTGTCTTTGGTCCTGGACTGGAGGACCAGATCCTTCTCCCTATTCTACTTTCTGACTGCAGGGAAAACTGAACATGTCATCTTCACCAAATGTCACACACACGCCACCAGCGTAAGCCTACAACCACAACCAAATATTTGTTGACCTTTGACCTCGGCAAGAAGCCACCATTTCAAAAAAATAACAACACAAAATAAATCAACTTTTGTACCTCAGAATTCTATGGTCTGCCAACTCCTCGAAAAAATGTTGGAAATAAAGTTTTTAGAGTTTTAACGGCAAAGTTTCTCTGTTTCTCACTCATTTTATTCCTGAATTTTGTGAAAATTGCATACATGAATTGTTGGCTCTAGCTCAACAAAACAATAACATATAACAATAAAATAATAGGAATTTGGGCCTGTTTAACAAAAAACCTCAGTTGCCTGGGAAAACCAAAAGTTGGCTTTTTCCAAATCTTCCAAAAAAGAGATTGACCTGTTTGTCACCTCCAGTCGACCAAAAATACAATGGTTGCTATGGAGATAAAACCAACACAGAGGCAGCCATTTTTTTAAATGAATTTGTCCCGTTGAGGTCTGAACAGGGTGGCAGAAGGACAGAGCGCGGGGCGTGTAGCCGCCGCTCAGTCAGCGAGAACAGGTCAAAGGGTCTTGATGGGGCGGGTAGCGCCTGCGGGCCAAACAACCATTACTAAAGAAGCACGTCTCACCTGGTTTTGTTTAGACACGCACATTAACAGTTATGAGGGAAAAAAGGATGAAGATGGTGCTTTGAGCTTCAGGTAACGCTTTCTTTTAAAGTCCAGTACTTACAGTGTACTTAAGTGGTATTTACAAGGTACTTATTGTGTAACTACAGGGTACTTACAGGGTATTTACATGGTACTTTTTATATTTACTGGGTACCCACAAGGCACTTTATTTGTACTTACCTTGTTCTTACATGTGGTAAGTACCACAAAAGTCACCTTTGCATAACATGTAAATACCCAGTAAGTATATTATAAATACCCAGTATGTACCACATAAGAATGAACCAAACAGTCCCACATAAATACACAGCAAGTACCCTGAAAGTACCCAGTAGTTACACAATAAGTACCTTGTAAATACCACTTAAGTACACTGTACTGTACTGTAAAAGAAAGCGTTACCGAGTTTCATTCTTATTGCTGCCTTTAGTAGAAAGAAATTTATTTAGAGCTAATCTTTTGATCCGGCAGACAAACCAAAACCATTCTTTGTCCCAAACGGCAAATGACGGCGTTCTTAAGGTGCTGGAGACAAAAACAAAGAAAACATCAGACATGATGGAACTGAAGACGGAAAAAACATCAAAAGTTTGAGTAAATACTGAAGAAAATGAGCTCAAAACTTTTTCCACAACTCTTACAGAGCATGCTAGGGTGCCACGCACCAATGTCGAACCCAATTAAATAACTATCCCCAAAGGCCAACATACACAACCCCAACCATTATGAATAACACTGTTGATCTGACAATGGTATGTGTGTACGCTTGATCACTTCAATTGGGCTTTTAAACGACTCTCTAATGTGAAATAATCAACTTTCAAACATCGCATTAACAAAGAAATGAAGGGTTTCCATCTCCCAGATGTGGTTTTATCGGAACAGGAGGCTCTGCTGCAGACACGGGACGTTTCACTGCCCCTCCACTTCAGACATGAGGCTACCAGCTCAGAGCTCTAAGCACATCCAGATGCTAAGAACCAAAATGAAAACTTACTGACACAAACCTCTCATTTTCCTACACTTACTCGTTTCATTCTCTGTTTTTTGTTGGTCCTCAGTTCCAAAGAGAAAAAAGCCGAAGTAGACGACCTTTTCAGTCGCCGGTTCTTGGATTTTGGTTTGAAATTAATCTGACTTTGAGGCTGCATGGTGACTCACTAAAAACATGACTAGAGTTACCTCTTTTATGCGTTTCTATGGTTGACCTGAACTTTAGCACCACTTTGACGGCAGCCGGACATAAATCCAGCGGTTCTGCTGTGTGACTGATGAGAAGTTTCCATTAGCAGACAGTTAAACAGGAGATCTGTGTGTCTGGATTGCTGCCCTCTCCTCATAGATTCTCTAAAATGCGTTTGATTGAGCAGGTTAAGCCTCAAACTGCTTTGAAAAGTCGCTGTTTTCTTTAAATATGACGTAAAGTTGAATGGTTGGTCGGAGTGAGTTTGCAGGATTAGTGTTTTGGCGTGCCACAAAATAAGGTGGAAGGCAGAAAGTATTCACTTTATAACCAAACAGTCGGTGGATGAACAAAGTCTTATTTTAAAAACGATGGAACCTTTATTTGCATATGGCATTAATATGTTTTCCCTTTTCCTGAAAACACGTCAGCAGCTCAAAACAGGGACTTCAGGCCAGGAGGTCAGCAGAACAGAGAAATTCAGCACCATGCCTGATGTTCTGTGGATCTCTTGAAGACGGACCGGTTCGGTTCTACTCTGGTTCTAATGAAGCGAGTCCTGGAAATGGTGTGAACAAAGGATTTGAGACGTGCATCTGTGAAACAACAGATTTCTATATTCAAACAAACTTTTATTACATTTACTTCACCTCAATATTATTCATATAGCCCAATATTACAACAATAGTTGTCTCAATGGGCTTCATACCGGTAACTGTGTAACAACATGAAGTCAGTCCTAAAGTACAATAGGTAATTGCTAAACCAAACTAAAATGGGCATCCCTGCTCCTCAGACCATCCTTCTCAGTTGCATCTGTAAATGTTGGTTCAGCTGGTTTTTGTTTGGTGATACAAAGGATTCATCTCCTTATGTCTGAAAAGGAACGAGGCCTCTATATGGAATAGGTCTCCATCTGGGCTCCCACGCTGGGTTTAGAGAAGTCCGTCTTACACTGGATATGGAGTTTGCTGGAACAACAGACCCAAGCGGTGAGAGTCGACAATCACCTCTCCTCCATACGTGTCCTCAGCTCACTCATGAGGTGCCTGTCCACCTACGACTGTACTTCTGGGCAAAGGTCCAGCGTAAACCTAAAGTTTGCTGACAACACCATCCTAGGCCTAAACACCATCCTAGGCCTCATCACCATCCTAGACCTCATCACCATCCTTGGCCTCATCCCTATCCTAGGCCTCATCACCATCCTAGGCCTCATCACCATCCTAGGCCTAAACACCATCCTAGGCCTCATCGCCATCCTAGACCTCATCACCCAGTGACGTGCGCTGAGGTTAATGGCTGGTGAGGCACTGACGTCATCAGTCATATTTACAAACATATGAACCATACTGAGTAACTTATTCACCATTTGATTGACAACAGTTAACGTGTTTTGTTTAAAATATAATTTCAACATGTTTTTTTTTTCCATATACAGTGATCCCTTGCTATAACACGGTTTACTTTTCACGGTTTCGGTACTTCACGGATTTGCATCGTGCATTGTGTTCTGCATTCTGATTGGCTAAAAAATCACTCCGCTTCTTCTCTACCTGTGCGTCAATAACGTTGCAGTTTAATATGTGCACGTACGTAAAACAGCAAATTCTCTTGATGGTGGCATGTCAGTGTATAAGGATCTTTTTGCAAAGCAGAAAAAAGAGCGACAACAACTGCCTATCACTGTGTTCTTCTCCCGAACAAACACACCTGCACCGCGGCTTCAGAAGTCAGGATGCAGCGGCTGCAACACCTGAGTCACTATTTGTCCCAATGTACTTTGCATTTTTTTCATAATAATTTTACATTTTCTCCCGTTTCATCTAATCACTCGGGTCGCGGTGGGCGGGGCTAATCTCCGCGATTTCAAGCCTTCTGCTCACATTGATTATTAAAAATTATTATTTGACAGTACAGTACAGAAGTTATTTGTCTAAAAAACGTTTCTAAAGCAACAAACGTTATTATCATCTTACCTTTACTTGTAAATAAAGTCCATAAGCCGCTCCTTCTGAAGAAAATGACTTGCCGCTTGCTATCACTTCAATTACTTTTTAGTGTCATAATCTCAGGGCTCACCAGCGCCCCCTAACATGAGGCACGAGAACTTCTGGCCTCACCCAGCGGCTTTTTGGCCGGCGTTTAGCGCTCAGCACAAGAAACACGTCCCTCACATACAGTTATTTATCAAAACAAACACTGTACATCATATACATCTGCTAAATTATGTAAACTCAGCTCATATAGTACAAGTGATTGAACCGACATACAGAGAGACAGCAGTACCGTCTGACTGCATAGGTATTGCGCAATCCAAGGTGAGGCTCAGCGGGCTGGTGCCTCATCGCACGTCACTTCTTAGTATCTGAACGGCAAATGCGGAAATTCAGCGATTTTGAAAAGAAAAAACACCCAAAAATGGTACATTTAAATGGAAAATGACTGCAAAGCACAAATTACTGATTAAATATAATAAATGAATTTACTTTTTCTCTTTTCTTCCCATAATGACAGGTGAGGCACAGCCTCACCTGCCTCCCCTGACTGCACGTCACTGTCATCACCATCCTAGACCTCATCACCATCCTAGGCCTCATCACCACCCTAGGCCTCATCACCACCCTAGGCCTCATCACCATCCTAGGCCTCATCACTATCCTAGGCCTCATAATTATCCTAGGCCTAAACACTATCCTAGGCCTCATCGCCATCCTAGACCTCATCACCATCCTAGGCCTCATAACTATCCTAGGCCTAAACACTATCCTAGGCCTCATCACCACCCTAGGCCTCATCACCATCCTAGGCCTCATCACTATCCTAGGCCTCATAATTATCCTAGGCCTAAACACTATCCTAGGCCTCATCGCCATCCTAGACCTCATCACCATCCTAGGCCTCATAACTATCCTAGGCCTAAACACTATCCTAGGCCTCATCGCCATCCTAGGCCTCATCGCCATCCTAGGCCTCATAATTATCCTAGGCCTAAACACTATCCTAGGCCTCATCGCCATCCTAGGCCTCATCACCATCCTAGGCCTCATAACTATCCTAGGCCTAAACACTATCCTAGGCCTCATCGCCATCCTAGGCCTCATCGCCATCCTAGACCTCATCGCCATCCTAGACCTCATCGCCATCCTAGACCTCATCACCATCCTAGGCCTCATAACTATCCTAGGCCTAAACACTATCCTAGGCCTCATCGCCATCCTAGGCCTCATCGCCATCCTAGGCCTCATTACCATCCTAGGCCTCATAACTATCCTAGGCCTAAACACTATCCTAGGCCTCATCACCAATGTCGAGAACGCCTACAGAGATGAGGTGACATCAATGACCAGCTAGTGTCAGGAAAAGAACCTCTCTCTTAATTTCAGCAAAACTAAGGAGATGATTGTGGACTTCAGAATCTACCCAACAACGCAGAGGTGGAGCAGGTGAGCAGCTTTACATTCCTCAGTGTACATAATCACCGAGGATTTGCTCTGGACTCTTAAATTCAGACACTGTGGTAAAAAAGGGAGACTCCACTTCCTGAGGAAGTTTGGTCTGATCACCGACATCCTCAGGAACTTCAGCAGGAGCCCTGTCGAGTGCCTTCTGACGGGCTGAATCAGGGTGTGGAACCATAAGCACTCCAGAAAGTGGTGCAAACGGCAGAGGACACCAAGGGCAGCAGCCTTCCATCCATTCAGGACATTTACCACAGAGTAGGACCCACAGCATCACGACGACCGCACTCATCCAGGTGTAGGACTTTTTGGTCCCCAAAGCTAGCAGACTGTTGAACTCCTGGTAGAACCTTCAATGATCAAGTCTGGATATGTGCAATAACCCAAACCCAACCTTTATTTTTTATTCTACCAGCACCTTATACTCTAACCCCTTTTCTTTTTGAAAAGTACTACTATGCATGCTACGAGTACTGCTGATTATATTTAGTGAGTCAAACGGTTCTTCTCATTCATTTTCATGGCATCGTTGACCTTGAGTTGATTCTGCATATGACATATAAAGCTTCATTCATTTACGCTGGAGCCTCCACTGAACTTCAGGCTGGTGCTGACAGCAGACACCACCTGGCCTCCATCCCTGCTTCAGCCTCCAGACCTCTGTAAGCCTTCCAGGGAGCAACGTCTGCAGCCCTCTGAGCTGGGGGATGCAGCACTGCATACCGCCTCCCTCATTACGGAAAAATATGGAACAGTTTATTTGGACCCGACACGTGACCGCACTGCTGGAAAACCTAAACTATTTTAATCTAAACAGCAGCTCAACAGTTTGCTTTAGATGTAAAAGATAAAAAAATACCAATAAACTCACCTTCTTCTAGGTCATACTGTGCAGGTTCTGCCGTTTCCTTTCCACTTGGATGGTAATAATTCCAGCATATGAGTTAAATACAGTAAGTTCTGTAATACTCCCTCTTAGAAAACATTACTTGCATTAACTATCCTAAACAAAATACTCGAATCCTTAACAGAAATGTTGAAAACTTTAGATTGCTGAGAAGATGTGTGAGCTGAAGTTACAGCAGAAAAATAAAGATCTGGAATGTTCCTTGATTAAAGAATCTATTGATTGGATAGTTTTAGCTTTTTGTTTAGAAAGCTAAATTGATTAAAAAGCACCGACTTCTGCTCCTCGAAAGTAAAAAACCTTTTTTTGGTCACATGTACAGGATCCAAAAACACCTGAACACAGAACACCTCCCTTTTGGCATTTATTGAAGACTGATGGGTACTCCCATTAGCACAGCGGGGA
Source organism: Oryzias curvinotus (assembly GCA_023969325.1). Taxonomy (NCBI): domain Eukaryota; kingdom Metazoa; phylum Chordata; class Actinopteri; order Beloniformes; family Adrianichthyidae; genus Oryzias; species Oryzias curvinotus. Next base: position 34,302,330 of record CM043712.1, on the reverse strand, counting down.
CAATCAAACCCTTGGGGGGTAAGATGTCCTTCAGGGAAAAGGAAAGAATCCGTTCAATGAAATATGTCGGCTGTCTGAGAAGGTCATTTAACCATGGGGGTGCACACCTCTAATGTGGAGGGAAAAGACTGGTGCGGCAGCGTTATTGGGTAAAAAGAATTTGAAGAAGCCGTTTCTGGGAAAAACAGTGTGATGCCGAGGCATTAAACAAGATGCAACTGCCCATTTGTGAGGCAGCACTGGGCCCAACCAAAGGAGGCCTCTGAAAGCGGCGTGACGCAGACGGCAGTTAAAGCTCCGACAGAACCGGAGGATCCAATTATCCTGTTTTCCAAAACACATCAAGTCCCTGAAGTGAAATCTGGGGAAAGGTTAATGAGTGATGGCTGTTACATTCACCAAAAAGAGGGATTTTGAAAGGCAGAGGACCTTTCCTTTGATCACGAACAAAACAAACCAAAACAGGAGGTTCAGTGAAAACCACAGCTACCATTAGGCCGCAAAGGAATCGTTATCGCAATATCAAGCTGTGTAATATACATATCGCAGAAGACGGGGAAAAATTGCGATAAATGTGTTAAAATAATCTCATGGCAGCTTGAAGTCTTTAACGAATCAAATAAATCCATTGATGCATTTGACCAATCGGATGGACGCCTTTTTATGTTAGATGTTCTTCTCCTACTTAGATGTTGGTCATTTGGAATGTCATTTTTAAACAGTGAAATAGAAATGATGTTTTTGGTTGTTTTAAGATGTGTTCAAATACCGCAAGTTATATCGCCATCGCAATATTAATCACTAATATCGCAAGTTTTCCTCATATCGTGCAGCCCTAGTTACCACGTCAGCAAACCCTCTCTGAGCCAGTTTTCTGGTGAGCAACTTTGTGAACCCTCTGCATCTCCGATGGCAAATTTGAAATGGAAGAACTGGAAGTTCACAGAAATAAAAGAAAAATTCGACTAGATTTTGTTCAGGAAATTCAAACACTTCCAATACCAACAACACCTTTATCATGCAACAGTTTTCCTGCGTTCTCAGAGCCCCTTTGTAAATAATCATAAAAGTATAAACACGGTGGTGCAGTGGTTAGCGCTCTTGCCTCACAGCGAAAAGGCCCCGGTTCAAGTCCCGGTGTAGGTACAATAACCGTTCGGCCTGGAACTACCGTTCGGGGTCCTGGGACAAATTGGCTGCACGTTGGTCCGATGACGTGTCTGATCGTGATTGGTCTGGACAAATAAGCATACTACCATAGAAGAAGATATTGTGAAGTCTGTAGTAATCAAACAGAGCTCCGACATAGAGCGAGATTGTCTTCTAAACGTGCCTTTATTATTGTTATGATTATTATTGAATGCATGTTCACTTACAGTTTTTTAATCCATGAGCCCAGTGCTTTGTTATTGGCACAACATTTAGCCGTGCTAACAACATTTTCAGCCACGGCTGACTTAAACTGGTAGAACAAGCGGATTATCAGATACAATTTATGAGGGAAAATAACTTTAGGTTACAAAAAGGAAAATGAAATGAAAATTTGTAGAGCCCAAGCAGATCTCGACGTTACGTAGTTTGTTCTAGTGGGGTTACCGTAGCGTTACGTTACCTTCAGTTGAAAGGACCCCGAACGGTAGTTCCAGGCCGAACGGTTATGGTACCTACACGGCTGAGGGACCTGAACCAGAACATCGATGGGGGACCTTTCTGTGTGGAGTTTGCATGTTCTCCCCGTGCATGTGGGGGGTTTCTCCGGCTTCCTCCCACCCTCCAAAAACACGCTTCATAGGTTCATTGGTTACTCCAAATTGTCCCTAGGCGTGAATGTGAGAGTGCGTGGGTGGCCCTGCACCAGACTGGTGACCTGTCCCCTGCCTTCGCCCGTAAGGGGCCGGGACAGGCTCCCGTGACCCCGAAAGGGAACAAACGGATTAGAAGATGAGTGAGGGATGCTCACGCTGAGACCCAGGATGGTTGTGGGCCGAACAGGACCAGAGCTGTGGTCTATTCTAAACCAACAGAGAGGGAGGCTGGACGCCGGTGTGCTGAATGAACTGCTGCAGAGAATGAGTTTGGTCAGACCGTTTTCCACTGACGAATGCGTGAAGTCATAAACAGATGGAGTCTATGATTTTATCAGAGTAAAACATATTAGAGGCTGCTCCAGAATGAGCGTGAAGGCAGCCCGGCATCTTGAGCTCGTATAAAAAAGACAAATGGCTCGTTACTCCCATGTGTGTCTTACAAATCAAACAAATACAGGAAACCAAAAACACATGGGAGCATTTAAAGATGGCTGCAGAAAATACTGCTAAGAATACAAAGAAATTGTGAAGTGCTGAGCAATTCTAGAAAGCGTCCAGCGGAGACAAAAGAAGGCCTGTGCATCCAAATAATTCCTGCCTGGCAAATCAAAGCCATGAACGACGGTTACGCAATTGTTTGAAATTTGAAAAACAGTCATTTTTACAGTGTTTTCTAAGCCTGCGGCTCCCAACATGCAGAGATGATGAATATGAATGCAGAACTTAAGCTTTTCCTCATTTGTTTATCGGACCAAGTGAGAAGAAGAGAAGAACATCTGCCAAACGTTTGGAGAAACTGAGCTCTTTCCACAAACAAGGCCATTCTGGTGGCTTGTGATTATGTCATTTTACACCAGATAAGAGTTTAAAGATTTTCCTTTGGTTCCTGTTTGAACATCCAATCAGTTGCTAGGGAACACCCACAACATTGCCGAGCTTTGGATGGAAATGAATTTGACAGTAATTACATTCAAGTCCCACTCCAATCATCTTCTGATCTGTTGTCAAAGCGCTCTCAGTGGTCTTTTCACGATGAAGATGCCGTTTTTAGCTGAAATCCTAAATCCTGTCGTTTTCTGGGACATAGTTTCTGCAGAGCGGCAGGAGTTCCTCAGAAATTCACCTGTTGAGTTGTGGGCGGGACCTTCGTCCATCTGTTCACATTCTCTCCCGCTAGCTTACAGCCCCCCCACACCCCCAAACTAACATTAGTGGTTGTATTTATTTATTTAATACAGGGACAGTGCATATTAAGAAACCTTCCTGTCAATATGTCAGAGTTAGCCAAAGGGCTATTTTTCCTCTGCAGTCCCTAGGTATATGTTAAAATCACCCACAAAGATCAAAATAAAACATACGTACATATATTAAACCATACATTCAGTAAAATTGAGCTTTCTAAAGGTCAGCTGAATAATTTCCCGTTTGTGAACAAAGCAATGTGGGAAAACACCTGAACATCTGCCAGAGAGGGTAGCAATAACTGCAACACACAACCTGCAGTTAGGAGGGACTCTACACTTTTCCTAACAAGCAACGAGGTTACAGGAGAAATGGGTTCGCCCCGGGGACGAAAGCAAAATCTGTCATTAAGGTGATCGCTTCAGTGCGGCAGGAGACCAGGAAACTACCAGCAGCTGTTCTTCAGAACCAGCTCTCTGCAGAACTCCACATGAACATTCAGACGGTCGGCCTCCTGACTCCAGGTCCTTTTCCCGACTCCTCATGGAGTCATGACGGCCTGGAAACGTTAAACACCTGACAAAGCAGAGGGAGGCGTGGCCTAAGCCCTTCCTGAGTGAGTGCATGGCAGATTAAGGATGACGTAGTGAGGGGAAAATGATCTCCGCCCACACGCTTGGAGAGGGTCAGCGCGGTGAACAGGGTGCACCAGTGAAAAGGGGGAGGATCCACATGCAGAATACTTAAGACCCCCAGACGGAGGAGGACTTCTCAGAGGAACCAGGACAGAGCTTGGCTTGTCAGAAGGAGAACTTCACAGCAGCTGGCCAACACTTCTGTCACTTCTAGACTTAGGTAGTTAGAACTAAAAGCTGTCCTCTAAAATGACCAAAAGAAATGTGAGCTTGGTGGTTTTGGGGGTTGCTCTGCTCCTGTTAGCAGAGACACGGGCCCAGAGTCCCAGGAAGAAGCTGACGCCTCCCAAGCCTCCCAAAGGTCAGTGCTGCGATGAGGTGCGCTCGCTGAAAGTTCAGGTGGCCAATCTCACCAGCATCCTGGAAGAGCTGAGCCGCAAGCAGGAAACAGACCTGCGGAATGTGGTGAGGCAGATAATGGACCTGGACCAGCAGAACCAGCAACAAGAAGCTCGGGTCACAGAGGCGGAGAGCCGGTACTCGGAGATCAACAACCGCGTGGAGATCATGCAGCTGCAGAATCTGCAGTCCGTCACCCAGACGTCTTCAGGTGAGCGTTAGCAGCTGGAAAAACCCGCTCAGAACTTTGGCCTTTTTGCCGTATTTGCATATTGAACATTAAAAAGATCAGGGGGTCACTTTTGCTTCTTAAATGATCATTCAAAAGAGTTCAGAGTTTTTAGTTAATTTTATCCACAGTCAGGTTAGTCCAGTAGACTAGTTAGCAGTGGAGACGGTGGTGATTACAGTCTGCTACAGGCTGTGAGCAGCGATCATTTGGAGCCACAGAGTCCCGCCCATAACACGCTCCACCAAAGTCCTTTTTTTCTCTGCTCGACCCCAACAATCAGCTCGGGCTGCTGCTGCGGCGACTAAACAACTTAAAGCTCAGCCCCGTGGCTTCGGGAAATCTGCATTTATGAGTGAAGATCCAGAGAACAATTGATCTTCTCAGACATCACTAGATCACAGATGGAAAGGACAGGAAGCGGGTCAAAGGTTAAAGGAGGAGGCAGATTTCCACAGCCCATCTCCAGCTTAGTGACCCATCGTGACCTGACTAAACTGCTGATGGGATTTACACCCTGTGACCAGGGTAAAGAAGTGAACCGTGCAGAAACTTAAATTAGTTTGGTTCTGCTAAGACGTTTTTCACCAGAACTTCAATGTCAAGTTTACATCTGTAAAGTGAATCAGACATTCAGAAAGAAGCATTTCACAGCAGACATCCACAGAAACTACTCATAAAACATAATCCAACATTCATTTTTATTTTCCCCAGATGCCATATACGACTGTGCGTCCCTCTCCAGCAGGAACTATAAGATCTCTGGCATGTACAAGCTGCCTAAAGACGAGCTTCTGGGCACGCCGCAGCTCAGCGTAAGTCAACCTGGAATCTCGTGACCGAGCCAACGTGATTCCTTTGTTTGGCAGAACGCGGAAAGCCTTGCCTCACTCATCCAGCAGCTTCCTGTTTCCCTTCGATAACACCCGTCTGTCACTTCAGGTCTTCTGTGACATGGAGACGAATGGAGGTGGCTGGACACTGATCCAGCGGCGCAAAATCGGACTGCTGTCCTTCAACCGGGACTGGAAGCATTACAAAAGTGGATTTGGATCCATTGAAGGAGACTTCTGGCTCGGCAACGACCACATCGTGCGGCTCACGAAGCAGCCCACGGTGCTCAGGATTGAGATGGAGGTAAGTGTTGGAGCCACAGGCTTCAGCTGGAACACCAGCCACTTCAAAGCCACATACATTTGTTTTAAGAAGGACGATGTTAATGCACGTAGCCTTCACACGAAGCGTCTATAAAACACCTTTACATGTGTTCATGCAGGACTGGGAGGGACAGACGCGTTATGCCGAGTACGGCCTCTTCAACATGGCCAATGAGCTCAACAGCTACAAGCTCTTCATCGCCAACTACAGCGGAAACGCTGGAGACTCCCTGCGCTACCACAACAACACCAACTTCAGCACCATCAACAGGGACAATGACAAATGTGTGGATAACTGTGCAGCCCTGCGCAAAGGTGAACCCCCACAAAAGCCCCGCCCACATATTCAAACCAACTGCACATGTTCCACGTTGGCAGTAAATCTCTTTCCCTCTTTCAGGTGGTTACTGGTACAACTGCTGCACCGACTCCAACCTGAACGGTATGTTTTACCGCAAGGGCGACCACGAAAAGAAAACAGATGGGATCACTTGGTACGCCTGGCACGGCCCCAACTACTCCCTGAAGAGAGTGGAGATGAAGATCCGGCCCGCGAGCTTCCATCCATAGAGCGGAGCGTTCTGGTACTCAAACTTCTAAATGTAAAGAAATCTCACGAATGCCTTGTCGACGGTTCGTCTTTAGCACCAAAGGTGTGGATTGCAACTGGCGGGTTGAACTTGGATGAATGTGCTGTGCTTTTGCAGTGTTTGTAAATTGTAGTTCATTTTGTGTATTTATCAGTAAAGAATTTTTATTTTTTAGAGCTTTAATAGATCATTTTTTCATTAAAGATGTCCTTCATAGACTACTGGATTTAGATTCTTCAACAGAGCACAGGTCCATCAGGCTTCATTCAACTACAAATGATTAAAACTGATTAGAACTCAAAGGAAATCTTCAGTTGAAACGGTCAAACACTAAGGCACTTAACATCCTTTACAAAATGCAAGTTTGTTTGTTTTTGAGGGGAGAAAACAATGACATTTATGATGAAAATGTGTAATTTGTAAAATGTGTACAGCTCTTGATATGTTAAATAAAGCTATTTTTTACATCATTATCCTTTTTCAAACAGGATTAATTTCTGCAAAAATGATTTGAGATAACAATCAAGGTGTTGTGGCAAAACCTTTAAAGGTAAAGACTCAGGTCAAACATAAACGTACCTTGAATAGCACAGGGGGTATGTGAGAGCTGGACTGAACGCGTGTGGCGTCATCCACTGAAACCAGCTCCAACCCAATAAAGTCAAGACAGTCGCCATTTTCTCGCCATATGGAGGCTGCAATGTTGGAGCCGGACGTCGTCAGTAAGCAGCGATCGGTCTGAGTCACTGTTTCTATGGCAACCACTCTGGCCAATCAGGTGTTGGCTTGTTGGAACCACTTGAAACCAGGCTACACCAAATCTGCCAATCAAAAGCTTTGAACGAACGAAGTCTGACTGCCACCAGCTTCGTGTCCTCACAACCAGAGCAGTCAGATCCATCACCGTTTCAAAAGCTGGTGCGGTCAGAAAGGTCGCGTGCACCCAGAAACAGAATGTTGACTTTTACTGTAGAACCACCAAAAGAACAACCAACCAGGATATGGTGGCCAGACTTTGCCCGCTGCACGTCAAAACACCTGACACCGTTTTCCAGGGAACACCAAGTTAGGTCAGCTGAGCTCACTTCGTCATATCCAGTATCAACCCATGAAATGCCCAACCACATACTGAAAGCAACAGATCCCCTACAGTTTAGGTACACACCAGCATCTTTAGAACGTAAAATTACTCTTCAGGAACATTAAAGAAAATATGGATTCCATTAGGAAGAGTTTAGGAGTTAGAAATAAAGTCATTTTGCCAACACATTTAAACCAGCTCTCCAGAAAAATCCAAAGCAGCCCTCCACACGGAGTGTCTTCTGATGCTTCAGCCTTTGCACCGCTTTACCTACGGAGGCCTGAATCTTTTATGGGAAGCCCGGCAGAGGTGAGAACCAGATGGGGATAACGCCAGAGTGTTGGCTCCCATCGTTCATCATCATCATCAAGGCCCCCGAGAAATTGAAAACAGGCCGCACCGACAACACAAGGCCAGACGCTCACAGATGAAAAGAAGGCAAGGCTCCAATTAGATGGCTGGAAAACACATTTCTCTGTGCCATGCCAAACGTCCACAAGAGAAAAAGAAAACGGGATGGAAAAGATGTCAGGAGGTATCACAGGGCGGTAGGGCAGGAGGAAGTGCACGGTCACATTCCTCAGTCTTTATTTGGAGTTTACGGTTGTTCTTCAGCAAAGAGCTTCTGTGTTTCCTACTGAAGCAGAAGCAAAACGACACTGCAGACTATCAGATATGTGCAGGTTTGAGACATTTAAGATATTTGAGCAGGTTGGACGTTGTTCTAACTTCTCTTTGCTCTTCACCTTTCCAAACTTTTCTTGAAATCAGCACAGTGGAGACATTTTTTTGTCTTATTAGGAGCTAGAAATAAGGAAATGATTATTAAAATGGGTCAAAATCATTTTACTCCAGACTCTTGACATAAAAAAAATGTGATTTAAGACTCAAAATCTCAGATTTCAATGTAATTTCAGTTCAATCTTAAGGATCTTTGTTTAAAGTTTAGCCTGTGTTCACATTTTATCTTATTTATCAGTCATTTCCACTTATTACAGTTGTTTTTTGTCACTATAATTAACATAAATAATTAAGTTAACAAAACTCAGGATATACAAACCATTTGCTCAGAACTAGCAAAAAAATCCGTATTAACGGGCTACTTAACATTCACTTGGAAGTCGTTCTAACAGTTTTTTTGTGCTTATTTTTCACACTTTGAATATTTGTGTGGATTTCCATTAATATTGTATAAGTTGATTCGATCAACTGTCCATCACTCTAACGATTTCCCTCTTGAATGAGGGACCTTTTCCTGGTTTTAGGCTGCGTCTTTTTTTGCAGTGCAGCTTTGAACAAACTCATCTCAGGCGGAACATCCTGGAGCACATTTCCCGCTTCAGACGTCCAATCTTCATTTGTGTTCATAAAGCAGCTGAAATTACAATCAAATAGAGCATAAGTTCTGGTGCTGAGGTGAAGCTGTGAGAGGAACCACTGCAGACACCAGAGCCTGGATTCTAGAGGACTGTCCAGCTGCTTCACAGCCCACTTCAGCATTTCTACATGTTCCCAGCCCTTCTTCTCATTAGGTTTTTGGGATCAGAGGAGCTTCTACCTGATTAGAGACTCCAGGATGAGAGGAGAAGGGCCTTTCTGGAACTCCAGCTCTTTGTAATGCAGGGCCTTGGCGTAGGCGCGACATTTGGCGGCTCTCTCCCCGAGCAGCACAATGCCGTTATCGTCTCTCAGAGGCAGAGGGCCCTGAAAACGCAAGACGACAGAAGAATGAGCCGTTTTTTCAGGCTGAAATACAAATTCTGATTCAAATTGTCTTCAAATTACAATAAAATGGATATAATGGGTTCAAAGTTGTTAAAAGGCTAAATGACAGAGATGCTGGAGCTGCCGATTAGTTCCACTTGTGTGGTCAAACAAGGACGTTTCCATCTGGAAATGCTTGTCAACAAAGTGCTAAAAGCTTCTTGCTTTATGATCTTCTCTCCTGAAGTGGTGTTCTTTGAAAAGTCAAGATGCGTTTCGAACTCCAGCACGAGGAGTCCTGCCGTGGTTCCGATAGCTTTGGTTTACACTCAGGACGGCGTGCGACGCGCCGCTCGCGCCCTAGCAAAGTGGAAAGCAGTAACTGGATCCGAGCTGCGGTGCTGGAAGTTCAGCGAATGAGCTGTCAGTTATGAGCTCCTCACATCTGGAGAACGCATGAATTCAGAGTGTTCACGCACACCTTTGCGTTTGTGGTCCGTAGATGTGTTGATGTAGAAAATACTGTGGAGGAAATAAGAGTTTGATCCTCTGTCGGTTTTGCAGATTTGCCCACTGACAGTCTGTCATCCTGAAGGTTGGTTCATTTGAACACAGACCAGGAATCCCAAAGGAAATAAAAAATCCAATTTAAAGATTTAGAAGCACTTATTCTTAGTTCACTGAGGGAGGGAGGTATTTAAAACCCTCTTGGTGGACTTTGTGGTAAAACCCTTATTATCAGGCACAGAAGGCAGAGGTTCCTAGTAGTCGATGAGCGGGTTTCTGTCCTCTCGTCTAAATCCTTCAGATGTGCTGGCTGTTGCTTGGCAGCTCTCCGTGGGTTCTCACCTTGTCGCTGTGCTCCATGAACTCCGCCAGGTTCAGCAGCGTCTGTGTGACCTCGGCGATGTCTTGCGAGGTGAGAGCCAGCTCGATGCTGCGGATGAGCTCGTCCTGCTGGTCCTCGCTCAGCTCGGACCAACACGACAGAAACGCCGCGTTGAACAGGTCTCTGTGGAGCGCAGGGAACCAGGAGAAACCAGGGTTGGTTGTCAGAGCTCATGATTTAAGTAAGGGTTAGAGTCCGACGGAGCGTGCATTATCAGAAATGAACGCACATTCATTTCTGATAATGCACGCTCCGTCGGCCTTCAACCCGCTTATACTACGGTCACTTACAAAAGAAATAACTATCCAACCAGTTATTAGTACTTTATTCTTGTTTTTTTTCCGTTTTGGATCTCTTTTCTCACAAAAAGCAGACTTTTTTATACCATTTTCGATTCCGATTGGCTGCTGGGTGTGCATTACAGAGTGATAACCTCACACCTAAAAAAAAGTAGTTCCGGTCACCTAGCTTAAATGTTCTGTATCACTGCGCTGGCTTCATTAAAACAAACTTTTTCTTCATCATCTGGACAAAAACAAGCAGTCAGAGGTGAACTTTCTCTCGGAACTGATGCTTTATTTAATACATGGTGATCATCAGCATAGATATCGTTTTCCTTTAAGTCGACGTCCGCACCACCTAAACAAATAGTCCACTTAGCGATACAAACCGACAAAAATACGCATAAAGGACTAAAAACTGGTTGAATATTTATTTCTTTTGCTTGGCGGAAGCAACTGGTTCAGGCTTAAAGCGCGTTAATTTCTGATAATGCTCACTTCGTCTGCCATTAACCCTTAATACACACCCAGCAGCCAATCAGAGTGCAGAATTCACCACGCTATAAACTCATTTGAAACCCTTTTACACGTGTAAATCAGTGCTGCTTGGTGCACTGATAAAAGACGGTTGTTGATTTTTTTTTAAGATGCACTTTAACTGCAGGTCAAGGTTGAAACATTAGACGGAGGCGGCCCTTCTCCACCTGGCAAGCGGGATGTAGGTCTGCGCCAGTGACCAGCACGAGCGCAGGGCTGGAGAAGACGACTCTTTGAGCAGAACCACGCTCAGGCGCCTCAGCCACTCCAGCCAGTCGTCTTTGGACACCTTCCTCGCGGCACCCCAGGCCTGCGCGGGGGAAGACGAGATCTTTTACAGACGGCCGTGGGAACTGTGGGAGCAACACGTTCTCCAGACACCGACATCACAGATGGTCTTTGCTCAGGCGTTTCGTTTCAACACAACTCATCCAATCTGTGGAAATGCGATGAGGACTGTTGGTTCAGGCCTCACATTCAGATGCTTGAACTCTGTGTCCCATCTGCTCTCCTTCTGCCATTCTGCTTATGTGGACAAGCTTTATTTGAATCTGCATCGATCACTTGATTCGTAAGCAAAGCTGGGATTTAAATGTGGCTTCAGACCTGTTTACTGGAAACGGCGTCTACACCTGCAGCTCTGCCAGCACACAAACCGAGTGTCTGCCATCTTTCACCACCAGAGCGTAAATAATGAGAGAACGCCACTTCCTGCGTCTGACCTTCTGAAGTGCTGTGGTGCTGACGTGCAGCTTCTTCATGGGGCCCGGCTCCACCGGCCCGCTGACCAGAGCGTCCCCTTTGTTGCCGCGGAGCTGGCGATGGGAGAAGAGTAAAGGGTCCTCCTCCTCCTCTGCCAGAGTGTAGCCCTACGGCGACCACAGGAGCGCAAACGCCGCACAAGCATCAGCACACATGGTAGGGTCATCACACATCACAGCCAGAGCAGACCAGCCTCTCCGGTTGAGGTTGTGGATCAGAAATCCATCTATCGCTTTGTCTACGGCACCCTAACGTGACGGCGGCCGAGGCAACAACTAAGATAAAAAGCAGTTAAAGGAAAAAACAATTAAATAGGAAAGAAGTTCAATATAAGAGTTTATAACAGAGTAAAATAATAACAGTTAAAGACAGACTAAAAAAACACCAGCAGAGCAGAGGCTCCTGCTGCCAAGAGTCTAGCAATAAAAAGGAGTTTAATACATTTTTCAAAGTCCCACCCCAATCATCTGATTTAGTTTCCAAGCGTTCCCAGTGGTTTTTTCATTGTGATGATGATGATGATGATGCCGCTTTTAACCAAAAAAAAACAAAAAAAACAAACAAACCCTGTGTCGCTTTCTAGGACATAGTTTCTGCAGAGCAGCAGGAATTCATCAGAAATTCACCTCTGAGTTTGGGACGGGACTGTCGGCACAGAGTAGCCCTGCCGTCTGTTGAGAGCTTTGTGTTTACACTCTCTCCAGCTAGCTTACAGCCCCCCACGCCCCCACCCGAGCATTACCACTGCTACCAAAATGGTGATCAATATCGGAGCTTCCCAGCCGTCCAGTTTAGATCCAGATTCCAGCTTAGACCAGGAAAACAAAGATGCTCTTTGTCTGACAGTGGATGATCAGAAAGGGGCGGAGCTGGGAGCTTGTGGCTCCGCCCAGTGCATTCTCTGCATCACAAATACGATCTTTTTCACACTGATTCACAACAATTTGAATAAAGACAAAAGTTAGAAATGTAATTTAGAGCTGAACTTGTTCTACATTTGTCCTCCATAACCACAAGAACATGTTAAAAACAACAAGAGCACCATTTTCATTAAAGATAGACAGTCAGGATCTCTGCTGAACTCTCACTCCACTGCTCCAAAAAGCTTCTTCCCAGACATCAAAACCTCCAGGAGAAGCTGACAGGGAAGATGTAGAAATCTTTTCTTTAGATTAAAGACATTCATGGTAAAATCCTGAGGGGAAGTTCCGTCCTGATGTTTGGAACTCCGGGAACCAAATCCCCAAAATTCAGTCCTATAACTTGGAGTACATTTCCAGAAAGCAGAAGAACTTACTTTCACAATGCGGCATATGAGAATGTCGTAGCGCTGGTGATTGATCCTGTGCTTCAGCATCACTTTGTTCACCATGGGGATAAATATCTGGTACTAAAAATAAGCAGAAAGAGAGGCCACGTAAACAAAGACTACACATGCTTGATGCGGTCGGCACAGTTACAGTTTTTTCCTTTCTCCATAAAGTAAATAGAGGGCCATGCGGCACTAACATGCGACCTCCATGAGTGACGGATCAAAAGCTTTTCCTGTGGCTTTGCTGCGAGTCCTGACTGGAAGGAGGCCTGGTGGTTCTGAGGTTAGACCTCAGGACAATAAAAAGAGTGTAGAGCTGAAGAAGAGAAGGGTCTTGAGAGCCCAGGGTACATGTGTCCTCATCCACTCTAATAAACAACACCCCCTGCTGGCAAACAGTCGGTGACATCATTAGTCTGGCAGGAAGTAGCAGAGACTGAGGAGGGTTACGGAAACCTGGTTCATGTCTGGCCAGCAGAGTGGAGGCCGGCCTACTGAGTAACAGCAGCACTCCAGGGACCAATGTGCCTACCTTCTTTCCCAACTGGAAAACTAGCGAGGACAGGGTGTCCATGGAGGTGGGCCGTAACTCAGGGGTGCTGTCAAGCGTCCTAACGATGGGGTGAATGATGCGCGAAGCGTAGTCTGTGAAGTCCAGGGACTCCGTCAGCCTGTCGAGGGTCTCCAGGGCAACCCTGAGCCACACAAGAAAACAGGAAACCGATCCGGTTCACATGAAAACGTGCTCACAAACGGAGCTGTCTGAGGCGCTTTAGCGCCGCGCTCTACATGAAAGAGAACAGGAACCACCAGGAAACGCCTGCCTTTTGCTCCGTTTCATCCACACCTGGTTCTTCTCACGTCACACTTTACTTTCATTCAAAGCGCTCCCTCGTTTTAGCAGGGATACGTCCTAAAAATGACCCGCGACAGATGAAATCTGGGAAGCGGGATAGATGTTTAAGGGTCATAAAACTCCACGCTGCACACTTTCCACTCTTCTCAGGCAGACGTCAACATTTTCACACTTTTCTCTTTTGTTTAAAGACTCTCAAAGTTCAAACCTTCAACCCTCTGATCATGATCAAAGATTTAGCCAACTCAAAATATTCTATACTAGAGTAACAACACCCGTTGATTGACAAAGTCTACAGCCAATCAGGACACAGAACGCAACGCAAAACAAAAACAAAGGATCCAACATTTACCTGAAAAAAAATCTGTGAAAGAGCGAGATGGTGAAAGGTGGACCGCGGTGTAGTGAAGGATCACGACATTCCTATGGAGCGCTATTTATGCCGCCGCGTTGCACACAAAACTTTTCAAGTTGAAAATAAAAATATTAAATATTTGCTGTTAAATAATTTTTCTTTGCTTTCAAAATTTTCTTTTGCTGTTTATGGCAACTTTGTCACAAAAAAAAGCGAGATGAGCATGAAGACATTTGTGCTGCAAACGCAAACATATTATTGAAAAGCACATATGTCATACTTTCATTTGAAACTACAACCTGAGATATCACTCCACACATCTATAAAGGTGCAGTGATGAACGTCTACTGAGAACCGCGGCTGCGACAGTACTCACTTGCGGGCCTGCAGGGGAACGTCGGGGGCATCAAAGAGTTTGACAATGGGGGGCAGCAACAGGTGAAGGTAGTCGTCCAGGTTAGCACCAAACAGCTGGATGGCATTTAGCAGCTGCAAGAACAACATGCATGAAGACATGGAAGACTCCAAACACCCCCCAACAAACACACACACACACACACACACACACACACACACACACACACACACACACACACACACACACACACACACACACACACACACACACACACACACACACACACACACACACACACACACACACACACACACACACACACACACACACACACACACACACACACAACTCGCCCCCCACGAGGACTCAAATGAAGAGTTAATGACTCTAATGTCATCCAAATCCTGTATAAATAGTTCAATATATTGTTTGTTTGTCAGGTCAAAGTGATATGAGAGGAGCAAAGGATCATGGGAAAACTGTCCAGAACAGTATAGGCTGTGGGTTGACTTCTTGGTTCAACAGTAAAAATCCTGTTGTGTGAAGAATGCAGACACTCTGGGGTCTTAAAAGGATGACGTATGCTGCAGACAACCCCCCCTCCCAGCATCTCTGCCCCCCCCAGCAGCCCATGTCTAAAGGGCACATGGCGAGACGGCAGGAAGCTGAGGTGAAGGCGTACAAGTATTTATGGATATGCTGTAGTTGGTGGGGGCTGAAAGAGATTTGAAAAAAAATGGAAAAGTGTGTTTTCCTTTTCTTTTGGACCAGAACCTGACACCCCCTCTGCCGCCCCCGTGAATCCATGAACTGCAATTACAGACTCTGCAGACCAGACAGAACCAAACGGATTCCCACAAACTCCAGTAAAACTCAGAGCGTTGCAGGTCCATGGAGTTTTTACTGATGCACTAAAGCTGGGGTGGGGGGTGGGGGGCGGCTGGCTCTGGTCAGAACCTCAGTAGGTTGGCGGTAAACGGATCTGTGGTTCTGCAGGAGCTTGGCGTGAAGGAGGACCATTTGAATGAAACTGTTCTGGACAGAATCTGCAAAGACCTGTATTGATGTTTTGGAGGTTGAACCTCATGGATGCATCTTAGGACTGTTACGGGTCACATGCAGGCGGGGGGGAGGGCCCCCACAGGACTGCTGTGCATGCTGCAGGTCCCTGCTGGGGTCAGTTCCAACAGGGACCTGCTCAGCATGCATGTTTGTCTCAGTGACAGGAAGCAGGAGAACCGACCGGAGCTCATGGGAGTGTTTTACTAAGTCCCAGTGCACAGGTCTATGCAGGGACAGACACCACAGTTGGAGAAAACCTCACAGGACTGGAGCTGTTAGAAAACACAGCAGCAGCACAGAGCTCCAGAGCGTGGAAACACCCACCTTTATGGTCACGCTGCGGCCGGTGCTGTTGTCGTGCATGAAAACGCGCAGCATGTGCGGGATGAGCTGAGGCAGGTAGAGCTTGAACTCTCCACCGAGCGCCACCACAATCTGCTCGATCAGGAGGATGATGGTGTTCTGCATGGGGTTGTTGGGAGTCCAGTACTCCTGCAGCACAGAAGCCCAGTTCTGCTGTCATTTGCTGTGTTCTTTAGTGTTGAATTACACAAACATTAGTTTAATATTAAATGATAATATTTCTAGCATTGTGCATCAATGCTAACACCCTGTGATCTTTGTTCATCCTCCTGTCCATGCCTCAAAATAAACGCTGCAATAAAATCAACGTAAAGAGAATTTCTAACTTTGAAGTCTTTCTGTGCATCTTAACGCCTACTTTAACATTTACACAGAACTTCAGTGATTGGTTGATTTAAAGCAGTTTTAGTCCTTTATTAAGTTCATGATACCTGGTTATTTTACTTTTCTTGTACTTTTGTCATTGTTTTTATACTTTTATGACATTGTTGTTTTTTTTAATACTTTTTATGTCATTGTTCTTATACTTTTTATTCTTAAGTCTTTTATATGTGTTGTGTATTTTCTGGCAAATGGACCTTGAGTCTGTAATAAAGCTTATTATTAAAGCAATTTGCAAAGATAAAAACAAAGGAAAAAGACAATAGACATATCAAATCAATTTAAGATGTTAATTTACAAATTGATTGGAGAATAAATAAATAAAAATAAAGAAGTAAACCTTGGAGAGGTCTTCATAACAGATTTTTGTCCATCAGGGTGACATCAAAGAAATGTGGATACCAGAAGAAAGGTCATTTGAAGTCAATTTAGTCGCCATAATTGCGGGATAGATTAGATGTTGGAGCCAGACGTCGTCAGCAAGCAGTAATTGGTCTGAATCGCTATGAGTGATCAATTCAATGGCCAGTCAGGAGTGAGCTTGCTGGAAGGCCACACCCCAACCACTTGATAGCGGGCTACACTAAATCTGTCAAAGGTTTGAAGGTTGGACGTTGAGGCCAGCAGACTCCACCTACTTTTTTGAGGAATCTGATTGGTCAGTTTATGACTTTGATAACTTGAACTACAGAAAAAGATATCATGAAAAAAAAGAGGATTATCATGAATGTTAAGAAAAGGTATCAGATCCAGAATGTTCAGTCTGACCAACAGAATGACTGAGGAACTGCTGTTTGTTTCTCTCTAGAAGTCTACTGGATTCTGGCTTCTTGGAGCCACTTCCTGTTTGGAACGTCAGAGGGGAGAGGCCACTCAGTCCAGCTCTCATATACAGTCAGTGCTCCTTGACAGACGAATAGTGTGGAGTTTTTTCCCAGGGGGCATATTCAGCCAGGATGAAGTTTGAGTCTTGGGTCAGTTTCTGTTGTTTTGGCTGATCATCCTGATCATCTTCTTTACGGGAACGATCGAGGCGCCCAAAGCTTCATTGTGGTTTGCTGAACCACAAAAAGACCAAACAAGAGGTCCCAAAACCACATCAGGTCAACACGTGGCCTGAGAGCTGAGATGTAAGGCTGTCACAGAGGAACATCTGCACTGAAGTGCAGGGATGACCATAACCAACTCACGCTTTGGCCCCCTGCTCTTCAAAAATTTAAGCCTGAGACTAATGTACAGCTGAAACGACATCACTTCCTGCGAAGATCTGACAATCAGTCGATGAGCTTCTGCTGCGAGATCTGGCAAACGGGTTTGGTCGACGACCAGAAGTCTCCAGCAGCCCCCAACTTCCTGCGTTTGCCGCCTGTGGCAGCAGACTTCAGAGTGGAAGTACATCTTGAAAAGCTATACCAGTCCCCTCATCTGGACGCTGCAGCTGTGAACTGCAGCAGAAAATGAATAGATCCTTTGTTTCACCGACCATTTATGAAGTCTTTGGGACTGGAAGCACAGCAGTATAGTTCTGTAAATTACTTTCCGTCAGGAGGAACTGCTGCCACTGCTAACCTCTCCGTCAGGGCGCTACCAAAAACTGAAATGGCTTCAGGACATTTCTACCTCGCTGCATGGAAACTACGGCTGCACGATACGAGAAAAACAGACGTGTGCAATACTTGTGATCAATCCTGCAATGAAGGTTTGACTTGGGATACATGAACAAATAGCAAAACAAACACTTTTCCAAGCTTGCTGCGCAAAGGCCGTTCAAAATCGACAAACTTTAAAGACAACATTTTTCCCCAAGTAGTTTCCCATGATGCTCCAGGAGTTAGGAGGCGTTAGACGGAAGTCACGAAAAGAAGAAGGTACGAAAGATGATTTTTCTGGGGAGAAAATTTCAGATGGCGGCCTCTTCTGGAGGTGAGTTTTTGAGTTTGTGGCGTAGGTTAAATGTTAGCTCAAAGGTGCAGCAAGATTAAATATAGTCTTGCCAAAAAAAAAAAAAAACAGCCCAGGATGGCTAGATTAGGGCTGCACGACATGAGGAAAGCTTGTGCTGTGCGATATTAGTGATCAATACTGTGATACATGAACTAATACATCATACACAACAGTTTTATTTAAATAAAAGTCATCCCTTAAATTGTGCTTCAAATGGCCTACGTCTACTGATGAGGCGGGCGTCTAACATTGAAGGGCTTCATGGGTAAACGACGTGCAGGTCGTGATTCGCCAAACACCTCAAGACCTGATTAGTATGTTTAACATACATTTAAGGTAACAATTTATTGCAGTTTATGCCGTCTTTTGTGATGCACGTATCACTCAGGTTGACAGAACAGTGATTCAGTACCACCCAGCACAATACAGACAACAGAAACACACACATGCAGTTGGAGGTCGACTGCGGAGCAGCCCAGCTGTTTTGAGGCGCTCCTTACCATTTCGAGATGAGGATACATTTTGGATTTTTCTGTGCCGGCTTAATAGAAGTGCATCTTTGGGAAAATGTTGTTCAAGTCTGGCATTATTGCTTTCACAGTTCTGTCACATTATACCATGAGGGCTAAACCACTTTCCCGCTCTGCCCGATGAGTCCAACAGGCAGAGCGGGAAAAACCTGGAGCTCCAACCAAAGCTCAGAACTTCTGAAATAATTCTCAAAGAGTCAAAGACAACCGTAAGTAACATCAGCTTCCGTCCTGTCAGACGCACTGCAGCTCTAACATGTTCGTGAGTTCAACACCAGACTCCATCCAGGACTGGTCATGCTGTGTGCACGCCTCACAGGAAAACATCAGGCTGGATGGTGTTTGCTTAGAGATTGGAGGGAGAGCAGTGACTCACTCTGATAAGGGTGAAGATGTCGTCCATGTACGGGCGGATGTGAATCTTCACAAAACACACGACCATTCCCATCTGCTGGAAGAGGAACTGCAGGAGAGGAAGAGCGCAGCCGGCTTAGTGGGGGAGATTCCCATGACCGTCGGCCTCTGGAGGCGAACATACCTCACGAATGCTGGCATCGCAGACGCGGATGACGTTGAGGAACGTGGGCATGACCTGTGGCAGGAACTGAACGCACTTGAGCCCCAGAGACTTGAAAATAAAGGTGACCGCCTGGACCACCATGGTGTGATGGTTGGAGAGGGAGGGATCTCTGAGGATGCGCATCAACGTCACGATGGCCACCGCAGGGTAGAACTCATCCAGGGGCAGGTTGCCCATGTTCACCAGCATCTCACTGGTGCTGTAGTCCGCTGGAGGGAGAAGGTTGGATGTGTTGGGACAAACAACAGAACAACACAACAGCTGTGACAAAAGTCATGGAAACACTTTGCAAGGAACGCGTAGCATTTCACTGCCGTTTACTGGAAAACAACAAAAACATTCAAGTTTCTAATCAGAATGATCTAAAATATTCTGATCATTTTTGGACTCTATCATAACTCTAACTTCTGTGTGGAAATTGAACCTCTGATGTTTTATTACAACTTTGCTTCATAAACAGCAGAATTCTTCACAAAAATTGATTAAGTACTTTTTTCTATTTTACTTATTTTATTCATTCATCATTCATTTTCTTATCCGTTTTTTCCCTTTCGGGGTCACGGGGCTGCCGGAGCCTATCCCGGCCACTCATGAGCGAAGGCAGGGGACACCCTGAACAGGTCGCTAGTCTGTTGCAGGGAAGAATTTCAACAATCACACAGCCATTCACTCTCACACTCACACCTATGGACAATTTAGAGTTGCCAATTAACCTATGAAGCATGTTTTTGGACAGTGGGAGGAAGCCGGAGACCCCGGAGAAAACCCACGCATACACGGGGAGAACATGCAAACTCCACACAGAAAGGTCCCCCATTGATGTTGATTTTCATGTCCCCCAGCCGGGACTTGAACCAGAGGCCTTCTTGCTGTGAGGCAAGAGCGCTAACCACTGCGCCACCGTGCAGCCCTTTACTTATTTTACTTATTTTAGGTAATGTAATATTAGTATAAGTTTTAAATTCAATTTTAAATAAAAAGTATGAATTAATTCAAGTTTTGTTCCTTGAGCAGAGCATGCAGAGCTGCGGGAGGCATGCAGAGCTGCGGGAGGCATGCAGAGCTGCGGGAGGCATGCAGAGCTGCGGGAGGCATGCAGAGCTGCGGGAAGCATGCAGAGCTGCGGGAAGCATGCAGAGCTGCGGGAAGCATGCAGAGCTGCGGGAAGCATGCAGAGCTGCGGGAAGCATGCAGAGCAGCGGGAAGCATGCAGAGCAGCGGGAAGCATGCAGAGCAGCGGGAAGCATGCAGAGCTGCGGGAAGCATGCAGAGCTGCGGGAAGCATGCAGAGCTGCGGGAAGCATGCAGAGCTGCGGGAAGCATGCAGAGCAGCGGGAAGCATGCAGAGCAGCGGGAAGCATGCAGAGCAGCGGGAAGCATGCAGAGCTGCGGGAAGCATGCAGAGCTGCAGGAAGCATGCAGAGCAGCGGGAAGCATGCAGAGCTGCGGGAGGCATGCAGAGCTGTGGGAAGCATGCAGAGCAGCGGGAAGCATGCAGAGCAGCAGGAAGCATGCAGAGCAGCGGGAAGCATGCAGAGCTGCGGAAGGCATGCAGAGCTGCGGGAAGCATGCAGAGCTGCGGGAGGCATGCAGAGCTGCGGGAAGCATGCAGAGCTGCGGGAAGCATGCAGAGCTGCGGGAGGCATGCAGAGCTGCGGGAGGCATGCAGTGTCATAGAAAGCTCTGCCTGGGTTCTGCTGTAACAAGGGTAAACCTAGAGAACCCTTTCAGAGCAGATCACACTGCTGCAGTCTGTTGCTGCAGACATCAGCTGAAGCAAAGTGAGGAGCTGATCTCTCCAGCGGCGTGTCACATGACTCAAACGCTGTCGGACCGCGGTGCTCCAGACAGCGACCCTTACAAATCTGCCAACAGATATGTAAGCCCCCCCCCCCCTTTCTGCTCGCAGTCTGTTTACTCTCAGAACTCAATGGTAAAACCATTCACGTTTTCTCCAAGGTCACAGCTTAAGTGGCGTACTTGGAACAGAAAAGCAAAAGCCTGCAGTCTTCATATCCATCACACGCATGACTTAAGACAGATGTACAGTTTTTATCATCGTATTAAATTTAGGATGTTCAGGATGGTGGGGCTTAAGCACCATGATGACATTTCCTGTCAAACCTTCTTAAATTGCACAATAATCACAGAAAATAGAAAATCAAAGTTTAATAAGATAAAATTCAATAAAATTCAATAACCAGCCATCAGAATGGTACATAAAGCCGGCTATCTTGATCACAATCCAGACTTTCAAAACTTTATTACCTTGTTAATTTTTACACCATTTTTCAGTGGGAAATCGTTACCATTCAACATCCAGAAACAGTTGTTAGAAAATGAAGGAGGAACAAACTGAGGGGATGTAGGAACTTCAAGATCAAACTGATCAGAACCACAAAGGAAAGTTTCTGTGTGTCTGTGTGTGGCTCTAAACTCTGGAACGGGTTCAGTAATGAGCTCAAATAATGTTCAGATGTTCAAATATTCAGGAAAATGCAGAAAGAAACTCTGATTTAATGATATAAAGATAAGAGGATTTAAGGATCAACGGGTGTTTGAATAATTCAGAATCCATGTGTGAACTTGATGGTGGGGAAATAATCAAAGCTCTTTTAATTACAACCACTGAGTTTTACATTGTAATGATGACAATAATGATTACTGAAAGGTTTGAGTTACAATCAATAACTATTGATTTTCTTTATTGATCTGCATGTGTAGCAATAATTACTGGTTTATTGTGATCATATGTTCTAATGATAATCAATGATTATTACATAACCGTTACTGTTTACTTTTTCTGAAGATAATCAATCATCAATAAACACCGGATTTAGTAACTTGAAAAGAATCTATCGGATCAGAACCGTAATACAAAAACTGTAAAACTATAAAATGAATGAACTCAGTAAGGGGGGGGGGGGTTATATCAGCTCACTTCTTCCCGCTCCTTTTAAGCAATAAATCAAGCTCTACTTGACTTTAGTTAATGATCACTGCAATTAATTAAGAAATTAGATTTAAGTGACTTTTTTCTTTTTTCTGTTTTGTTTTATCTATCTAGTTTCATCATTTCTGTAATGAGTTTAATAAATCTGTGTAGGTTCTTTATTGCCTTGACAACAATGCTTGACCTCAGTCAATTAGTAAGTGTTAAAAAGCAAATGCTCCGTCAGTCAAGGATCCGGAACTGTCTGGGTTTCCGTTGGCAGGACAGGATGGTTCTGTGGGTAAAGTTAATGCAGGAAAAACTCTGTGCATCCATTTCCTTAACCTGTTTTATACCTTTCAGGGTCACAGAGCTGCCAGAGCCTGTGCAGGGCTAGTGTTGGGCAAAGGCAGGGTACACCCAGTCTGTTGCAGGGACACATGCACAGCATGTCTTTGGACTGTGGGAGGAAGCCCACGCATGCACGGGGAGAACATGCTAACTGCACACAGAAAGGTCCCTGCTGGGATTCAAACCTCGCTGTGAGGCGAAGGTGCTAACCACTGCCCCCACTGTGCAGCCTGCTCAGCTTTTGCTCAGCTGTGGGTTTTCCCAATCAGAATGAGAGTTCCACTGGAATATTCCACATGCTTTGGGAACCCTGTATTTTTGTAGGACCTGAAACCTCAGGGATTCTGCAGACTTTTAACTAAAGCAGATCCATGAAACCTTCAGCCTCCTTAATGGAGATCAGGTCATTTGTTCATGTTAAAGAGTCTTAAACTATAATTGAACGGCTGCCGTTTCTACGGACATTTGAATCCCGGGTTGAACTGCAAAGCCACAACACTGGTGTGAACACATCTGGTTTTAAATTCAATTCAACAGGAAGAGTCTATGGACTTTGCTTTCAAAATTGTCCCAAAATGTTTTTGTTGCTTTCAAAAATTATTTATTTCAAAAATATTTTTGCGTTTGCAACACGAATGTTTTCGCACGCCTTGTGTCTCATCTCGCTTTTGCCCCATCTTCGATTTTCTCTCATGAGTTTCAGTTTAGCGTGACAAAGCTGCCATCAAACAGCCTTAGGAAAAAAAAGTGTAAAGCAAAAAAAAAAACTAATTTGAAAAGAAGAAAGTTTTTGAAAGCAAAAAGAAAACTCAAGTAAAAAATAAAACTTTTTTAAGCACAAAAAATGTATTTGCAAAAAAGCTTTTCAAAGCAAAAATACAAATTTTATAAGCAAAAAGAAAATTGAAAGCAAATATTTCATATTTTCATTTGCAGCATAGGAAGTTTTGTGTGGAACGTGGTGGCACAAATATCCCTCCATACAAGCCCATCATCAAATCAGACAGTTTGTTGAAGGTGGGGGGCTTAAAGGCGTCACTGCGTCTCATCTAATGAAGGATCCTGGACTCCCTTCAGCCCACAGACCTCTGATCTGTCAGAAACCTGCAGGCGATCCGCTCCCTCTGAATTCAGGCTTCTTCAAACCATTTTTCTGGGATGTCAAAGCCACTGTGACAAACTGAAGCCGTCCAAGGCAAACACAGACTCTCAGCGGCGCTGCCGGGTCACACGTCCCAGGCAGGTTTAAATACGTCTGCACATCATTTCCAAAAGTTTCCAGATGTTGCAGTAAAAACTTGATACTGTTGTAAATTGCAGGAATGCAAATAAAAGGTTGATATAATCTACATGGAGGATTTGTCCTGTGAGTAGCAGCGGCGCTCGGGGGGCCTACCTGAGTCCTGGCTGGACTTGGACTCGGACAGACTGACGGCCGAAGCGTCTCGGGATTGGTCGATCATGCCGATGTTCACCTTGTGCTTGTAAGGATCCAGAGCTCCGAGGAGACCCAGGACACGGATGGCCTGTTGGAAGGAAATGTGCACGGTGGGAAACGTGCACGGTGGGAAACAGCCACATTTGTTACAAGCTTATCACTTTGTTACTATTATTAGAGAGCGTGGCACAACGGGGACCAAAAGTCAAACCCGGAGAGTTTGAAAATCATCCAGGATGATGAATTAAATGTAAACAGTTTCCTCATCTCCGTTTGTTTGAGCGATGTTTGACATCATGAAGTCATCAACAAGTAGATTATTCTGTTCTGAAGCAGTGTGGAGAAGTTTGGAGATTATTATGGGATGTTGCAGCGCTCCGTAAACCTGCAGTAGTCCTCTGATCAGAAGAGTGCAGGTTCGACTCCCACCCACATCACCTCTGGTGGAAGGTTGGCGCCGGTGTTGGGCAGCGGGGCCGCCATACGCGTGTGCGTGGCTGAAAGGCACCGTGACTGGAAAGAGCTTTGGGCCTTCAAGGAAGGCAGGAAACCGCCAGACCAGAGCCCGCCGTTTACCGTATGACACGCCGTGAAATGTGGGGATTTTGCCCACAATGTGGAAAAGGAAAACTTTTTTTTTTAGCAATCTTCATAACATTTCATACACATGTCACCAGGGTATGTCTGCACCACAAAGTTTTGTTGACCTTTGACCTCAGGAAGAGGTCAAAGAGAAAACCCCCTTGAGTGGCTTCTGCTAAAGTGAACTCCTCCTAGAGGTTTTCCTCTGACGCCCGACTCCTAGAGCATCCTGGGTCAGTCAGTGGCGTGGATGGATCCCAAAAATATCATTTCTCCAAACATAATTTCGAATTTTGAAGACTGTTAAGCATTTTGAGTTACTTTTGTGTGGAAATCGCGTCATAAATAAAGTTTTATTTGATTTAGAGAAAAAGGGGGGTGTCGTGGCCCCCTCCCCATGCATACCTCTCTTCTGATCCCCTGGTTTTGTTCAGTCTTGAGGAAATTCAGCAGCACCTCCAGAAGAGACGGATATTTGCGGTATGGCTCCACCACGTAGCCCGTGCTGGCAACCTGCTGGCCTAATGTCCACAGCGCCACCTGCAGGAAAAGCAGAGGCAGTAGGCAGATCCACACAGACGGCTGCAGCCGCCTATCAGGCCGTTTCCTTCACATACCTGCCGTTTGGCCAGCGATGAGGAGTCCTGCAGCATGTCCATGATGATGGGAAAAAGCTCGTCCATCCACTTCCTCATCTCCAGGCCGCTCACCTGCAGGGACAGGCGCCATTCAATGTCTGAGACGTCCACACGCTCTAGCAGTTCTTCAAAAACGCTATAGGGTTTGAAATAATCTAAACCATTTTTTGCCGCTTATCTGCTTCTATAATTTTTCAGCTATTTTAATCATTCAACTATTCCAATGTTCAGCTCTTTCAGCTTTTTCCAGCTGTGACTTTTGGTCCTTCAAATGCTTGAACCTTTCCAGGATTATATGATTATATGTCCCATCCACTGTACCTGGTTGGTGACGTCATAGTATGACACGTGTGCTGTGGTGCACAACTTTGCTGGTTTTATACTTGCATTTTTTACAAACAAACCCTTTTCCTTATTCTGCTGTTTTCACTTTATTTATGGTCAACTTTGATCATTTCTTTCTTTCTTTAAAGAATCATTTATGCAAATACATTCCTACATTTTTGCAAACTTCTTATTTTAAACAGCAGGACGGCCGAGACCGTTCTCTTTTCTGCAGCCCCTTCATTCCTTCCACAAAACATGCTCCTCACCCTCTTCCTCCCCCGAGTCTGCAGACTCCACCCGACACCTCCCTGAACTCTGAATGCCCTGCAGGCCCTTCCTGCTTCCACCTGACTACTGTAATACCCAGGCAGGTAAAGCGAGGTAAACATCTGAGAGCAGGGATGATGCTCTGCTTTGGAGATCAATTAAACATTCATTCATGTGAATTCAGTGTCATCGCCATCAAAACACCCAGAAACGCAGAGGAACACAAGTTCTTACTTGAGCCAGTTCTCCAATTGTTGCGAGGACACTAATCACCACGGCTGGGTTTGGGTCTGGATCTTTCAGTTTGAGGATGAGAGCCTGGAAGCAGAAGCAGACACGACAATGAACGTCCTCAAGCATGTTAGCTTCCAGTTTGTCTCCAACCTGAACCCCTAAAGCTTCAGAGTGGAGAAGCTGCAGGGTCTCACCTTAAGGATGGGCTCCATGTACGGCCGGATGAGGCGGGGGGCGTTGGAGACCAGGTGACCCAGCATGCGAGCGCTCTGCTCTTTGTTCCTGCCGACTCCACTGTGTTCCAGCTCTGTGAGGATCTGCAACAGTTCCAAGAACACGAGGACACGACATTTTTACTCTGTGCTCCGCAAAAACCAACTCTGTTGTTGGGAACGTCAGCGCTGCTGCCCTCTACAGGCACAAAACGGAAACATCAGAAATTCTAAACAAAAGGTTTCATTTATTTATAAGTAATTGCATTTAGAACAACTATTCATACCATCATCCCTCACTAATGCTCATATTTACACAACAAAGGGCTGACATCATATGGGAACGCCTTTATCACTATTTTGGAGCAAAAGATTTCAGACTAAAACAGAATCAACATAAAACCTTTGGCAGCAAAAAACCTTCAAGTTTGGGGATTTTCCCCAACTATTCCATGACTTCTTATGACAGAAGGTAGAGGGGTCAAATATTGTTCCTTTATTGTTTGACAAATTAACTGAACAGTCCAAAATCATTTCAGTGTAAAAAAAACTTTCCTTATTTAACCAAATAAAAGTGGATTCATTTTCTGGAGAGCAGGAGGGTCTGATGAAAAAGTAAAAAGGGTTTCACGCAGATGAATGAGATGAAGGACTGTGGAGAGGATTTGAACGTCGTGTTGTTTTTCTCTGTGAGTTCAAGTCTAAACATTCAGGCGAGGCGGGAAAGGCTCTCATACCTGGATGAGCATTTTGCGGAGGAAAGGCATGACGAATGCGGGATTCATGCTGCTCAGGCGGCCGATGGTGCAGATGGCCAGCTCTCTGATCTCAAACACCTCGTCGTTCAGGGCAACGAACAGCGCCTGGAGGTTCTCCGCCTGGGCCAGATGAGCATCGAAACGCTCATCCAGCGAGGCAAGGACACAGTACCGAATGTCTGGATCTATGACGACACGAGGCAAGGTCATTATCTCTGTGGTCATGGGCTGCCGGCGCCGCCCGCGACACCCCAGACATCCTCCAACCGCATTACCTGGATCTGTGATGCCAACAACCAGCAGCTTGCTGAGCACGTCTGCAACCACCTGCACGGCGGTCTGGCTGACAACGTGGCCGTTGATCAGGTTGATGGAGGGCGTGAGGAGGCGGGAGCAGGTGCGGGCTGCTTCCATCCGGATCTCCTTGTGCTCGCTGTTCAGAAAGTGGTCGGCGCAATGGCGAACAAACTGGGTCAGGGAGTGTCCTGGAGGAGAGGCCGGGTGGAGAGTTGAAGTTCTAGTCTGTATTTTTCTATAACTGCTGCTGTCCAGTTAAACTAAAGAAAACTTTTGTTTGGAAATAAAAACTTACAAAAAAAAAAGGTAAAAATGATGATTAAAAAGCAAATCTTCACAGTTAAAGTTGAGAATTGCGGATGCAAACTAGCTGTAATACATTTTCTGTTGTCTCAACAAGGTGATGCTCAATGCAATCCCTTCATGAAAAGAAAAGTTTCTCCTAATCTATAAAAACAAACCTTCTCATCTTATATCTGACCAATAAGCAGACAAATTCACAAAGTTATTAATCCTATTATTCAGAAGAAAATGTTTATTTTGCCAAATCTGGAGAAAAACATCTTTGGGATTTTAGTAGCCAGTGACCGTTGAGGTGAAACTATCGGGGGTTCTAACCTTCAAACTCGAAGCTCCCCAGCGTGCGCAGGGCCAGCGTGATGCCCCCCACATCCCCCGCCTCTGGGATGTTGGTGAGACTCGGCGAGGCCATCTGGTGAGCCAGGCCTTTGGGCATGCCGGGGTGTCGGAGCGGCTTGTGCATCAGCACCAAGGACAGCATCTTCAGCAAGCCGTCCTGGATGTCCTTCTTCAGCTGAGGGATTTGGCGGCTCAGGTCGTACAGCACCGCCGTGAGGGCGGGACTGGGCCGAGACGACGGACAATGAGTGGGACGTCTGCCGCATAAACGTTCAAAAACACGGGGCAGAAGCTCCCCTCCCCCCTACCTCAGCCCCACTGCCAGCATGGGCTCCAGCAGCTCCTTGATGTCCGGCTGGATGCTGGGCCCCATGGCTCTGGAGAGCATGCTGATGCACGTGAACACCGTGGCGTCCACCTGAATGGTCTTCTGCCTCCTGCACACATGGACACAAGTTTAATGAATTAAAAAAAACAACACAAACCCGCATTCAAAAGAACTGATTTTACTTTATTTTCCATTTACACTTCAACTAACCTCCTGAGATTAACATTAAACAACATCTTACTGTCTTTTTCTACCAACATCTGGATATAGAGCCCCGTTTGTATTGACTGACTTGTGTGCAAAGTCTTTGGGTGGCAGCGCCGCCTTGATGATCTCCAGGATCTTTGACAGGTAGGGCTGGATTTCTGTCCTGACAGCCACGACCAGCAGTCCCAGAGCCTGAAAGGCCGCCGTCCTCTCCTTTCCTTCTTCAGACAGCCCAGCAGGTGCCCCATGGTGTCTGACAAATACTGATCTGTTTTAAACAACCAACAGGACGAGGATCAGTACAGGGTCCCACGACTCACCCTCCAGAACACAAACAGCATGTTTTAAGCGACTGACGCATGCTGGTGATCCAAGCTTCGGCTTCACATGAATACACAGCTAGATGCATATTAAGCACAAAAAGGTGACGGCCCCACCTGTGAAGTTGTGCGGCTGGAAGGCAGCTAAGCGCGGCAGCAGGTTGAGGATGGTCATCTGTATCAGTGGGTTTTTACTGGTTTTGTACTTCAGGACCCAGCGGCACACCTTAATGGACAAAGCAGATTTTTCCACGCTGTACTACTATAAAGCTCAGGACACTTAAAGCGCCATGTCTCATTCACACATGAAGATGCGTTGGCAGGCGAGGAGCGAGCCGGTGGAGCTCGGTCACCGCGGGGTTCAGTGTCCTGTCGGCTTTAAAACTAACTTATTTCAGCAAACTGAACTCTCATTTATGAAAAACACTCCATACTTTTACTTTGAAAATGAGGAGCTTCCCCGACACTTTATTTTGAAGAAGCATTTACTCCTGCTGCGCTCAGAAAATAATTATCAAAAAAAAGCACACGTTTTTTTTATTTTGGCTAAAAATCTTGCTATAGTTTTAGTTAGGGCTATAACAAGTATCTGAATACTCTGGTATTTACAATCTGTTCCTGAAAGAAATCGAGTATATTGTAATGGCTGAGAGCTCTGATTTGCAATCTTTATAAATCTAGTAGAATATAGACTTCAGGTAATGTAATTAGCACTCTAAAAACACAATTATGTTGGATTTAATAGATATTTATATACTCATACAGAGTACTACTATAAATGTAAAGTAAATTGTCGGTGAAGGTTCTAGTTTTCACAGTAAAACTATCAGGTGTTTTTCATAGGAGCAGAAATGGGACTGAAGTTCAGGTTTTAGTGAAATAAGTTCTGAAAAAGAAAAAAGATTTTGTCTGAACTATATTTGAATAAAAAATGTCTTGAAAGTGACATTAAGAAAACCCCAAAACCTCTGCTGATCGATGATGTGACGTCATGTGACTGTCTGCTGGCATGGCGGTCTAGGGCTGGGCGATATGACCTAAAAATAAAATCTCCGAATTTATTTTTTTTATTCGATTTCCGATTTTTTTTCCCCCCTACTTAAGGAAAGCAATAAGTACAAACGGCAGACAACTTAAAGCAAATGTTGCTTTGATTTAATCAAATGCAAGACAAATGTAACCCCCATTTCTGGGATGAATTATAAATAAATAAACACACTCTTGGAATAAAAGTTAAGTATAACATTTTTCTTCTTCTCACTTCCTTTTGGACTTGTGTTTATATAATTTTGTTGTGTTTTATGTGATTTTTTTCTTGTTTTATATAATTTTTGTCTTGTTTTTGTCTTATTTTGTTATTCTACTCTTGTTTTCACTTGTCCAAAATAAAAAGGTTACTTCCTTCAAGTCCCAGCTGTGTTTTCAGTCACATTTTGTAGTCTAGACTACACCTTGAGAGTAGCAGCATTTTCTTAAAAGTTATCAATACAGCTCATATCTGGGTCTAAAGTTTTAAATAAATTAATAAACCCCGTCTTGATGATGAAGCAGCAGGAGTCACGGTTTAGTTATTTTTGAAATCGCCCGTAACAAAAAATTCGAATTAATTCATTTGATCGATTTATCGCCCAGGCCTGTGGCGGTCATACAGGAAAGCATCTAAAATGTTTGTCTAAAGTTTTGGGAGCTTTTAGTTTTTTCCACTAAAGATGAAAAAAGTCTGTTGGAAACAAATACAGCAACAGAACATAAGAACTGCGAATCGCTGAAGTTTATTGGTGAATCAAAGCGCCACCCAAGGACCAATCCAAGGCTGGGTGTTTCCAGAGCAACAGACGGCAGACGGACGTACCTGATCGAACCTCTCCTCCATCAGCTCACGGCAGTACCGGCTCTCCACCAGGGAGCTCTTGGCCGGTACCGGAGCGGCTCCGAAGGTGAGGAAGCCCTGCGGCGTGCTGTAGCCCAGCAGGCCCAGGAGAGCGTTTGACTGCTGCGGCTGCACCGACTGGAAACTGGTGAAGGGCGTAATATGGCGGGGCTTGGTTCCAAAGCCCATCAGCTCCTTGCAGTACTTGTCGTGGACCAGCTGCTGCTGTGTAATCTCCTCCATCTCCTCACGCATTCGCTGGACGGAGACAAGGCCGTGAGCCGTCAAGCGTCCTGACCGGGACTTGGTCCACAGTGGACCGAGACCTCACCTCTCCCTCCATGCTGCTGATGCGAACCAGCTCATTCAGAATCAGGAGCGCCCCGTGAACCCTGTCGTCACGATTCATCCCTTTCTCTTTAGCCAAAGTCTCGTCGAAGCCTTTCTCCGCCTCCTCAAACGTTTGCTGCGGGACACGACATGGACACGGCTGAGGCTTTCTGCCGAGACCCGTCCCCTTCTGGGGAAGGGAAGTGTTAAAAACATGGATGCCGTTCGCCTCACTTTGTACCACTGAGGCTTCTGCATCTCTTTGGTCTCCCTCTGGGTGGTGAGGATGAGACAGGCTCGCAGGGCCGACACTGCGCCCTCTCGGATGGCCTGCTTCTGGTCCCAGACTGCATAAAAGACGTTGTCGAAGAAGGGCTGGACTTGCTGGAAGAAGAAGGTGGGTGCGCTGACGGCCAGCTCCCTCAGCACCAACACCTGAGCAGACGCAGAAAAAGCTTTGAAGCAGCTCTTCACTATGGACGTGTCAACATCTCAGTGTTTTAAAGTGAACAGCTGAGTTTTATCATATCAGTCCTTTGATTGTAAAGCTGATACAGGCGTCATTTTAGAAACGAGGGTCCGTCTCAAACTAATCTTAAAGGACCATCTCCAAACTCTTTTTAGTCTCAAATATTCTAGAAAAGGTCGTTGCAGAGCAGTTTATAATCTTTTGGATAGATTTCAATCTGGCTTTTGCTGACATCCTTCTACTGAATCAGCTCTAAAGGGAATACTTAAATTATTTTTTATCAGACACTGGTTTGTTTTGCATAAACGTACGTTTATGCAAAACAGTATAATTTATAGACACAATGAACTTCATTGAATCAGCTCTAAAGGGAGTTCTGAATGACATGAAGGTGACTGGGAAATGCTCAGTTCAGGTATTTTACCTTTTCTCGGCATTTGATACAGTTGATGGTGGTGATTCTTCTTATTGCCCTTTATGTCTTGAGACACTAAAGGCAGCAATGAAATCTTTCCCTTTCTGACGGCCAAAGCGTGTTGCTACAATTTGCTAATGTCGTTGGTTACGTCATTTGTCGTTTATGATTCTTTCTGGCAAAAGTCTCACAGAAATAAACGTCACTAAGTTACACTGCACACCAGTTTAAAGTGGAAACTTTTGTCTCGACACTTAAACTTCCAAAGATCGGTCAGACGTGATTAAAGAACCGAAGCTCCAAAGTGCGGAAGGACAGTTTCAGGATGGAGAGCAATCTGTTTACACAACAAACAGCCCATGTGGTCGGCCCGGGACTCACCGCTGCATGGCGCCTGCCTTCGTTTCGGTCGGCCCCTAGCCACTCCAGAGCTCTCTTCACTTCAAACTCCACATATTCAGCAGTGAAGGTGTCTCCCGCCATAGACAGGTGGCCCATAGCTTTGGAGGCCATCTCCATGACCACAGGATCGCTGGAAGGCAGGAGGTTGCGGAGGTAGTTGGCAAAGCGACTGATCCTGGTGGCATTTCCTCCCTCAACGCCAATAAGACTCACTGGAACATAGGTGCAGCACAAACAACATAACGCAGCCGGACACGCAACACGCATGTGGGGTTGGAGGTCGTGCCTGGGGCGTACCAATAGCGAGTATGCCTCCTTTCTTCTCGTTTACGTCAGAGCTGGACACCAGCTCGAATATGTGGTGGTTTAACTCGTCGTAGAACGTCGTGGCTTCATCTTGGCTGAGCTAAAGCAGAAGATCAGAGACTTAGGAACAAAGCGTGACCCAGCCGGAGCATCCCAGTTTGCGGTGCAGGTACCTCTCTCAGCTCTGTGGTCACATAATGCTGCAGATCTTTGGCAGACTTTGCTCGGGTGTCTTCGTTTCGACTCTTTAAGCCGCTGACAAACTGCTGCAGCACTGTGGCTGTGCCTGACATGATCACCATGGCGACAGCTGGAAAGACAACCACGGGCATCACAGTGTTACACCAGGACAAACATAAAGAACTCAAAGACAAGAACACAGTCAAACTATTATAGGAGACTGACAAGACGCTTTAAGGACAAACAAAACCCGACTAACATCTGGAATAAAGAATTATTATAAACCACACAAAGGCAGAATCCGAGCTCTTCCCCTACGGTTTCTGCCTACCCCTACATTTCACCCTCCAAACGGCGAGTTACGGAAAAATATTGTCTTCAAGTTCAGACCTTACTCGCACTCGATGACGTCATCAACAGTCGCGGGCTAGCTACGTTAGCACGTAACAACATTGGTTTTAGTACTCTAAATGGTCATGCTAAAACTTCAACTTCGAATCCTCCTTTTACAAGTTCAAACTGGGCACATCCAGGTTCTGGTCATTGCATTTACGCGATTTGAAAGCCGGGACTCCCTCGTTTCTGTGTTCAAATGTTAGCCGGTGCTAGGATTTAGCTAGCTCGTGCATCAGACAGGCGGTCACAGGGGAAATGTGGTAAAACTTACTTGTTTGTGTTGGTATGATGCAAATGTTTCTGTTGTCTCGTTAATGCGGAATGTTTGTCATAGTTCGAACACCAGACTGCCACCAATCGGACGGCTAGCCAGGATGAGTAGGAAGGACGCTGGTAGCTCCGCAGGCACTGTGCTGCGCAGTACGCTCACTGCGCAGGTTTTCTCTGAGCTCAGCTGGGCGGTTCTTAAACCACGTGTGACGTTGAAGCTGCTCTGCAGTACCTGCGTTCACCGAATGAGGGCGCAAACAGTAAAACGCAAATGGGAAATGGATACATCATTTACAAGAAAAATAAAACATTGAAAATAAATTACGACTTAATAACTTAAATGTTATCCATGCAGTGATGTAATGAAAAAAAGGTTCTCAATAAACCGAAATAAACATAAAAGTAAAAAATAAAATCACAGCTAATCTCTGCTCAGGTTAGTGTTTTTCTGTTGCATGAAGCAACATTTAAAAAGTACATTTGTAATATTTGAATGGGTCTGGGGTCAGGCCTTACCCTTTTGGACTAACTATACCTAACTGTAGTGATGGACTTCCAGCAACTTGTTGCTTTGTGTTTCTTTGTCCTACTTCTTTAATCATCCTCCAACTTCCTTAACCTCCTGCCTTTTTTTCCCTCATCTCCCCCTTTTTTGTACCACTATCCCCCATCTCTAACATCCCACTCTCCCCTTCTCTCTCCACCCCCCCCCCACCCCCCCATCCAGTCCAACAAGAAAATGTATTCAAATTCAATTAATGTGAATAAAGTTTGGCCTCAAATCCAAAAGGGGTTTAGACAAATAGACACCTCGTGTGTCAGAGGACTCATGACCCCTTGTGTAACAGTGAAATCTGTCTAACACGAGAAGCCCTAAGCTCTGATGTGTTTGCCCAGCTGTTGGACAGGACAAGTATGTAAAAAATAAAAATAATAATAAATATGCAAATATATTAAATAGAAATAAAAAGTGTGTTTGGGAATTTATGTATTTTAGAGTTGTACACAATTATTCAATGAAAACAATATTTTTGTTAATATTATATCTTTTAGGTTTTTTACATAAATCTTGTTTGACCTCAGGAATCAAGTGAAAGTTGTTATTTATATCGTTGCAGTCTTCAGGTGTGTCCCAGTAACACGCTTGATCCCGTGCCTTCCTCAGGGGGGAGACATTGTCCATGCAGGTGTAAAGTCAGGTCTAAGATGCTCCACCTGTCTATCTGTGCTGTGTTGGAGCACAGCACTTGACACAGACCTTCACAGTCCATCAGTCCAGTGGAAATGGGACACATCTGTACTGTTTAAAATAAATCTGAACCAACTTTTGTCTATTAGGTATTTCAGTGGACATGTTAGAAGTTTGTTAAGGCAAACTAGCAGCTATGTCAACAGGTCATCCACTGGCACTCATACCCCAATCTTCAGTTTCGACAGACTTTTCAATCTTTTATTTGTCTGATGCTACAGCTTCTCTCCTTCAACCCTCCTGTATTTTCCACTTTTGAGGCTAAAACTGATTTAACGTCATTCATCTACATTAAATTTAGAGAACAGATTAGTGCACACATTTTTTTCCTTCTTTTAGTTCCTCACGATGGAGAGGATAGTTCTGTCAATCAGCTTTTTCCACAAAGTAGGAGAGAAAACTGATCTCATCTTAGTATTCACCTCCATCTTAGCTCATAATTCTCCTCACAGTTCCTCTTCCTGTCACACATTCAGATCAGTCATCTTTCTTCTCTTCCTATTGTTTCTTCTTTTTTTGCTGTCAGCCTGCCACTGCAGAGATTTGGGATGAGTCACAGATTCCTGGTCAAGGACTCATCAGGTAACATCTGGATGTGGATCCTGGAGACTCTTAGTTCTGGCAGAGACTCAGAATTGTCCTCATCTGAAAGTCTTTGGCCCGTTGCCCAAAATGCCCCGTACAGCGTGCCGCATGTTTGAATCCAGCTTTGAAAGCAGAAATGAGAGTAACTGCTTTAAAGTGAGGAAAACATCCTTCAACTTGGAACTTTTGTGTCGACATTTTTGTCTGGTATTCAGTTAATGTAGCTTCTAGCAAACAGGAACAACCATCTGCACTGTAGCAGGTAAACCTCCTGAATGTGGACACAGCTCAGAGTGGTCCATCACGACTTTTAGATTTATAATAATAACAGCTTCGATTTATCTGCTTTTCCAGACACACAAAGTTCTTCCAGTGTGTCCATTGTTCTTTCAGACTTGGTGATGGTAACTACTGATGGAACCACCGATGGGCCGTTGTGCCCAAGTACACAACAACAGTTGATCGGGGATCAAACCGCTGACTCTTCATCATTGGACGACCTGCTCACTTCACGTTCTGACCTATTAGTCAAGGAAATACTAGAACAGAGAAAAGTTTAAAAAAGTACGCAACATAAACGTTTGGAAGTTTTACTTCAACTTGTACAGGATGTTTTACGGTCTGTAATATTATAAGATTTTTTTTATAATTTGCTGACAGACCAAGTTTTTTATTTAGGTCTTAAAATGGAAATCTCTTAGGTTGAAGCAACATTTCAGAAGGAAAATGTGTCCCTTTTTGTTATTTTATAGCTCAGTCAGTTACAGCACGTTTAATAGAAACAAAAAACACAAAATCACAACAGAAGTAAGGCAAGAAAGCCATCAAAACCAACAGGTTAAAGTGAATTGAATCTTGATTTGGTCCCATCTATTCCAAGCAGGTCAAATATATTAAGGCCTTTAGACTAGAACGATGAAATGCATCCAGTTCACTGAAACTGCCCATCCAGCAGTCGGGTCAGCACGACTGCTGGCCGCCCTGGGCGACCCCAGCCTGAGGGTCATCTAATGTTTACGAGTTGGTCTGGATTGAACTGCAGTTCGTTAAACGCCAAGTTTCTCAGGGAAATTTGAAATAGCTGGTTGGATGAGGATGACAAAGCTAGTCCTCCATCACATTTGGCTGATGTAAGCCGACAATCCTTTAAGGTTAAACTGACTGCAGAACAGGAACCCAAGATGATGATGATGATGATGATGATGATGCACCTTTTTCCTGCAGAGTGCTTAGCTTGTCTTCTGGCAGCGTTGCACCTCATTCACTCAGAAAAGGGCAGCAGACTCACAGCAGCACTTCAGAAAAAGTACAGATAGACAAACTGAACCGACAATACAGAAAATCCCCAAATTCCAATACATCATTCAATAGACAGGCGGCTCAGAGCGGAGTCAGCCAGGTTTGAGTCTTGTCATTCATCTCTGCTGGTGGGATAGATGCCATCAAAAATGGACTCATTTTCTAATGGAGCTCGTTAAGCCCAGGCCAAAGACTACACTGGGAATGAATGAACGGTGCCCATTACAGAGAAACGAGCAGAAGCAGACGGATGGAGAGCTGTTCTAGCTAACTGATGGGAGCGGCCGCTCTGCGTTTCACTCCCCGTCAATATGGCCAGTAAACAATTCACAACTGATTCAAAACATAATCATTTGCACAAATGTGTTATGACACATTAGAGTGTTTCTTTATCCATTTAGGAAATTTCCTTTGGAACTTATTTAATTTGATTATCCTATGTGAGAGGAGGGTTTGTAAGTGTGTTTATAGGCGATACAGTTA
The DNA here is from genome assembly GCA_023969325.1 of Oryzias curvinotus. Classification (NCBI taxonomy): domain Eukaryota; kingdom Metazoa; phylum Chordata; class Actinopteri; order Beloniformes; family Adrianichthyidae; genus Oryzias; species Oryzias curvinotus. The sequence continues at coordinate 34,265,551 of CM043712.1, read as the reverse complement.
CACTGTGTGACTCAAAAAGCTGTTTTATCTTTGCTTTATATCTGACCCTGTAATTAGGGCCGATTTGCATCTGTTCCTCGCAGACGCTCCGATCTCCCGTCTCCCTTTAACCTTAACTGCAGCAGGCCTCTAAGATAAAGCTGATTGTGATATTGATAGATAACCTCAGTGACCTTTAGACAACCACGACAATGAACACACACCCTCGAGTGTGTCACACAGAGAACAGCTATCAACATTCATGTTTGCTAATCTAACTTTTCTATGTTCAAATAAAGAAACAAATTAAGGACGTTTGACATTTTTACACTCATTATTAATTATGAAGGGCTTCCCCGTACATTGAACTTTCTGACATTCAAGTAAAATGCAAAGACCTGGTGTGGAACCACGTCTCCTGTTCAGACATGACACCGCCAAGCAAAGAAAAAGTTCATCATGGAGTCAAACTGTCTGTTTGATGCACTGTGAGGTTTAAAGTAAAAAGGTTTGTGCTAATATTTAAAAAATGCTAACAAGGACGATTTTTGCAGCATATTAGCTCCTCCAGGAGATTTAGAGTCAAGAATAATTTAGGACTCCATGTTTTTTTTTGGAATAATTAAAATTGTCAGAGAAGCAGAAGAATAAAAAAAAAATTATCCAACTTGTCTTTATATTCATGTGAGGCTCACACCTCAAATCAAATCAAATCCAAACAAAATCAAATAAAATGAAATCAAATCCAAACAAAATCAAATCAAATCAAATCCAAACAAAATCAAATCCAAACAAAATCAAATAAAATCCAAACAAAATCAAATCAAATCAAATCCAAACAAAATCAAATCAAATCAACCTTTATTTATTAAAAAACACTTCTCATGCCATGCACAACTTGAAGCGCTTTACATTTAAAAAAATACACAATATTGCAATAAATTCCCATCCCACCCTTCACCCTCCCCCCATTAACACACACTACCCATGATCTCACACAGAATAACAATTGAATTTCCCCAGTGTGGGATCAATAAAGAATATCTTATCTTATCAATGGATACTTTTATAAGGAACTTCAGTAACTTAAGGCTTGGCTCTGCTCTGAGGAGAGAGTATTTGGGCATCTATTCATGCCAGGGGCCAGCTCGGTCACAGTGCCCACCCAGACCAGGACAGCAAGGAGGTCCACTCCCAAACCGCAGGATCATTTCCTCTCCATCAGGTGAGATCTTTCATGGAGCTCCAGGTGGAGGGAGGTTGCAACTGATCTTCTTCCATTTTCTAATAATTGCTCCACAGTTCTTCAGTGGTTCTCTTTTGTACAAACTGTTTGCTTATTTGGTTCATCCCAGTCTGGTTCAGGGCTACATTCTTGTCCCTGGTGTCCTTTGACAGCTCTTTGGTCTTGGTCATGGCAGGTTGCAGTCTGTAAACAGGTGTAGCCAGTTGAAACAGGTGACATTAAAACAAGGTAACTAGTGGAGGATAGAAGAGCTTCCTACAGAAGGAACAGGATTCTTTGTAGGAGCTAAACTTCTCATATCTATTCATTTAGTTTCAGTTTTTTTGTTTTGAAATGAAGAGGGGACTTTAGTTCACTTCAGCTTTATGCTGCTCTGAACATCTCCTGTGCATTCACACTGCACTGAACTGCACCAGAGTTTACTTGAAAGCAAACCTCACCCCTGGTTCTTCAGTGAACTGGAACAGGTCTGTTCTTCACTTCGGGAGCTTTCAAGGGACCAACTCTGGTGTGAATCAAACAGCTCAGTGTAAAACGGCACCAATGTGAGAAGTCATCTTTTCTGCAAGTGGATCATTGATGGATCTGGGAGCGCAGAAGCAACATTTTAACTTAACAGAAAACGCTCATTGTATGATGGGGAGGTGACCACATGTACCAGAGTGTTCCGAATGTTTCCAGTTTGCACTTTCTTGATTTCTTGGTGATTGATGGCACCGCAGGAGCTCATGCATAACAGGCAGGTCTTCAGAGAGACAGCCCAGGCTTTGCTGCAGGAAACTGAAGACGGTGTGAGTAATCTGAGGCAGATGGATGTCAGGCAGCAGAGGGTCGATCCACCATTCTCATGCTGATATCTGATAAGGAGGTGTGGACCTGTCCTCCACAAAGACAACATGCCTCATTTGATAGCGCTGGAATTCTTTTGTGAACTAAGGCCGTGTGTGACACGTGGAAAGTCTTGTAGTGAGCCTCAGGAACAGCAGTAGATCCAGTTTAAAGTCGACCGTCATTCACGTCCGTATGACGGACTTTAAGCTTGAATAATTCTGAATACTGAGATGCAGAAGACCTTTAGCAGGAGATACTACATTATGCATGTTCTGTAGATATCACTTACATGTCAAGAAGTCAAGCCAGAAGTTTGGATTGGTCTTCAGGACTGGATTTCCTGAATGACCCAGATGCAGATCCAAGCAGCAAAGCTGATGAGAAACCTCCGTCTGGTGGAGAGCTGCAGTAGGTTGCTTCTCAGGTTCACCTCTTCCAGGTGGACTCTTCTCTTCTCAGCCGCAGAGGTTCAGACATGATTACACAGCCAACTCTCCTCTGCGCGCCATCTCTGCATCTGCTTGTAAATCCCTCTAAGGAGAATAAAGGCTGATGCTCCTCTCTGTGCCTTCTTGTAATTACACCCATCAACTGTCATCATACAACATGCAGACAGTGAAATGCTTGTAGAAGCTTGTTTACTCTTCAGCTGCTTTTGTGTTGAGATGTTTCCTGAGGGAGGAGAGCTGTCAGCAGAGAGCCGGTGGTCCAGAGATACACGTGACGAAGCCCAACGATCACAAAGGGTTCAGGAATCCTGTCAAACAAAAGCAGCTGCTACAAACGGACATTTATTCTGTTAAGGTTGAACCACGAACTGCCTCAGAGGATCCTCTGCCCTGGGTCAGAGGATTCTGTTTTGTTGAGATGCCCTCATATATTAAATTAGTCTTGAGTTTGAAGCTTTTCCCCCCTAATGCTGATGTTGGTGCAGAGGTAGAGCGGCCAACCACTGATTGGAAGAGGAAAGGTTCAGTTCCTGCCTCACCCGCCCATGTGCTGAAGTGTCCTTGGGCAAGACATGGAACCCCGCATTCCCTCTGGTGGTTGTAGGTTGGCGCGGTGTTGGCCAGCAGAGTGTGAATGTGAACAGTGGTGTTTTGAGCTGCTCGAAACTTTTGGTCAGTTGAAAATGCTGCAGTTTGTCCGTATTTTATGTAGTTTATACTCAATTATGACGTAAATCTTACGCAGTTGTACGTGATCTTTAGTTAGATGCATACAATAAAGTTCATCTAACGAATTTGTCACGCATGGACCACCGATGCAAACTTTTATATTGGGTATACAGCAAAGATATCACGTTCAGACGACATAACTGACACACGAATTACTCATGAATTGCATGCAAACACTGCAATGTTCTACAGTGGTCTATGTGTTCTTTGCATGCTGTTGTTTTTTCTTCCATTTACTGAAACATTCTGACGTCTAAACACACTTTTTTAAATTTAACATGTATAGAAATGAGATAGAAAAAGCGGTTTCCCACAAAATATTAGCATGAAAAATCATTCTGATTATAGTGGAAAGTTCAAAAATGAAAACTTCTGCTTAAAAATATTGTGTAAAATAAAACAAACTTTTTTCATTGGCGAAATGGCTTTCAATGAGATATTTTCAATATTGGATAATACAAGATATTCAAGAGTGACTGTGATAAAACAAGTCTGCATTTTACAGAAAACATACTAGCATGTTAGTTTTGTCTTGAAGCTAGGCAGAAAGACTGTATTCATTACGGCTACGATAAAGCTGATTTCAGACCAAAGGCCAATGAAAATGCTGTTCATGACTACAGGGTCTGCTGTCTCCTCTCAGGGGAACTGCTCCGACTTTTAATAATGCAATATGACGCTGCTGCTGCAGGATGTTAGCAGCGTTTGCACACTAAGCTAAAAGTTGGATTATCTGCAGCAATGAAATCTTGGAAGTGACCTGCCTTTCAAAATGAGCTAATTTATAGCATTTTATAAAAGTGACAAACAATTATTTATTTTTAATGCGCTGACTCGGATGAAATTTAGATGAGACTGACATGAATAAATGACTGCAAATATCTTCTCAAGCAGCTGTGGATAACCAAGCCTATCATTTTTTCCAGGAATAGAAGGGTTGTAAAAATTACAGCTTAGAGGAGAGGAAATGTGTCCTTTCAGAGAAGGAGCTCAAACAAACTGGCCATATGGTTGCGTTTACACATGGGGAGTTGGAGGAGATCTTTAGTGAGGTGTGGTCTCTCCATTCACAGGAACTTCTCTCCTTCTGGCTGACTTTTTATGAACTGGGCTGTTGGTCCAGGAGCACCAAAGCAAACAGTTGGAGTTTGCTCGCCACTGTCAGCCAGAGGCCAGCGGAGCTGTGATGGACCGTCTCCATCCACTCGGTCTCTGAAGGCTGAGCAAGGACCTCATGCAAATACGGAGCATATTAGTTTCTGATACGGGAACTCGGATCCTTACACATAGGATATTTTGCTTGTTGAATTTGCGGAAGGAAAAGAACTACACTAAAGCCACAAGCAGCGTTCAGGGGGCAGGTACACGCCCCTAACTTACCCCTTCTGCCCCTGTCACTCTGGTCAGAGCTTCGCCTGACAAATTCACGAAAAATATGGAAGCTATTGTATAGGTTTTTAATCTCAATGGCAACCATTTTATGCTCTTAGGTGACAAACGGTTTTATGTAATTTTAGATGAATCAACAAAAAATACGTTTTTGGATTTCCTTGGCAACAGTGTGTCTTTTTAGCCACACCCACATTCCTAATATGTTCATATCCTATGTCATTTCCTTTTGTTCAGCTTTAGCTAACAATCTATGTATTGTATTTGCTATTGTATTCTTATTTATTTGCTATTGTATTCTTATTGCATACCTGAATGTGAACTTTTGTAAATGGCATAATGTGCAATAAAGTTTATTCAAAAACAACAACAGCAACAAAAATCTATGTATTGAATTTTCACAATAATGTGGTCAAAAATGTGCGGGCAATAGATGAACGCCATTTTTGCAGGCTTGCCATGCTAAACACCATTTAAAGAAAGATGATGAGTTAGGAGGCGATAGATCGAAATCCTATAAAGTGTACATTTGTATTTGGTACTGAAAGTGTTGTTTTAATGTTTTTTTCTAAGTTTAAGATGGTGGACTCTTCCCAAGGTCAAAGGTCAACAGAACATCAGTTGTGGTTGTAAAGTAAACCTGGTAGGGTGTGTGACATTTTATGAAGATCACTCGATCACGTGTAAAAGTCGCCAAATTTCACATTTTGGCACTAAATAGCCACCAAGTCGTAGGTCCTATGGCCATCCCATAATAGTTTCAAAACTTCCTTTGGATATCCCTGACAAGTGCGTTTAGGTTCCTTTAGTGGATTTTGAATGATTTTCTTTTTAACTCCAAAAGAGATTTCACTTTAATGATGGTTCCTCTCGTTGTGACGTCATCATTTCTATTTTTTTTCTGTGGGTGGGGGAGTTCTGGTCTCAGCCCCTCACCTTAAAATCTGGGTTTGACTGAAACACTGCTGCGCATGCGCTCAGGTACAAAACGTGAAAGTTTGGCGGTCATTTCTTCCAGAATCACCTTTAAATCTCTCTGCAGGACTTGCGCGCGCGGCTGCGTTGGCTCAGCTGTGTGTGTGTGCGTGTGCGTGTGGGGGGGCAGTTGAGGGAGGGGGTCGCACAGGCGCTGTCTCTCCGACTGGGGGCGGCGTAGGACAATCGGTCCCCCCCACAGACACACTCCCCACCCCCACTTGTGGGATCTGCGATTCAGATCGGCCGTGCGCGTGCATTCCTAGAGAGAGAGAGAGGGAGAGAGAGAGAGTTCCCAGCCCCTTCCTCCCTTCTCCTCTTCCTCCTGGTCCTCCAGCCGGCGGCGGCAGAGAGGGATTTCTGACCCGGGCTGTGGATGCTTGGAGCGCGGCCGCGGCAGGAGAAAGAAGGAGACGCCGGAAGTGGGAGCGACGTTTTGAAAGCCACGCCGAGAGTTCAGGAATCAGGCGCGTGCAGCGGCCAGGTTCACCTGAGAAAGTTTCCTCTCTCACGTGCTGCTTCGTCCGCGCGGTGCTCATGGGCTCCCAGGGGACTCTTCGGAGCGGGCGCGCGGCGCCGCTCCGCGCGGGGCTGCTCGTGGCTCTGCTGCTTCAGCTCTGCGCCGCGAGCTGCCCGGAAAGAGAGCTGGAGGACCGCGAGGAGGAAGCCAACGTAGTCCTGACCGGAACCGTGGACGAGATTATCAACGTGGACCCGGTGCACCACACGTACTCGTGCAAGGTAAGCAGTTTGGGGCGCGAGGAAAGTTTAAAAACAGCTTAGAAGGAGGCGCGCGGGGCCATCAGCATCTCTGCTGAGCAACACTTGTCTAAACTCATTCATCCACAATCCTCTGCCTTCACAAGAATGACCCCCCCCCACCACCACCACCACCACCACAGCCACAAGGCAGGCCCAACCGACCATGTAATCATCCCAAACATGCTGCTGCAAGAAGCGGGGCCCTCGGTGGCCCCTGACCAGAGTCCAGGATGAGATTCCTGCATCAGGTTGAGTTTGTTCCTGACAGTTTGCTGCATCCAAACCTGAGATTTGTGACGTCATGTTGGACGCTCCAACTCTCTGCAGCTGCAGCTATAAATGTAGTTTTACTTTCCTGTCAGGCAGATCCAAGAAGACCTACAAGCTGCTGCCAAGACGCTAATAAAGAAGTGGCGGCGTGCTGTCATAGAAACCCTCAGAACTGACATGTTCTGAGGGTTTGAGTCCCAGGAGGAGTCTGCTTGTCCGTCCGCAGTCAGGGAGCCTCCTTCCTCCTCCTCCTGCTCATACACTGCTTGAGAAATGAAATGTCCCCCTGCAGTGGGCTTGTGGTCTTTGCGGTGGGCCGCTCTGTAATCCGGGAAAACGAAACAAGCGGTGTCTGGTCGGCTCCCCGTCTGCCCTGCGCCCGTGTTCCTGTCAGCCGAGGGCGAACGGTTCACGCCTTCCTGCATGTGGAGAAGTGACGGTGCTAAAGTTGCTACTCTTTCTGTGGTGGAGGGGGGCACGCTCACTGCATGTTTGTGACACCACGAGTCTGAAAACTCCATCAATGTGATCCTTTTATCTGTGCCTCACAACATGCTCTCCCGTCTCCCTCCAAGGTCAGAGTTTGGCGCTACCTGAAGGGAAAGTCAAACGTGAACCGTCAGATCCTGCTGGACGGCGGGAACAAGGTGATGATCGGCGGCTTCGGGAACCCCAGGATCTGTGACAACCAGGTGTCCACGGGAGACACCCGCATCTTCTTCCTCAACCCGGCCCCGGAGTCGGCGGCGCCGGAGCACAAGAACGAGCTGATGCTCAACTCCAGCCTGATGAGGATAACCCTGCGCAACCTGGAGGACGTGGAGCACTGCGTGGAAGGTGAGCACGAGGGAGGAACGGGGGGAAACTCCGGGCTCTGGAGGTGCCGGTTCTGTGGGAACGGGATCCGCGCTGTTGCTGGGAGATTCCCTTTACTGTACGTCACTCACAGCAGGATTTCGTACACTGCTAGAACGGCGTGTCCTCAGGCTCACGGCGTTCAGGGTTCCCTGAACCGGCCTGGACTCCAGGTTTGGAGTCTTTGTTGACTCTTTCAGAGAAACGGTGGGTTAGGCGTTCCTCGGCTGGCTCAGGGCCGATTCTTGACCTTTGCACTTTGGAGCATGGCTGTTTTATCAGATCATACATACACAGCTCATGACAGGAGAGCTTTACTGAGTCACACAGGCTCAGGGTTTACTGCAGCAAACCAGGTTTCCAAAGTTTGAGCAAAAAATCCTTCAACTTTCCAAAGTCTTGTTTGGCGAAGAGCTTCCTCACGTCAGTGCCTACCTAATGAATCAGAAACGTTCTCTGACAATGCTGGCAGCTGTTCAAGGTTTGACTCGGCGAGGAAATGATTCAGAGCACGAATGACCTCCTCCACGGAGGACTTTCTGGGGCAATCAGCGCCGGCTGGGTTCTGGACTCCTTCCTGTGAACGGTTCTGGGTGGCAGGATGTTCCTGTGGATGGAGCTTATTTGCAGTGTTAAGTTGCACTTGGCACCCGCATAAAACTGCTTCTGTTTGTCTGTCCAGGCACGAAGCGCTGCTCTGCTAACCTTTTTATTCTCCGGCCTCTTCTCCGTCTCGGACTCCTGCTGTGGAAAGAGGAGTTTCTTGGCTCCCAGTTGCTGTTTAGACAAACGGTTTGTTTAGGGGTTTTGTTTCTGAAGAGGGCTTACTTTGCATAATCTGATTTCTCTGGTTTTTCCTTGCTGTTGGGAAAAAAAACGGTGGCAAGGAGTCATTAGTCTGATGTTGGAGCAGAAGCACATAAAGACCTGGAGGCTCTGCAGATTTGAATAAGTGCTATTTATGTGCATTTCCCTCAATCTTCCTGTAGTTTTTTGCTAAATGACACTGGCTCTGATGATGATGACTCAGTTCCTTTTCCAGAGGAAAGTGGGCTGGAAGGCTGGTCGAAGGGAAGAGTTTTAATGAAGAGAGAGGAGTCAGATGGCATCTGTTTCCTTGCAGCCACTAACCCCAGAGGCTGAGCGGGGTCGGACAAGACTCTACCTGCCGCAGCGCTCGCTGCTCCCGCCTCTTCTCGCTCCTCATTCTTGACATTTTCGATGCTGGGACGGACTCAGGAATGCCTGGCAGAGAGCGCAGTGGGGAGGCGCATTGTCTGGGTACGATCCGCCTGCCAGCAGAGCAATGAGATGAGTGATGAAGAAGCAAAGAGGGGCGCAGGATTTCTGCTGCATGTGTGGACACGGCCTGCAGGGGATGTTGTGTTTGCTGTGGCAGACGTGTCGGAGTTTGGATCAGGGTGGAGTGAAGATAGACGCCTTCTGGGCTGATGTCACGGCTGTTCTCAACCATCCCAACTGTCCTTATGGGGGGGGGTATGGGTGAGAAGTGGGCTGTAGGGGGCACGTAGGTGACCTGCACACAATGTTAAGATCGTAGACGGCTCAGTGAACCCGTAGAGGCCAAATGCTCATCCAAGTTCTACTGCAGGCCTGCTGTGGGCGACCGGTCGTAGTGAACACAGAAGTAGGTGAGGTGCAGGCATGTCCTAGAGATTTTTCCTTTTTTCAACCCCCCCAAAATCCTGCAAACTGAAAAAGGAGCCCCTTAGTGCCGTTCACGTGATACGTGCACACTCCTCGCTGCAGCCTGACTGTTAGAAATAAGGAAACTAGCCAATCAGAGGGTAGTTTGTGTGGACGTCCTACGGACACTCACGGATCACGTGCACACCACGTGCGTGCAGCATTTGCATGGTCAGTAAGGAGCCAGAACTCGCCTTACTAACGACTTACTCACCGTACACCTACCACACGCACCACAATGGTACGTTCCATTTTCATGGCGTCCCTTGACATGGTTGGAACTGCAGGCCCACCTCACTCCCGTTTGATGCAGTCTGTCCTCTCTACGACCTCCACGGACCCGGACAACCCAAAAACCTGCAGAACCCGCATGGGTCCCCCCACCGCCGCCGGATGGGAGCATGTGACTAAAGCTTTAGGGGCGGCTCCTGTTGGACCTTATTGTCGGCGTCTTTTATCAACCAGAGTCTTCACACGGAGCAGTTCCTGAGACTGGGAAGCTAAGAACTTTGACTTCATTCTTGAATCTGCTTCCTGTCTGGCGGCGGCGGCGGCGGCGTTTCAGTTTTCTGGTTTCTCTGCAGCCTTTCAGTGCAGCGTTATCACGGCTGATTGTGCAGAGTCAACAGATTGGGTTTCACTTTGGAGCTTAGGTCACGTTTGTGACGGAGAGCATGACGACAGAAATGCACAACTTTCTGCTTTGAGAAACAGTTCAAATAAATGGAAGCAAAGTTTATCTTTCCATCCTGTCCTCTACGAACAAAGAGGGGGAGGGGCTTTGGAGGCAGGAAGTCGTCCTGATGGGGAAGTGTTAAGCACACTTGTTTCTCAGCTGCTTTTGGGATTCCTTGTGAGAGTTTGTCCCTTGAAGCTGCGATGAAAACCAGCAGCAAAGTTCTGCTTCTCCCTTCTGTCCTGCTCTTCCTCTAAAGTTTTGAAACCGTAAAAATGAGGCCATAATGCATCAGCTGCCGCCTTTACCTCAGATTTCGGGGTTTAAACAATTGCCTGTAAATTAGAACTGGACTGAGCGAGCGAGACGTCACCCATAGAACATGACTTCCTTCAGGTGCCAATCGAATGAAGTCAATTCGGTCGTCATTCTTTTGTGATCTGGACGTCGCCATGTTGGAACCAGAATTAGTGAGTGATTGGTCCAGGTTGATCTGAGTCCACATTTCTATGTCGACCTCTCTGACCAATCAGGGGTGAGAATGTGAGAAGACCACACCCCTCCACTTAAAGCAGGCAGGGAGAGTCTGTCAATCAAATGCTTCAGATGTTCGACGCAAGGCCACCTACTTTTATAGCGGATCTGGTTGGTCAGTTTGTAACTTGAATAACTTAAACTACAGAGGATTATCCAGGAGATGTTAACTAAAGGTGTCAGAGCAACACTAGTTATTCAGACCAATTCAGAATCCTTTGGGATTTTGGCGGGTACTTCCATATAAGGAATGCTGGGGGGAGGGGTCACTCAGTCCAGTTCTCATATACTGTCAGTGGTAAGAACACTGATGGGGTTGGATCTGTGCACAGCAGTCCGGCAGAACTTGATGGGGTTCTGGTTTCCAGCAGGTGGTCTGGGTTAATGATGGTGGGCGATGAATGAGGAATGCCTTTCGGGTGGGTAGGATGTTTGAGCCCCCCCCCCCCTCTTTAGCTTTTTCAGTGAATGAGCCATGGCTACGGTGAATACCTGGAGCCTTTTTTTCTCCAGTGTTTGTGTAAGGAGAGGCCTGGAATTTCTAACCTGTCTGCCCCCCCCCTCCCCTTTGAGATGTGAGAAGATAATAGTAGAATGGAAACAATGTGGGGAGGGCTGAACATTGCCGTTTTATTTGCAGCGTTCATGTCAGGTGAACGTCACGTCTGGAGACTGAGGTGCTTTGGGTGGCTGGGGTTAAATTAGAGGTCTTTAGGGATCCATCTAATCTCTGGAGATTTGCAATTTTGCGCAGTGGTTTCCGTCACCATCGCCTCTTTTCATGTGCGGTGGTCCGGCGTTTTTTTTTTTTTTTTATAAAACAGATTTGCTGCCTTATAATTATGATGTTAACCTCCACCGCCACCTGCTCACTTCCTAATCTCATCAAAAACTTTGGAGGTGGATTAGATTACTGCGGCAGCGCCGAGCGGGACGGCCCACCACTTTCCCAGGTACAGGAACATATGGCCTCCAGCTATTTCCAACAGCGATGGGGTTTATGTGATTGTACCTATGGAAAGAGTGTGAGAACGCTATGCAGCTGCACCCATATGACTGCAGGATGGCGTGGGGGGGGGGGGGGTTCCTTTATCCCAGCCATTCCGACACAAGAAGCCTTTTGTCTTCTGGGAGTCATGGGAAGTCAGGAAAAGTGACTTTAAGGATTGGATATTTCTGAGACTCTTTGAATGGATTAGGCTGTTGAGGCGGGGGGGGGGGGGTGCTTGGTGCAGGGCTTTTCTGGAAAGGTAAAAGTGCCCGTCCTGTTTGGCCTGGATCCAAGCGTTTGGCAAAAATGGGCAAAGGGATAAAAAGCTGGATAGAAGTCTGCCATCTGATCCGTGGGCCAGCTCTCCCAGAGTCTCCAGAGTTATTGCACGTTTTAGATTTTAATTAAAAATGCAGGAGTGGCGAGCCCGCCTGGCGGACCCATAAAGGACTCTGAAATGAAAAAGCCATGAAAGATGGAGGAGAGCAAAAGAGGAATGGACCACTTGATCACAGTCTGCTCCCTTTGGCTGGTTTCCCAGCCAGAAGCAGGAGAGTATCACTCTGCTGCTGATAAGCATCGCAGATGGAATTGATGGTTTTCTCTGGGCTTGTTAACATCTCGCATGTGGTGACACGCCCGCCGTTTCACGGTCAAGGTGCCCGCACTGGCACAATGTCCAACATCAAAGCTCCTCAGATATTATGGACGTCAGAGTTTGATGTTCTAAATCCAGACTCCTTCTGTAAAAGGTATTTAAGCACCTTTTAAACTCATTTCTTCTACTCTAAACCATCGCTTTGGGCTTGAATTTGGCGCCCGGCTGTGTCCAAAGATCCAGAGATCTGCCAAAAACCAAAACATCTCGTCTTCATTTGTTTAGCTGTACGTTCACACTGCACTTTTGGAGCAGAACAAAGCGCAGGCAGAACGTGGCATCTTCAATGCTGCTTGTTTGGGTTGGTATTGTGAGAAACCAGAAATTGTATAATCTGATAGTAATAAGCATAGAATGAAGAGATGCTGTAGAGACTCTTAAAAACAGCAACCCTGTTTGTGTTTGAAGGGTTTTTCTCTTCTTTCTTCTAGACCGATTCTCTAGACAGATTTCTACAGCCCAAAGAGGAACATTTTTACATTTTTAATGAACATTTCTGATATTCTCCTGACCAGCAGTAATGCAGATGTGGACATTTCTAAACCGGAATTCCTCCCATCCACTGCATATTACTGAATGAACTCCTTATGGCGTCCACAGAGGACGTTTGAGGCTTTTCAATGATACCAAATGTGAAAGGGCGGGGCTCTGGGAATTGTAGTTTTTGTGGATTTAAAAGAATTTTGACCAGAAACATTTTTATTCTCTGGTAGTCAGGAGGATATTTAAAATTGTAGTGTTTATACTTAATCTGCATTTGGGAAACTGACCCAAAAAGTTCCGAGTGGGACATTAAATTCATCCAGAAACTTTCCCTCAGAAGAGGTTTGGACCTGCAGGGAATCAAAGTTTGGATCCAGGATTCAGGAATGCCTCCAGAGCTCCGGATCCATGGGAGAATCCCTGATACCGAGGCTGCATCTGTGGAGCAGAGCAGCAGGTTTTGAGGAGCCATGGGGGGCCGGATCACAGTGCCCCCGGAGGGATTTGGGTTTAGGTCAGCTCAGCCGTCACTTCAGTTCAGAGCTTCTCAGATTGGAAGCAACAAGGAAAGAAAAGGAAACCCATTATTTTTCTTTCTTGCATAGCCTTCTAAATGTTTTTTTTTTCCCTGAAGTTCCTGTAAACCTGAACGGGTTCAATAACTTCTGAACTTTTCCAGTTAGCTTCTCAAAAACAAAGCTAACAGGAATTTTAGCGTCTGGATTCCTTTTCTTTTGACGGAATTCCTGAGATGAAGTGGCCGATGCTTCGTCTTAATTACCCCATGCTTGGATTAAACGGGAAGAAGGGGGCTTCAGAGTTTAATTAAATTCTTCCGCCCTCCCCAGACAGAAGTGGGGGGCTGTTCTGATTTTCAACCACACTGGCTTTGGTCTGGAGGAATGCACCTGTTGCATTCCTCCATCCATCTACACCTTTGTCACTCGAGCTGCTCTCCTCCTCTCAAGTTCTGCTTTCATCTCCGGTCCTTCCTGATGAGCAGAGTCTTTTTTTCAACACGTACAGGAAGAATACTTGTCAAATCCCGGGGGGGCACACACTTTTCCTGTGTTTTCTTGCTCCTGGGACGGCAGCTCCTTTCCCGCCCCTCTGGTGGGGTGTTGTCATGGTGATCCCCGTCTCCCCTTTGTGACTTGACGGTTCCTGCGGTGGTTTCTGTTCTGTGTTTACCTGCTTTCACTTGTCATCAGCGTCTCTTCTGCATCGCCACAGGGGCGCGTCTGCACGCTGGGTTTGTCGCCACAGCCTTCAGGCAGGGACGGTTTTCACGGGACGGGCCGCCGGCTTTGATTTGAAAACCCTTGTGTTGTCCCTCTACTGTATTCTCACAGCCGTCATCTTCCTCCTCCACCTGTAATTAGGCTGGAATTCCTCCCACTGTGAAGCTGCCACAGCCCAAACAACCAGGTGCACTCGGTGCAGCGTCTGACCACATTCATCAGTCCTCCGTCAGCGTTGTCTCTGCCTCAAAGTGACCGCAGTTTCAATCCAGTTTTAGATTTTAAAGAACTTTGCTGATGATGCTAATGAAAACACAAATCTGACTCCACAAACGGACCCAGGGTCCGACCTGTGACGCTTTCAGGGTTGACAACATTTGGCTGAATCCAAGACCAAACACGGCGTACTTCCACCTCCAACCACATCGAAGATCCGCTCTCTTCATCTATTGATCTGTTTTCTCAGTGCTCTTTTAATCATGATGATGACCTTTTTAGCCAGAATCTAAACGCATCGTTTTCCAGAACATAGTTTCTGCAGAAAAGCAAGGAAAACAAAAAGCCCATAAGTTTCACAAAGTACAGGATCATGAACAGACATTTGATCATGAAGGACCTAGTCCTAGTAAAAGACCTGGTCTTAAGTCTTTCAGAGTAATCTGTATCCATGTATATGATAATATATGACCTTCGGCTCACTAAAAAACAATTTTTTATGAAAAAGGGGTTATTTTCCCAGCTCATATTCCAAGATGACTCGATCTCTGAGGCTCCGCCTTTCACTCCTTGAGGGTACCGCCCATTTCATGAGGTCAACCTAGTCTGTGTCTGCGTTTCGCCCACGAAAACAAACATCCGAACTTTTGCGAAAATGGATGTGCATATTGTGCATAGAAAATGAAAGTGTTTAGCGGTGAAAGTGGGTGTGTCTGTAAGCCTGGGGGCGGAGCTAGCCGCTAGCAGACTCTTCCTGGAAGGGGCTGTTCCAAACTTTGTGACATCACAATGTGAGAACCCGCCCGTTTTCATGGAGGGGCTGGTGCTCAGAGCAGCTTTTTAGAGGAATACTCGGAAATATGTGGATCAAAATATCACTTTGGGGAATTTATTTGTGAGAAATGAACATTATAATTTCATGATATAAAGGCAAACCATAGTAACAGAATAGATAACAACAATAGACTGAATATCTGCATGCCTCCATACTGTAGCACAGTGATGATTATTTAGCTTCATGAAACACAGGAGGAATCTAGTCTATCAATGCAAAATTGGAACAATTATTCATGACCATAACATAAAGAAAAAGCTAACAAGTCGACTAAACTCTTAATAAATCGTTGAATTCTTCGTCTGTGTCGCTTTGGAACAATTCTGACAAGCCCAGTGTGAGACTGAGCAGTGCTTCTTCTGCATTCCAGTCAGTAGCAAATGCTGAGACCCCTGCAGCGCCCTCTACTGGTTGTTATTTATTTTTAAACAATCACATGTTGCGGTGGAGTATGAGTCGCACCCCGACCAAAGAAATTCTTTCTGTCTTCTTTATTTTTCCCCCCCACTATTTGTTTTATGTAGAAATTGTACAAAATCTCCATCAAATTACAGATATCAGTTAAAGTAAAGGTACTTTTGCACAATCGTCTTTAAAAAAATTAAATAAAAGAGCTGAAAACAAAACTAAAAAACCAGAATAAACAAAAACAAAGACACACAATACCGCACCAACCCTCTCCTTTAAAACTTTAGAAAATATAATAAGTTTCAACAGTTGAAACATAACACATGCCCAAATTTCTCACAAGAGTCAATTAAAGTGAAGAAAAAAGCAACCATGTGCGTGAGATAAAACCAGAGAAAAGGGAGCTCCCACAACAAGTGATTCAGTCTGGAAAAGGATAGAACTTTACCTGCTCTACCGTTTGGAATAATGGACGCCACCTTTGTCCAAATCTATCAGAGGAACCATTCAATGTCTTGTCTGTCTTCTGTTATCAGGAAAACGCTAGAAGAACATGTGAAAAACACCTTTAGGCATCAGGGTGGAGCTTTACTGCTTCCGCTCTGTTCCTGAAGTTCCTTCTTAAGTGTCAGTTTGGTTTCCTAACGTTAAGTTTTAGATCCGTGTGGAAATTACTCTGAGACTCTGAAGCTTCGTTTGTTTCCTGAAAAGATCAAATGCATGAATGTGTCACATACGTGTTCTGTAAAAACCCCTCTGAGGGGCGACTCCAGGCCGACATGTCGCCGCTGACGTGCCGTCCGGCAGCAGGGAGGCGCTTCGCCTGCCCCTGTGGTTTCAGCCAACAATGGCGAGGAGGTGACGGCTGACAGGCAAACGGAGAGACCTGGTGGAGGAGGTCAGAGGAGGTGCACACGCCCGCAGGCGGGAGCAGACTTTACTGTCGCACCTTCGGAAGGAAACGTCAACACAAAGTGTTTGTCATTACCTTCAACATGGGACCATGGCTCTTCAGCTGGTGGGGGTTTCATCCACTAACATTTCCAGACCTTTGTGCTTGTGTGTGTCTTTGTGTTTCTGTGTGTGTGTTTGTGAAATCAAAGGAAAACTAAACGGCAGAAACAGATGGTAAGACAGTGTAGAGGTGTAGGTACCTGATACTTAAAGCTGTAGGTATCTGTTGGACGTCAGGATCCTCTCTGTGGTAAAAGTACTTCAACTGTTAAAGTAGTTTGTGGTTATAATTCCTAAAAACAAGGAGGAGTTTCTTTTGCTGAAGGTCGGCGGTCAAAACCACAAAACTGTGTCACAAAGCCAATACGCACAATCTACACATTTTCCACGTGTGAACTGTCGGTCTTTCATGATCCGTGCCTGATAAACGTCATTCATTGGTGTTGCTTGCGTTCGTCGATGTGCTCAGATGTCGTACATTGGCGAGGCTTTCGGTCGACGGCTCTTTACGTGAATTTGGTTTTTAGCTGTTCAGAATTTTACACAGTTTGTGCGTTTTTTACATCGTTTATACACAAATATGATGTAAATCTTATGCAATTGTGTGTGATTTTATTTTTTATTTCTTTAAAGATGCATACATAAATGTGTTTCTTTCCACGACCGTTCTACGTTTGTCTTACACACTTTTCACGCACGAACCACGGATGTATAACTTTTAAATCTTCACATATCGCGTTACAATGACGTAACTGACTCATGAATCACTAATGAATTGCATATAAACATCACAATAATCATGAACAGCTCATGTTCTACATTGATTTACGTGTTCTTTGCGTGGTTTATTTGTACTGTTTTCAACGTGGTTCATTCCTGATACATCTGTGAACATTTCCCGTAAAGACAGTATGTACAAAACACACGTAGTGGCTGTGGGACACGGCCTTAACATGATGACTAAAGCAGTTGTAGGTTGATGAAGAAAGTGTTGCTGCTCTGTTAAAGTTGACTTTTACATTGACTTGTGGCCTGCCTGTGGTGAACCCCGCCTTTGCCCAAACAGTAGCGGGGTGACCCCATGACCCCAACTGGGACCAAGCAGGTTCAGAGAAGAGATGGACGGTTTTTCATTTTTATTTTAATGCTTTGAAGATTTTTCCGTCTTTAAAACAGGGCAGAGTTTACAGGTTTTTTTTATTTTGTTTTTCATGGTATTTACTAATGTAACATTTGATCAAATCCATGAACCAATTAGTCTTTATAGTAATGTAGAATTGTTCAGGTTCCATCAGTTAAGTCTTTTGATAACCAAACAAAGCTAGTTTAAAAATCTTTCAAATGAATCAAATTTTATCTGAATCAATTGGAATTTTTGGCAGTGATGCAGTGGGAAATGCCAATAATTCCTGTGATGGAGCTCCTGGAAACATGCTTGTGGACAGCTTTGAGACCTGGAGGTGAAGTTCACCTTTACCTGTCAGCACTGCTCTGTGGCTTGGTCTTTCTTTCCAAATGAAATCCCCTGAAGGAATGCTGTTTAATGTGGAGCCCAAAAGCTTTTCAGTTCTGCATTTGAACCAAACCCACGAGTTTTATTGCCAGATAGAATCATTTGATTTAGACAAAGAATGACGTTTTACCTGGAGTAAAGTCATTGACATTTGTTCTCCCGTCAGGTGTGTAACATAACCAAAGCTGGCGTGCCGACACACACGGGTGTCCCACCTGGCTTTGACGAAGTGTCCGTCTCGTTTGTGTCTGTGATTCTGGTTCATTTGCTTCACGATACTGTCCATCATGTAGCAAATGTTGTGACTCACTGAAGTTTCTCTGTTCAGGTCAACCAACCAGCTGGACTCCCTAAAACCAGGACATGCACGTGAGCTCGTTGCATGTTTACCCAAAGAGGGTTTTATGTTCCGCCACTGCTCCACAAATATTTGCTCCTCTTAGTCTGAAGTGGATTCAGCAATTCTGCGGCTGTTTCCCAAAGGCCGAAGCAACCCGCGTGTGTTTGCATGTAAATTGGGGGTTGTGAGCTTCTTTTGTCGTACAGTTGTTCTCTGAACAATGGGTCGATCTCCTGTGGGAAATGCCTGAGTGCAGAAACCTTCAGCTGATAGCTGCCTCCCTCGGGTGCATGAAGAGCTCATCTCCATCTAAACCCAACCAATCCCGGGTCCTTTGATACTCAGAGCCCGGTTCAGGTCCGATTAAGGTCTAGATGGGTGTAATATTACCTGCAGACACCCCATTCAATGAGGGCAACAGGTGAGCCTGTTTACCTGAGGCCAGAGGGTGGTGAGAGAAATGAAGGCTGGGAGGTTTACACCCACCGAGACCCTCCACACCTCGGCCTCTAGAAGTGTATTTTCATCAGTTCCTCATATAAACCCACATCCTGGACTTCCAGTGGATTTACGGCTGGTTGGTGGTGGTGTGTTTGACTGACAAGAGCTCGGAGAATGCTGGAAAGACCCGTTTGGTTCCGAAGAACCGACGATGGTGCCGTGTGAGCGCCTGGATCAGGAGAAACCCTGGAGTGGAGGTACGATTACAGATGCCTTCTGGGTAGGGCTCTCAGTCTGGCCTTAGAGAGGCTGCTGGTCTGGATGCTCCTGGAATCTTGATCAGCTCCTATTTACATGGAGACAATGGCACGAGTGGAGAGGCAGTTTCTCTGGTGTGCATTTCCTCCCATGAACTCCTTCTTTGTGTCCTCCTCTTTGCTTCTGTGCGTCTGCCAGGAGGCCCCGTCCCTCCTCCTCATTGTTCATTAGAAGATGGGAGATAAAGGTTGAAGAAGGAGACACTGACCGGAGGACTTCATGTGGTAACACTCAGACCTCATGGATGCCTCTTTTGTTCTGGAGCCCCCCCCCCCCCGGTTTGACCTGGTACTTCCCATTGTTTTCCCATGAAAGCAGTGACGAGTCTTCACGTCTATGAAACCGTACATGTCAAGGATGGATCACATGTCAGACAGAGATGAAAAAACTACAGTCACTAAGGAGAAGTCCTGGAGAACCAGGTCAGGGATGGTGGTCGTTCCCCGCTGAGGGAAAAAAGAGGAGGGGCCGAATAAACCAGCAACCCAAGCAAAGTCGTGCTGCTAACAGCTAGCAATGCTCCGCCTCCTGCAAGTTCTTCATAGACGGGTAAAGTATTAGCCTTGTGTTGTGTCGTCTGAAAATTTTTTGGTGCTTGTACCACAAAATGCCCTAACCGGCTGTGTTACCGTGGCACGGAAACGTCCGGAGAGTCGGCGTTTTAATTTCACCCCACCGCTGAATTAGGGGTAAATGAAACGAAACGTTTTTCCGTGCGTGCTGAGCTTTGTGAGGAAACCATCATCAGATCCAGATTCACGTATGAAGCAGAGCTTCAGAGACACGCAGCTCCACTTGCAGGCGATTGGCGTCCTGTTATCGTTCCTGCTGACGGGGCTTGAAGACAGAGCTCTGAACTCTGGGATGCTCATGGATCTGTCGCAGGAGCCGCCTAAGCTGCTGCTTCATAGACAGCAGTTTGGGGCTTCACCCTCTGCTGCCGAAGCCTTTGGTGCTTCAATTGGTTTCCTTTTAAAACCTAGTATTATTATTTAAAGCCCCCCTCGATCCACCACGCCCATCAGAGACGTGCCATGAACGTCCTGATCTCCCCACCTTTTATGCGACAGGCGGGAAAGGGTTTGAAGATGAGAAGAAGCTCCAGACGTGCATCACCTCAGAGGAGAAACGTCAAGCTGAGAAGAGGAGGAGAATTCTGATCAGAGGGAAGAGAATCAGAGGAGGATTCTGATGGGGATTCAGGCTCTTCAGCCTCTCAGGAGAACAGTTGAACTTTCTCATCCCAGGTTATCAAAACCATGAGATGTCACATGCATTTCAATAATATAGTTTGTGTAATATAGCTCTCTTATTTTTGGTCTGTCACATTTTCCTGATATTAGATGTAAATGTGGGGGCATTTACAGTTTCTGCCCCCCCAGAGCTTCCTTTGTTCCTGCCCTGGTTCTGAAAGCAGCAGAATCTCGTCTGCAGGAGGTTCGTTTGATGATTCTGACGGTTTTCTTCCTCTGCAGGCTGAGCCTCACGACAGAAAACGCTTCACTCACTGACATTTGAACACATTTGGTTGCTTCTCATTATGCTGCTCCTGTCTAATCTTTTTAGTAAAACAGACCTAAAGTATTCCTTCTTTTCATTTATATATTGATTGTATTTTTGCAGATGGTTGATGAAAACCAGTAAAGTTTGAAGCCAAATCACTGAAGTGAACTTAACTTTGCTCTGGATGTTTGGAAGAACAGCTTCCAGCTTCTGTCTCTCAGCTCTTTCCACTGTCGGAGTCCATGTTGACACCAAATCGCACTGTTTTCAGAATCCTCCTGGTCGACATGAGGTGCTACGGAAAGACATGGCCGCCTACTCAGCTCTAAAAATGGACGCAAAGCGGTGCGTTTGCTGACTTCTGTAAACGCGGTGTTCACTTGGGAGTTTATTTATACAAACCTCCACTGAAGTCTGATTGACAGCATGGAGACACGCTGACTAGACCACCACTTGGTGAACGGATGCAGCCCGACTGCTGCATCATCGGCTGCTGCTGCTAGTCAGTCGCTGCATTGCTGTTTTCAGCAGCCCCTGCTGATTCTGCTCTGTCACTGCCCCTGGGGGGGGGGGTATTTTTTACATCACATACATACTTAGATATTCGACCCACTGAGCTGAGGGGGGGCCTTCACTAACACACTAATTACATGGTTTCGTCATATTTACTTCGGCACACGACCCGTCATTCCATGACTTCAGCCGAACAAACGCAGCTCATTTTTTCCCCCCACATTGACCCCCACGCTCCATTCACTTCCAAGTTTCAGAGTTCAGTTCTTCTCCGTCACCCACAGGAGACCGAGGTGTGTGTGTGTGTGTGTGTGTGTGTGTGTGTGTGTGGGGGGGGGGTTGCTCTTTTGTCCCTCTAATGACTGAACCACATAAAGCGAGCTGCTCCATTCAGGAGGCATTAGGGGGCGTTTTACCTGCTGACTTCCCTGTTCTTTAGCACTCTGGGATAAAGCTGCATTTCTGAAGCGGTTCTTCAGGAATGTGATTGGGGTGGGGGGGTCTTCTTCCATCCCCTGAAGGTCAGTCTGCTGCAGTCTGAAAGCTCATCGGACGGCTGGTCAGATCCTCCTCGGACAGATGCAGAGCGTGATCCGTTTTCTTCCGGGCCAGAGATGCACTTAAAGAATGTTTAAGCGTGTCCTCATCCATCATGCTAAATGCAGTTACTCTGACATTTATAGGACAAAGGAACAGACGGAAGATGACTGGCAGAGGACCAGCAATACTTTTAATATTTGCTCCTCAGACTGAATGATTGGGCCGTCATTAAATGCTCGGCTAAAGGCTGTTGGAAGTTGCTCCCTTTTGCTTGAAGTGCATCACAGCAGCTCTAAGCATTCGTCTGGAGCAGGAGTAATTAGATTACTTTGCTGCTTTTTGGTGTAATGTGAACATTGGGCTCAGCTCTGTGCTGCTGGACTACCTGCTCGGTTGCTAAGGAATTGGCACTGAAGTCCTGAAATGCCCATCGCTGACGGGGGCACTTTATTGTGCTGAGAGAGTGGGGCCAAGCGAGGGGGGGTGGGAACCAGAGCGAGGGGATGAGCCTGACTGATCATGAGGCAGAGAGCTGGAGGCCAATGAGTGGCACAGACCCCCCCCACCACCCCAGAGGACCCTGACAGCACTGCTGACAAACTATGCGCCGCGCTGTGGGGGTCGCAGGAAAAGCTGGGAAAAACATTTGGACCAGGATGAGTGAGTGGGAGGGGCTTTCTTTCACCTCCGTCGTCCAGGCGAGCCCCTCTGTGAAGGTCCTCCAGTGCTACTGTGTGCTGATTTCTATTTTAATAAACACTTCAGGTTTTCTCATTGTCGCTGGAACAAGATGCTCCAAATGTCAATAAATCTGATCCATGTGGGATTTTCCTCTCTGGTCTGAAGGCAAAAGTTGTAGATTGTTTTCCTGGACAAGTAATCTGTATCTAAAAGAGATTAGGAAGGAAGATCGACATCAAGAAGAGTTTGTCCAGAGAAGAGCAGATTGGACTAAACGTCCTCCATCCGGCTGTTTGCAGTTGGAGAACCGAAAGGTTCTGCTCAGTTCTATGGAAACGGAGCAGAACCTTGTCCTGTCAGACGAAAGGATGAGCGGATCTGCAGAAGGCAGTGTTTTTGGGTTTAGTGAGAGAAGAAGAAAGGAGGAGCAGGTGTGACGGCGATGGAAAACATCAGCTTTTTACTCCAATCATTCGTTTTTTTTCTTTCCTTTCATCTGCTGCCAGCTCCTTCCATCTCCAAAGTCACGTGACCACCGGAGTGCGAGGAGCAGGAGGCGCTCCTCGGGCCTCCGCCTGCGTGTTTTCCCGCTGACCTCAGATTGTTTCCCCTGATCTGGCTGCGACACGTCGGCTTCATTCATGCTTCGCGACCGCTGCAGTCATAACAGCCGTTTTGGGAAAGTCGCCCGCCTGCTCGTTCAGGACGAGGCGTTTGAGCTGAAGGTTTCCAGGAATCATTAACACAGCCAGGACACTCAGTGGAATATTTGCACATCTGTTAACTTTAGACCTCTTTTAAATTCCTCCTAACATCGCCTATCGCCTCCACCCTGACGCATGCTTGCATGGCTGCTCATGCCACGCCTGCTTCAGCTCCCGGCAGAGCTTTCCTTGTTGTTGGCCGGAGCGCTCTGTTGCCGGAATGAGGAGCAGACTTATGCTGACATGGCAACAGGAGATGATGGCGAGATAACGCCAACACTCGTCTCAACAGTTTGTTTTAGACTTTTCTGCTAATGGAATTTGTTATATTCTTGGCTGATTTGATTGACAGCTGATGGGACGGGGCAGAAAATCTTTACAAACAGAAATGCTGTTCTCTCAGAATATTGACAGAATATTTGGATGTTTTCAAGCAAAATCATAAAAATGTTACTGCAGGAAAAAAAAGCTGTTTGTGGATTCGGTAGTTTTCTCTAAAGTTGGACGCTAAGAAAAGAGGAATCACTTGGTAGGAAGTATTTTTTAAGGAAAGTATTTTTTATTTTCTGAAATCCTTTTTGAAGCAGGTCTGGCTGAGAGCTTTGGGTTAGCTGGGAGGCTCCGCCTCCTCCTCTTCATCACGCCGCAGGCCGTTCTGCAGTGATTGAAGGTCGGAAGTGCGGTGACTCAGTGTTTGCTCATTTGGATTCATCAAGTGGCGGCGATAAGAAGTGAGGAGGGCTGCAGGGAGGGGCCGGGAGGGGCGAGCAGCCAGTTCATCAGGGATTGGCTGATGATTTACAGGTGTTTGAGTCTCAGCAGAGCGACTGAGACAAAGAACAGAGGCTGAAACGGAGCGGCAGCCTTGTAGGAGGCTCAGACTGTAAAACTAAAGCAGTTTAGAGGAAAGTTACAAAAACGTCAGTCAGGCGGATAAGTGAGCAAAGTACAAAGAATACTAATACTTTCATTTATGAAGGAGTTTACCACAAACTAAAAGTTGAATAAATTGTTGTACATTAAAAGATTCTCATAAAAACTGTTAAGAAAAACAACTTCAACATACAATAAAACACTTAAAAGTTGTAAAATCTCATCTTTGTCCAAATGCTTATATATATTCTAAGTGAAACGCCGTCTAATTTTAAAACAAAATGAAAGTAAAAAGACAAAATCTCCTTTTATTTATTTATTTTAAAATGCTGCTTATCTGTTGGTTTTTATCTCCATAGAAACCATTTTATGTTTTGGTCACCTGGGGGTGACAAACAGGTCTGTGAAATAAAAAAAATAAAAAATCTGCAAAAGTAAACTTTTGGATTTCCTTGGCAACTGAGGTTTTCATTAACCACGCCCACATTCCTCATATGTGTAAACTGTTTTGTTCAGCTTGAGCCAATAATTTATTACCTACATTTTCACATTACTCCGGTAAAAGATGTGTGAGATACAGGGGAACTGCGGCTGCTGTGGCTGATACTGATGCGGCTGTAACTGCGGCTGCTGCTGTAACTGTGGCTGCAGCTGCTGCTGTAACTGCGGCTGCTGCTGTAACTGTGGCTGCGGCTGTAACTGCTGCTGCTGCTGTAACTGAGTGTGGTTGTGTTCAGTTGTGCAGAGTGGTCACTTACGTAATAGCAGAAGCATCACCCCCCCCACACACACACACACACTCAGATGCTTCTGACATCTGGTTATCATTTTTGGGGATGTTGGGATTTCTGGGGGTGTCCCGGAGCTCTCAGCTGATGTTCCTGGATTACTGGACTTGTGGTGGGCAGAGTCCCCCCCCCGATTCTTCCAGGGTTTATAAAGTAATCTCTGGACTTCCACAGCACAATAACGAGCAGCTGCAGGGCTCAGGTCCAGCCGCGGGGTTAAGGCCTTTAAGCTGAGGCATCCGTTGCGCTCCGGCCCAGACGTTAGAGCGGGCCGCCGGCTGCAAACACAAACACGAAGTGGAACAAAAGGCAAAAGCAGCACATCTAAGCCCCCCAAACCGCGTTGTTTTACTGTGGGCTCACGTTTGCTCTTGTGGGAGGGAAGCATCGGGTCCACCGTCAGACGGACCAGCCGGGTTCTGGATTCCTCCAGGTCCACTTTTGAAAGCGTCATTGTTTTGTTCTAAATCTTCTTCAGAAAACGTCTTTCATGGATCTTTTCTGCACTCGCAGCTTCTTTCATATAGAAATGCCTCAAAGCAGAAACTGCTGAACTTAGTTCTAGACTGGACGGCTTCAGGAAGTTCCTCTAACGTTCCTCGTGCTGCAGAGTCTCCTCCGCCTCATCTGAGGGGGGGTTTGGTCTGTCGTCAACAGAGTTCAGGAAGCTCTCAGAGACAGAACGGTTGCAGTGGCAGCAGCAACGACGGTTGCTTTTCTGTCCGTTTAGAACGTTTCACATCAGAGCTGCAGAGAACTTTACTTCCACACAGCAGCTCGTCCTGCACCCGGATCAGTCTGTCCTCCCCTCACATCTCACACATTCATTCATCCTCTATTGTAACCCATTTTGTCCCTTTGGGGGGGTCATGGGGCTGCTGGAGCCTAGCCCTGCCACTCGTGGGTGAAGGCAGGGGGACATCCTGCCCATGTGACAGGCTGGCGTTTGTCCAGGGCCGACCCGCTTCCGCCCCACAGGAGCCAGCTTAGGCTTTGGCTGCCCTGTGACCCCCAAAGAGATACATGGGGTGACGAGCATGGATGGATGGAAAGTTTATTGATTTAACCCTTTAACGCCTGAATATATTTCCAATAGCTTCACGCATGTTTCTGCTTTAAATAGATGCTATGTTTGAGTCATTTTGGAGCTGAAGTGGTTTGTGGCATATTTGGGACAACAGGCGTGGAGAGGTTAAATAATGCTGGTCCTCTGGTTTGGTTTGGTTTGGTTTGGTTTGGTTTGCTGCACCATCAGCTGATGTCAGAGCTTCGTGTTGCAAAGACCAATTCCTCCAAGAAGCAGAAATGACGAGGACGTTCTTCGGCTGAAGGACCGCTGTGGTTCCGTTCGGTAGAGTCGCACAGATTTGCCTCTTTTCTGCAGTTCCTCTTTTCCGTGTTGATCCGTCCAGATCCAAAGGAAGCAGCTTTGACTGAATCGCTGCATCAAACCCTCAAATGTACGAACTGAAGCAGCGACCTAAGTCCATAAATGTCGTCTTTGGTCACGTGATGTATGTCAAAGTTTGTGGTTTCCTTTGTTGTTGCTTAGCTTCAGCTCGTTTGTTTTTCCAACCTCCTGTCAGGAATCAGGTGATGACTTAAGCCCCACCCATTTCACACCTGTAGTTCTCCACTGATGAATCGTCAGTGAATCGTGAAGGTGAACCTCACCATTTCCAGAAGAGTTATATTGATTTTTATTTTTTTATTAATAAAAAAGAACTATTTATACTATAAACTACTAAAGTAAGAGATTTAAATTAAAGCACGTCACAAAAACCAGCTCTGGAACTGTTAAAGTTCTCATTCAGCAAATTTTACTTCAATAGTAAAAAAAAAAAAAACACAAGAAAAGCTATCTACAGAAATACAAAATGAAAAATGACATCAGTTAAGGTTGCTGGTGGAAAGCCCAAAGGCAGCAGACATGGTTTGTTGGTATAAACTAAGTCTTAATCCTGCTGAGGAAGGCTGGAAACTCGTAAATATCACCTTTTAATCGAGAAAACAAGATCCATCACCTGTTCACCAACAATTACAGAACAGAAAACCTGGAAAGCATGAAGAAAACAGAGAAACAGAACAGAAGATTTGATGAAGAACAGATGAAAAGCAGATGCTGCAACAGGCTGATGGTTCACTGACAGAAAAGAGCTTTGGGGGGGTGATATGATCACCAGCAATGCAAGTGTGTCCTCTGGAAAAAGATGTCCCTTAATACTGGACAAACTCCTTTGGGTTTCTGCAGAGGACGTTTGAGGCTTTTCAATGAGACTCAATATGAAGAGGCGGGAATCTGGGAATTGTAGTCTTTGGTGGATTTAAAAAAAAAAAAAGAAAAGAAAAGGACCGGACAAAATGTTTGTCTGTGGTAGTCTGGAGGATGTAGAGCCTGGTGTAACTGAAGAATACACTATTCCCAACAGCACGTTACTCCAATGGAGAACAAAGCATTCCTTAAACAAAAAACAAGTGACAAATTACCCACAATGCACCATTCTTCCCATCATTGTGAGTGGACACATCGATTATCAGATTAATCATCACTTCATTGTTGGGGTTTCTAACTTGGCAGGAAAAACTGAAAAGTTTCCTACACATACAACTTCATAAAATATTTCTTTATTCACTTTTTGATCATTAGAAAAATCATTAAAAAAAACTGTGTGCCATCAAGCCCCCACCCCACTGAGTATCCCTGATGAAGATGTCAATCCACTCCCAGCTGTGAGGATGCATGTCTGAACACATCTCTGGTTCACTTTCAGACTGAACCTCCATCCAGCTGAAGGACGGCGTTTTCCTGCACCGGTTCACAGCTTAAACATCCAGATGAACAAAAACATTTGTGTTCATCTCCATTCTATTCCATGACCTCCTGAATCTCAGTTTGGACCCTCAGATTCGTTCATCCTCCCTAACGTTCTTGTCCTAGCATGGGAGTCGCCGTAGGAACGACACCTGTTAACCATGGGTGCCTCAGGATTCCAGTCTTGATAGATGCTGCATGGTAGTTCATCCCCTACCCAGGAGAGTCCCTGATCCTCAGTCTGGTGAGGACCTGGATGTTTGGTGAACCTTGGTACTCCTGCAGTGAACGTCCCAGACCCCCCACCCACACACCCACCCACACACACACACACTTCAGCATGGTGTGAATGTTTAACCTGTTGGTGGAACTAGAAGGAATAATTAACAATGAGGGTAAAGGAGCGCTGTAAACCAGAAGCCTTCTGCTTCAGTGAAGCCAAAACAGCCTGAGGCCTTTTCTACCCCTAATAGGAACCAGATTCCTTGAAACATGTGGTCCCACTGGATTCCTCCCCAAGAGCTTGGAGAGGAAGTGTTGGATTTGGGGTGTTTGACAGCAACCAGGAGTCACCTGTTCCGCGGTCAGTTTTTCATTAAAGCTGCCGTCATTACATTACTATGGAAACAGTCCGGTGTTTGGATTGCACCTCAGTCTGTTTGCTTTACTCATTTCATTCATTCAACCACATGCTTGCAATCACGGGAATGGAGTCGGGGGGCATGAAATCCCTAGAGAGCCCCATGCTTCTGGTGGCAGCGCTGCCAGAGAGTGAAAGTGAGGATCCACAGCCCATGTGTAAACACTTCTGAGCTACTTTAATCGCCGTTCTTCTGGACGGCCGGTCAGGAGCTCAGCTTGACTTCTCAACCACTTCTGAATGCCTATGTTTACTGAGCCGCAGCCATGGAACCGGATGATTGTTTTAGCTCTCCAAAACCTGTCAAACATTTCTAAATGTGGGCGTTGATGTGTCACCTTAGTTTTTGTAGTTATGTAAACCTGCGGTCCAGTAATCTGCAAAAGAGTGACAGAAATCTATACCAGCTGTCAGCCAGAGAGGGTAAAGGGACCAGTTCACCACCATATGTTAGATCAGCTAGTCAGTTTCTATTCACTCCAATGCAAAATTGAATAGAAGAGAAAAAGAAACCTCTGTTTCTTAATGTTTTTTTTACCTTTTCTGATAAATATATGAATTTGTACTCTCCCTTTGGCAGCAAATCATTTGAACAATGATCCGATTCATCATTGATTTTGGTTCATGTTGAACGATCCGATCCTCTGACCTGCAGTGGATCCAGATCCTCTGACCTGCAGTGGATCCAGATCCTCTGGATCCAAACTTCCAGCAGTGAGACTCAGACAGAAATTCCTGCTACTGAACAGTGAAGTTTTCCAGATTCTTGGATTTCTTCCAGATCATCAAGTTAAATGAAATCTGTGTCCAAACAAACAAGTCAACTAGAATGAATGTCAGATCCATTCACATGGTAGTTTCCTAAAGTTCACCACTGTTGTTTTTCCACATCCAGAGAATCCAAAGGGAACATTCTAGAACATTCTAGACACTGGATGGTCACGTCATTTTTATGTTATTGTAAAACAAAGTAACCGTGTCTCAATCCAAATGGTACGATCTGGTTGGATTGTAGGAACAGAAATGGATTCACTGATTCATTGACTAATTGTCACACCCCTACTTTTCACCGTGTCACATCTTGGTATGTTCTTCAAACAGACCACCGTATCCACCTTAGAATGACACATGAACCCACTGGTGTCTGGCTGTAGATGTGATGCTCTGCTACAGCTGAGCATGGCGGTTCATGAGGTCCAGCTCACTGTAGGAGTTTACAGATTAGTCTCAGACATCCCAGAAGTTCAAACAGATTAGAGCAGACGGTAAACAGAGTCCTTCTGATGCAGATAAGCATGGTGTAAACCTGAACGTCATGAAACATTTTTGCATATTGGGACCTTTAACACAGTTTATTACAGTATCTATTAGTCCTGCTTGTTTGTTTATAGATGATATTCTAGTATTCATGTTTTATACTGTCTCAGATTGTAGTACTGGATTCCTGTCATAACCTGCTTAATTCTAACCTTTTCTACGGTGGAAGTTGCACCAAAAATATGTTAAAGATTCAACGACAAAAAAAGCTTAACAAATAATAATAAAAAGCATTGCGATGTAGAGATCAGGAACAAAATTCCAGGAACCAAAAAACAATTAAAAAAATGAAACTAGTAAAATATGAAACGTTTTGGAAAAACCAAAGTAAATTGAAATGTTATAATATTAACAAAAAGAAACCAGAAAAGGTAGCTATTATGGGACATCAGTGATTGGATGATGCTATCCAGTATCACTTCATGCCAAATAACTTTCAGTCAAATTGATGGACAACCGTCATCATCCAATGACATTTGTCTGACCAGAATCTCTTCATTGTGATCCAAACATGTGCAGTGAGGTTAAAAATGTACCGTGAAACGATGATATGCATTCACACTGTAGTGATGCAGACCAGGGTTTATCTGCAAGTGAACTGAGACCAACATTATGAGAGGGACCTTCTTTGTGACAGATTGGACCACCTGAGTACTTCAGGTGTTGACCCCCCACCGTGGTAGAAGTGCAGCTGACGGCGGGCCAGGTTCAACATGAATGTAATCCTTTTCAGCAGTACAGTCTCAACAAGGTCAAT
Organism: Oryzias curvinotus; assembly: GCA_023969325.1. Lineage (NCBI taxonomy): Eukaryota > Metazoa > Chordata > Actinopteri > Beloniformes > Adrianichthyidae > Oryzias > Oryzias curvinotus. The sequence goes on along the minus strand of CM043712.1, from coordinate 34,235,623 downwards.
TCAGCAGAAAATTGATATCTATGGTGTTTTTTGCATTTGGCCAATTGTTGAAGGACATCCGTCAACCAAATGACCAGCCGAATACACAACAATACAAATGGCCTCAAACTGCACATTTAGAAAACTCTCAGCTGACTCGGATCTGAGCACAAGGACAACACTAAAATGTAACGAAATATTAGGTATAGGTATAATTAAAAACAATTTAAGCAAAGAAAGTGCGAAACTAAGAAGTTAAGCTCAGATATGAACTAAAGTCCTGGAGTAGAGATGTGTCTTAAAGGGGATTAAAAACCATCAAACTGCTGTGCAGCTCTGATCTGTCGAAGCAGCTTATTCCTGGTTTGGTGCCACAACACAGACGCTGCTGTCATTACTACTTTTCACTTGAGGAACAACCAACAGAGTCTGGCTGAGCGACCTCCGTGTGGACCCGCATTCATCAACGCAAACAGGAAGCGAGCACCTGACGTGATACTGTAGACACATCAGTAATGTAACCAAAAAATTGATATTCAGAAAAAAGAAACAGTGGGTTACACACAGGTGTAAGCGCAGTTTCCTTGAGGCTTGTGCGTCCACCTGCAGGGACGGCATAAAAAAGGAACGTACCATTGCCGTGCATGTGGTAGACGCCCTTGAGGTGCACAACACGTCAATCATAATATCAAAGTCTGCACAACGACATCAATCAAATCAAATCAAACTTTATTTGTATAGCACAACTAATGTTACCCAAAGTACTTTACATAAAATCATAACCAAGTTTTAAAAACACCACAAAGTTTTCTGTATTGCCCCCCCCCCCCCCCAAGTTCACAAAGGACGCTAACATAGGACACCCCCCCCCCCCCCCCCCCCAATTAAAGCAATGACCATGACTTTCAGAGGTCATTCAGGGGTGTTGGTGAGGAGCACAGAGGATGAGCACATGGTACCGGCCATGCGTGGGGAGGGCGATCTACCACCAGATGAGCAATCGGACAATGTTTACAGCAATGTTGCACTTTTCTAAAAATATCCCTCCTGTGTTTGTTTAACAGCCGGAATTGTCGTCCCGTCTTGTCTTTGACATATGGAAGGAAAAACCCAAACCCAGACAGATTCATCCATCCTCCTAATCTTCACAGCTGTGGCCCTTCATGGCTCAGAATCAGAACCCAAGCGGACAGATTCATCACGACTCGGTTCATAAAAGAAAAGTGTTGTGTCTGACAAAAGGATTAGAAGGTTTTTTCATGGCTGACGTGATCCGAAGGCCTTTGAGCCTCAATCATAATCCTCTTCATTTAAATAACTAATGAGGAGCGTTCTGCCTGGATTTCTCACGCTATCACTTTGTTCCAGGTCGTCACAAATAATTACGCCAGCTGTAATTCTGCTTGAAAGTTTACTGCTCCAGGACAGGAACCAGGCCGGGACTTTCTGTTGACTGTGCATCAAAGGCAGGATTTTCCCGCAGATCTGGGCTTAGCTGGCCTGCTCCCCCCTTCAAACCCCTTCATGTGTTTCCATAAACATCAAGTTAGTTCAGGTCCCATCCACGATGATGGAGAGCTAGGAAAAACCTTTTTCTGCTCCTATAAAGTCCTCAGTCCTGTTCAAAGGCTCCGTAGCAACCGTGAGAACAATACCAGCGCCGCTCACAGCCACAGTGTGTGTGTGGTCCTGTCCCAGTTGGATAGAGACTAGACAAAGCGCTTTGGCGTGGACTTTGGCTTGGGCAGGTCAAGGCACTTCCTATAGGTGAATGCAGCAGTTTGTCGAGGGACACGGCGCAGGAATGCAGCGGCGGGAGCTGGGAAGGCCTTCGTGTGACAGACACGGACGCCGAGTGAAGGGCGTTTAACGTTCAAACTCCGCCGCTCGTCAAAGCCGCCTTCTGTCTAGTTCAGACAGAAGATGGAAATAATGTCGGCTTTGTGGGGGCAAATTCAGCCGGTTTGATTTCTTCTTTGTTTCCTCAAACCAAGTGAGGAAGAAGTGGATCTTGATGAAGAAGTTCCAGCTGCTTTTCACAGGGAATCCCCCCCCCTCCCGTCTGGTTTGGAGCCGTGTTGAAGGATGGTCTTGATGGAAGCATCAGCTCCTTTATCTGCTCTCCTTCATTTCCCCTCCGCTAATCAGATCATGGCCGCCGTTTGTAAAGGAGTGAGAGAAAGGCTTATTGAGATCACAATAAATTAATCAGTGACACTCCATCTCCATTTGCCTGGCAGCGGGGGGGCGAGGACCAGAGCAGGGATGGAAGTGGTGTGGCGAGCAGGGGAAGTGGGGGTTGTGGAGGCGGGGCTTACTCTTCTTTCAGTTGTTTTTGTGCCTGACCTGACACATTTTTCTAACTGCAATCTTTAGGAAGTAATCTGATTACACCCGAAGCCTCCTGTGGAAGACCGGCGGTGAAGCTTCTGAGCTGTTGGTGCTTTAGACGCCGTTGTTGTAAATTTCTGGTTTCCGCCTCATCTGAACTCTCTGGACATCCACACTAAAATGGATGTATCAGCACAGCAGCCAGAAACGTCCTCACTAAGACAGTTCAGCGGTGAGGACACTCTATGGACAAAGACGATGCCAGACAATAAGCTGAGCAGTAAACAGAGTCCAACTCAGTCACGGGAAAAAAAAGATGGTTTTCAGTCATGTGACTCGTGCAAACGTTCTTGCTTCAAAAAGAGGGTCCCTGTTATCTTAGTTCAGATTTAACTGATGTGCAGTCCCTGAAGGATGGCCAGCGCTCCCTGAAATGCACATAAATATGGAGCGAATGCAGCGAATGCGGCTCTTTAACATGGCGTCCTCATGAAAAGACCTGCTCCACTGAAACCGTGCTTTGGGTGTTTTGTTTTTGTGGCATTTCTCTGATGATGGACGACACATGAAGACATTTCGGCTCAATATTGCAGCAAAACCGTATCTGTGACATGGAAAATACGCTGGGCGGAGCCACAGTCTCCCAGCTCCGCCCCCTTTCTGATCATCCACCTCCAGACAAACAGATCCATGAACGTCTTTGTTTTCCTGGTCTGAGCTGGAATCTGGATCAGATCTGGACGGATGGATGACCTTCATTGTCGCTCGCGGTTTTAGTTTCAATGTTAGGTTGGGGGTGTGAGGGGCTGTAAGCTAGCGGGAGAGCTTGTAAACAGAGAGCTCACTTATGGATGATGGGAAGAGAGAAAAAAACAATTTTTTATTTTTTGGCTCAAAACGGCATCATCTTCTTTAAAAGACGACTGAGAACAATTTTACAATAGAGCAAAGACAGACCGGGCGGAACGTTAATGCTTTTTGACCCAATGGAAACAGATCATCCTTCTTTGAGTTTCTGTATAAAAGGAGGACCTGGGAGTTCTGACGGTAGATCAGTGAGGCGGAGCGGCGAGAGGATCCGCACAGGTGTTTGAGCCCATTGTAGGAGGAGCAGGGGCTGCTTCTCGTCCTTCTTTGGTACCTGTTAGCATGCTTTCAGCACACAAAGCCGGCCTTATGGAGCAGAATACCTGTGTCGGAGAGCCTCTGTGCTCGTCTTCCTCACAACAATGGGAGCCTTTCTCGTTCCCCTCCTCCCCTTTCGCCTCGTTTCCCGCAGAGAGCCCTGCAGGCCGGCCTTTTTGTGCAGCTTTCATTGAAGCCTCTCGGCTTTGTCTTGATTCATTACTGTGGGTTGATGTAACTCACTGCTGTGCAAATACATTTGCTGTCAAAGGCCTGTTTGGCTCTGTGGCTTCTCAGCAGCCGATTGGCCAGGATGTGCCGTGGCACACCGAGCGGCAGACTCATCACGTTTTCTTTAAACTGTCAGAGAAGCTTAAGCCGCACTGCAAGTTGACTCATGTTTCCTCTGTTCTGCCTTTTTGCAGCCTCAGAAATCTGTCCTGGAGGCTAAAAACTCAACACTTCATGTCTTCACGCTCACTTGTTGCTCATGAGCTGCACAGTCATAACAAGCTCCTCTCTTTTTTTGTCTGACGGTAAAACACGAAGGTTTTGTAACGCAGCCAACAGAACCCACAGGAACCGGTCCGGACCGGCCCACTGGGACTGAGAGCAGATCAGGAAATGGGATCTTTTGTTGCTCCTAAAACCAGCAGAAATAATTTATCTGCCGTTGTCACTTTGGAAGGAAGGAAAGATTCTCAGTCAGATGATAGTGAGGATCAGACCCCCCCAGCTAGAGCCACACATGCTTTTCAGCTTGACCCCGATTCCAGTTTTGCCTCCGTCTGACGGGGAAGTCTGAGCGTGATGGTGATAGAGGCGGGGGGGTCTCAGTGGAGCTGTGAGGAGCTGTTTGGTCTGATGCGTTTGTGGGAAACTAGGAAACGCTAGATTCGCCTCTGTCACTTTGCTCGACCCCGTTTTGATGGTCTGTGGTGTCACGTTCAGCACCCAGTTCTCCGTAGAGCCTCAGATTCTGATCATCAAAGTTCTTCTCACTTTAGGACTTTGGAGGCCCGATGAAGATGAGTCTTTAACCTTTGAATTGAATTAAATAAAAAACAAACAAATGATCAAAGTTGACCATAAATAAAAGTGAACAATAATAAAATATATGTTTGTGTAAAACCAGCGAGTTTCTGCACCAAGGATTCCCCATTTATTTAAATGGAGGCAAAAATCCTGGTAAATCCTGGAAAAGTTCAAGGATTTGAAGCACCTAAAGTCACAGCTGGAAAAAACTGAGAGAGATGAACATTTGAAAAGTTGGACGGATAAAATAGCTGAAAAGTTGTAGAACGAGTTAAGCAGCAAAAAATGGAGGAAGATACTAGAATAAAGAAAGAGAAACGGGAAAACAATGGATTGAAGGATTTATAGCAGTCAACCAAATAGTTTTTTGTGACCATCTTGGAAGAGAGGGCGGAGTCAAAGGAGCGGTCATTTTTCCGGCTGATCCTCAGCCTGAAAGTGTTGTCAGTGAATTTTTTTAATCAGGACTTTTCAGCCTGCATAATACATCCCAAATGTATCGTTATCGCGATATCAAACTGTGCAACACGCATACTGCAAAAGACGGTGATAAATCAAATCAAATCAAAGTTTATTTGTGTAGCACTTTACAACACAAAGTGCTTTACACAAGGAAATTTAAAGACAAAAGGACAAAACAAACAAATATGTAATAAAAAAACTGGCACAACCCCCCCCACACACACACGCATTTACTCACATGATGTTTGGGGGACATGTCCACTCCAGTGACACCCAGGTTCACAGAGTCCACTACCACAGGACTCCCCCCAAAGAGCGATCCCATCGCAGCGACCCCGCTCACTGAGAAGGCTCCATCTCTGATGTGGAGGATCCCTGCAATCAACGGTTACTTTCAATGTGCTAAAACAATCTTATGGCAGCTTGAAGTTTTGAACGAATCAGACAATTCCCTGTTTTGCTGTTTGTTCAAATACCACACGTTATAGTGTCATCGCATTGTTAATCACCAATATTGCACATCGCGAGTGTTCCTCATATCCTGCAGCCCTATTGATGATGCCGTTTTAACCAAGTTAAATAAAACCTGTCGTTATGCAGGACACAGACTCTTTACAGGGGCAGGACTTACTTACCTCTGAGTTGGGGCTCGGGACAGGGAGCTTGTGGCCCCGCCCAGAGCATTTTCTACATCACAAATACGACTTTTGTCAAACTGCATTGTTTCATCTGCTCCTTCTTCACAATGATTTGAATAAAGAAATATTTTAAAAATGCAATTTTAGCTTAATTTTTTTTATGTATGTCCACCATCATCTGCTGAAAACGCTGTTTTCTTCAGGGTGGGTGTTAAACATTTTCCCCCCTCAGCTGTTCATGTGAAGACATACATGTGAATGTGCTCCATGTCTGTCAGATTCTCATCTTCCCGCCTCAGTTTTTCCATCCGTTGAAGGATGTGAAGGCAGACGCATGTTGCAGTTTCTGGTCATATTTGACGGAACGTGCAGCCCGACCACGCAGCAAACACAGCTTTACTTTGTGGTTTTTGTGGCTTTTTCTTTCGTTGTCTTTCATATTCAAATTCTTTCTGTCCCTTTGTATTTTAAAGGAAAGCCTGAAGTTATTTTCCCCCTGAATCTCCTAAATCTTTTCTGTTGGACGTGTTCGCTTCTCTGTGATGTGGATCTGCAGCTGACAGCCTCTTTACACCTTTTGTTACGGCACTGAAGCCTAATGGAGCTCGTCAGTTTATTCCTAGGAGGAGGAGATTCTGATGTACGGTTGAATTTTCTGCTCCATTCCTCACATGAATAAGAGAAAACGTGCAGCCCATTCTCTGCTGAATAAACGCTGCCTGACCTCGTTTTTCACAGTGGAACAGGGAGCATTAAAGTGAAGATTATGGTAAAGAATTTATACTAGCACTGATGCTTTCATGACTCAATAAGAACGCAGTGATGCCAACCTACAGGCCTCATTGCTGAAGAGGTGATGCAGTCCGTGTTGCTTTATTAGGGTCCCGTTCTGGAATCCGCTCACTATTCAGAGATTTAAACATAGAATAACTCAACGCATTTTAGCTGAAGAGCTTCCACGCTTCTCAAATGTCAACAGCATAAAGTTACTGTACATGTCTCCCCATAAAGCCATGGTCACGTGCACCTGTAGGTATTTTCAAATATTCGTAAGGCTAATGAAAGCTGCATGATGTGCAGGGGAGGTGTTGTAATATTGGGCTATATAAATAAAACCGAACTGAATTGATGCTGTCGTACGGCGTCCTTACGCCACACTCGAGCCGTTAGGAAGGTGCGAGTATCGGCACCGCACTGGCCGTGCACGTTGTCTGCAAGTGTCCATGTGAACGCCTGCAGGACGTCCACACAATCTACTCTCTGGTTGTTTCATTTGCTCATTTCTAACAATCAGGCTGCAGCGAGGAGCGCGCACGTGTCACGTGAACAGCATCGGCGGGATCCCAAAGCTTTAGCTTCTTCTTTGTACTAACATGTTGCACTTCCTAGTCTTTATTGGTTCGGTCATAAAGTGGACATCGTAGTATTTAAATTAAAGCCGTAACATAACATAGAATGTATTCCTGTATTTTGACATGTTGGGATTAGAAAGACTGATGAAAAATATCCTTATCCTTTATACCTGTAAGGTCAAGAAGTTTCTGTTCTGTTCTGTTCTGTTCTGTTCTGTTCTGTTCTGTTCTGTTCTGTTCTATACATGCATTAGTTTATGGTAAGTAACATTTGTTTGTTTGTCCAACGATGAGAAACTTGGTGAAAGTCATCAGCCTGAAGATGCTTCTCAGCCGTGATGCCGCCGCCGCCGCCGCCGCTGCTGCTGCTGATGATACTATGTATTCATAACTCAGCAGCTCTAAACAAACCCGTTGATTCAGGAACAACTGTTTGTGCTCTCCTTTGGGGAGGGAGGAGTAGAGAACAAGCCCTCAGCTTCAGATGACTCGAGTCCATCCGTCTCCGTGGTGCCGGCCCACCGGCCGTCCCTTCGCTTCCCTCTGCACATACGTCTTCAGACGGAGTCAAGTACAGGTCAATGTGCTCCTGGCAGCTCAATCAGGCCTGATGAATATGAGAGCTGAGGAGCCTCAGCAGCAAATGAAGGATGACTCCAGGGGAGGGCAGGATGGGTATCACCCGCTCTGTCTTTTTGAAATGTTGGCATGTTTAGACAAAAGTCTGGTATTTCTGTTCAGTGTAGTAATGTGGGACTTTAACACCCGAACAGCTGCTTAATCCAGCAGCTTCTGCTGGACCTTCGGGATTCACAGAGGAGCAGATGCTCCTGAAAGTCGGTGCTCTCCTCATCGCCTGAAGATCGACGCTCCTTTTCAGAGCTAAAACTGACTAAACAAAGGGAAGCTGCTTCCTGTCATGCAGAGACGTAAACGGAGAGAATCTGAGTCTGTGGATGTGTTGGTTTGATGCTCAGAGAATTTTATGCTTACATGTGTTTTAGGAGCTTATAGACTTCAGTCAGATAAACACAGTTATTATATTTATCCAGTTCATGTTCGCTCGCTGACTCAACCTGCACTGACTTATGGGAAAAGCTCTTGTTGTCGGCCGAACGTAATTACAGGTCGTGGAGCAAAAGCCCCCCCCCCAAATTGTTTGGATCCTTCACTTCCTGAGTTTGCGGTGTGAAACAGATGTCATCCACGGTTTTCATCTCGCCGTTGTGTAGTCTTCGTCATAAACCGTGGAGTAGTGCCAGCATATCCGCTGCAGGGTTTGAGCTGGAAGGTGATTGGCTGGCAGAGCCCCTCAGACCTTTCACCTGCTGTCACAGGTCTCCTCATTTTCCTTCAGGGTTCCAGTATTTGTATTACCCTGATCCAATTCTATGGGTGTGAAGAAACAAACCCCCTAAACCCGGATCTGTGCTCCAGACTCTTCAGCGGATCTTTTCTGTTCTGAAGATAAGAACGGCTCTATGGGAGGATCCATTTTTGGAGATTTCCAAATCCAAGTAACATGTTTTTCTCCTCTTGAGCATCCTATCATTTTGATGAGGACAGATGTTAGGGAATGTGTAGAAAGGTTTATCTGTGTCACAGAAAAATGGCAGTAGTCTTTGGCGGTTGGTCTACAGGCCGATGGCGTCCTGCGTGTTTGGGATGAACCTGGACTGGAGATGTACCGACCCCAGAGTCTAGACGCTGGTGGAGGTTAGAGATCAGATCGTCCCACAGCATCGCCACAGGTGGAGAACGCGGTGGAGGAGGGCCGGCAGTGGTTCATACATTTGAAGGCAAAAATGTGACTGGCTGAGGAGAAAGGCAGGTATGTACAGGTGAAGGGCTCATTGGTAACGGTGTAGTAGAGAGTGAGGTAACAACCTATCACACCTGTACGAGACGTAGATCTTCACCAAACCTTCACCACGTGATGCAAAGACTGTTCTCCTCCATCTCAGACTTCTAAAGATTGTCTTCCACTTCTCAAAACCAAAGTTGATTAAACCTCAAATGATTATTCCAGGTTGAATGAATTGTCTTTGTCGGCTTGGACTCGTTCCAATGGGTTCCCACCAGGGGGATTTGAAGGAACTTCTTTTTTTGTTCTTGTATTTTTGTTTCCCGCTCACGTGGTTCTCTATGTCCATAAATAGTCCAAGAATCGAGTGCAAAACGATTCTTTGTCCGTTAAATTAGAGTCCAATTCTTTTACCTAAATATGGATCCAGTCTTTATATTTATTATCATTTGGCATTTAAAATTAAATCAGCAAAAAGGACACAACGGCCTGAATTCAAACCTGCATGTTGGGTCTTTTTAGACTCTTTTCTTGTTGGATAAATAATATTATATTCATTTTTGGTAATTAATGAATTAATTTTTAGTTTAGGATTTGAACGTCTGTTTGTTTGCATCACATGTTCATAAAAAGACACAACAGGAAGAGAAACGGCTGGACAGAAACAGATTATTTTACTTTCCAATCTATTTTATACCTTTTTACCCAAATACTCTTGTTTTTATCTGTTTTTTAATCAATACTGCTGTTACTCTCAGTCCTAGATGCCTTTTTTCAGTCTCCATCTGTATTCCTGACACGGCTAATTCCTGTAGGAAACTTTTGCAAACATCCCGTTCTGTCCCTCAAGACTAAAGAGTGTTAATGCATTTATTATTTAGACTGTATTTATGTATTTTGTGTATCTACGGCTCGTGTGTTTTTTTGTTTTTATACATAATTCGTTTTTTTTGCACATGTGCATTTTAACACTGTAAATCTGTGATCTCCATGTTTCTGTTGTAAATGCCAGCGCTAGAAAGGAATGTTAACATCAAAAGTCACATTTCTAAAGGAAAGGAATGACCTACAGCTAAAGGAACCGTGGACGTTTCTGTGCGTGTCGTGTCACCTTGCCTTCACTCTGACGTTTGCCTGCGTTTCACTCTGATCTTCCTCCTCAGAACGGCTGTAAAGCAAAGTAATGAAATGGTTGCACTGGCTCCTGCATGCTTATTGCATTAAGTGCAATCAATAAATCCTTCTCTGTCCAGCGGACCTCCCGCTCTCTGAATCCCAATAATGCTAAGTGCTCTCAGTGTAATGAAGAACCATGGAGAACTTGATTACTCCTACTGCTGCCTGGGGGGGCGGGGCTTGGCATTTCTCTCTCTACTGTCAGGGCCACTTGTCCTTTTTCAAAGTATGCCGTTCTGACAGGAGTGTGCTCAGGATTGATGGAACTGCAGAAGGTGATGGAATGTCTAAGTGATGAAGCTCCACGGATGCACTCTTGGTTTGACGCTGAAATCCAGCCAAAGCGATGGAAAAACGAAAGGAGGGAAACTGTTTGCAGCGTCATTTAAATAAACTTTATTGAAATAATAACGTTAACAAACTGAATTGAAGTTAGAGGTTTATGGGGAAACAGGTTTCCCTGAGTTCACCTTTATCTCTGCTTTTCTATTTTAATTCAATTCAATTATTTTTCTGCAGCCCAATATTTACAACAATAGTGGTCTCAGTGGGCTTCATACCGGTAACTGTGTAATCTACGTGAACCATCAAGAGCTTAAAGTCATACAGTTCAGTAGGTAATGACTAAACTAAACTACCTGCCCTTAGACCCCCCCCCCCCCCCTCGTGCAGTAAGGAAAAACTCCAGAACCAGAACTCTCAGAAAGGAACTAACTTATCTAATTAATTAACTTATCTAACTCTGCAGCTAAAAATGATTAAAGTCCAGGAGACGGGCTTCATCCGGATAAGTGTGGGGACGGCTGGGGGCGCCACACGAGCCGGAGACGAGGTCCTCGGTCAGGGACAGGAGGAGGAGCAGAGAGGAGGTCCACGGTCAGGGACAGGAGGAGGAGCAGAGACGAGGTCCTCGGTCAGGGACAGGAGGAGGAGCAGAGAGGAGCTCCTCGGTCAGGGACAGGAGGAGGAGCAGAGAGGAGGTCCACGGTTAAGGACAGGAGGAGGAGCAGAGAGGAGGTCCTCGATCAGGGACAGGAGGAGGAGCAGAGAGGAGGTCCTCGGTAGCACGGAATCTGGAATCACTTCAACTCCCCCGGATGGTAGTGGGACAGAAGGACAACACAAGAATAACAATATGTACCAAACAGACCTGAATGATAAATAAATGATCACGAATAGAATCCAGAATTATAATGCTTTTACCTCCCCCCCCCCCAGACTGGAGAACTGCTTGTTCCCCCGCTCCTCTCATAGAGGAGTGGATATCAGTCCTGCTTGGAAAGGCGAGTGGCATCACAGAAAGCAGAGTTTTGTTTAGTCTGCAGCTGGTTTCCCACCAGCAGGTATCTCCTCATCAAGGCTCCAGGATCTGTGATAAACTCTGGGTTTCTTTCAGAATCCCACTTCTCCCACCTTTACGTTCCAGGAGCTGCCGCTCGTCTGGAAACGGTTTTCACAAAAACGCCATCCGAGTCACGGGTCCACCGTTCCTGCAAAGCGCATGATTTGTCTGTGAGTTGATGCTGGCGGTTTGTTGACAAATCAGGCTTTGTGACCCTCCGTCTTTACGTCTGCGGCTGCATTCATGTCATACTCTGCTCTCTACAGCGCTGCTGTGCTTCTGCCGCCGCCTGCTTTGAAGTCTGATCAGATCCCAGAGCTTTTTGACCTTCAGCACTTATTCATATTTCAAGTCAGCAGATTTGCATCTGGACTACCCCCCCCCCCCCCCCCAAAAAAAAAAAAAAAAAACACAAAAACATCAGAAAAATAAATGAACAAGGAAGGAAGGTGACCACTGCGGCTGGAGGAGTCTGTTAATGATTTGATGCATACTTTCTATATTTCTGATAGAACTCAATAACAGTTTGTTCTCGTGGACAGAAATCAGGGATTCTGAGTGAACAGTTACTGTAATTTAGTAAAATATTCATACAAACAAAAAAAAACCCTCAAATGGAGCCAAAGTCAAATATTTGAGCACCCACTCTAATGGAAATGGTGTTTTGGGTGTGTCTAACGTGTTCTCGTGGCATTTTTCTGATGACATATCTAAAGAAAGTTTAGCTTAAAATTGCATCTCTACGTCTTTCTTTATTCAGATTGGTGTAAATCAGAAGCAGATGAAGAAAAAAAAGCAGTTTATCAAAAGTTCATATTTGTGACGTAGAAAATACGCAGGTTGGTCGCCAAGCTCCCTGCACCGAGCTATCAGCATGGAGGAGAGGGGGGGGCGGGATTGCTGTAAGCCATTGATCCCGCCCACAACTCAGAGGGGAATTTCTAATGAAGAAACTCTGTCCTAGAAAACGACACCAACTGAGAACTTTTCTAAAACAGATCGGAGGATGACCGGAGTGGGACTTTAAATCACATTTGTGGCAGAATGGGGGGTGGGGGTGTCGGTGTAGCGTTCTGTGTAGCGGGGATCATCATCTTTGTAGATGACAATGTCTTTCATGGTGAGTTCAGTTTAGCAGCACAGGACCAATCCTGACTGGGTTTGAAAAAAGCGAAGACTTGGAATGAAGACAACTGTCATTAACCAGATTCTGCAGAGATGCAGATCACCAGTGTTGTGTGGAAGTACCTTTTTATTTATGTAACACATTTCATTGAATAAAATCACCAAATAAAAGTCTGCATGAAGCCCAAACTCCAACACAGACAGATTCTAACATCCAACACTACCAGGACGATTAGAGTTAAAATCACCGTTAGACTGAGATCAGCTAAAAGCGTTCCTGAATGGAACCGTCCTCAACGCACAACTAAAAGAGGACAGCAGGAGAGTTGTGTGTGGTTAAAAGACTCACTACAGAGCTTTGGACACCATCATTATTAAACAGAAAGCGGTACAACAGTTCTTATGTCTCCAATCCTTTTTCTGATTGCGTTTGTACCGTTTTACATTCCTGTAAAATGTTGGGAACCATCAGCTAAAAGGGACCGCTGAGTGCAAGAAAAATCAATGGGTTTAATGTTACAGCCGCCATGCAGCCTGGTGCTGATCCGGCGGGAACCAGAACCCCGAAGGCCCGGTTTGCATACAAATATAGAAAATTCCATTAAAAAAGCCCGGATTGATGATTGTTCTTGGTGCTTGGTCTGACTCAAAGTGCTGGCTATGATGGAAGGATGTTTACCGGCGATGTCCGTCATGAGCCTTTAGGTGTCTAGACAGAACTGCATCAGCGCTGTGATTGCATGCTGTGCAGATCTGCTGATAAAGCTCGCCGCTTTGAGCTTTGCAAACAGCGTCTAATGTCTTTTCTCCTTCTCTTTCATGTGCTGCCTCCTCCTTTGTCCTGCCAACGCCCGCCAGGTAAAGCCTCTCCCTTTACTTTAATCCTCTCCCAAAGTGAATATGGTCTTTTTCTTCCAAAACCGCATGAACCTCCCCCAAACCCTGTCATACCTAAGAACAGCAGGTGATCTGGATATGGTGGCTTTGATGCATTTATTTGGAGGGGGGGGTCGATGCAGCATGTAGAACACCTGAGGTACACCTGGCCCACAGATGTTTTTACCTTTATGTTAAATGCCAAAAGGAGATGGATTATTATTGGTTGAATACTATAAATCCTTCAGCCATTGTTTTCCTGTTTCTCTTTCTTTATTCTACTATCTTATTTATGTTTCACCGCTTAACTCCTACAATTTTTCTATTTTCGACCAACCTGAACTTTTCCAGACTTTTCTGCCTCCATTGAAATACATGGGGAATCCTTGGTGCAGAAGCTCGCGGGTTCGATACCCGGCTCTGGCATTTTTCACAAACATAACTTTGATCATTTCTTTCTTTCTTTTTTTTCCCCAATTATTACCCTTTAAGTTTCATTTTCATTCAGCAATACAGCATTCCCCCCATGTTTTACTCTGGAAATGCAGCTTCTTCTAGTTATTATTATTTTTTAACATTCTATAAAGCAGTGAGGATCTCTCCTTTTTAGGGGCGATCAGCAGTACACATCAGGGGGGGGGGTCTTTGATATCTGTGTTTCTACGTCAACTTGAAATGAAACTTTCCTGTTCTGTCACTGCAGTGCAGCTCTGTGCACAGAGGAAGCGTCAGCATCATTTCCTATCGGTTTTCAGCCAGAAGAATACGGTAGAGCGGTTATTGGTTCCCATCTGTCACCTGGTTCGGTGACGGTTCCACCTACATAACACAATCCTGTTAGTTTCCGTGCATCTAAACGTGTAAAACTTCTGCATTTGATCAGTTTCCCCGAGGAAGAGGCGAATGAGGGTTGAAGCCTCCGATGTGGAGCAGGAAGTCCTTTTCTGTTCAGGCGTGGTCTCTTTTGCAGAAAGCTGGTGGAGCTGATGTATTCCAGGATCGGGCGGGCGGATGGAGAGGACTGAAGACGTGAATGAACCCTTTCAGCAGCTAAATCATGTCTGAGCTTTGCTCCGAGGGCAGATCCTGAGGTCCCTGAGGAGAGGTTCTGCTTGTGAGCTTCGGTGGAGCCGCTAAGGCCAACGACACGGCCAGCAGCCGCAGAAAGAAGCGGTTTGTTGGGGGCTCCGGGGCCGTTTTTGTCATGCATATTCAAAGAGCTCCTCAGTCAAAACAAGGCCGCTCGCTCTGTCATTAATGCTCCTGGATGACGGAGTCGCCCTTTCATGTGTTATCCACCCGGGGGCCAGTCCTTTCCTGGGAAGGCAGTCCCAATCTAGCCCCCCGCTCCCCCCCAGCTCCAGCTGCTGGCTATGGGCAGCATTTGAAGAGACCTTGAGAAAGTTGGAGCGTTTTCTATTTATAGCAGGAGGATGGACCAGAATTCAGAGTCGGGTTAACACCGAGGAAGTCTGAAAACGTCAGAGTTTGGTGCAGAAATCTGTCAGAGAACATCTACGGCTCTTCCTGCGAAGCCAGCAGGACTGAAGGATTGTGGGTACAGGTGCTGCTTCTGTGCCATGCAGCTCGACTGAGCCACAGTGGGGGCTTTGTCCCTGATAATAGGATTTTATGCCTTCTCTTTTAGACTCTGGGAAGATTCCTGAATAGAATCCAGAATAAATTCCCTTTTTAGACCAAAACTTCTAAAAACTAAAGAAGCTACCAAGGGCCCTAAGAGTCTGACGCGTTTGGGGGCCCCCTTCAGGTCGCGTCGTCTCAGCGATCGGCGTGTTTTCTCTGCCGTAGCACGTCACGGTTATCTCCTTGTGTGGAGTGGGATGGCCCGCGGCTTTTTACCGGAGGCCACTTCAATGAGCGCATGGTGCCGCTCTGCCGAGGACAAAACACCCGTCAGGCGTGGTCACGCCTCATCTGGGTCCCAGTTAAAGTGGGAGGTCTGACTGTCAGTCACTCCAGAACCCAAAGGCCCCCCCTCATGCCAAGGTTTTGAGGAGGACTCGTCTAAAAGACTTGGGCTGTTTATCAGACTTGCCTCTGTGAAACATTTTTCTCTGGGTTGCTGAGTCGGTTGCTTTCTGTTCTGCCTTGGTTAACCAGCTTTGGCCACCGTGTCGAGCGCAGCGGGAAACCTCTGGGTTGTGTGTTTGAAATGGCTGGAATGCAGATTTCATATCCGTCCAGATAATAGGATTAAAGAAATGGAAGTCTGAGAACCCTCCTCCAGACTCCGGCCTCTGTTGTCTTGTTCCGACACACAGAGTGAACTGAATCTGGAGGGCATCGCTGCAACAGCCTCAACTTCAGAAACCACCATGAGTTCTTAGCGAGCACCCCCATCCTGCTTTCCCTGTGGAAATGTTGCAGTTCCACCTAAGACCACTAGAGGCAGAGGAGAACATTTTCCCATCGTGACGTTTGAAGATCTGGCATCTGGACTTTAAATCGTCTTTCTTGAAGCGTTTCACCACATTTGGCTTGTGTGTTTTACATTAACACAGGTTTCAAAGACATTTATAAAAAATACTTCATAGTTTTTTCCCATCCATGAAAATACATTTTTCTTTTTTAAGGCTGTGGGCTTTTGATTGGCGGCTGGTCAGAGCCTGGTTGTCCCGCCCCTTTGTTGTTTTTGGAGCTTTGATGTGGGTGGAGTAACTCCTCCCACTTCCTAATTCTGAAGATTCATGAAATGATTAGAGACATATGCTTCGGTTCAGATGATGGACTTTCTGAGGTTATGATGTGATGCTTGTTTGTCTTCAGTCTGATGATAATTGTCATAATTCTTCTTAATGAATTCATATTAATTGACTGTCACTTTAATTTTTCATTTAATGATGCGGGTCATTAGTCAGCGCAAAACTGATGAGACAAACGCAAAGGAGGGAATATGTGAGGAGAGGATTTATTCTGGAACGGCTGACAGCAGCAACGTTTGAAATATTTATGGATTTACTGTAATGTGTGAACTTTGAACACAAACACAGCAGTTGTTTACATTTGAATGTTTTTTCATGTTTTTATCCGGATTGAAGCACAGAAGATTTAAAATCAATCAATCCCTGGAATCAAACACGCACATGCACACTCAAGCACATGCACACACGCATGCACGTCTACACACATGCACACACACATGCACATCCACACACACACACGTGGTCGTCCACACATTTAGCACAAGGAACATTTGCTGTTTTCCCAGATCCCCTCTTTCAGGTAAAGGCTGGAGAAAAACTATGCACCGTGCACACCTGTCAGTGTGTGCGTGTGTGTGCGTGTGTGTGTGCGTGCGCTCCACAGTGACAGACACACAACAGCAGAGGTGAAGTGCCAGGTAGGCCCTGAGTGAGCAGACCTACAGAGAGGTTGTGGGCGCGTTGGTGCAGGTTCCTGCGGCTCCTGTGTCGGCCTGCTGCTGCATTCCTGCATCTGTGTGAGAGCAGGTGTGGACAAATGCTCTTTCTGTGGATTTACTCAGATTAGTTTCACATTTTGTAGTTTTTTTTCCTTGTTAAAACCCACAAACGGCCTCTAATGATGCAGCAGCAGCAGTATTGGGCTGTTTGTCTCTTTGGCATTAACATCCGTTCGAGTCATCTGGACTTTTCTTACATCACTTTTCCCTTTTTTGCTCCTGATTCTCAGGAAAACGGTGGGATTTGAATGTTTTCGGGTCACGTCAGTGGAATATTGTTGAGTCTGCAGTGTGTCCAGCCTGTCCTGCAGCATCACTGAGCTTTGTTTTCTGAAGTTCTCCTCTTTGCATTGTGAGCTTCACAGCTGTGCTGCATTCACTGGCAGTTGGAAAGTCAGATTGCAGCATTGCCCCAAAAAAGCTGCCAATTACTTAAAGAAAATGGCAAAGTGTGCAGAATAGAAGCAGCGACGTGGGAGCAGACTGAAGACACATTCTCCTCTATGGAAAACATTTCATTGAAGTTGATTTTTCAATGTATAAAATCCAATGAATCGGACGTGATGCTTCCAGATGAAGGAAGGCAGATGAGCTGACAGGAGCAGGTTGTGGAAGAGAATCTGAACATTTTTCCTTTAGCCACGACTTTCTGCTGCATTCATGCCTGCAGCCGTCTGAGTCCAACTTTGCTCAAATCATTTCCTGCATCTTGCAGGTTGGTTTATAGAAGTGATCTTTATTTATGCACGTCAGGAGGTCAGGGTGGAGGTGGAGGTGGAGGTGGTGGGGGGCTCTTTTTCAACCAAACTCTTCCAGACACAAACGCAGGACGATCTCTATGATCAGGACAAAGTGAGTCTCTGACTTTCACAGTAAATCAGTTTAAGGCCCAGAGTTCTGAGTAAATGAGTTCTTTTAATCAGCTAATGTCCGACTCATCAAATCTCACAGATTTCAGTAAAACCTAATAGTCTACGATGTTTGCAGAGCTTTGGTGCAGATCGATTCTCCTCTTTAGGACCTGTTGCTATTTCTATTATTTTATAATCGATGCAGTTTTCTGGAGATGTCCAGCATGGACGGATGCGTCAGAAGCCCCGCCTCCTGTTTAGCGTGGCGTTCTCATGGATGGAGCGCTGCACAGACGTTAAACATGGCTCCTCAGTGAAGACCGGCCTGTCGGAGCTGACACAAAGCTCATGGATGCGTTAAAACATTTTTGCTTTCGTGTTTTTTTTATTCTCATGAAACTCACATGGTCTTTCTAAGGAACTCCCCCAATACAGAAAACTCCCACCTGATTTAAAACCCTCTGTGGAAAGTGATGGACAGCCTGTGTGGTCACGTGACCTGCAGGTCTGTATTGGAATGCCTTGAAGGCAGTTTCTCAGCTTTGTGTTTGTCGCCATTTGAGCCGTCACCAAACCTTCAGAGTCCAAAACGGGACAATGGGCGGGGTCACTACGCCACTCAGGATGTGATGTCACCTGTCAATCAAAAGACAGCCTCACTGTGAGCCTCACTGAGATCATTGTAACCAGAGAGAGGAAAACTGTTTTATTTGTTTATTTCAGACTAGAAAGCTAAAATAAACCTCACAAACAGAAGTTTCATGTTGAGTACTTATCAAGTCCAAGTCCTTTTTTCTGTCTGTAAGTTTTTTTCTTTGGGTTGTGAATTTGGACGGTTTTACTCGACTCATTTGTGGAACAGGCCATCTAGTGGCTGCCTGAGGAACCGACGTGCCCTCACACACTGTAAACCAGCCTCAAACAGGAAGTGACCTCATCGCGAGCCTCGGCCCGTGTGCCCGACTCTTCGTAGTCCCACTTCACAGGGAAGTAGAATTTATCCCATCATTTCACTTTGGGACACGTCCATTTGGGTTTTGAACAGAACATCAAGTCGTGTTTTTACCCCGCAGGTCCGGTCAAATCCTGGAGGTCTTACGTGAAAGCTCTGAGCAAATCTTCATCAGTCAGCCTTGGTCCAGCTCGTCTTCATCCGGCGTGTCGGCACATCATAAAGATTGTTGACTCTCCCTGGTTGTGCTGAAATACTTAGCGGCGCCACATCTTGAAAGATGTCCAAGTTTTAAATCTTCCTGTCAGCTGAAGTGTCCTTGTGTGAGACGCCACCCTTCCTGCTGGTCTCAGACAGACTCTGACCTCTGACCTCCTTTGAGGATTCTAGAGAAATCTGCAGGAAAACACCATGTTTACGTCACGCTTTGTTCATTTCAGTGGATCCTGGGTTATCTCCATGCTCCCAAAAAAAAGCTTGTTTGGTTTCTCTTTTTGTGATTCAAACATTTTCAATCCTTTATTGTCCCCCTGTGGACGTGCAGTCCGTAACCGAAGCCCCCGGCGCCCAGAATGCCTTCAGCAGATGGCTGCAGCAGACCGGCCTGCCCTGGATCCCCCGTCTCCTCTTTCTGCAGCTTTATGTCTGAACCCCAAACAGCAGCGGAGGGGAGACCGAGAGCATCCGGTTCCCTACGACCCAAAACGCAACCCCACCGTGGCGTCCGTGCCGGTGCGGAGGCGTGCCCCTCTGTCCCTGAGGTTACAGCTCAAACCAATGCAGGCCCATGTAGGCCAAACTGCTCCGTGTGTCCGGACAGTCCTGCCGGCGTCTCCTGCTCTCCCCACGGGAATGCAGGTGGTAGTTGTTTGGTCCTCAGTAAGCGGGGCAGGTGGGGCGTAAAACTGCACAAACACCCAAAAGTACTGGGGCAACACCACTTGTTGGCCGGGGTGTGTGTGTGTGTGTGGGGGGGGCTGCAGGTCCCGCCTCCACAGCGGCTCATAGAATGGCCCCCCCCTGACCACGGAGGCTTCCACTCAGCTGGATGGAGCGCTGCACAGACATGAAATGGACTTTGTGGAGTCCAGTTGGAGCTGTGATGGTCATCCGTCTGCCTCAGCTGCATTTCACTGTTTGTTGACATTGGCTGCATTTGGCTTTAAAAAAAACTCCCCAGGAATGCGGTTCTGCAGCCAGATACAACAAAAAGCAAGGTTAGATTATTTCTTTTAATTAATGCTTTGGAAAAGCAGGTTTGTGTTTGTGACCCTCAGCCGGGGTCTCCGGGGGGGCACAGCTGCTGCTTCAGGAAGCGTCTCCGGCTTTGAAGCATCACTTCTGACTCGACTGAAGAAAAAACAGAAAACGGAGTCAGCTCAGTTCAAATCTGCTGAGGTCAGCAGTGATTTATGGGGTTTCATCTGGAACAGTCTCAGAAATATTACCTCCCATTTTGAATGTGCTGGGGGCTAGCGGGGGCAGGTTTAACCCCCCAGTATTACATTTCCTAAGTCAGACGTAAACAGAGCAGCAGTAACTCTGGAAGCAGGAGTTATCCAGGTGAGGTCTGCTCGCTGAGCGCTCCGCTCGACTTTCAGGGGGAGTCAACCTGCTCCCGCCTTTAACCAGCGGCAGGAAGGACTCCCACATGCAGGTGAAGACACATGCGCATGCACGTGCACACTCCTCTTTCTGAGGCACAAGAAGCAGAGAATTCTCTTCAGGATGATTATTAATAAGCGCCCAGATCCAGCTCCAGATGGTGAGGACCGTCTCCATGGAAACCACTTTGCAGCATCACTTTTTACCTATTGTGCGCCTGGCTGCACTTGCCTCGCTGATGCTGAAGCGGTTGTACGACTGCGTGTTCATCCCGTGCTCTCGAGCCGAGTTTCAGGTCCATTTTTTAGCAGTTCTAGGAAACAACAATCGGAGCGTGAAACCGAAGCGTTAGTGGTCAGTCGCATGGGGCCCCCGCCCTGGCCTCTGGAACCACTCCTGGTTAGGTCTGGTATCCCTGGTGGGGTGCAGGCCATCAACGACTCCCCGCCATCGTCTTCTGTCCTGGACGACTACGTTTCAGCCCCGCCCATCAGGACAGACTCGGCGTTTCAGGTGAACAGGAAATGAACTTGAAATATTGACCCGATTCTCCTGAAAGCTGGTTCTGCTGAGCTCCGTCCCTCCCTGTTGATCTGTTGTGTTTGCCATGGAAGCTAAGAAAAGGGCTGAGGGGAGGGGCTTACCTCACGACCTTCAACTTTTAGATTTTTTTGTTGCAAAAGTCAAACATGAACAAACTCCATCTTTGTTCTAACCGGTAACGAGCGTCACGATCTAAACTACAGATGAAATGAAGCAAAGACATTTCCAGAACATTTTTACGCAGATCTCCTTTGCTGCTGAAGAGGAAGACTTGGTTCCATTTGAAGGAAAAAAACGTTATTGTTCATCGTTTGAGCCAATTTTACAGAATCATGTGTGTGGGGGGTGCATTGAAGACAAAGGTATGTGCGGTTCATAAAACGGGTCCACAGGATGTGATGTCACAGACAGATGAATGAAACTCCTCCCACCAGGGCACGGCTGTTTTTGTAAAGTTTACAAATGTGTCTCTGAAAACGATGTTTCTCTGGGACAAAGGTTATCCTAAACATTTGTGAGGAAGAGGAAGGACTGCTCTTCTGAGCTTCTGTGATTGGACAGTGAATCAGCTCTTCATTAGTCTCGCCTGCAGCTTTCAGAAGTGTCGGGCAGCGGCGGCGGCGGCGGCGGCGTGCACGGACTCGTCTGTTATCGTAGTCATGCTCAGTCACAGCTGCAGTGAAGACAGCTCCTTTGGATGGATGAATGAACGCTGATGTGAAATCAACCCGATGAGTCATTGGATGCTGCGCTGCGTGCGATTGGTCGATTCTCCTTTCTTTGCTTTTCTTGAACCACATGAAGAATCCGAATCAGGATCAGAGATGAACGAGGAAGATTTCCCCTTTTGGTTCAGAGAAAAGCAAACTCGACACGTTTTAGGGGGAAGATCTGCAGCCATCAGTGAACTGCTGGTTATGTTTAGCTGCAGGTGTAACAGCTGGAAGAGTGGCAGAAACCTGGACATCACCCAGCCCTCCTGCAGTCGTCAGCTTCAACTGTTTCATGAAGTCATCCCCTCCCCAAATGCAAAATGGCGCCTTCCAGAATACTTGTGATGATTTTGATTGAAGGATTTCAGAAGTGAGCGACATCATCACAAACATCAGGAATCTATAATCTGTTGTTTCTGATTGGTTTAGTTTAAAATTTCGACATAAATCCGTCCAAGTTCACCTTTCTGAAAACCTCCGGAGACTGAAAGAGGAGGATCAGCAAAGTCCGCACGAGGATCAGCAAAGTCCGCACGAGGATCAGCAAAGTCCGCACGAGGACCTTCATCTGCAGAATTTCGGCTAAACCCGAATAAATGAACATCCAGAAGTAGAGACATTGCCGGGAACGACAGGTGTGCTTGCTTAGCGTGTCGTGCACACATGGGAGAGGTAGGGTGGGAACCTGCAGGTGATGCAGTCAGACAACTCTGAACTTTAATGTTTTACCTGGAACGGCGTTTTCCACCGATTGTGGAAATGGAGTCACTCGATAAATTTCAGGAAGTGATGGGGGGTTAAACCTGCCCCCGCTAGCCCCCAGCACATTCAAAATGGGAGGAAATATTTCTGAGACTGTTCCAGATGAAACCCCATAAATCACTGCTGACCTCAGCAGATTTGAACTGAGCTGACTCCGATTTCTGTTTTTTCTTCAGTCGAGTCAGAAGTGATGCTTCAAAGCCGGAGACGCTTCCTGAATCTGGATTTGGAGGAAATCACGATATTTACTGAAAGTTTTTCATGCACGTGTGTGAGCGCGTGCACGTTTCCCCGAAACATTACCAGGATAGAATTACTGGGACTCGGTGGATCGGTTAATGAAGTCATTTTGTGGAGGAGGAAAGGTGGATGCACCTTATTAACCGCTGCCACCACCGTGCACACCGGGGCCTCACTGAGGCTGGAAGGAGCTTCATCTTCAGGATGAAGATGGACGGCAGCCTTTTAGCGCCGCCCACGCTGGGTAGAAGCGGCAGCTCCATCCGTCTACACCCTCTTCTGCTTTTGCAGAGAAGCGAGGCAGACTCTGACGCTTATGGATATTGATGATGCTGGCTGTGCTCCATGTGGGGGCGGGGCTTATTTATTCAAAACTCAGAAAATGTCCTATTCACCAAATTGTTTAGAAATGTCAGACATATTGATTAAAAAAAGAAAGTTCCAGTTTTTAAGAGGCAGAAATGAAAGAATTTGTTCAGTGAAGCCAAAAATGTCTTTTTTCTGAATTTAAATGTGACTCTTTGAATCCAGAAACTAGCTGCCCTATCCGGCTCAGCTCAGAGCGGCCGTGCATTATATGAGGCAACATGATGATTAAGGAAAAAAAAGGTCAAAGTGAAAAAAGCTGCTGTTTTCCATGTAAATTCACCTAAAGTCGGCCTGTTTTGCAGCATAATCTTTTTAAATAGAAAGGTCCATTTTTGTCTATAAACTGCAGGTTGTCATAATTGATCAGCTCATTAAGGAAAACAAAAGTCGCCCTAAGCTTTCATTTTATTCATATATATAACTGAAGAGGCTGGTCCTCATTAACCAGAGCTCTTTCCCTGTCGTGGACGTAAAGGAGATGATCTTCATCTGTGGAGCGGCTGCACGCCGCAGTCATCAGAGACGTGGTCGTCGTCCTCTGCCTGTGGTCTGCTGCCGCCGGACCATTTCCTCCGCCATCCATCTGCTCTTAGGATCAGAAATGACCAGATTAGATCTCATTTATCTGACATTTAGTGAGTCTGTGGATTTTCTTCTCCTCAGTCATAAATATTGGGGCTGTGTTTGAATTTCTGAAACTAAATTCCGTCGATCTTTTTCTGAATCTGTGCTTTGAAGGGCTTTTTCCTCCAGAAAGTGAAGGTCATTTACTGTTGTGTAATGTTGGCTCCTCAGGAGGACGGTGAGCAGCATTGCTGAGGCTTCTCGGTCTGTCTCCTCTGGTTTCTACTTAGCGGTCTTTAGTCTCTCCCAGCGGACTGCATTAATCAGGGGAGGGCCCACAGGGGAGTGGAGATTTATGCTGCGTGAAATTGGTCACCTGTCTTTGGCTAAACTTCAGCCCTTTGTCACGATTCTCACAGCCAAACTGTCTGTAAAATGAAATCGAAATATTTACTCATGACCTCATCTGGTCCAGCCTCATTTCCCATCAGCTGGGACAGATCTGCTGCCATTATTATAAACAGTTCAAGGCCAGATTATTTTTCTTGGGAGCGGTTGTTTTGCAAAGTTAGCCAAGGCCAAACGCAGGAGGGGACGCCTGAAAGACGGTAAAGGAGCGCCGGCGGGATCTTCCCTTTTTATCTGCCTTCATTTGTTGAAGTGGTTTGGAAAAAGACTGAAAGGTTTGTATACAGCGCCCAGCTGGACACGGAGCCGACTCTGTGACCCTGTGTCCTCAGTGTGAGACCAGGCTCTTGTCCGACGGCGTCCTCAAAGCTCCGTCCTGTACGGGTTTCTGGGCTCCAGCAAGGGCGCATAGAAGGCAGGTTGCACCGCCACAAGTGGCAATATTGTCTACCGTGAAATGAACTTTTAGGATTAGAACGACGATCATCTGTAGTTGACGTTGTCGAGGAAATCCCATAGATTTTTGTGGTTTAGTGTTTTTGTTTTCCAGCTGGATTCTAAAGTCATTCAACATAAAAATGTTCTTTTCTGGTTCTTTGTCTTCTCTTGTCATTTCTCAAGCACATGTATAACATTTGAGTAGGTGTGCTGTCTTCTGTAGTTGGTATGGTCCATTCCATCTCCACCTCAGATCGGCGCTCATTGGAGTCCGTCCCACATTTAACACGAGTTTACCCACAATTCCACCAGAGCCGTCCGGTCAGGTGTACTTACAAACACATATATGAACCCAACGTATTTACCAACTACTGAATGTTTCAGATTTCACGTCTGCATTCTGTCTATAGGCATAACATGTTCATATTGGACCAGGCAGCCAATCGGACGCCTCAATAACAGCAGGGCCCCGTGTGAAACGCTCAGAATGTTTGACGGGTGTTGGGTACCTGGCTTCAAGTGGTAGGGGTGTGGCCTTTCAGCAAGCTCACTCCTGATTTGTCAGAGTGGTTGCCATAGAAACATTAACTTTGGCCGGCTTGGACCAACCACAGCTTACTGACTGTCTGACTCCAACGTGGGGGTGGGGGGGGTGACTGAATGGACGACGCCGCACTCACTCACTCACTCACGCGACTTCTCTAAAACAGTAAAACTCTCCCAATCTGACTTCATCTCCACATCATGTTCCAGGATCGATTCCCATCATCCTCTAGTCCATTCTGTCCTCAACCCCCCCTAAAGAGAACCTCTTCTACAGAAAGCTGGCAGCACGGTTGGCATTAGTGCCACTTCAAACTAGTACCTACGCATGCAAACATGCTCTGGTTTGGATCATTTTACCTTTTGGCTGTCAAAGAGTGATGATGATGACATGAACGTCAGTTCAGTGTCATTCAGAGGGAGTTGAGCTATGTGGCTGCAGTCCTTCAGTCACGGTGGGAACTCAGTCACACGTTCTGGTTTTGGTACCAGGCACCGAAAATGCTGCCATCCTGTGACCATCCCTCTGCACACTCTGAACTAAATGAACCCCCCCCTCTGGCTCACCCCTAATCACATTAGCCTAAGTGATATGGGAACGGCAGGCCAGACGCCCCCCCCGTCTCTGGCCGTCTTTCAGCTCCCAGAAGAAGCCACTCCCCCTGAGCTTTAAGTTGTCTTGAGCTCCGTCTGTGGATAAAAGACCGTTTGCTCCCCAAAAGACCTCCGTTTGGAATAATGAGGATCAAGACCAGAGTGGAGAAAGCAGGACAACAGAAATGGAAGTGGGTGGAACGTGTGAGGCGCGCTGACCTTCAGCTAACACGCAGCCCCGGACTGAACCCATCAGAACAGCCGTTTGGTCGGGGTCAGGGGTCACGGAGCAGAAAGGCTGATGGTTTTACAGACTCATCCTGATGGTTGGATGGCGGCTGTAGACCAACTGAAAGGCTTTGACTCGCTTCCTAAAACAGTCTTTAATGTATACATATATTTAGTTTTTCTGTTGGTGGTGATTTGCCCCAGTGACATCGTTGAAACAGCAAAGGTCAAAGAGCAGCCAAGGTCAAGAGCGCCTAGCATTGAAACCTCTGACACAAGAACCTGCAGAACACCTTTCTGAAGGACATTTAGCAGAGGATGAAGGCAAACCTCAGCGGTCCACTGTTGTTGTTACGTCTGTTCAAACCCCAGTGAGGGGACAAGAATCTGTGTTTCTGCTTTAAGCCTCAGTCACATGACCCCGTCTGGGGGGTTGCTGTGGGTTTTTGGGTCCGTAGAGAGGAGCGGCTGCGTCTTCTTTTTTCTTACTTAAAAAGCAGAAGGAACATCAAAACAGGTTCACAAAGCAAGAATAAAAAAGGAGGAAAAACCTCGGCTTGCTTTGACTCCACAGGTTTTTTCCAGCACCATCCATGTATAATTCTTTATGATGCCGTTTTGTAGTTAGTCCATTTCTCCCATCTTTATCCTATAGTTCAACATTTCCATCACATGTATTTCCTCCACATTTTTCCCATGTCTGCAGTGTTGGTGAATCTGTCGTCTACTGATTGTTTTCTTGCCTGCAGCTTTGAACATTGTGACTAAATATCAGTCATTTTTGAGTCCATTTTCTGATATACATCCCAGATACAGAAAGAAGCGTGACTTTGTTATGTTGTAGCCCAGGACCTGGGTTATAATCTGGTGAATATTCTTCCAAAAGGGACTAGACCAAAAACTGTGGGACTGTCTCCACATGTCCTCGGGGCACAGGAGCGGCTGCATCTTAACCTCTGTAGGCCTGGTGTCCACATGCGTGGGCATCGCGTGTTGGGTTGTATTCCTTCACTGGGCCCCTGTGACTACTGTCTGTGTTTAGAGGGTTAGCTTCAATATTAGCTCGGGTCTCAGGAGGGTAAGGGAGCGTGGGTGTGGCTCGTACGGCCACCTCAAGGGAAAATGGACCGTTCCACTGTGGTGCTTGTGTTAAGTGTATGGTGACGTATCTGTAACAGAAGCCACGCTGGTGATGCCGTCTCACGGTGTCAGTACGGTGTGAGGACTGGCTCCTTCTGACTGCAGGTGAAAAACTACTTGTGGCTTAGGTTTACAAACCGTTGGTTTTAAAAAGGAAAAGACGTTCAAATGTTTCTCCACCTTTGCTTCATTCGGCCTCACGTTTGTCTCGTCTTTGCACCGAATCTTTGAACACAGGAGAAAATGTTTTCAATCCAATGTCTGTCTTCTGTATCGTAACCATCACTAACGGGTTTTCCTTCTCTCTTCTTTCCTCTTTTGCATCTGAAGCTCACAGCTATATTAATGCAGGTAAGCACCGGCTCTCTTCCCATGCTTTTTCTGGTCAACTTTGACCCCAACATGCAGGCTTGATCATGTTATGAGCTTAAAGATGAATGGAGTCATTCACGTGCATGCGTACGTGCGTGTGTGTGTGTGTGTGTGTGTGCATGCACACCTCAGTCGGTGAGGATCTGTCAGAGCTTTGCCTGAAGGCTTCGGTGTTTCCTCTTTGCATGGAGAGGTTTGCTGATCACAGCAGCAGAGTCTGGCTCTGCTTGAAGCTTCGGTTTGGAGACAGAAACTGAAACTGAAACTGAAAGCGAGCAGCAGAGGGGAGAGAGCAGACAGGATCTGTTTACAGATGACCACGTGGTCACATGACCCACTGGTTTGACATCAAAGCTGTCTTGAACCACCGTGTGGTTGGACGTCTTTGCTGGTGGAACATCAAAGCAAACTTTGTCTTTGTCTCATTAAATCAATCAAAACTCACTTGTTTCGATTGATTGTTGAAATATTGTTAATTGTTTTAAAAAACGAATGTAATTTTTGACTGAAGGGGGCTTGACATCACTGTGTTGGACGCCCCCAGTTGTTACTCGATGAACTGCCCTCTTTGTTGGAAAAGAGCTTCAACCCGGAAGTTACGAGGTTTCTGCTTTCCTGTAACAGAACTGGAAAAAAACTGTCATCGTGTGGATCGAGGCAGTTTCTGACTTTATTCACTCAAACTCTAACGTTTCATGCGATCTTGAACAGCATTAGTCTGATTGTGAGAAAAAGACCCAGAAATGTCTTAGGAATGTGTATTTGTGTTCTTTTGTAACTCTGCAGACTCTGATTGATGCTGCAGTGAGAAAAGCTGCCTGAAGAATTTACCCTTCGTGCAGAAAACCCAGAGTTTAGAGTTCGGTGTCAGATGAGCCGTGTGCGGACCGCTAGGCATGCGGGAACAAGCCCAGCGTGTAGCGTCTTTGTGTGGCGTCGACCTCAGCAGATAGGTCTGTGATTGTGTTGCGATGAGGACGGCGTGGTGAGGTCAAAGGTCCCTAGTTGGGGGCAGGGGGCGCTGACCCGCTCAGACCTGGATCCTCTGGGATCTCATTTACTGGCTCCAGCAGACCCCTGCAGGAGGAAACGGGGCCGGTCTAAATCCTGGAGACCATCACTTTTCATTGTCTTCCTCAGACTGAAACAGACGTCTGCTGTTTGTTTCTGATCTCATCTGTTTGTGTTCATTCAGGTTTGTGTTGCTGATTTTAATGACGACAGTCTCTCTTTATTCCATTCTTCTCTTTTTTTTTTTAACCTCTTTTGCTTTCTTGATACTAAACAACAAACGAAGGGACTCATTTGCATATTATGTTAGCACACTAAACTAGTTTGGATCAAATGAGCTCATATCAGGACTCAAATCTGTCCCACTTTCTTCCTGAAGAACATTCTGTTTGGTTTTACTGACTATGAAAACAACCTTTCTTCACGATTCTGTGTGCTAAATCTCCTGATTTAAAAAAAAAAAGAAATTCCAACCTATCATCTGTCAGCTGTTCAGAATAACATACAGCATCTTACTGTTATTTGAAAAATTGATGACTGTAGAGACATGGGGGCTACGATGGTGGATTCATCATCATTGTTATTATCGTTATTGGTGGCGTTCAGAATCAAAAAGGTTCCGTGTTTCGCAGCTGCGACCTTGAAAGGGGGGGGCAGTTTCTGGTCTCATTATCTGCAGGGCTGCTGATAAAACTGGAACCTCAGGATGTTGGAGAGGTGAACAAATGCTGCACTTAAGGAGGAAGGATGGATCGGATTCATGGAGAAATGCACCCATGAATCCGTCTTTTCCCGTTTTGTCCTCTAGATTTTTGCTTTTCTAAACGTGGAAAACAGACGCTCTGTTCTGTTTCTGTCACTGAAATACAATAAAACTAAACCATTTCTGAAGTAGTGAGAATAGAAAACACAATTGAAGACATTTAACCGTCAAAATGATAAACTAAAGAAATAAAACGTCCTTAAAATACAAAAGAACAAGACATTATAACAGCAGGAGTTGATGCAAATGTGTCCTTAAGGTGGACAGATTTCAGACTAGTGTTCAAACTATTTAAAATGCTCATTCAAGCATTGAGCATTTAAGCTCATCATTTCCTAAAAACTTATAAAACAGGGCCTCATTTATTCCAATAGTAAATAAAACAACAAGGATGTGAGCCGTGCATGTTTAAAGGATTTGTGGATGAATTCTGAAGAACGGACGCAGACGGACCGACAAGCAGGAATAAACGAGCACTTTGATGGACAGAGTCATGAAGAGTAGAAAAAATGATTCCCTAAAACCACAATCCTGGATTAAACATGAGAAATAATTGTGATATTCATTCATCTTCTTCCTTTTGGGGTCACAGGGACACGTGGGTGAAGGCAGGGGACACCCTGGATGCCCCCCCCAGTCTGATGCAGGGCCACAATCAGGGACTTTTTATGTAACAAGCCTTTAAAAAATCAGCCAATAATGTTGTTGGAAAATGCTGAACTGCAGCGTGTCCAGGTTGTTTTTATAGATCCGGTCTGGCGGTTAGGCCCCGCCCCTCCACCTCTAAATCCTCCACTTTTGGAGCTGAGGCATGAAACCCCCAGAAGGAGGAGGTGGAGGCCGCCGTGACCTTCATCGTGGGGCCTAGAAGCTAATTAGAATGAAGGCAAACGGGTCTTATGTGTCGATTCTGTTGAAACTGAACATTTACGGAGCAAAGTTCTTCCTCCTGAAAACTCTGGTTTTGGATTCAGATTCTAGCAGCTTTTTAAAATGTTTGTAAGAACGGATGTTTGTTTCATTAATGATCCACATTTAATATGGAGTCATCAAAAAAATCACAACTGCACTTTACAAAAAAGTAACATATGTGGTCAAAACGTTTATTAGCACATGCAGAACAGAAGCCAACAGTGGAGTTTGTGATTAAGACCTGGTGGGAGGTGGTCAATAAATACAAAATAAGTAACTCACATGGCCCCCCCACTCTGCTGGATTCAAAGTTAGACTAGAGGAACGACTGCAGTATGTACATTAACAGATGAGGACATTTTCCAAACGCTTGAAAAGCTCAAAGAAGAGTTTGAACTGGAAAACACCGACTTATTTAGCTACTTTAATTAAGAAACTTTTACAATGAAGAGAGAAAAAGCTGGATTTCACAGGAAGGCAGTGAAGGGATAGAAATGGCGACAGGGGCTGATCATTCCAAACCGTATAAATGTCTGATGAAAAGTCATGGTTTGGACTCCGGTAGAACAGAAGTGGGAGTCAGAACCGCAGGTTAACTTGTCAGAGGACGACTTCAATCTGCCTCAACAAGTTCAAGATTATAACAAGGTTCTTTATCAGTCCTCACTGAAAGAGCAAACAGCTGAGGACTCCACAGCAATGCTGGAGACTCTGTGGACGCGCCCACGCCAATCATTCTCACGTCTTCTGGACGTGCGGTACAGTTGATCCCCTCTGGCAGAGCATCACCTAAACCCTGCAGGACATCCTAGGGTAGGAAACACCCGCTGAGCCCCGGATACTGTTACCAACAAGAGGACCAGTACCTGCTCAGAGTCATGATCATGGCCTGCAGACAAACCAGAACAAGAATTGGCTGAAAGGTGAACCACTGAGACTGGATCAAAGGTCAGACATTATGGAGGAAAAAAGGACATTACACCTACGCTTACAGCTGGAAATGCTTTTATTGAGTTTATCAGAACTTTGAAGACGAGCTCCTCTTCCTCTGTAGTGTTTATCTTCGTCCTTGGCGTTTATCCCTGACTGGAAACATGGAGTTTGTCTTCTGCACGTGTTGTTTCCTCTTCAGGGTGGCAGACTCTGGTCAGCTTCAGCTCTGCTTCCAGCTGGAGTTTCCATCAGATGTTCGCTTTCTTCTGATGAAGCGACTCTTGATGCATCAGAAACTCGTTTAGTATTCAGTCGTTTTCATCTCTCCGTCTCTGAAACTTTAACCGAATGTGTTTTAGTTTAGTGAAAATGAGTCATTATAGTGACGAGAGGTTGAAAAAGGTTTACTATTAATGGTTTCAACAAATTGAGCTGGAATTCTCTGCGTCATTCTCCACCTCTGTCCGTTTTATTCAGTATTTCTGTAAACAGAAGCTCCTTTTCTCTGTGAGGACTGGCGGCCCTCAGCCGTACTCTGACCTGTACGGAGCCCAGGATGCGACACGGGTAAAATAAAGAAGTCCTTACCACCAAATAATATTTTGTTCCCACCAATTACATAACTAAGTCCCACCTACAGCTGCTCCCCCCTGAGCCTCCATGGACCACCCAAAACCCGCAGACCCACACGGGGTCATGTGACTATGACATCACACATTAGACTCCTTCTCTGTCCAGAATGGGCAGAAGAAAATGGATGGATGGATGGAGAGAAATACATTTACTTTAATCATTCACAGACCTTTAGATTACAAACATCTTCTGGTTTCTATTTTTCCGGTAAGGGGCGTCATGTTAATGTAACTTAGATTTGAGCTGTTTGAAGCTTGGTTTTTGTCTCCTGCAGTGTTCTGCTGCCGTTTGGCTTCTCCAGTCCTGGGGGGTTCCTCTTTGCATGTGCTGCCCTCTCATGGCTCCCAGCTTCAGTTCACAGACATTTCTGTTTCAGTAAGATGCTGCCTCGCCCCTCAAAACTCTGAATACAAATGAGACTTAAAAAACAAATCAGATGCTCTTTTTTTTTTTTTGTACACTAAAGGTCTTTTTTACGGATGTTCCAACACGGCCGTGTTGGACTTAAATGCATGAACTCAGTGGTTTTGTTGGTCAGTTAGTCTGGAGTTTTGCATCAGCCTGGAAACAGACCCGTCAATCATTTTGTTGTTCTGTTATTAACAATGTCTGTATGAGTTCTCTTTTGTTTTAGGTGAATTGTTGCTTAAAGAAACAAAAAAGCGTTCTCTGCTGTGTGTCTGCGTGCCTCAAAGTGTTTATCTGTGGATGTTATCCAGCAAAACGACACAAAAACGTCACGTGACGTTCATGAAACCTGGGGGAGGCTGTGTGTGTTTGTGTGTGACGGTTCGGTGGAGGAGCTGAGAAGTGCCACTAGGGGGCAGCCATGCTCCAAGGCTTTTTCTGGGACGCTGCTTCTCCTCTGGATGGTGGATTGGGGGGGGCGTCCCGGTCGTCTGTGGGTCACTCTGCACTCTGATCGGACTGGGGGGGGCATTAACATTCAGACGCAGCGTTTCCCTGAGAACATGCAGCTCAGGCAGAATGTGCAGAGACAGACGTTTGAGTTAATGACGGTTTTTTACGGCACATCTGCTCTTTAGGCAGAAAAACAGGCAG
Organism: Oryzias curvinotus; assembly: GCA_023969325.1. Lineage (NCBI taxonomy): Eukaryota > Metazoa > Chordata > Actinopteri > Beloniformes > Adrianichthyidae > Oryzias > Oryzias curvinotus. Next base: position 34,203,300 of record CM043712.1, on the reverse strand, counting down.
GACTGACGGGAATGAGGAATGAGGGATCAACTGCAAACGTTATGCAATGACATCATCAGCTGTTAGGGGGGGGGGCACAGAGGGGCGAGGGTTCATTCATTTTTAATTCATCATCTGAGCTGCTGTTGCATCGACTTGTGTCTCATCTTGGCTCCTGGTGGCTGAGGGGGCGGAGCTAAACCACTTTCAGAATTGTGGGGGCTGTAGGTCACGGAGGGTGGGGGACACAGGGGGGGTCAGAATATCTAGGCTACTAATATAATCCCCTCCACACATGACTGCTCGTACTGTATGCAGAGGGGCTGCAGTGAGGGGATAAGGCTGGGGGGGTGTAGCTGCACGTGCCCAAGGCCCCGCAAAGCAGTAAGATGCATACGGGGGAAGGGGTGCAGATCCCCCACCCTCTCCATCTTTAGATTAAAAGGTTAGCATTCAGTTCCTGACCCACAATCCCCCCCCCGTTTCCTGTGGTGGACGGGCAGCCACATGGGACAAACAGGAGGTCAGGTCTCCATTAGCGGCCTGTCGAGGGCTCAAAGTGCTGTTAGCATCTTTGATTTGGGGGTGGGCCTTGGGGGGAGCAGTGTGCTTCTCCAAGGAGATTCCATTATGTTGGGGGGGTGGGGGGTGGAACCGTGGCTTTTCTGGGCTTTTGAGCACATTGAACTCCAGAAACTGATTAAGGTTTCCAGCATTTTTAGGGAAAAACCTGGATTCTGAGTTTGGATGTCTGTGGAGCTTTCAGTTACAAATGCATTCGAGCAGACCAGAACCGGTCCATCGGCCAGCCGGTTCCGGTCGGCCCACAGAGAAAACACACCGCCTGCTTTTTTTCTGGTTCATTTCTAATCAGAAGTTTTACTTTGAAAAATGTCAAGATTGAGTTTCAAACTCATCTGCTCCGACGCCTAAACATAAACCTCCATGATTGCAAATTTAACAAAAAACAAATGTTTTTGGAAAGTTTCTTTAAGCAGAAAACATCCAGGAGAACAACCTTTGACTTTAAAATAACGAGAAAGCTGCATTTAGCAGACAAAACCACCATGTTTGGAGTCTTTACTCCAAGTATGGATTTATTGTTCCTACAGACCATAATAATAATAATGCAGAATGTTCAGCAGCTGTCTAATGTTACAAGGATGCTGCTAATAAATCTGGTGGGAGGTGGGGGCCTGTGTTTGCAGTGGAGCCGCCACCAGTGTGTGAATGTGTGTGTGACTGTAAAGCACTTTATAAGTATATGCCATTTACCATATACCATATACCATAATAAAGTTGCTGAAACGGTGGATCATTATTCTACTTAGTTTTAGTGATCAGTTGTATCCATCACACCTTAGAAGTTGGATGAGGGAAGTTAGCGTCTGTTTTTTAGCTTCCACTGATCTAGATCCCAGTTCCTACATGAAATCTACTTTATGAGGATGAAGATGAACTTTAGCCTTTAGGGAAACTGGAGGCGAAAAGACAAATCAGAACCACGAACATGAAAACAGCGTCTGACGATAAAACGCTCCGTGACCTGAAAAACAGTTGGAGAACCCCGTATTAGACTGTACCAACTGTGTTTTAATGTACTTTAGCAAGAACCAGATCTTTAGACCCCCCCACACACATACATTTATATTCATCTCCTGTATCTTCTTTGTTCTCCCTGCCCCTCATAAATGCACATTTTGTCATCCATCCATCCATCCGTGCATCCATCCGTGCATCCTTTCATTCATCCGTGCAGGAGCTCAGCCTTTTCTCCGGAGGCACTGACCCACTAGGAGCTTTGTCTGAATCCAGGCCACACCCGAGTAATAGACCCACTTTGGTGGTTTGATGTGGGCTCTGCTGGAGGCCCGTCTACACAACGGCATTTTCCACCAACGCTTTAGCACCAAAGCGGCGTGTTCTGTTAAAGGGCCGTGTAATGGCTCTCTTTCAGAGCCGGGAGTCCTCTATAGGAGTGGGAGACGGGCGCGCATGTCTGCATCAGCTGTGCGGCGTGCGGCGTGCTCAGCTTCCCCGTTACCGACCCAGACAGTGAGGAATTTGGTTTTTGACGCCTTTGCTTTCATGTGGCGTTGTCTCTCTGTGCTGACGGCGAGGAGCCTTGTTTGCTGCAAAAATGGGGAAGATAACAACACAGCATATGGGTGTTTGTGATCTAACGGCTGCAGCCCAAAAATACTTTGGCTTTCATGGGAAGCAGCGTAAAGAGGGCGTGGGAGGCGGGATCTAAAAGCCATTAGCGGCCCGCCCACCCACCGCCGCATCCTTAATGACAGCGCTTTGAAACAGCAGCTTTCAGAAATAATTGTTGATCAGATTATTTAAAGGGGGACAGTTTGCCCCCGTTGCCCCTCTCCCCGGTGACCTTTCCCAACAGATAACGGTTCACATCACTCCTCCTCCGGATTCTCCGGGGTCGTTCTGGAAACGGCTCGTCAAATTCCAAGTTCTCCGTGTTAATTTCCTCAAGTGTCTCCTTTCATTATCACTTAAACAAGCTGTAATCCATTGTGCGGTAAATTAAATCAATTGGTCAGGGGATTTGTTAAGCAGAGTGGCTCATTTAGGAGACGACGGCGCCCTGTGGCGATCTCAATTACTCCTTGAAAAATATGTTTTCCCAATTGATAAGAAAAACAGGCCATTAGAAGGATTCAGAGCTGAACTGTAAGAAACTCAGGACCCCCCCCCCCGTCATCCAACACTAATCCATCCGTTCATGTAATACACATAACACGGCAGCGCCAGACCCCTCCAGCCATGAATGCTCAAAGCTAAATAATTCTGTTGGTTTAAGTCAGATCCACCTCTGCTGGGGGGGGGCACAGGGTCTGGTCCAAGCATCGGCATGGGGGGGGGGGGGGCACAGGGTCTGGTCCAAGCATCGGCATGGGAGTGCAGCACAGATGCATGAACGTCATTAAGGACCAGTGGAGAGAGAGAGGTGCTGGGGAAATGACGGGCCGTCTGATGAGACGGGTCGTGGTGCAGAGGTACGGCGGCCTAATTGGTACTTTTGGTCTCCTTGTCACATACCTGCTTAATTGGCGTGCAGAGGAACTTGGGAAATGTAAGTCGGGTCTCTGGAACGTGTGGTCACTTCCTCCTAGTGAGCAGGAACTAAGAATGTGTGGGGGGGTGTCAGTGCAGAGAACAGGGGGGGGGGCACTGACTGTCAGCTAATCAGGCTAAAGCATTAAAGATTTACGCTGACCTACAAATGCTGACAGCCCCTCCTTCAGTCACACTCATCACCCCCCACACACACACACACACACACACAAAGATGCTCCAGAGCAGCAGCAGAAAACAAACTCATTTGCTTAATGATGACATTTTAACATTTTAGACCATCCAAAATCATCTTTTTTAAGCTTTTAAGTGTATTTTAATGTTCAAAAAACCCCAAGGTGGTATTTGGACCTGAGTATTCCTCTAAAAAGCTGCTCTCTGAGATCCAGCCCCCCCCAAACCATGAAAACGAGCAGTTTCTTACCTTGTGACAAAGGGAGGAACCGCCCCTTCCAGGAAGAGTCTGTGCTGCCAGCTCCGCCCCCAGGCTAACGCCCACGCCCACTTTCTCCGTGGAGCTAGCGATGATCGGATAAACGCTTTCATTTCATACACACGATATGAACATCCGTCTTTGCAAAAGTTCGGATGTTGTTTGTTGTTTGTTGGTGGGAGAAACGCAGACACGACTTCTGGATGATGTCATGAAATGGGCGATACCCACAAGGAGTGAAAGGCGGAGCCTCAAAGATCGAGTCGTTTTACTTCCGGGTTGAAGAATGAGCTGTAAAAATAACTAATATTTCATAAAAAATCATTCTTTGGTGAGTCGAAGGTAATATATTATCTTAAATATGCATTTATTTTCCTCTGAAAGGTTTTAGAAGAGCAGGATAAAGGCAGTTTAATTTCATTTTCATGTTTTTTTCAAAAAATGAATAAATGTTGCAAATAAAAACAGTTGCTGTTCCAGAGCTCCCCCGTGAACCGCCACCTTAACGTGGTGGGGGAGTTTGAGAGCTCGGGTGATCCCAGGAGCTAAGCTGTCTGGGGCTTAAGCCCCTGGTAGGGTCTCCCATGGCAGACAGGTCCTGGGTGACGAGCCAGACAAAGAGCGGTTCAGAAACCCCTGATGAAGAGAAACAACAAGGACCCGATTACGTCGCCCGGATTGGCGTCACCGGGGCCCCGCTCTGGAGCCAGGCCCAGGGTCGGGGCTCGCAGGCGAGCGCCTGGTGGCCGGGGCTCTTCCCACGGACCCCGGTCGGGCTCAGCCCGAAGGAGCGACGTGGGACCACTCTCCTATGGGCCCACCACCCGTAGGAGATCTCAAAAGGGGCCGGTGCATTGTGGTTTGGGTGGCAGTCGGGGGCAGGTGCCTCGGCGGCCCAAACCCCGATCATGGAATCTGGCTTTTGGGACATGGAATGTCACCTCTCTGGGAGGGAAGGAGCCTGAGCTGGTGCGAGAGGTTGAGAGATACCGTCTAGATATAGTCGGGCTCACCTCCACACATGGCCTGGGCTCTGAAACTCAGTCCTTAGAGAGGGGTTGGACTCTCTACCACTCTGGAGTTGCCCAAGGTGAGAGGCGGCGGGCTGGCGTGGGCTTACTCGTGAGCCCCCAGCTCAGCCGCCAAGTGTTGGAGTTCACCCCGGTGGACGAGAGGGTCATGTCCCTCCGCCTCCGGGTGGGGGACAGGTCTCTAACTGTGGTTTCGGCTTACGGGCCGAACAGCAGTTTGGAGTACCAGGCCTTCTTGGTGTCTCTTGAAGGGGTACTGGAAAGTGCCCCAACGGGGGACTCCATTGTCTTCCTGGGGGACTTCAATGCCCACGTGGGCAATGACAGTGGCACCTGGAGGGGTGTGATTGGTAGGAACGCCCCCCCTGATCTGAACCCGAGTGGTGTTTTGTTATTGGACTTCTGTGCTCGTCATAGTTTGTCCATAACGAACACCATGTTCGAGCACAAGGGTGTCCATCAATACACCTGGCATCAGGACACCTTAGGCAGGAGGTCAATGATCGACTTTGTAGTTGTTTCAGGTGACCTTCGGCCCTGTGTCTTGGACACTCGGGTGAAGAGAGGGGCGGAGCTGTCCACCGATCACTACCTGGTGGTGAGTTGGATTCGCTGGCGGGGAAGGAGGCCGGAAAGACTTGGAAGACCCAAACGTACTGTGAGGGTCTGCTGGGAACGTCTGGCTGAGCCCTCCGTTAGGGAAGTCTTTAACTCCCACATCCGGGAGAACTTCAAACAGGTACCGAGGGAGGTTGGGGACATTGAGTCCGAGTGGACCATGTTTTCCACCTCCATTGTCTCTGCTGCTGCTCGGAGCTGTGGTCGCAAGGTCTCTGGTGCCTGTCGCGGCGGTAACCCCCGAACCCGGTGGTGGACACCGGAAGTAAGGGATGCCGTCAAGCTGAAGGAGTCCTACCAGGCCTGGCTGGCCTGCGGGACTCCGGAGGCAGCTGACAGGGACCGGCAGTCCAAGCGAGCTGCGGCCCGGACTGTTGCGGAGGCGAAAACTCGGTCCTGGGAGGAGTTCGGTGAGGCCATGGAGAAGGACTATCGGTTGGCCTCGAAGAAATTCTGGCAAACCATCCGACGACTCAGGAGGGGAAAGCAGTTCTCCACAGGCACCGTTTTCAGTGCAGGTGGGGAGCTGTTGACTTCAACTGGGGACATTGTCGGGCGGTGGAAGGAGTACTTCGAGGATCTCCTCAATCCCACTGACACGCCTTCTTTTGAAGAAGCGGAGAATGAGGACTTTGGGGTGGGGCTGTCTATTACCCGGGCTGAAGTCACTGAGGTAGTCAACGAGCTCCTCGGTGGCAAGGCCCCGGGGGTGGATGAAGTCCGCCCTGAGCACCTCAAGTCTCTGGATGCTGTGGGAGTGTCTTGGCTGACACGTCTCTGCAGCATCGCGTGGCAGTCGGGAACCGTACCACTGGACTGGCAGACAGGGGTGGTGGTTCCCCTCTTTAAGAAGGGGGACCGGAGGGTGTGTTCCAACCATAGGGGAATTACACTCCTCAGCCTCCCTGGGAAAGTCTATGCCAGGGTACTGGAGAGGAGAGTCCGTCCGATAGTCGAACCTCGGATTCAGGAACAACAGTGCGGTTTCCGTCCTGGTCGTGGAACAGTGGACCAGCTGTACACCCTATCTAGGGTGCTGGAGGGTTTGTGGGAGTTCGCTCATCCAGTCCATATGTGTTTTGTGGATTTGGAGAAGGCGTTCGACCGCGTCCCCCGTGGCATCCTGTGGGGGGTGCTCTGGGAGTATAAGGTCCGGGGAGCCTTACTGAGGGCTGTCCGGTCTCTGTATGACCGGAGTAGGAGCTTGGTCCGCATAGCCGGCAGTAAGTCAGACCTGTTCCCGGTCCACGTTGGACTCCGGCAGGGCTGCCCTTTATCACCGGTTCTGTTCATAGTTTTTATGGACAGAATTTCTAGGCGCAGCCAGGGGCCGGAAGGGATCTGGTTTGGGGACCACAGGATTTCCTCTCTGCTTTTTGCAGATGATGTTGTCCTGTTGGCTTCATCGAACCGGGACCTCCAGCGTGCATTGGGGCGGTTTGCGGCCGAGTGTGAAGCGGCTGGGATGAGGGTCAGCACCGCTAAATCTGAGGCCATGGTCCTTGACCGGAGAAAGGTAGTCTGCCATCTCTCGGTGGGTGGAGTGTCCTTGCCCCAGGTGGAGGAGTTTAAATACCTTGGGGTCTTGTTCACGAGTGAGGGAAGATCGGAGCGTGAGATGGACAGGCGGATCGGAGCGGCGTCCGTAGTTATGCGGTCGCTCTATCGGTCCGTCGTGGTGAAGAGAGAGCTGAGCCGAAAAGCAAAGCTCTCAATTTACCGGTCGATCTACGTTCCAGTACTCACCTATGGTCATGAGCTATGGGTCATGACCGAAAGAACGAGGTCCCGAATACAAGCGGCTGAAATGAGCTTCCTCCGCAGGGTGGCTGGGCGCTCCCTTAGAGATAGGGTGAGAAGCTCGGTCACCCGCGGAGAGCTCGGAGTAGAACCGCTTCTCCTCCACATCGAAAGGAGCCAGTTGAGGTGGCTCGGGCATCTAGTCCGGATGCCTCCTGGACGCCTCCCTGGAGAGGTGTTCCGGGCATGTCCCACTGGGCGGAGGCCCCGGGGAAGACCCAGGACACGCTGGAGAGACTACGTCTCTCGGCTGGCCTGGGAACGTCTCGGGGTCCCCCCAGAGGAGCTGGAGGAAGTGGCTGGGGTGAGGGAAGTCTGGGCATCTCTGCTCAGTCTGCTGCCCCCGCGACCCGGTCCCGGATAAGCGGAGGAAGATGGATGGATGGATGGATGGATGGCTGTTCCAGAGTGAAACAAACTTCTTTTTCGGACCATTTTCAAATCGGTAATCGGACTCTTTCCTATGGATTTCCAGTAGGAAACGCGGCGTGCTGTTTAGCGTGAACGCTTGTCCAGCAGCGTCTGCGGCGTTTCCACGCCAGGATGAGAGTGTAGCCCGTGAGCAGCCGGCGGTGGTTGCTTTTACACGCCGCTCTGTGGTTTTCCAGGAAACCAATGTGAGTGGACTGTTTATGGTGATGGAGTGCAGATGTTTTCCTGCGGCCGGAGCTCCGCTGTGGAAATGGTTTGGTCTGGGAAAGAGGGAAGAGAAATACATTTAAAAAAGAGAAATGATGGGCTTTTTCCATCTGTCTCTGTTGTTCTCCTCTCGTCTCGGTCCATTGGTGGTCGGTAATAGATTTGATGGAAATTGATTTCCAGGTGAATTATTTTGCGCAGCCCTCACTAGGAGAAGATAATAAATCTTCTCCTCTTTAGTTTGGACAGACTCCTCTCAGATTGTTCTTTACTGTCCATCTTCCACCTGGAACCGTCCATTTCAGCACCACCGCTGTAGTGACGCCTTCAGGGCGAGCTGCTCCTCATATTTGATCACCGCCTATTAGCTGGCTGATTTTCCAGAAGCAAAGATGGAGCACAGCGGAATGAAAAAGAAGGATTTGGAAGGATGACCACCAAACCCTTTCTCCTTCCTACAAATCATCACCTTGTTTATATCCTTTCAGACTCCTTCCCTCTGGACTTTTCCGAGTGTTAAAGTGGAACATTCAGCCTTTGAAGAGGCGCTATCAGCATCCTCATTAGGCCTTTGGGTCATTTTCTTTGTTCTTTACGGAGCCACAGCAGACTTGAGGCCTGCAGTGGCTTTATCGACACACAGAAAGGCCGTCAAGGAGTCGACATTATTGACTCGACTAAAGACACGTCTGACTTCTGTGCTTCCTCACCAGCCATGTTGGCTTTGGTTCTGAATCCAGGTACTTCAGAGCCTCAGTTGTTCCACAGCTGGAAAGAAAAAAAAAGAAAACAAATATAAAATTGAAAATAACATTATCCATTAAATTAAATACATAAAATAATGTATATTAAAACTAATAGAGTAAACGAGCCAATAAGCTGAACTAAAAGTGAAATTAAAAAGGGGGTCTTGAGCCTCTTCTCATCCTTTAAAAGAAGATCACTTAAACAAGAAAGACCATTAAAACATGTAAAAACCATGAAGAGAGCGTTAAAATCAATCTTGGAACGCACAGCGAGCCGATGCCGTGATTTTAAATGGTGTCATGTGTTCCCGCCCCCTGGTCCTCGTCAGAACTCCACAGAGTTCTGCAATAGTTGTAGGTTTAAAGAGACTTTTTGGGTAAACCAGAGAGCAGGGCATTACAAAAATCTGAAAGTCAAAGCATCAGCCCCTCCAAGAGAGAGGAACGAGCGGACTCCGGCAAGATTTGAAGATAAGATACTGTCTTCACCACATCTTTAATTTGTGGATCAAATTTAGCTCGGAGTCAAAAAGTCTGCCCAGGTTTCTCACACTGTGAGATGGTTTAAAATGATGATTTAAAATTTAAAATGTGATTCTGAAGATGTGGTAAAATCATATCTATCTTGTCTTCAGAAGAAATAATTGAAACGTCAGTTTTGTGCTGGTTGAGCTGTAAGAACAGGCTCAAGGTCATCAGGAGACCCGGCGATGTATAGCTGAGTATCATCAGCGTAGCTGTGAAAGTCAGTGTCGTGTCTTCTGATGACATCACCAAGAGGCAACATATATAAATAACAAAAATATTGGATCCAGAATTGACCCTTGGGGAACCCCGCAATGTATTTCCTGGATTCTTGAGGATTGAGTGTCCATACTTACATAAAAGTGTCGGTCTGTGAGATAAGAATGAAACCAGTCAAGAGCGGTTCCAGAGAGGCCCACTAGACTCTTAAATCTGTCTAATAAAATCTGGTGATCCACTGTATCTAAAGCAGCACTAAGATCCAGCAGCACCAGAACAGAAAGTTTCTGTGAGTCAAAATGTATTCTGGGATCATTAACCATCTTCAAAAGTTGTGGTACTCTGTACTGTAGTTTGTCCTAAAACCAGACTGATACGTTTTTTGGGTAGTAAAAAGTCATGTTGTTGATTATTAGCGACACTTTTTTCTGTGAATTTGCTTAAAAACGATTTATAACTTGAACTGCAGAAAATGAAAAACTTGGATTATGGAGAGTATTTCTGTGTAGACGTCTATGGGATTTGGCTTCTTGGAGCCAGTAGATACTTCCTATTTGAAACACCAGGGGGGGCGGAGCCACTCAGTCCAGTCCTCAGATACAGTCTGTGCTTATAATTAGTACTATTAAGCTCACTAAAGATGACTAAAGGAGTGTTGTGCGTAGCTGGGTGTGACTGAATGTTGAGTCCTGGGGGTGTACGGCTCTCGCTTTAAGCTGCACTCAGTCCATCCTTTGGATCAGAGGTTTGAAACCCTCACAGGTTGTTCCACATTTCTGCGAGGCTCAGAACGCTTTGAGACCTGGAACCGGCGGAGGAGTAAAACACAGTGAAGTGGAGTTCCTGGACAGTTCCACCTGGATGACAGAGCACGGATGTGTGTTGGAAGGGATTTGGCACTTTTTCATCCAGCTGCATCCAACTGCTTGGGTTTCTTCCAGTGTTTGGAGCCAGGAGGCCAGGCATCAAGCAGGCTGTCTTACCACAGCAAGCAGAGCTTCCCCTGGAGGCTATTGTGCTAGAAGTGCTTTCCTCCAAGTCTTAGCCGCGGACAAGCCGAGGGCCTGACTCCATCTTGCAGATGGCTGATCGGCGTCCCAACGCGGTGCAACATCCACAGCGCCGCACTTCGCTAGAAGAGGGTTTATGCTGCTCATTTCTCTTCTTTCCAGGTCTTCTCATTGGCAAAGCCCGCCACCACCACTATAGCCCCTCTCATCCCAGCCCTGTGTCTCCTTCCCACCTGTCTACTGCTTCTTTTTTAACTTGTCTTCTGCCCTCTTTTGCCTTTTCTGTCTCATCGAGAAGGGGGTTTCTCTGGATCATCTAACCCCCCTCAATTTCCGAACACTTCTTCGCCTAATTTGCCTTTTTCTTCCAGCTTGGCCCTGGCTGCAGCTTTTCTCCCCTGGGATGTGATTGTCTGCAGAGTGTGTGAGAGTGAGAGGTGTGTGTGGGTGTGTGTGTGTAGGTGTGTGTGTGTGTGTGGGTCTGTGGAAAGTTGGATCTTTCATTGGATTTCTGTGAAAGAAATGTTGAGTTTAACCCGTTAGTGCAGATGCAGGCTGAGAGAAAGACAGCAGGAGTTCAGGCTCTTTGTGTGTGTGTGTGCACTTGTGTGTGCATGTGCACATTTGTGCATATGTATGTGTACACTTCTGTGCATGTGTGTGCCTTCGGGCATGTGTACATGTGTGTTTGTGTGCATGTGGGTGTGCTTTTTTGCGTACATTTGTGCAATTGTATGTGTACTTTGGTGTGCGTGTGCATGTTTTTGTGCACGTTTGTGCATATGTACGTGTACATTTGTGTGCATGTGTGTGTCTGTGTGTGTGTGCCTTTGTGCATGTGTCTGCATGAGTTTTTGTGCGTTTGTGGGTACATTTGTGCATTCGTATGTGTACATATGTGTGCGTGTGCATATTTGTGCATATGTATGTGTACATTTGTGTGTGTGCGTTTGTGCTTGTGTGTGTTTTCTGTGCTATCCTACCTTGAAGACCCCCATCTGCGTTGTAACACAGCACATTGCATTAGGAGTATGTGGGAGTCATGGGACCTTGATGGAAGTAAGCCCCAGGTTAAGGCGCCCCGCCCGCCACACGCATGCGCACACCCACACACACATGCACACACGTGCACACACTCAGCCCAACGTTTCCTCGGGGCGACTCACCAGCCTGCAAATCATTTATCACACAGTAATGGCTCTGATGATCTCTCTCTGTCTCTCCTCATCTCTCCACTTAAGGGGTTTGTCCTAGATTCTCAATCACAGGCCTGCAGCATGTGCACGCACACTCACACACATGCACACACACACTCACACACATGAACACATCTTTATACTCATCCCGGTCTGATCAAAAGGAGAAAAAACCCCACAATGCAGCTGACAGACGATTTGTAAATTGCTGTGCAGAAACTGTCCTTTTTTTTTTTCCAAAGACAAAAGCTGAGTCAGCAGTTTGACGTCGGACTTCTGTCCTCCACCTGTAAAGGTGAACAGTAATGATCACCGTTTCCTCCTCCAGGAGGTGCCTGTGTGAGTGAATGTTGAAATGTGGAGGTGGGAGATCTGTACCCGAAACGTGAAATCATTCATGAGAAAAGGACGCCGCTCCGTTCGCCATCTTACTCCTTGTTTGGTTTAGTTTAGAAAACAGAGTAAAAAACAGAAGGAAACGGAGTCTCTGCTGGTTGCCTGGTAACCTCAGGATGACAACAGGAGTCCGGCTCTGTACTGTACAGACACCAGCTCTCTGTTATCTCCAGAGTCTTGACAGCAGGAAGTCAAATCTGCCGGTTTTTAACTAAACAGCAGTTTGACAGAGAAGCAAAGCTGAAAACAAATGTCTTCTATAGATTCCAATTTGAGATACGTAAGAGTTAAATTCATGGATCTTAGACGTAAAAGAGGAATCTGATTATTTTATTTTTGGGGAATCCTGTTCCAGCAACGTGATGCGTGTTTGTTCTGGCAGGAAGAAGCTCTGCTGCTGTGATTTGTGCTCTTTTTTTTGGTGTTGAGTGGTGAGCCTCGGCTGTTAAAGTGACCAAAGCAGGCATGAAAAGAACGACATGGAAGCAGACAATGGAAGGAAGGAGGCGCCGTCACTGCCGGCTGCACGGCCACTCTGTGGCGGCGCTCTTCAAAGGTGAAAGGCGTTCCCGGATTAGCACTCGGATGCAGTAATGCGTCTGGAGCAGCAGCGAAGGAGTTTGTCTGCCTCCAAAAGGCAGAACTTGTCAGTGTGGGAACCTTCTGAAGGAACGTCAGTCCTCAATCCTCCCAAAAGCTTCTTCGTTTGGACATGTTAGGGCTAAAAACTGAACCCAGAGCCTCCTGAATATTGACGTCCAGTGGATACCTCGGCTCCTGGTATCGTTTGCGTTTGTCTATTTTTGCGTTCTCGTACTGATGAGGTCACGCCAGCAGGTGTTTTCTTTCTCCCGAGTGTTGACTTCATCCCACAGCAAACCCCCCCCCCCACACCGCACCGAATGTGCCGTGCTCTGGTTTCATCTGCACAGCATCTGGATGGTCTAGCTGTGGTCTGCAGCCGCCCTGCTTCAGCACGTCTAATGGTTTTAGCAGAAAGGCCCTGCGGAGCGGCGCTCTGAGCGCAGATGTCATGACGACCAATCAGGCCAGCCGCTCCTCCTCAGGCTCATTTGTTGCTGTGGAGAGGTGAGACATTGGATCGGCCCCTCGGGTCCCCAGAGGCCCTCCGGGGCCAGTAAGGGTCAGATGGCAGAAATCTGGATTTGATCTAGAACTGGTGGGGGGGGGTACTGTTGCTGGAAACCTGAGAGGCAGACTGGGACTCTGACTGGGAGGGAAGCTCCAGACTGTTTGAGACAGTTGGAGGGAAAACGGACCGAAGGCTCCTTTCTGGGGGGTGGGAGATGAAACCGGCGGCTCGGCTGCGTGGAAGGGCGCCGGCAGACGTGACCCACATTGTCTGAAGCGCTGCTGCACTTTGCTGCGAGTGAAGTCCTGCCTCATTTCCTCCTCCTCCTCTTCCTCCTCTTCCTCGCTGTAATGAGTCCTTCTCCCTCCATGCTTCCCCATCGTCACTGAAATGGCTTTGGAAATAAAAATCACACAAATCATTTTTCCGGCCTCGGCGTGGCGTTTTCCTGCGTGCGAGGTGTTACCGTAGCAACAGAGGCATAATTCATCACCCCTGCTGTCTCCTGCAGATCATGTTGCATGAATTTGGCTCGACAGCTGAGACCCGGGACATCATTTATTCTCTCTGAACGTGCGCTCACGCCACAGAAGGTGTTTGTCTGAAGGTGGACGGAGGCGCGGGGGTGGTGGGGGGTGCGTAGTAGGTGGGTGATTGACAACGTGGCGGCTGGCACTACATGTGTAGAGTCTGTGAATAGCCTGCGCGTCCGAGCAGGAGCCTCGTTCTGCGGAGGTGCGAACATGGCTGCGTGCACGGGCGAGCGCGCTCGGCTCTGACCCCGTGTCCAGACCTTGTTATTTACCTTGCAGATTAATATGCGCCTCAGGAGGCTGCTGGTGATGCCGGCGTCTAAATGTCTCTGTTGGTCCGCTGGCGTGACTCTCCCCACCGTTGTTCCTCTTCATTTAGCTCGTTTATCAGTTTGTTACCCCGATGAATAATGGATGAGGCTGCTCGCTGCCTCAGTGACACGCCGTGCTCATCGCTGTCATGCGTCTGCTTGCAGAAATCAGGTCCGCGGCCCTCCTCTGCCTCGCCCGTACTCCATTACTTCCACTTTAGGCTGACGGACGACTTGACAGATCGGCGCACACTCACCTCTGTGTGATTGGCTGCTGGGCTCGCACCGATGAAGATGAAGAGGAAGAGAAAAACCTGCAGAAATCTGTTGTTGCGACGTGTTCCAGCATGTAGGAATTTAACGTCAGATCTCTCCTCCAGGAGGAACCTTCACTGCAGGAACTACCCATCCACCCCCCACCCCCACCCTATTTCCCCTGTAGTTGATCATTCTCACTGAGGTGCACATTAAGTATCCCAGCATGCCGCTGGTGGGAGTCGAGGTCAGTCTGTCCACATCTCTTTGCTTAAGCAGGCAAAGCACGGCTGTTTTATTCTTATAGCAGCTTTTGTACAGAAAGACAGTTCCACGTTTTCCAAGATTTTCTCAGTCAAACAGTCAAACCACACAGAAATAAAGCTGAGGTGTTGCTTTTAGAATGCAGGTGTTGCAGCTCAGGAATCAGCAGAACTTGGACTGAAGCCCTCAGAGTCCAGAGACGGTTTCATTCCTGCTGATCAGCTGGATGTTTGGACCATGACGAGGTCTGGTTTGAGGGTTTAGGTTCCGTTCTGAACGTCTGTCTTTACCACAGCGAGAACTGCAGCCTCGTCATCGTTCAAATGAACAAAATTAGGGATTCCAGCGGCAAATGGAGTTTGTCCGAGGACCGGCAGACTGAACCAATGAGCCGCGATCATCCGGAGACTACGCGTCCACAGACGGATCCTCAGAGGTCTGGGAACAGAGCCCTGAGGAACTAAAGGGAAAACCAAACCGCAAATGTATCTAATAACATAAGTCGAAGAGATCTATGATGATTAGGATCATAGAGATCAACCAACTCAGTGTCAGAGTACAGCGTCTGCCCCAGGTCCGTGGGTTCAAATCCACAGTGGGGTCATCCAAAAGACTTAAAAAAATGGAACCCACTGCCTCCCTGTTTGACACTCGTGGGTGTGTGTGGGGGGGGCAACTCATGAGACTCTCAAACCAGACATGCGTGTGGTCTAAACCTGCACCCCCCTGACCCACTCAGGAGAAGATGGGCTCCTTCAGCCGCGCTTTGAGGAGCTGCTGCTCCTGAGACGCGATTCCGGCTTTTCTCTGCCGTGAACGAACATCACCAGAAAACCCAACAAACGGCTTTTTTATTGATCCCAGAGGAGAAATTCTTTCTGTCTCACAGAGGTCACTGACAAGGCTCAGCCACAAGGCACCATTCACAGTCTGGATGCAATTTACAGCCGTGCTCAAGGTCACTCCAGCACGCCGCGTCTTTGTCAGAGTAGAGGCTCTGCTTCTGCAAATGCCTGTTTTTATAGACGGACTGGGCCATTGCACCTGTTGTCTGATTATCTCTTACTGTACATTTGTGAAGTCCATTTTCTGTAACCCTCCAGCCCCCGGTGGCATTTTAAAACAGGAAATGTGTCGGTGTTTTTCCTCCGCCCAGGACGGCGAGCTTATCTCATGCGTTTGAAAGAACGGCGTGTTGCTGCTAAAGATGCAGCTCAGCGTTTGACAGACAGCCGGTCCAGGGGTTGCAGGGAGAAATATTGCAGTCTGTCAGGCAGTGGAGGAGCTCAACAATCCTTCTTTATTGGTTTCTGCTGGCTTTGTTTCCTGCAAATTGTAACCCATCCGCGGCGGCGCCGACACGGCTAACCCTTGTGCTTAGGATGCAGCAGCACGTGCCGAGCGGAAGCAGCAGATATTTTCTCTGTTATGCACAGGCAGAGCTCGGGTGATTGGGGATTTTTTTGAATTCGGTCAAGAGTTCTTCACGGTCGCTGACTTTCAAAAAATTACAATTGCTGATCCAGTTGGTGAACCAGCAGCATGGCATGGAAAGCGACACAGAAACTTCTTCTTTTAGTATTAAGTTTTACTGAGGACCAGTGTCTCCTAATGATGAGCTGAATATAATCAGAGCTGAGATGAAAATCTATAAGTTCAAAAGGAATTTTCTGTCAGTTTTTCTCCACTAATTAGCCTGATCTGGTATCTTAGACTGTGTCTGGCTTCCCGCCCTAACCCCTAACTACTACAAAACTAGATAGTGCGGCGCTATGTAGTGTCCTGGATTCCAAAAGCAATTCCGACTCCACGCTCACTGCTTTTTTTTTTTTTAACGACGGATATGACGTCACAAAGTAAAAATCTCCTCATTGATATGAGCGTTTGTGATGATTATTTATGAGTCCACTGTCTTCTGAAGAGGAAAAGCTTGATGGTTTATTAAAAAACAAAACATTTAATTAAAGGCTGCATGATATAAGGAAAAGTCATGATATGCGATGTTAGTGATCAATAGTAGCGATGACGATAAAACTTGTGATAAATGAACAAATAGCAAAACAACCAAAAACATCATTTCTTTTACACTCAAACAGTTTAAAAATGACACTTGTCTACAAAGGAGGTGAACATCTAACATAAAAGGGGTCCATCTGATTGGTCAAATGTATAAATGGATTTATTTGATGAGTTAAATACTTCAAGCTGCCATACGTTTGCTTTAGCATATTTATTGCATTTTTCATTGTCTTTTGCAATATGCGTTCTGCACAGCTTGATATCATGATAATGATTAATTTTCTATTTATTGTACACGCCTTTTTAAATACTTTATTTTAATTGTTCCAACACAATGCATTGTGGTCCATATTTGCCAGTCTAGTGAGCATCGATGCACACTGGAGACTTCTGGGAAGTTTCTAGGGCACTGAGTGTTGGAGTTGTAGACCCGGACAGCACTAGAAAACGGCGAATGCTGTATGTAGTGATTAGGGAAGGAATTCGGACGCGGCCTCTGTGTTTGCGTTTACTGCAGGTCTGTCGTGGAAAGGCGGCAGGAGGCATTTTCGTCCTGTGAGCCGAGCAGGTCATTCCCTTTCTTTCCAGCCGTTTCGTCATGGTGCGGCGGCGTTTTTACCAGACTCTCTCGTACGGCAGCCTGTCTGACTGCTCTCCTATCAAACGCTGCTGGAATTATCCCGACGCACAGAACACAACACAAATGCACGGAAGCTGTCTCGTTTGAGGGAATAAGTTGAACACATGGCGCCTGATTAAGCATATAAATAATTTATAGTCATCTCGTTTATGGGCTGCGCTTCAACAAGGAGATATTGCTCACCAATTAATATTCTCTTTCTACCATCTATCTGTGAAGATTCAGCTTGACGTGGAGCCAGCTGCCAGAGAGGAGCTGAGGGGGGAAAAAGAAAAACATTTGGTGGAAGAAAATATGTTTATTACTAGAAATGCAAATGAAACTGCGGCGGTTTGATGTGTGCTGGGTGCCAGAAGGCTGAGCAGGTAGATGTGCAGAAAGTACAGTGAATGGCTGAAATGTGAGGCTGCAGGGATTTAAATGTTAACGCAGCAGGAATAGTTGTGTAGAGAAATATCAAAACCATTGATACACAACACAATGGGTCTGCAGTGCAGCTGAAGGTTTTTTTTTCTAAAGTCTGTGTTCACAATGATGTATGGCATCAGACATGCAGCTCACGGACCAAAGCATTTCATGCACAACAACTGTTTTCACTCTGAGTGAGCAGAACTGCAGCCTGAGCTCCCATAGTTTATCCTGTAAGGAGGAATATATTCCTGACTGTTCTACGCTGCAAAAACGCAGTCATCAGGAAGTAAACAGACCCGTCTTTCAGGAAAACGTCTCCTATTTTGTGCCCGACAAGAAAAATAATCCTATTGAGAAAGTTTTTCAAAAATAATGAAGTAATCTCAGTTTGAGAAAACATGAATTTTTGTCTAAAAACAGAATTCTTGGTCAGACCACCTTTCTTAACCCATCGGCAGATATTTTTTGCTTATTGAAAGAACATTTGCCAATGGGGGGGGGCATTTTTGGCATATTTCTAAGCCTCTCACAGTCCTCCACGCATCATCTCTGCACTTTTCTCTGTCTTATTATCTTTGTTAGAGCATCAGTTTAGACGCAGAAATGTTCGTGGTGAAAAACGTGGATCGACACAGAACCGTAGGAGCCATGAAACTGAAGTAAAGTTATTAAAGCTGGCAGTAGTGTCTAAATATTGATTTATTTGCATCCATTTATATCAGCGGGCGGGTGTCTTAACAGCTGGTGGTGTTCAAAGGAAACGTCGCGGCTCTTAATGACCTGCCATCCTGATTGTCTCACCTCGCTCCTCGCATGACAGGTCTGCAGCCGCCTGGCCGACCCCCCGCCACAGATGGCTGACTTGGCCGTAGACTGACATCTGTATCGGCGCTCAGCTTCATCAGCCTTTCCTTTGCCACCATTGGCCCCGGATGCCAACCTTGCAGAGAAGCGTCACACTCTGCCGGCTCCTCTCAGAGCTCCCTGGTTGCTTTTTCTCGTCTCCTTTTTGGTGTCGATCGTTTTCGCTCTCATTATTTCCCAAACTTTGCTGGTCCAATGGAATCATTTCCCACGTGGCCAATAAGGGGAACTGTTATTGGTAATGATGTGAGTAAACGGGAAGGCAGTGGAGGGGAGCGGATATTGGATGCAGACTGCAATCACTGCTGAATTGGCTGTTGATGTGCAGGAACAGGAAGTCCGGCGTGTTTAACCATCACTTCCTGCTCTCTGACGGAGTTTTTCTACATTTAGACGGCTAATGGGAAGGCAGAGGTGGGGATGGTAACACGCTACAACCACATACTGCTTACTTGTGATGAGCCCAGAGGTGAAAGTCATCTTCATCAAACGACGAAGAGGCTAAAGTCCAGCAGTGGAGGTTTTCCCTTGGTAACATTCCCATCCATTTATCCATTCTCGCAACCCGACAAACTCCTTTTGGGGTCACATGGTTGCTGGAGCCTATCCCAGTTGCTGTTGGCTGAAGGCGGGTTGCACCCTGAACAGGTCGCCGGTCCATCACACAGCAAAACACAATCCCACTCAGGGGCAGTTTAGAGTCGTCAATGAACCAATCAAGCTGTTAGCGTGGTGGAGGAGGAGGAGCCACGATGGATGAGGCCAAGAGGCCAGGCTTGGTGACTGAAACTGAGGCATTTCATCAGCAACCGAAAACACAACAAAACCCAGAGAGGACCAACGAGCGGCAGAAAGGGGAGCAACGGAAACCAAAACCAAGAACACAATGGGAAAACCAAACTACAGCTCATAGTCATTACAGAAGAAGAAAGTCCACACAGAAAGCTCCCAGCCGGGATTGGAACCACTACATCACCGTGACACCCAACATGCCTAGTCATGACAAATACTCGTCATCCGGGGGTTCAGGGATCGATCCTTCTAGTGTTTCAACGGTCTTTAACACTGCATTGAAAAGTGTAAAACGTTTCTCTGTGATCGGTGGAGTGTGTTCCCCAAACGGACGCCAACATGACGTCAGGTTTATCTGAGGCAGAAACGGAGCTGTTTAAGAAACAAAAATAAAATATCAAACGGCTTAAAGAGTTCATCAAGTAACCTAAAAGCATCAGCTCCCATTTACGCCAATGATAATCAGTTCTACGCCAAAGCTGAGGATGAGGTGGCCACGCCTCTGTTTATCTGTTAGGGGGGTTTATGTGTAAATGACTGATTATGTCTGTTAGGAGTTCTTGTTTTTGTGTGGAAGACTCTTTAATTCTTCATCTGGACTCGTTGAAGACGTTTCTTTCCTCGGATCCAAGAGACTTTGAGAACTTCTCCGTGGATGGGGGGGCTGTGGGCACATCTGGAGGATTGTTGATCGATTAGAAAGAAAAGACGTAAATGAAAGTTTTCAGGGATGGAACAGATGGAAGGAAACAAGTGGCCTGTGACAGAGGCAGCTGGAGTTTATGGAAACTTTTACTTTAATGAGCAAAGGAGTGAGCTTTAGGTAAACCGTCGCCAGCCTTTTGGGGAAAAGACATTTAAATGTAACTAGACGGAGCTGCGTTTCAGAAGAAAAAGCTCTACTGCTGAACGAAAATGAAAAAGTGAAAACAGCAGCAAAAAAGAGATTTTTGTGAAAAATGCCAGAGCCGGGTATCGAACCAGCGAGCTTCTGCACCAAGGATTCCCCACGTTTTTCAATGGAGGTAATCCTGGAATATCCTGAAAGGTTCATGGATTTGAAGGACCAGAAGTCAAAGCTGGAAAAAGCTGAACGAGCTGAACATGTGACTAGTTGAATGGTTGAAATAGATGAAACATTGAAGGAGGAGTTAGGCAGCAAAACATGGAGGAAGATACTAGAATAAAGAGAAACAGGAAAACAATGAAGGATTTATAGCATTCAACCCATGAAACTGTGTTGTCTGCAGTTACCAGTAGTATCTTGTTTCTCCGTGCCCCCCCCAGCTCCCCTGCAGATGCTAAGCGAGGTTAATGCCTCTGAACGAGCGCTGCTCAGCTCTGAGGATCATTTAGACGACGGGATGACGTCTGACCCGCCGTGATTAGGGTTAATATCGCAGAACGACAGTTGACCCACCTGAGAGTCTGAGCAGACGCGTTGGCTGGGTCCGGGCTTCCGCCCACCCGGTTGGCTGCACGGCTCAATGCGCACGGAGAGTTCAACACGGTCATTTGATGTCAAACCAATGTCCCACAAGGCGACATTGGACGCACACATGCATGCAGGTGACCGACCTCTGGTGGGACGTAGAGCAACAACGCTGCACCATGGCAGATACCCAAATAGCCTGAAAGAGCTGCAGAGGAATTCTGATTATCTGTGCAGAAACAGAAAAGAAGCAATAATCCAGTGAAGTGCTGGAAATGAGTCCAACATGAATGGAGGAGTGGGCTGCCGGACAGACTCTAATGCTGGCCATTACCAAAACGCTTCAACTCTGAAACTTTTCCTCAGCATTTGTGCTCTGAGACATTACTGACTGAAGCAAAGTCTGCTGCCTTCGGACCGCGATAAACCCCACTGACCCCCCAGGAGGGAGGCCAGAAAGGCCTTTGGTCTTCTCCTCCATCCGTGATAGGAGACCAGCAACGGCTTACAGCCCCCCTCCCATCATCTTCTGACCAGCGTTCCCAGTGGTCTTTTCGTTCGGATGATGCTGTTTTTAGCTGAAATCCAGAGACCTGTGGCGTTGAGGACATAGTTTCTGCAGAGCAGCAGGAGTTCATTAGAATCACCATGGAGACGTTTCTCTGCCGCTACTCCAAGATCAACCATCACTGCTCTGTACCACGGAGTTTTAGGGCCACGGTGAGGAAATTCTGGAGGATAACTTATTTTTTGTTCAGGAAAAAAAAGTCCAAATGTTCAGATCAAAGTTGAAATAAATGTAACCTGCTACAGCAAAGTTGTCTGTTTATCAGAGCCTAGCTTTTAAGATGACAGATGTGGAGCACTTTGTGAAGCTTGATTTCTGGATGGGTTTCAAAAACAACCATATTCTGAACCTGTAGGTGATTCAAAATCACATAGTTGTCAGTGTGTAGATGGCTTTAAATCCATGAATATTACTGGCCCTAAAACTTCAGCATAGTTTTAAGCTTATATATAATATATATATATATAAAACAGAAAAATATGTGCAAATAAAAGAATTTTCACTCAATAAATTCTTTGTCTTCTGCGCTCAAACAGAGCAGGAACCACGTTATAAAAGCAGCCAATCACAGACATGAAGGTTGATGCTGATTGGTCACAAACTTGATCCAGTCTTTGAGCCGATTGGAAGAATTTCTGACCAATCAGCATCAACCTTCATGTCTGTGATTGTGCAAACATATTCTTGTGTTTTTAAAGCTGAAAACAGAGAGTTGTGCTTGGAATGCTAACTCCCTTTAAGCGTATTTACTACGTCACCAATACGATCTTTTTCTAAACGCCGTTTTCTCGTCTGCTCCTGCTTCGCAACGATTTCTAGAAAGAAATACTGAGAAATGCAATTTGAATCCAATTTTCTTTCTAAATGTCGTCCATCATCAGTAAAATGCCACAAGAAGACGTTAGAAACCCCAAAAACATGATTGTCATGAGTCCGTCTTTAGCTGCTTTTCTTTGATTTAGCTGTTTTGAGCTTTTAATGTGACGCCTGGTGCTACCGTCACTTCCTGTCTTTTGTTCTTTGGACTTTCTGTTTGCTCTGTCGTGAGCGGCGCCAGGATTTCTGCGGTGGGTGGACCTCAGCTCTTTGTCCCGGAAGTCCTCTTCAGTCTTTTGCTTCCTTCCACGTTGTTGTCGGAGCAAACAAACATCTGAAAACCCGTTTGCACCTGAACGCACGGCCGTCTGCGTCTGGGCTCATCCTCCTGAGATGTTCTGGAAGCTTCTGAAACTCTTGGAAATCTTCAAGTGCTGACGATTCTGAGCCATTTGAGTGACCATGAGCACCAAGGTGCCGTCCATCACTGCAGGTGACGACCATCAGAGGAAGCTCCTGGGTTTCTCTGCAGAGCTAGCAGTGATTTTCTTTATTTTTATCAAACATGAAGCCAGGAAGTGGAAGCAGACGGGCTTTAATGTCTCTGTGTAAATCTCCAGAGAACAGCCTCTTTTTTCCTCCACTGTTCCCCCGATGATCCGTTCGTGGAGAAGTTCTCCATCTGTGAGGCCAGAGACCCTCCCCTTTCAGATGAACGGCGGCCGGACGGAAGAGCGGGATGTGCGCCGCCGCCGGTGCTTCCACACACACAAACACACCCCTCCCCAAAAAACCCCAAGCTTGAGTGAAGTCTAATTACCAATCAGTTATTTAGGCAGACAAATGTCTGCGTAGGCATGACACACGCAGGGTTAAAGAAGAGAGCAGCTCTGGAGGGAAAGGCTTTCAAAGGCTCCACTGAACCTGGTGGGGCATTAAAAATGGATCAAAGCAGATCAGCTCTGATGTGGATGAAGATTTGATTTGGGTGGGAGCAGCACAGAGGAGTAGGGACGACCCCCCAGCCCCCTCTGCTGGTGGAAGTCAGTGTGTGCTTTCACACACACACACACACACACACACACACACACACACACAGTGAACACGCAAGTGAACAAATCAACTTTGTTCTTTTATTTTTTGGAGGGAGGGGGGTGGAAATCAATGTCAGGAGGCACCCCCCCTCCCCATATGGGTGGCGCTGGATCTGACCCTTTACAGACTAAATGTCTGAATGAAAGCAGACCCCCCCCCCCGTGAACTTTTCTTCTCTGCAGCATCAGATGAAGGGGGGGGGGGGGCGGGGGCAGAGGCCGCCGTTCGCCCCGACAATTACTGCGACCTGAGGGGGAGTCTGTGTGGATGAAGCCCAGGATGCATCAGTGTAGATGTGGTTGTTTACAGCGGGGGGGGGGGGGGGGGGGGGGGATAAATAATTGATGGCAGATCCCGCCCCGCATCTGCCGCCGCCGCTGTTGAGATTCTTCAAAGCAAACATTGAATTCAGTCACTTGCTGAGAGACGCAGGAGACACCCCCCCCCCCCCCCCCCCGTCCTGACCTCATTACCGCGTTGGGAAAAGACAGTAAAGCGCTGCTTTTGAACTCCCCCCGCATCAGGTCAGACGCTGCGTTCACGGATCGCAGTTATTCCGGGTTTCGGCGGAGCAGACGTTAATGAACGGAGGAGCGGCCCGTCGGTGGCGCTGAAGCGCGCGGAGTTCCGCGCCGGTCACAGTCGAGTGGCTGTCGAGGCTCAACACATGACTGACTTTAATGGGGGGGGGGGCCGTCTTTCCACAGTGCGCCTCATTAAATCTTTGTGGAAATTCTCCGGCTCTTGTAGAAGAGACTTTTCTTTTGATTAGGCTGCAAACAAATGGGGGGGGGGTGACATCTCCCCGCCTTTTGTTTTCCCGCCCCCTCCCCACTTTGACGGGACTTGAGTACTACTCCCCGACGCCTTTCTTCCAGCATGTTTTCTTCTTTTCCTCCTCTTTCCTGACTCTTCTCCAATCGGCTTGTCAAAGCCGACCCCCCCCCCCCCCCCCTCACTATCTCTCCCCCACGCGCTCATCCCTTCTGCTCACTGCGCGCGCGGCGCTCAGAGTCAGAAGGCGCGTGTTTGCTCAGGCAGGGACATGTCGCTGCTTTTGTCTGACAGAGGACCAGCGCTGACGGTGGGCCGGAGCTCTTCCTCTTCTTCCTCCTCCTCCTCCTCCTCCTCCTCCTCCTCGTTTACTCCTGCTCCGCTCCGCGCTGCGGCGGCTGACGTCGGGACCGATACCTGCTGCCGGGGACCGGGCTCGCTCTGAACGCGCGCAGCCTCACTCGCTGCTCCGGCCGCCGGTGATTCTCCCGGAGGAGACGGAGTCTGGATCCGTGCGAGGACCGCCGGACACGCGTGAACTCAAGACGGCCGGAAGAAGTAGACCAAGTTGTGGATCCTCGGAGGCTCGGGGCGCCGCTTTCCCGTCATGATTTGCGCGGAGCTGTCTTCCCGCGCTGCCGACAGGAACTGAGGGGCTAAATCCTGGAAACCGCTGCCCCGGGCGCGGAGCGCGGAGCTCTCCGTCCGTCCCTGGTTGGAGTTCCCTCACATCTGCAGCTGCTTACAGCTGGAGCCTGACAGGTCGAGTCTGCCCCCCCCCCCTGACCTGTTTTTAACCACGGGGTTAGAGGGGGGCCAGCCGCTCACCCCCCCTCAGTGAGACGGGAATAAAGGGTGTTGAGCCTCTGGAGGGAGACATGAAGCTTTTTTCTTGATGCTGGGGAGATGGAGGAGTGACGGAGCGGCAGAAACAAACGCCGTCAGGCTGGGGAGGGTTGAAGGAGGGATGATGAGGCCGTGAACCACGGGGGCGTCTCGGTTGGCTGGAAAAAGTTGCTGTGGAGGACCTGAAAGATAAACCAGAAGGATCGTTTCCCTTGGATTGTTCTAAAGGGATTTGGACGAGACGCCGGAGCTGTTGTCCCTTCTTGACCTCTGACCCTTGAGTAATTACCGGCCCGTGTCGGCGGGGGGGACGCCAGCGGATTCCCGTTGTGGATTTACTGTCGGTCTGGAGTGGAAGGATTTCTGCGTGGATCCGAGACTCCCACGTCCGGCCGCCAAGGTTGGAGCTTTGGTGCACGTCCACGCCAGCAGCAGTCCAGCAGGCGTTGTTCAAGTCCTGATCACACCACCCACTTCCATCCACAGGCCGTGAGGAGACACGGCTCCGCCACTTCCACAGGAGCTCCCGGCGGGAATGGAGGTGGTGTGGAAAGGTGGAGGGTTTTAGGAGTCCCTCATCCACCCCCCAGGTCCAAATGGGTGTTCTTATCTGCAAGCATGTGCAGCTTTCCAGCGGTTGAAAGCTTTTCGCTGCGGTTTTCTGCGAGGGACGTTCAGGCGCTCTGAGACCGCCACCTTCTGCATTATCTTCAGCCCTCACTTCACCGCCATCATTTTCTCCAACGGGTCTCTGGGGACCCCCCGGCGCGCTCCGCGCCCCGCCGGCCCCTCCGCCCTGGAGGGGAGGGGGTCACTGGATTGGAGCATGAGCGGGTGTCATTATCCCTCGCCGCCGGGACCGGAGCGGGAGCGCCGATACCAGCACAAGGTGTCCCTGGTGGTGCGCTACTTCATGATCCCCTGCAACATCTGTCTGATCCTGCTGGCCACGTCCACGCTGGGCTTCGCCGTGCTCCTCTTCCTCAATAACTGTACGTGGGTCCTGACAGGCACACACTGGACTTCTCACTGAAGCAACACATCTGCACACCCAAAACCCAGGTCCAAAGCGGCGGTTTGGTGCAATCTATTAGCAGGACAAACGGCGTTTTACTTTCCGTCCTGGAGGCAGTGGAAGCCCAGCTCACCCAGCCTCTCAGGCAGCTTTGTTTGCCCTTGAAATGGGGACATTTGGTTTGGCTAGCCTCCCCCCCGTCGTCTACGTCTAAGCAGGCTGTTTCAGATCTCATCTCTCAAGCCGTGGCATTTACTTTGTACTGTGCAATGAAATATATCACCAAGATTAAAGCCTCCGGTGGCAGAGACAGTTATCTTCTGCCCAGATCCTCCTGTTATCGGCTAAAGAATTCCTCCCTTCGCTTACTGACAGGAAAGCCACTTAGGTTTTTCTCTTTCCAACTTTACATTCATCTACATTTTTCTGGTTCAGATCTAGAAAAGTCAGGAACTGTTGTCTTTTCTGGGTCACATTTCAAATGCGGAACCAGAACACCAATGGGGGGCCTGTAGGGGACTCCGGCTTCCTCCCACCATCCAAAAACATGCTTTATAGGTTCATTGGTCACTCTCCATAGGTGTCAATGTGAGTGTGCATGGGTGTGTGATTGTGGCCCTGAGACAGACTGACGACATGTCCAGGGTGTCCCCTGCCTTTGCCCACGAGTGGTCGAGATAGGCTCCAGCAACCCAGTTACCCCGAAGGGGACAAAACGGGCTTAGAAGACGAACTAATGAATTTCAAATTCTGTTTCTGTACATGTTTTCATTACTGACTCTGAATTTGCGATTTCTATCTTTACTGACTTTTTTGTCAACCGGGTCCAGATTCCGGGTCGGTACCGGTCCGGTCCACATGGGGGTTGACGGCAGGTTTTTGGGAGAGCTGTTTGTCACTCCGGCTGGCCTTTTCCTGAGCAGCATTTCCGAAAGCTGCTGCAGACGGGGTTTAAACGCGGCTTTCAAGACGGATCTAAAAATGCCAGCGAGTGATAGGAAAATATCAGATAATGCTCATAACTGTGGCTGCTATTTTAGAATTCAGTGGAATGGGTGAATGCACTCAGAGGGTGGCATTCAACAACACCAACTAATGGAGTTTAAACTGCCACAAAATCAGACGGCGTGTTTCAATGAAGGTCTTATCCCATTCGTTTCCAGCTTAAGCCTCTTCTGTTGCTTTAGATGTGGTTACTCTCCAGCTTTGGCTTTTATTTCTCACAACATACAGCTGCTGCTGTTCTGGACTGAAAGCTTCTGTAGAACCCGTCCTCCTCACAAGTCTTCATGTTTTCTGTAAGATGTAGAAGGAAGGTGTATTTGGTCTCTGGCATGTTCTGGCATCGTTTTTGAGGCTGAATATAAAGAAATCGACAGATTGATTGTGATCATATAAAGCAGGATGAGACACTAAAACCAAGTTTAAAACAAAATCCACATTCTTGTTGGACTCTTTGTGGTTTGTATCATCTTGATGTGAATACAGGAAATAATCCAAACATAAACTCTTCATTCTTAATGGAGTATTGCATACATACACGATGGTGCTATTGGACTTTAGTATATATTTTTTTTGTGTTGACACAAAATGGAATGATTCAGATCAAGTCGGTTTCTTCATCAAATTTAATTAAAAAAAAGCGAGATTTTGGCGAGAATGACCATAGCTATGGAAACAGAACAGGACGTGACAGGCAGAGAAACTGGCGATCTTACGTTACAGCCAAACAGTTCTCACACCTTACGACTAGAGTGTGGCGTAAGGACAGCGTACGACAGCATCGCCCGTACGGCATAAGCAGTGACGTGCGCTGAGGCACTGACGTCATCAGTCAGATTTACAAACATATGAACCATACTGAGTAACTTATTCACCATTTGATTGACAACAGTCAACGTTTTTTGTTTAAAATATCAATTCAACGTGTTTTTTTTTCCATATACAAACTGCAGCATAGAAAAAGCACAAACGTTATTATCATCTTACCTTTACTTGTAAATAAAGTCCATACGCCGCTCCTTCTGAAGAAAATGACTTGCCGCTTGTTATCACTTCTTCTATTATTTTTTAGCGTCATAATCTCAGGGCTCACCGGCGCCCCCTAACATGAGGCACGAGAACTGCTGGCCTCACCTAGCGGCTTTTTGGCCACTGGGTGAGGCCCTCACATACAGTTATTTATAAAAACAAAAACTGTACATCACATACATCTGCTAAATTATGTAAACTCAGCTCATATAGTACAAGTGATTGAACCGACATACAGAGAGACAGCAGTACCGTCTGACTGCATAGGTATTGCGCAATCCAAGGTGAGGCTCAGCGGGCTGGTGCCTCATCGCACGTCACTTCTTAGTATCTGAACGGCAAATGCGGAGATTCAGCGATTTTGAAAAGAAAAAACACCCAAAAATGGTACATTTAAATGGAAAATGACTGCAAAGCACAAATTACTGATTAAATATAATAAATGAATTTATTTTTTCTCTTTTCTTCCCATAATGACTCACCTGCCTCTCCTGACTGCACGTCACTGGGCATAAGTGTGTGTAACTACCAATATCCTTACGAATACTTCACCATACACTTATCACACACAATGGTACGTTCCATTTTCACTATGTCTCTGTACGAGCCTCAAGGGAACTGCAAGACACACCTGAGCTCTCTTTAGGATGCAGCCGCTCCTCTATACGACCCTCTACGGACCCAAAACCCCACAGAACCGGTTCGGGGTCAACGCCCTGTACG
This sequence comes from Oryzias curvinotus, assembly GCA_023969325.1. NCBI lineage: Eukaryota > Metazoa > Chordata > Actinopteri > Beloniformes > Adrianichthyidae > Oryzias > Oryzias curvinotus. The sequence goes on along the minus strand of CM043712.1, from coordinate 34,175,130 downwards.
TGACTAAGGCAGAACCTCTGTGCCGATGGTGACATGCCCCCCCTTCTTCAGGTTCTCCGTCTCTGTTGGCTGGAGTTTGACTGGGACTCCTTTGTAGTGTTTTATGTCACGTTGTCTAATGTCCACAAATGTCCTCCCTGTCAGGATATCGACTTTTTGAAGGTAAAGCCCCTGAACAGCAGAGCGCATCGCTCCATCGTCTGTCAGAGTGTCTTCTCGTCTTCTTCTCTTGTCCCTCTGGTAGAAACTTGCAGTTGTTTGTGGAACAACAGGTCATTTGTGACCTCAAATCGGTCATCAGCCCATCTTTGTGTGATATTCTACGGACTGTGTCAACGCAGCCCCCCGCCCCCTCTGTGAGCGGAAACAGCCCGTGTTATGAGGCCTCCATGACGCCACAAGGACAGCTGGATGGGATCGTTGCCGCGATGTGGAGGAAGTGTTTACGGGGGAGGAAGGGTGTTAGGAGAGCCATGCAAACTCTGAATCACTGATTGGTAGTAACCATACAAGACGAGGCATGTCCATACATTCACATGCACTGCGTGTCTCCCCTCCCCCCCAAAAGCTTTTTTCCTGCCAACCGATCATCCCACACGGGCGCCCGGCCGCTCCATCATTGGGTACGGCGACACGTCCGCCACAGAGCAGCAGAAGGTGACACACAATGGCGTCCGCGCACACACTTCCTTCTGCACGTGGCTAAATGTCACAGCCAGACATTTATTGATTTGCTGAAGATATAGGCTGAGTGATGGCTGTGTTGTGACATTCAAACAGGCACGGGAACTCACGCAGGGTTTGCCAGGTGCAAAGAAGATGGGGGTGGCTGATATGTTTATGGAAAGACCTTATCTTGTCCTTCGGTTATGGAAATGCAAAAAAAAGCCGTCCAGACATGAATTACACCTTCTCCTTTCAGATCTTTACCATTCACAGCGCCTTTGTCTCATCTACTTGAGCCTTGCGCCCATATGGGGGGGTGACCCGTACAGGTTCTGCAGGTTGTTTTTGGTCCGTGAAGGGTTGTAGAAAAGAGCGGCTGCACCTTCAGGGGAGAGCAGGTGAGAGTTTTCTGTTGTCTGGAGGCTCGTACGGCCACCTCAAGGGACGTCATGATAGTGGAAGGTACCATTGTCGTGCGTTGGGGTAAGTGTATCGTGAAGTACTTGTAAGGCTATCGACAGCTACACACACTTGTGACTGACTGCGCCCAAATGCAGCACGCTCAGGGTGTGCATGTGATATGTAAGAGCCCATAGAATCACCACACAGACTACTACAAGTTCATACCGGCCTTGGCAATGCGCTTTCAAGCAGTCCACTGCAAAGTCCATGTAGACGTGTGTCTATGCACGCTCTGGACCACGCAAGTGTTAAGTCCATTTTCAGGTTCCACGTACAAAAGATGAACTTTGACCAATCAGGGACTCGGATCATGATGTTCTGATGGCGTCCTTTTCATTCGAGGAAGTACCAACTGTTTGAAAATTGATCATGGGGGAGGAATGAATTAATTTCGGTTTGTGTCCGGCTGGAATTCTGTGACACCAAATCTTTCATTTGTTGAATAGAGCAGTTCAATATGGCTCTCTTAGCGCGTTCAAGCGTGTCCAACATTTTCTCTCTACTGGCTCACTGAGCGGTCCATAACGTTGACATTTCCTGCGGGTCACCTGCGTGCCCCCTACAGGTTTGACTGTTCTTCACCTGCAGACAGTCCGCATCCACCTGTGAGGGCAGTTTAGGGCGGAAAAGAAGCGGTGCTCCTCTGCATTCCCTCCCCTCATCAGCCTCTTTATTACATGTCTTTTTGACAGCCCCCTACCCCCCACCCCAGATGGAGATCAGTTACCTTCATGACTGACTTGGAAACGGTCTTAGCTCATTATTCACCTCTGGGATCAACCTCTCCTCATCTTCACTCTTCCTCCCCCACTGTCGACTGGAAAGTGGAGGCGAGCTGAAACTGTTGGGTATCACTGAAGGTAAATGCCCCAAAGGGGGCAGGTAAAGATGTTGAGGGGGAGTTGATGCTCAGTGCATCAATGCTCTCTGACGAATCGTTTTGTGAGGAACACAGCGAGGTGGGCTGCCCGGGCGCAGATGGTGGTTCTGATGGGTCATTCTTGGGGCTTCAAAGGTCTGGATTTCTGGTTTTAAAGTGAGATCTGTTTTCTTATAATTGCCTCTAAAAGATGCCGTTTTTTTTTCTTTTTCTCCAGCCATGGGTGTCACAGAGACAGTCCCGGTCCTCTTTGTCCTGCGTTGTTTGACATTAACGGCAGCTGATTCACCGTCTGTGTTCCGGTCGGCTCTTAGGAAATGACTGGATGAGGCGTCTATTGTTTTTCTGGACTCCCTCTGAAAGGATTAGTATTTCTAGCACAGAATAGCAGGTAACTGTTATTTTAATGGGTTCTGTGTGTTGAAGTTTCTCCTGGTTTGGGGGTCTCAGGAGGAACTCTGGATGTTTAAAAGTGAATGTCATTTTTTAGGAGAGTGTAAACAAACCGAGGGCTTGTGAGGCTCTGAGAAATCGGTTTTTCAACCTTTTTCTTGTGGTTGTTTAGCTAAAGGTTCCCTTTAGCCTAAATCTGCAGCTGTTTTCTGCCTGTACTGTGTTCTAGACCTCTGTTTTAACTCCTCCTGTCCTTCATTTTTAAGCTGAACGTGTTCAGCATTGGGTCTGCGAAGGACTCTGGTTACACCAGGCTTTTCAGCGGAGGGTTCCTCGGTCATTTGACTCTCCGGATCTTGTTTTGTGGTTCCCACGGAGTAAAGCCTGATGTCATCCTCTGCTGGGTATTGACCAGAGGAGCAGCATGATGTCATGTGATTTATTAGGGGAAAGTAGCCGGGTTTTCTCTGCTCATGGCTGCAGGTGTGCCGGAGCAGAGCAGGTACTGTGTAGCTCATGCCACAGGTTTGGGAAATGTTAGCTGGCACTTTCCAGCTGAAAACCAAAAACCCCACAGCCGAGCCCCCACTCCTCCTCTGCTTTGGTCGTGCCGTTTGGTCTGGAATGATAAGCCCAAAGAAGCATTGAAGGACAACTCACTGATGATGTCCATATCACTCAAATGCACTCCTGCACATTTAGCCCGGCTTGATCCCCGCAGGGCCACGCCACCGTGTTTTGACTGTGCTAGATAAAGAGGCTGCACGCTCACCCACCGCGCCGCTGTGTTTGTTTTAACTCAATTACCTGCTTTTCACCCGCAGGGGGTTAAAGTATTTCCGTCAAACTAACCTATTTGCCTTTGTGTCTTTTTTTAATCTCTTTCAGACAAACCTTCTCACTTCACCCCGACTCCCGTCGATGGTAAGTCCTCTGCGCCGTCTCGTCATCACCTGGTGATTGTGTGTCTCCGGACTTTTCCCGCCAATAATGAGGGCGGGCGGCAGGTGTCTGCCTTTGAAGGGGGCAGCCGTCTTTGCCAGCTTTGGCGGCTCTCCACGCCGTTGGTATGGCGGGCACGCGGCCAGGTCTGCTTTGATGTGGGAAGGATCTTTTGATGACTTGATTTGATCTGCTCCGCACGGCTAGTTGGGCGGATGTTCAATACGTGCTGCAGCAGCACTCACGTCCTTCTGATTGGGTCTAATAGGATAATACGCCTTCCTCATCCGCTTGTATCCAACGTTGCTTTAGGCAGCAGGTGGTTTGGGGGCCAGAGGCATGAACGCAGGAATGTCTGTCTGTCTGTCCTTCAATGAAATGTTTGATTCAGTTGGTTTTAATGAAATAAAAGCCACTCTCATGCTCTTTCTTCACTTTGTGAAAAGCACACGGCAGGGCTGTTACCGTTTCTCAGTCTGGCAGGTCTGCAGGCGGTGAAGCCAGAGGTGTGAAGAGAGAAAACACATGCAGAAAATGTTTGTAATGATCTCAGGTCTGACTGATGCTGGGTACAAAAGAGCATGGTGTGGGCTCTCCGAATCTGTTTCTGATAATTGCTCAATCATGCACTCTGTGGGCCAGCTTGTGCAGAGACACAGAAAAACAGCTTGTGTTGGATCTTAGAGAAACGACTCTCAGATTAGGAGTCGTCAGCGGCGGAAGCCGCGGTCCCAAAAACAAAAGCATTACTCAATTCTGTTTCACCTTTGCCCCAAAGGATCATTTAAGACGCACAATCCTTCTCGTTGTGTGCTGTACACGCACACACAAATAAAAGTAGCAGCAGCAAGCAGACGCATTCTGCGGCGTGTTTGTTTTGGTCTTATTGACAGATGCAATCGTCTTGATAAATGGCTGCATCTTATAGAGTCTCTGTGTCTGTTTTTTGAAGCTTTGAAATTTTGCAATCTATTGAAAAAATGAAGCGGCATTCGGGCGGTGATGCAGTCTCTTGTCTTGCATTGAACCCCCCCCCCCCCCACAATGAAGTAAGGCCCCCACTTATCGATTTAGCCACTCATTTTCCATATATTCAAGTTTTTGCTGGTTGAAGGGCACAGTTTGTTGCTGCACTAGTCAACCGTTTAAAAGCTGCTGCTGCTCCTTAATTACATTTTCAATAGTTCTTTAGGCTTTTCCAGCCTATTCTGTTTTAATATGCCGAGCAAAACAAAAAGCAAAGTCTCCAATCAGTAAGCCTGCCCCGTGGGACCCGGTCTCTCTGGGTCATTTCATGCTGAAGAGATTAGTGAGACAATTAGAGCTGGCCCAAATACAGCCGTCAGCCACTTTTTGAAGATGCTAGCTTTCAGCTTCAGTGAGACGGGGTGAGATTTAGACGATGCTTTTGACGAGCAGAAGGCTAATGTAGCTCTGCCTTCATACAGACTCCTCCCTAATAACACGTGCTGCCTTCTGCTGAACTCGTCCTCAGAGCCAAGGACGCTCCCGTCCCTAATTACAGTGAATCCCAGACAACGTAACATGCGAAGGAGCCTGCATTCCCGAGCAGCCTGGTTAGTGTGTGAAACGCCATTGATGAGGCGGCCTTATTAGTGGGAAGATTTTCCTGCAGAGAGAGAAGGCATTTGTTCTGCAAATTGGAAGGAGAGGATCTTGGGACTCGCTCGGAAAAAGTGCAGTTTTAGCACGACGCGGGCAAAGCCTTCGCAAGGCGTGCAACGGAACGCACCACCCACAAATAGCTGACGAATCCTCCCCAATGAGCGGCCTATAATCACCTGTCAAAAAAGTGACAAAAGTCTGGGAGCAGCCTTTAATTAGGCGTTTTCTTTGGAGGCTCAAAGGCGCAGTGGCTGGGCTCAAACCGCAGTCATAATTGCCTGTCGCCTCCTGATAATAAGACAGTTGTTGTATGTTTGGTCAGCGCCGGAACGCTCATACAATTTGCAGCTTGACGGATTAATATTGGACTTCAGAAACGTGGGTTGGCTGACAGCGTTTCTTGATGAACGGAGCTTTGGCCTCAAGCTGTTAACAACAGAAAAAGACTCATCCTGTTCTGAGCAGAGCCAAACAGGCGGCGGGAAACCAAATTTTCCCTCCAAAAGAGAAACACTGCAGATGGCTCCCTGGAGGCGTGTCCTTCATCTCAGCTGATTCCCGCCAAAGGTGACACAACAAAGGCCAATCACCATTCAATATAAGTCAGGGACCCAAAGGAGCAGAGGCGTAATGGAAGAGCGAGGCCTCAGACAGTTCGGAAGTCTCTCGTGACCACAATCGAGCCAAGCACCGCCTTCTTGGCGAGAGCCCATTTACTGTGAATCTTTCAATTTCTCTTTTGTGGCTGACGAGTCTCTCCAGAGGTTTCTCTTCACCGACAATCAAAATAAATTCCTGGACTGAAGTGTAATTCGATCTGAGGCTGCAGGACGGCGGTAAGGAACGTGCCGGCGAACGTTCCCCGCCACTGACAACTCTTCATCAGCTGCTAAAGAGGACGGCGAGCAGGCGCTCCACAGCAGTTTCCCGCTCAGAACGGGAGGACAAACTCACACGACGGCGCCGTAATTTCTTCTGCCAAAGCCTTTGCCTCCTCAGACTGTAAGCCTGAGTCACACAGAGGCAGAATTAATTAGAACTCTTCTGCCTATCTTAATTAAATCTTTTCACATCACAGATTTTACACAACAGAAGGAAAATATCTACCTCATCTTTAAGCCGGGGTGGGGGTAACTGCCTGAAAAAAAGTCTAGAATCAGGATATCTAAAGTACACAGCAAAGTTTCCTCTCTGGGATTATGATTTGTGTCCGGTCCAAACAAAGAGACGCTTGTTATTTTGTGCCCACTGCTGGGGGGGGGGGCTGGACGGCCTTGGTTTTATCAACACAGAGTTGGTTGGCCTTTTAAAGTACACAGAGCTTTTAAGCTGCACAGCTGAACTCTGTCCTCCCCCCCGCCCCCCCCGCCGCCGCTGCCGCCACCACCGCCGCCGCCACCACTGCTGCCTTCACTGCTTCATGACTCGGTGAGGAAAGTTTTCAACATTTACTTCTTTTAATCAAATCTCCTCAACAAGTCCACAAAAATAATGAGATGTTGTCGCTTTTCTCATCCTAAATATGCAACAATAAATAATAGGAGTGTTCTGTCTGACTCTAAGTGTTCTTAGCTTGTTTCACTTTGAAATATCTCATAAGATGGCATAAACTATAAATGCAAAATATTATGCAAAAAGCTAATAATTACAAAGGAGGTGGAGCCGTAGTGTGAGTGTGTTTTAGCTGCCGGTGCTTCGGTTAAAGCAGCGGTCCCAAACCCCCCAGGCCGCGGACCGGTACCGGTCTGTGGGTCATTTGGTACTGAAGGAATAAATAACTTACATGACTTCCGTCTTATTTATCTCAGAATCTGAAAGATGTTTTATTTTGAAAAATTGTCCGATTCTCTGTCATATCTGTCTATGTCAGTCTTGACGCATTCCAAGGCGCTCTTCTCGGTCACGTGATTGGTTAGCGCTAAAATAAAACCCAGGAGCTAGCAAAAGGAGTGAAAAACAAACGTCTGTGGAAAGTTTCTCTGCCGAGGGGAAAAGGTCCATCCAGGAGACGGAAGAGGAGCCTTCCACTTCCAAAAAAGAAAGCTACATTTAATAGACAGAACTTCATTTTTGCACCGTGAGTGTGGGAGGGGGGAGGATGATGATGCCCGTGCCATGTACTATGACATGCTTTTCAAAATAAAAGCATGTCTCTGTTCTTCCTTCATCGTAGTCTCGCTGACAATAACAACAATAGCCGGTGTGTAAAAAGCGTAATGTGACGTCATACCGGTCCGTGGCGGTAAAAGGTCAGGGTTCACTGGGTTCAACCTTTGGTGAGAACCAGCTTTAAGAAGGAAGTGAGCGCGTTGCCCCTCCGTCACACGACATTTGAACATTTTCCAAAAAACCCAAATAGCTTGTTCTTTCAGTGTTTTCACAGAGAACACAACCCTAGTTTGGGTTTCCTGAGAGCTTGGGGTGTCCAAGCCCCTGAAATGTCTAGAAAACCTTCCATGTGTAATGTCTTAGATTGTGTGTTGACGGTCTTCCTGGCTCCACCCTCTGCGTTTAGCAGGTTTGGGACAGGCTCTAGCAGGACACTGGCTTGTGGCCCTTTGAGGCTGCATTCACCTTTTCCTTTTTAATGTCTCCCTGTCTATCTGTATGTCAGTCCATCCTTACTGTTTTTGTCTTTTCTGTTTGTAATTTTTCCATCTCTTTAGCCACCTTTGTGCTCCATACTCTGTGTTAGAGGAGGCTCCACATGTGCATCCACGCTGTTTGTGCTGCCCCCCCTTTGGTTCAGAGATCAGGGATGGGAGGGCCGCCTGCCCTTCACATGCAGGTCCAGAGGTCACTACAACCTTTGTGGATCTCAGATAAACACGTTAACCCGCGTCGCACGGTTTACCTTGAACTCTAACAGGAAGTCTGAGAACAGATGAGCCAGAACTGCTGAGCTGCCATGAAGAATCAGTAAAGTAAATGTGACCTGTGCAGTTTTCCCATCCATCCATTCGTCACATGCACCGGGGGGGGGGTGCTGGTTGGAACGTACCATTGTCGTTTGCGTGGTCAGTGTGTCATGAAGTATTCGTTCAGTGATGGACAGTTCCACGCACGTATGACGTACCTGTGATGCTGTCGGCGCTGTCCTTCCGTCACACTCTGAACATTTCTGCTGAGTATTCAGGAAAAGGAAAAAGTTGTTCTTGAACGCCTCACCAACGTCAGCGCTGGGAGCCGTGGCCCCTCCCTCTAAGTTGTGGCCCCTCCCTCTAAGTTGCTCTTTTATCTCCAGAAATCTCTTTCAACGTCTTTTTTACTGCAGTCAAAACAGCAAAACTAACTTCCACTAAAAAAAACCGTCCATTCTGCCGAGTGTCTGCAGTAAAAATGAAGCAAAGACATGAAAGTGCAGGAGTGGGTGGTGGAGCGGCCTGTCACTCAGGGCGGGGGCATTGATCACAGCCGTCCACAGCTGCCTGGTGTCAGTCTGAATGAGCTGTGTGTTTGTTAGAGGGGCTGCCGTGACAGCTGGGGTTTCAGATTAACACTGGAGTTAAACACACCACACCAGATCAGTGGCCTCGTGGTAGAGTGTCCGCCCCGTGACTGGAAGGCTGTGAGTTCAAATCCAGGCTGAGTCATACCAAAGACTCTAAAAGTGCCCCCCAGCATTAAGAGGTTGGACTGGGGGGGGGCTGTGTCTGCAGCTAGCCGCTCCCCTGGGGGAGGGGTCAAATGCGGAGAACAAATGTTATGGGTGTTTGATAGACTGTTGTGTTTTGGGATTCAGACGGACCGGAGCGCGCTCAGAGAAAAGGAAAGGTGTCAGGTTCTTAATTAGAGGGAATCGCAGGTCCACCACCTCTGGCGCCATGTTGAAGGTCGAACACTCCACCAACTTCACAGTCGAGTGATTCTCTGTGCCTGCATCCAGGGGAAGCTTTAATGAAGCCTTTACATCACAGTGGAGGGGACGTGGCCCACCCTCTGGTGTCCCACCCTCAGGTGTCCCACCCTCTGGTGTCCCACCCTTAGGTGTCCCACCCTCAGGTGTCCCACCCTCAGGTGTCCCACCCTCTGAGGGGACGTGGCCCACCCTCTGGTGTCCCACCCTCTGGTGTCCCACCCTCTGGTGTCCCACCCTCAGGTGTCCCACCCCCAGGTGTCCCACCCTTAGGTGTCCCACCCTCAGGTGTCCCACCCTCTGGTGTCCCACCCTCAGGTGTCCCACCCTCTGAGGGGACGTGGCCCACCCTCTGGTGGCCCACCCTCAGGTGTCCCACCCTCAGGTGTCCCACCCCCAGGTGTCCCACCCTCTGGTGTCCCACCCTCAGGTGTCCCACCCTCTGAGGGGACGTGGCCCACCCTCTGGTGTCCCACCCTCAGGTGTTGCACTCTACAAACCCACAACCTCACACAAGCAGTTGTCACTGCTACAAGAATGACGCAACCAGAGGATAGCAGCTGAAGCCCTGAGTCGGCATTTCACCTCAACAGTCTGTGTGCGTCTCACAAACATTGTTGTGTCTTTGTTCTCACGGCCTGAGCTGATGTCAGACGCCTGCAGCTCGCCGCGCTGTCACTCCACACACACGTGCACGCACACGTGCACGCACACACAACTATTTCCTAACTTAGTTGAGAATTTGCATTAAGTTTTTTAGTGTGTGTTTGTGGGGACTTTAGTGCATGTGTTTGTGCGTGTTAGTGTGCATGCGTTGTGTGCATGTGGTGTGTGTGTTTTCCTTTCCTTGCTCTCAAAAATGCTGCTCTGTGATCCGCAGAGAGACAATAGCAGGAAACTATCAGCTCTGAAAATCCCAACCTCGACATGACCCTGACTCACAGCAAACGCACACACACACACACACACACACACACGCTTGTTGTTTGAGGTCTTTTGCTCCCACGGCCTCGTCTAGTTTCTAAAACTTCAGTTTGCCGTTTTGTTCCGACATCCGCTGACTTGTGGGTTAATCCACCAAATCCCGCTAAAGTGTCCGTTAATAATTTAGCGGCTGGGCGCGCTCGGTCCATCCGTGGGAGGAGCCTCTCATCACAGCTGTAAACACAAACACACAAACGAGGACTGATGTCAGAGCGACTCTCCGGGAGACTGCATGTTGTTTGAGCTTTGTGAACATGTGTGTTTCACTCCACTGGACACAATTAACACGGTCAGACACGGCCCGGCAGCGTGTCAGTTATACACTGCGAGCTGCTGCCCCCCTCCACCCCCGCCTCCAGTACAGTCACAGAGTCTGCTCACACTGGAAAGTCACTGCGCCTCTGTAATGAGATTTGTGATGGCAGAGAGCAAGTCGGGGTGCAATGACTGTTAGAAATAAAGAGGAAAACACTCGCCAGCCAGTCACTTTGTGCATACAAATAAAGTTTATTCAAAAGGTTTTAAGGAAAGGAAAATGCAGCAGCCTGACTAAATGCCTGATTGGTGGCATGTGACATGCCCTAATGCTGATCCTTCCACCTCTGTGCTTGGAAGCAGCTATAAAATAAAGGGCCGTGCTTCTTCATGTCATCGGTTTTCCAGAGACGTTTCAGGTGAAATGGAGCTTCAGGGTTTTTATGATGACACCAACCAAAGCCATTTTTTTAGGAGTTTCACGTCTCTGATGATTGACAGGCGTCTCAATTGCTTTTCTCCTGTGGGTTTTCACTCTGGACGCCCAATGATTGGAAGTGACAGTAAAGCCTTTTTCCGTGTTGATGGACAGCTGCGGTTACCACGCCAGGATCACTGCTGATGCTTCTCCGCTTTGGCATTAAATCCCCTTGAAAGCTCCACCCCAAAACCCAAGCCGAGCCAGCTGATTGGTTGGTTTTTCTAGTGCTACTTCAGACCAGAGGATCATGGAGCGTCCTCCTGAGGAATCCAACCGCTTCTGCCGACGCGGATCATCACCTTTCTGCTTCACCGCCCATCCTCATCATCATCACCATCCTCCTGCTCTCATTTGTTGCCTTAATACTGTTATTAAATCATCATCGCTTTGCAGGCGAGACATTCCTGACAGCTTTTCCAAACTTTTATCTAATTTCTTGATTCTTCCGAGTCCTGATAAAAATATCGTACCGATCCCTGAAGGATGAAGCCTTTCATCCGTTAGTTATTTGACAAGCAGCAAAACTTTATTTTCCATTTCTCTCCTCACAGATCATCTCTCCTGACAAATTATTTATTAATTTGTTTGTTTAGCTTTGCATCAGAAATTCAGCCTCATTTTTTCTGACGTTTCTGCCTGCTCTCTTCCAAACATCCCATCATTCTGCTTCTCGCCTGCATCCAAACCATTTATACCTTTTCTGAGGGGGGCATGTCAGACAGCTGACCCCTAACTTTCATGTCATGCCATGCATTTTCCTGATTCATGCGTGACGTACGTCATTCGTACGTGTTTCTTGCTTTCGTCCATCGTTTCGGCCGACCGGTCTTTACGCCAATTCGGTTTTGAGCTGTTCAAAATCATTGGTGCGCTGAGAGTTACGCAATTTATGCATATTTTACCTACTTTGTATGCAGTTATTGCCTAAATCTTACACAATTGTTCATGATTTTCACAAAATGCATATGCAAATTTGCATGAACCACCGATGTATAACTTCTATATCACGTATGCGGCGCACATATCACAGTAAAGTGACAGTTGACGTACAAATCACCAATGAATTGCAGATAAACAGCACATTAATCACACACGGTTCATGTTCTTTGTTGGTTTACGTGTTCTTTGCGGGTTTTTTAGTACTTCTTTCATGGTTTATTCATGATACATCTGTGAAACTTTTTCCATGCATATTCACGTTTTACCAATTTTCCTTCTTAATGCAATATGTGCAAAATGTATCGTGGAGACAGGAAGTTAGAAACGGTTATTTTGATTCCAATTATGAGTTTGGAGTTGAAGCCAGATCTTCTTGGCGTTTCTTCAGATCTGCCGCCTCCTTCTCCTGCAGGATTCTGGCTGCTGGTCATCGGCGCTGGCCTCACATGGTTGTTGCTCAGATATGTTGTAGGTGGCGTGCAGAATGACTCACTAGCATCCACGGGTGTCCCCCAACCCCACCTAAGAGAGGTTCACTTCATGCATGGGTGGGTCAGAACAGCATCCATCTGGAATGAAAGGAAACCTATTTCTGCAGATTATTAGTGAAGTCGGTTTCAGCTCTTCAGCACTTTGAACACATCATTTGACATGAAGGTCTTCCTTGTTTGGTTAGAGCCGAACAGACTGACCGTCTTCAGCATTCAGTTGTTTTCACCTGCTTGTTTATTTCTATAAAACCAGAAAAATGAAAAGAGGGAAGGTAAAAAAACAAATATACTGCAGAATTCTGGGTAATTTTAGCAATTTAGCTGTTGTTATAAATGGCCGTTGTGTTTTTTTTTTCCCTGATTGCACACAGGAAGTGAGTGTGTCCGTCTGCGCACGTGCACAGCTCTGTAATTTGGAGATTTGAACACGTTTTTAAGGTTTGGACGCGTTTCAGGAGTGAGTGCAAAACGCAGGGATACTTTCCAGGGTCAGAGGTTTCCCAGAATAAACCGTCAGCCGGCTGCCGCGCGTTCGAGTCTCTGCGCCAATCATTCAGCCGTGCCGGTTTTTCCAGCGGAGCTTCGTGAACCCCGGCGCTCTCTCTCGGTCCGTAATTAGGGCTCGGTGTCACAGGAGCAAACGCTGCTGCACAGCACACAACACGGGCTGCTTAGAGTGAAGGCCGCCGTCTCTCTGCAAACTGCTGCTGATTGGCGTCTGTTAGAAAAATGCGACTCGTGCGTTTGTGGCGGATGTGTTCTGTCCGCGCGGCATTAAATGAAATGTTTCAATTGGGTTGTTGGCGTTTGTTACCCGGTAATTTCAATTTAGACGCCATGTGATGCACTTTCCAGCTGATGCTGCAATAAAATGATGGTTTATGGGAGATTTTAGGAAAGGTTTAATATAGAAATGCTTTACGGCTGCGCTGCACTTGTACCTGTTCTATTTGTCAGACTATTCCTGGAACCCTAAACTCCTTCATACGTGTGCAATGATTTATCCAGAAACACACACGTGCAGCTTCCCTGCTTGCACCATGGCTCAGCTGCACTGACATGAATAAATGTAGAAATATGGGCTCGCTCACACTTTGGGAAAACAAGGCTTCCAGCGTGCCCCCCCCCCACTGATGTACATTGGCTGTGACATATCCCACTGGTGTCAGACTGCTCCTATCTCCCACAGCTGTCTCATGTCTGCTCGCTGCAACAAGCTCCGCTTCGAGTAACCAACACCTCCTACTAGAAGGGTTAGGAAGGAAAGTTCAGTGTTTTTAAGCTGCTTCCACTTCCAGGTTGAATGTGTGTTGGGATGGGGGCTCCTCCCCCCTGGCGTTCCAAACAGGAAGTCAAAACCTCATGGACTCCTAAAGAACAACAAAAAGCTGTTACTTCGTCATTCTATTGGTCAGAAGAACCGTTCTGGATCGGATACATTTTTTTAAAAAACCAAAATGTCCAATCAGGCGCCTCAATGAAAGTAGGTGGAGCCCGCCGGCCCCCACGTCCCTCACTCAAAACATTTGACAGCCCGCTTTTTGAGTGGTAGGGGTGTGGCCTTCCAACTACCTCACTCCTGATTGGTTGGCATAGAAACTCAGACCGACTGGATCTGGTTCCAACATGGCGGCGTCCGTATTGACCTCCTTTGGTTGGATCTGGACGTGGACCGTTTTCCCTCCAGTTTTCACAAACAGACGATGGTTGATCCTTTCTGAGCTCGTCTGGCTGCTGTCGTCCCGCCTCTTTCACAATCACAGCTGTGATGTCATTTCTCCCCCCCCCCCCCCCCACCATATCAATCAATCTCTGTATTTATAGAAATGACCACAGTCAAAACGTCTTTTAGCTCAAACTTAACACAAAAAGCTGCCTTTTTCCATTAAAACAAACCAAATTCTCCTCACTAGCAGCAAAAACCTGAGTGTTTTAGATGAATGCAGCAGCTGCTCTGAGGTTTACCTTCATGAATTACAGGTTTTGTTCTGCGTTAAAAAAGGAAAAAAATCAAGAATTCCAAAGCCGCCTCCTTCTATTCCTGTATGGATTTCTCTTCTTGCATGTGGCGTTTCCTTCCTCGGCGCCTCTCTCTTAAATATAGGCTCACATGCTTTTCTTTACCGCATGCAGGAACATCCCTCCCTACCGTTCACGCACGCACACATGCACATGCACACACACGCGTGCACGTGTGTTTGTCTGCCTTCCTGCCGGCTCATTGAAGGATAAAGATCCGAACCTGCCTCACTCCTTCATACACGGAGCTCAATAAAGAGACTCTGCGACGAGAAGAGCCTTTCAGACTCTGGAGGTGTTCGGTGGGAGCAGGGGGGGGGGGTACGGAGGTCCTAATGCACTGAACGCAAACACGCACGGATGCACGGGAACTGCAACTGTAAAAGCAGGGCTGTGGAAGCGGCGGTCGCTGCTCCATTCAGAAAGGTCAAAAGTTGATGCAGGTTTCATTACTTAAGGACTGCAAAAATGTTGCCTTCGCTTATGTAAAAGGCCTGAAAATCAACAAAATCAATGAGCAAAAGCAGCGAGGAATAAGGCAGCATGCGGGGAGAAGGGTGCAGAGGTTTAAGGTTAGAGAAGAAAAGCACAGAGAAGAGAGGATAAGAAGAGGAGCGATGCAAAGGGAGGAGAAAGCTGAGAAAGATGGCAGAAAAGAAGCTGTGTGGGAAAGTGAGGGCAGGCTCTGCCTCCACCGTCCTGCTGAGAATATGACCTTATCAGAAATGGAGCTGAGCTTCATCTCCTTTTTCTCTTTTGCCCTGCTGCTGCTATAATCCGGGGGGGGGGGAGGGGGGAGGGATGACGACTTTTCAAGAAACCACGGAAGGCCGTGAATCTGGAACCTCTGTGCTCATTGCTATGATTCAATACCTGCGCGGCCACAAGCCCCGCCCCCCAAGAGATGATGAGAAGCTCTGCATCATTCTTCTCCTCACAGAGGAACCCAGAACTTCGGTTCTTTCAGGCCGTTTGAATTTGTGTTGAGATTCAACAGTTGTGTGGCAGGAAAACCTGCTGGACTGTCAGGAACCACTGCTGGGGGGTATTCCAGAAAGCAGGGTAAGTTTGAGGCTAAGGAAGTGGATAACCTCAGCTTTCAGTTCCAGAAATGGAGGTATGTTTCAGGGTATGTCAAGTTTCCATAGCAACTCATGCTCTGAACATAACCTGGTCTGGAGCAGGTTTAGTTGAAGCTTAGTTTGTTTTCAGAGAGGTGCAGCAGCATGGCGTGTCCATTTGAAGATGATTTAGTGGATGAAGAAGCTCAGATAATACTTTTTCCACCGTGAGAGGCTGATAAGACCATATATGGATATTTAAAGAGAAACTTTTTACTTTGATCTAACTTCATTATTTGCTTCAGTTTAGAGAAATCATTTTTTTGAGTTCAGTCACGCGTTTCTATGGTGACTCTGGAAATCGTTGATCCATTGAGAATGTCTTTATGTACCTGGCGTGCACGTGCATTAACCCAGGGTTACCAAGTCCAGCGTAATTACACTAACTCATATCCGGTCTTTTGGAACCGACATACCCAGAGTAAGGAAGTTCAGGCGGATTTCAGCCAGAGTTCAGGGTTAAAGTCAGGGGAGTTTAAACATGTCTTATGGTGGAGGCTTTAGGGTTCTGGTGGAGGATCCGGGGTTCTGGTGGAGGCTTTCGGGTTCTGGTGGAGGATCCGGGGTTCTGGTGGAGGATCCGGGGTTCTGGTGGAGGATCCGGGGTTCTGGTGGGTGATCCGGGGTTCTGGTGGAGGATCCGGGGTTCTGGTGGAGGATCCGGGGTTCTGGTGGAGGCTTTGGGGTTCTGGTGGAGGATCCGGGGTTCTGGTGGGGGATCCGGGGTTCTGGTGGAGGATCCGGGGTTCTGGTGGGGGATCCGGGGTTCTGGTGAGGGATCCGGGGTTCTGGTGGGGGATCCGGGGTTCTGGTGGGGGATCCGGGGTTCTGGTGGAGGCTTTGGGGTTCTGGTGGGGGATCCGGGGTTCTGGTGGAGGATCCGGGGTTCTGGTGGAGGCTTTGGGGTTCTGGTGGAGGATCCGGGGTTCTGGTGGAGGCTTTGGGGTTCTGGTGGAGGATCCGGGGTTCTGGTGGAGGATCCGGGGTTCTGGTGGAGGATCCGGGGTTCTGGTGGAGGATCCGGGGTTCTGGTGGGTGATCCGGGGTTCTGGTGAGGGATCCGGGGTTCTGGTGGAGGATCCGGGGTTCTGGTGGGGGATCCGGGGTTCTGGTGGAGGATCCGGGGTTCTGGTGGAGGCTTTGGGGTTCTGGTGGAGGATCCGGGGTTCTGGTGGAGGATCCGGGGTTCTGGTGGAGGATCCGGGGTTCTGGTGGGTGATCCGGGGTTCTGGTGGAGGATCCGGGGTTCTGGTGGAGGATCCGGGGTTCTGGTGGAGGCTTTGGGGTTCTGGTGGAGGATCTGGGGTTCTGGTGGGGGATCCGGGGTTCTGGTGAGGGATCCGGGGTTCTGGTGGGGGATCCGGGGTTCTGGTGGAGGATCCGGGGTTCTGGTGGAGGATCCGGGGTTCTGGTGGAGGATCCGGGGTTCTGGTGGAGGCTTTGGGGTTCTGGTGGAGGATCTGGGGTTCTGGTGGGGGATCCGGGGTTCTGGTGAGGGATCCGGGGTTCTGGTGGGGGATCCGGGGTTCTGGTGGTGTCCCTTAAACGTGTGTGTTGCTGGACCCATGCATACATATTTCACTCTGTAAGATGCAGCTTAGACAAACTTTTGAAAATTTAAAGAGATGCGACATTTTCAAGTGAATTATTCAGTCAGCATCTTATAAAAGGCTTTTCATTGGTGGGGATCTGTGCTGGGGAGACTGGCGGCTGGGAAATGAGGAATTTCACCCTCAGCAAAGGAGTGGAGCTAAAGAGCCGAGCATTGGACTTCAGTCACAGCCTCCAGGTTGAACAACACAGCCCGCCTCTAGGAGAATGATGGAGATCTAAAGGTCTTAGAGGCTCTTCTGCTGCTTTGTGTCTAACAAAGTCACAGTTCAATGACTTTCTTTTATTGCATTGATTTGACTTTATTTTAAGAGTAACTGCTGACAACTGTTCACTTCCAGCTGCTTTGAATTATTTGTACAAAACGTCACAGAAAATAGTTTCTGTGGAAATCCATGAGCTGCAGTAGTGTGAGAACATCTTTTTTGGGTGTGTGGATTGAAAGAATTCAACAATATAAGCTCCTTAAATCTCCTATTTGTGTTTCCACTGAACACATTATGCTAATAGACGGAGGCCGAGCCCTTTCCTGTCAAAGAGCGGCGGCTGCTCTTTAGGGGAGTGTTCAACTTCATCACGTTTTAATGAGCCAAGAGAGAAATCAGCAGAGACGTCGCCCACTTCACCTTACCCCCCCCACTCCTCGCCACTGCAGCCACCGGCAGAAAGGCGTTGGAGATGTTAGACCACAGGAATACGGCTTAAATGTTACAACAGAGCAAAATCACATGGCATTAAGGACCTTAACCGTATTGAATAAGCTAAAGTATCCGTACATCCATCAGACTAATTCCTTTTGGGGTCATGAAGATGCTGGAGCCTATCTCATCTACTGTTACAGAGAGCTAAACATGTGACAGGAAGTAACAAAAAGTAACAAAACTTTCAAACAAGACAAACTTAAACGAAATGCTGGGTACAGGAAACATGGCACAGAGCCTCTCAGACTGTCCCAGACGGCCACGGTTCCTAGACACCCCAAAGAAAATGGGATGGGAGTGGGCACGTGGGTGGGGGGCGGGGGGGGCTCTTTAGGATGGGCAGGATAAGGGCCTCCCTGAAATATAGAGGTGGGATAAAAAGGCAGAATGACCCCCCTCCCGCTACAGAACAGACAGACAGTGGGGGTGTCTCCCAGACGTCCCAGGACCCCACAGGCCTTTAGAGGTCGTCACGTTGCTTTGCGTATTTGAACGTCTTTTCACATCATTACCATATTTGGTCCAGGATTTGTGTCGTCCTTTTGATCTTTGGCTCTGATCACCAGACTGTCTGCAAGATTTCTAAATCGGATCATTTTCTGCAGACTTTCTAACGTGGAGATGTCAGCGTCTTCCCCGCAGAAAGACGGTTGTTTTAGACGCCGGGTTCATCCTAGAGTCGTGCGATGAGTCACTGAAGCAGCAGAACCTTCAGCTGACGTTTGGCGAGGCTTTGATCCAGTTCACGTCGTCTGATCATAAACTTCTGTTTGACGTTTTGGGAGCGAGGCCCGAACTCCGGTGGCGGCGTCTCGCTGAGAAGCTTCTCTGCTTTACGGCTGGAACACAAACCTTATTCCTTCCAGCAGTTTCCACGCCGTCTGCAAACCACAGGGAGACCGCGTGTTCAAAGGGATCACCGCTCCTCAAAACCAAAGCAAAAATATCACAGGCGCACTGGATTCATTCATGAATGCAAAGGAGGATCGCTCTTGAAATGGAAGGATTTGCTCCCCAAACCCTAAAGGGTTGTGATTTTGGAGCTTGGTTCTCCTGATGTTCCGTTGGGCATAAAAAGACGTGTGAGGTTTGACGCCGAAGTCTTGTCCGTGTGTCTTTGTGGACCTTAGGACGCGCCCCGGTGCTGATAGTCAGAGATTACCCACAGTTCCTCAGGCGTTGCATAAGCTGCTTCATGATTAGCTTTATGTGCATTTGGGTGTTTTTGAAGCCATATGGTGTTGACTCAGGACCCGGCGGGGGATCCGCGCTATTTTTAGCGCCATAGTCTTCCTCGGGTACTTCGGTTTTCATTCTTTGTCGCCTCCATGGAGTTTCTGAACAAAGCCAAGCTCTGAATTCTCTGGTTGGAAGAAGAAGGTGTTGGCGACTGTTTTCAGGTTGTGGTTCTAATGGAAGTGAGAACCGCTACGGAGACGAACAAGAACCAAAGAATGAAGCGTGACGAGGGAAAATGGAGACACGCAGGGGAGTGTGAGTGGAGGAGATGAGTCCTTCCTGTTCCTGTAGTTTGAGTGGAATTAACTCACCGTAATCCATGTCACAGGCAGTTTGCAGCACTGACACTTGGCGGGAAGCTGCAGTTAAGGAAGAACAATTTGAGTCTCTTTGGTTGGACATTAAGGATCACATCACTGTAAATTTCACAGCAGAAGTGAATCCGTTCTCTTTGTATCTTTGAACTGCTGGAGCATCTTCCGCTTCGCTCCCGTTTGTATTTCATGCATGTTTGTCATAAAAACAGATGTTTGCTGCAACGAGGTTCTGGTTGCTATTGAGAATATAATAGAAGGTAAGAACATGTGTAAGAACATGTCAAAGACACCAAAAACACCATTTTTATTCACTTTATCATATATCATCCTGACATTAAAAACTGGGAAACTCTTAACATTTTTGCACATTTATTTATATTTTTAGGTGTGCAGAGATTTTGTTTTCTTTAAACACAAAGTTTTTAAGTTCTGCCCAAAATACTTTGTTTTTAGGCAAAAGATGTGTATTATTTACTTACTTTAGGTCCAGCAAAAACCACAGGAACTCCAGGATTTCAGGACCCATAAGGATAAAAAAGAGGAAAACACTGATGGGCTGAGACAAAAAGAAGAGGAGGAAGTGAAACAACTCAACAGAAATCACATCAAAACAAGGCAGAGGCTTGAAACACAAAGAATCCCAGAAATCCCAAAGGAAACAAATCTGTCCAGAACTTCTGACAGATGTAAACGAGTGACCCAGTCACAGACGAGGATGGATGGATGGATGATGGATGATAGATGGATGGATAGATGGATGATGGATGGATGGATGGATGGATAGATGGATGATAGATGGATGGATAGATGGATGATGGATGGATGGATGGATAGATGGATGATAGATGGATGGATAGATGGATGATGGATGGATGGATGGATAGATGGATGATGGATGGATGGATGATGGATGGATGATGCATGGATGGATGGATGGATTGATGGATGGTTGGATGAATAAATGATGGATGGATTGATGGATGGATGGATGGATGGTTGGATGATGGTTGGATGATGGATGGATGATGGATGGATGGATGGATGGATGGATGATGGATGGATGGATGGTTGGATGGATGGTTGGATGATGGATGGATGGTTGGATGGATGGTTGGATGATGGATGGTTGGATGGATGGTTGGATGATGGATGGATGGATGGTTGGATGATGGATGGTTGGATGGATGGATGGATGGTTGGATGATGGTTGGATGATGGATGGATGATGGATGGATGGATGATGGATGGATGGTTGGATGGATGGTTGGATGATGGATGGATGGCTGGATGGATGGTTGGATGATGGATGGTTGGATGGATGGTTGGATGATGGATAGATGGATGATGCATGGATGGATGGATGGATTGATGGATGGTTGGATGAATAAATGATGGATGGATTGATGGATGGATGGATGGATGGTTGGATGATGGTTGGATGATGGATGGATGGATGGATGGATGGATGATGGATGGATGGTTGGATGGATGGTTGGATGATGGTTGGATGATGGATGGTTCTGGTATGGATGGTTGGATGGATGGATGGATGCGATGGTGGATGATGGATGGTTGGATGGATGGATGGATGAGGCTGGATGGTTTGGATGAATAACGTGATGGCTGGATGTGATGGATGGATGGATGGATGGTTGGATGATGGTTGGATGATGGATGGATGGATGGATGATGGATGGATGGATGATGGATGGATGATGGATGGTTGGATGGATGGTTGGATGATGGATGGATGGTTGGATGGATGGATGGGTGGATGGATGGATGGTTGGATGGATGGATGGATGGATGATGGATGGTTGGATGGATGGTTGGATGATGGATGATGGATGGACAATACACCAGCTGTAGTTTGAAAGTCTTGAAGGACTTGGAGGTAAATGGTTGCCATGCATGGAGTTGCTGCTGTTTTCCTGCCTTCTTTCCATCAAACATCCATAAAAACGTCCAGATGCTGCAGATGTGGAGACTCACTTCCTCCCTGCTGCTGCATCTGTCAGCGTTCCTCACATCCACGGGAGCAAAGAATCCAGGTTTCAGCTCATTAGTTTGTATTTATGGTAAAACAACTCTCACCAACTTACAGTCTGCATTTGAGTCTCCCCCCTTACCCAGCACAAAGCACGGGTCACAGGTCAAGACCCCCCCTCCACCCTCCGATTATTTCCAACCTAATTTCCAGGATGCAAAGGGCCTCAGGGAATGAGTTATGAATATGAAAGAGGTGGACTCACACACGTGTGCATGGACACACACACACCTGTTCATGGACACACACACACCTGTGCATGGACACATATACACCTGTGCATGGACACACACACGTGTGCATGGACACACACACACCTGTGCATGGACACACACACGTGTGCATGGACACACACACACCTGTGCATGGACACACATACACACCTGTGCATGGACACACACACCTGTGCATGGACACACACACGTGTGCATGGACACACACACACCTGTGCATGGACACACATACACACCTGTGCATGGACACACACACCTGTGCATGGACACACACACGTGTGCATGGACACACACACGTGTGCATGGACACACACACACCTGTGCATGGACACACATACACACCTGTGCATGGACACACACACACCTGTGCATGGACACACATACACACCTGTGCATGGACACACACACCTGTGCATGGACACACACACGTGTGCATGGACACACACACACCTGTGCATGGACACACACAGTTGTCCATATAGGAGACCACCCCCCCACACTCAAAGCAGCTGGAGATGATCTGCAGGACAGTGATGGACACTTAGAAGCTGGACCCCCCCCCCCTCATGTACTATTCATGATGACCTTTCCACTACATCTCCTCCATATCCAGAGCACACATGCATCTCAGTCATCATTGACTCCTCCAACCTGTGCCCCCCGACAGCTCATTCGGGGGCTCTCACTGGTCTGCTGTTTCAGCCTAATCATTAGTGATGCAGGAGAAGAAACGGAGGCACGAGTAGAGGGTGCAGTTCACGGATTCAGAGATTAAAAATTGATGGGGGGGGAGGATGGGTCTGAATTCTACCCGTGATGGAAACGTGTGCGCTGAAGGAACCGGACAGCATTTGCTGCTCAAAGTTCCTTCAAAAGAAACACGGAACGGCAATCAGAGAGAGAGAGCTGAGCGGCGTCGGCGTGAGGCCAGAGCCCGGAGGCCGCTGAACTTTACATGAAGATAAGAGCGGGGCCAGGGGTCAGGGAAGGTCACACGTGCCGTACAGTTTTTATGTCTTCACGTAAACATCCGGTGCGTTCAAGAACACACTAAACATAGACTTTCATTGGAAGTGGTGGCTTGAACGTGTCCTACAGTGAGTAGAAGGTGTTTTCACATAAATGTCACATTTTTCTGCGCCTCTGTGCTCAGACTAAAGGGTAAACGACGAGCTTTTCTAAAACACATTCTAATCTCTGCACACCCTAGTCTAGATCAGTGTTTTTCAACCAGTGTGCCGTGGGAAATTGCCCTCATTAACTGATTTAACAACATTTTCCATCTCCAGGATTTCAGCTCTGTGATCATCCAAACAGGCCCTGATAAAACACCAAGAAATTAGGAATATAAAAGATCGCAAAATACTTTTTTCTTTGCGTTTATTTTATTTTATTAAAGACATTTTGACCAGAATGACGGTACCGCGATTTAGCTGCAGCTTCAGCCGTTTTCTGAAAAGTCCCGCCCCTTTAACTGTCTCCACCAATCATTCTTGGGGGGCTTAATCACATGTCATCAGTCTGACCATTTAGAAGTGGTTAAAGTCTTCACTTCCTTGTTCAGATTCTGCTCATAAAGTCTCTCAGTTCTAACAGAAATACCAGCTAAAGCTCGTCTTTAGCGGTGTAGCTTTCCACAGAATCCGGTGTCAGACCGTGGAACAAGAGAACAAAACCATGAAGCTCAGAGAAGAGAGTCTGTCTGCATCACTACATCTCCCATGATGCATTGGGTTAAAAGTGACAGCGTGAGCGTCTCTGCGCACGAGTCTCTCCTCTTAACGTCTTGAAACCACAACGAACACAAATCGAACAGTTTTTAAATCTTTAAACTTAACTTTAATTACATCTTTTAGAAAAAAAGCAGCTGCAGCTTCCAGCTTTCTGCCACAATTATAAAAAAATGCTGTGAGATCATGGAGGGACTGTAGATCAATACAGACTATGAGTTTCTGCTTTTTTTTTTTTTTTTTTTTAATGCTGGTGTGCCGTGGGACATTTGTCAAGGTTAAAGTGTGCCGTGGCTCAAAAAAGGTTGAAAAACACTGATCTAGAACTCCTGCATTGTCTGCAGATTCTGCATAACATGATCCATGGAGGCCACCGTACGTTGGAAACTCTAAACAATTTAAAAATAGCGACATTAAAATGATAACACTGACAAAAGCGAACACAGCGGAGTCGCCCGCTGTAAAAATCCAGTTAACTTGGTGATGGTAACTACCATCAGTAGTTACCATCACCTCCTGCCTCCAGGGGGGGGGGCCACACTGGAGGCAGGAGGGTGAACGCAACAACAGGGACACAACGATGGTGACTGGGGATCGAACCGCCGATCATCCGATCGTTGGCCGGCCCGCTCACCCACCTGAGCCACTGCAGAACCCGAAGGGAAGTGTCCCGGACCAGCTGGAGGCGTGAGAGTTCAGTAAACCAACCGAGACGGACCTCTGTCTCAAATGTCCTTTTAACCTTCACCAACGAATAACAACATCGTTTTTTTTTTCCCAGTTGAGTTTAAAATCACAAAAAAACTGATTTCTATTTGGTTGAATGCTGTAAAGCATTCAACCCTTTGTTTTCCTCTTAAGCTATCTTCCGCCGTTTTTCGGCACTTAACTTCTTCTACAATTTTCAACCCATTTTAACCATTCAACTTTTAAAATGTTTAGCTCTTTCAGCTTATTCCTGCTATGACTTTTGGTTTTTCAAATCCTTCAACTTTTTAAGATATTCCAGGTTTTCCCGGATTTTTTGCCCTATTAAAATACATTGGGAAGTTATGGTGCATGAGGTTCCCGGTTCGAGACCCGGTTTGGACACTTCAAATTTTTCTACCATTCAACTTTTAAAATGTTCAACTCTTTCAATTTATTACAGTTATTACTTTTGGTCATTCAAATCATTGAACTTTTTAAGATATTCCAGGATTTTTGCTCCATTAAAATACATAGGAAATCCTTGTGCTTAACTTCTTTTACAGTTTTTCACTTATTTTAACCATTTTACTTTTAAAATGTTGACCTCTTTCAGCTCTGTTCAGCCATTTCTTTAGCAAATTCAGCTTTCATTCAGCAGTACAGCATTCAACCCTGCATTTTCTTCTGGAAATGCAGCTCCTTCTAGTTAAACATTTATGATTCGCAGCTGTTGGTGCCAATAGTAGAAAAAGATGTTCTTTGTGATCAGAAGTCTGTCAACAGGGACTAAAACATTTAAACCCCCCTTTAAAAAGGTTATTGCTAGTTAGAAATGAAATAAATCATGAAAGAAAACAAACGGTTTGCAAAAAAAACCCAACAAACCCAAACAATGGTTGTGTTTGAATTCCTTCCCTGCCCACTCTATAGAGCCTTCTCCATGTTCTAGTTCTGTCTGAATCTACAGTTCCAAAATCCAAGTCTCTGTAAAAAAACAGTCTGCAATAATACTCCATAGATCAGCAAATATAGACCACAATGCATTGCATTGCAACAATTTTTGCCAAAAACATTTATTTAAATGTATTTTTGTAATAAACCATTAACGTTTTTATCCTCAGAATCTTCACAAACGCTCATATCAATTAGATTTTCACTTAGTGAAATCGATGATGTCATGTCTGCTGTTTAAAAAAGAAATAAAGAAAAGAAGTGATCATTGTGTGTGAATTGCTTTTAAAATGCAGGACACCACACAGTGCAGCACTATCTAGTTTGTTAGTAGTTAGGGCGGGAATTCAGACGCAGCTGAAGTATTTCACCTCACACGTTTGAAAAAATTAATGATAATTAATTAGAATTTATTCAGAAATGTTAATACACACATATTTTTAAATACTAAATGTATACATATGCATCTTATTGGTCTTTTTATTTCAAAATTTGTTTAATTAGAAACTTAAGTCTTCACTGGAGCGCTAAACGGTCAGTTGTCAGAGTAAAACCGTCATTGTTTGTTATTAATTTATAAGTGAAACTGCAGCACCCCGCCCGCCCGCCGCCCGCCCGCCCGCCGCCCGCTGCACTGCAGCCTGTAAGTGCAGGTCAAGCAGAGGTGACGGGAACGCTGATAAACACGCCCACATCCCTGATGAACACTTTACACCTTGTTTTGCTTTGAAAATGGAGTATCTGCGCATGGAATTAGTAACGAGGTCTGTTTTTCTGAGTCCGACTCCCCAACAAAGGAGCAGAGGAAAGATCAGCCACAAACTGAAGCAGGAAAGAGGCTCCGCTCTCCCTCAGCCAATGAAAAGAGCCACATTTAGCAAAGTGATTCATGCTAATGCAGTTTGGCACTCCATTAAATAAAAAAGGGAGAATCTGAGGCAGTCTGGCCTGAAACGTTGCGCAGCAGAAAATCCATATTCTGCTGTCACCTTCATTTGCCTTAAAGTGCTGTTGGAGATATTATCACTGCGGGATGAAATGAAAAATGGCTGCCAGGTTTCCTGATTTCTGTGTGATTACTGAACTGCAGACAGATGATCTTTGCAGATGCGAGTAAAAATCTGCATAAAGCAGATTTGGATTCAGCACAGGTTCAAAAAAAAGGCCTAAACTGAAGCTGCTAGCAGCAGCCTGTCCTGTGCCGGGGCCCCAGCTGCGCCCCCTGCTGCCCGACTGCAGTAAAAGCCTCTGTTTCATACAAAAGTCCAACAGAACTTCAGAAGAACAGAAGTCCCACTCAGATCATCTTTAACATTACAGATAATAGTGATCAATATCACATCTTTGCATCCGTACAGGTTAGATCCAGACTCCAGTTCAGACCAGGAAAACAAAGACGCTCATGGATCTGTTTGTCTGACAGTGGATGATTAGAAAGGGGCGGAGCAGGGAGCTTATGGCCCCGCCCCACGTCTTTTCTTTGTCAAAAATAGGTTCCTTTTCAAACTGCATTTTTTTTCATCTTCTCCGGATTCACAAAAATTGAATAAAAATACTTTGATAAAGTTTTGGGCTTAATTTTTTATACAGTATTTGTCCTCCATCATCAGAAAAACGCCAGAACATGTTAAAAACACAAATAAACACCCTTTTCATGGGTCTTTAACGCTCTTTGTTTGGGGCTAATGTTTGGATCTACATCCATGTGAAATTCTCCAAATGTAAAGGTTGAGGAACTCGTCCAGGATCAGCTGGACCCGAATTCAGTTTATGAAGAGTCACGGAGCAATTAAAGTGTGTAAAATGTTCCTCATGGTGATGCATACAAATAGATTGTTTTTTATTTATTTCAATAGCTTTCATATGCAGCGGCTCTGGTCTCATTTAGCTTTTAATTAAACTGACAATAATGACTTCTTCCAAAAATCTTTATCAGCTATAAACATTTTTACATAATCACTGCTTTAACACTCTGTTTCTATTGTGATCATATAGTTTTTCACTGAAATGCTGATGGCAGTTATCTCACTGAATATGTGGACAAAAAGGTATTCTGATCCTGATTCTGATCCTGATCCTGATCCTGATCTCCCATTTAGCCCAAGAGGAGAATCTCTTAGAATAGTGTCCAGTTCTCTTCTACTTACTTTGTTCTCTGAGGTGTTCACCAATTCTGGTAAATATTCATGAAGTTTAAGGGAGACAAACATGTACTGATAATTGAAGTAATGACGTTTCATCCATCCTTCCATCCATCCATCCATCCATCCATCCATCCACCCACCCATCCATCCACCCACCCATCCATCCATCCTTCCATCCATCCATCCATGCATCCACCCATCCATCCATATATCCTTCTATCCATATATCCTTCTATCCATATATCCTTCTATCCATCCATCCATCCATCCATCCATCCATGCATCCATATATCCTTCTATCCATCCATCCATCCTTCCATCCATCCATCCATCCATATATCCTTCCATCCATCCATCCATCCATCCATCCATGCATCCACCCATCCATCCATATATCCTTCTATCCATCCATCCATCCTTCCATCCATCCATCCATCCATCCATCCATCATCCATCCATCCATCCATATATCCTTCTATCCATATATCCTTCTATCCATATATCCATCCATCCATCCATCCATATATCCTTCCATCCATCCATCCATATATTTATGATTTTGGGGTCATGGGGAGGGAGAGATTCTCAAAGCATTTCAGGGCCTCAGGCTCTGACATTGGACCCAGTCTGGAGCCAGGTTTGGTTTAGTCTCTGACTATGTCACACTGGTGATCTGATGTCACCTGAGTCACTTTCCAAACTGTTCCCACTTTAGGGGGGCTGAAGTCATCCAACCTTTGAAAGGCTGTCTGAATTTGTCGGTCTTATCGGCCTCAGACACATGTCATTCAGGCAAAGGACCGTTCAAGCGCCCTCCAGGCGGAAACGCTTGACTTTGTGTGGCTGACGGTGCGTCAGAAATAGAGCGGTCGGCTGTGTTCTCCTTCCCACTCTGTTCCCAAAGGTAGAAAGGGAAGAAGATGGCTGCAGGAGCGTGGAGAGTCAGCGGCAGACGGCAAAGACAAAGAGAAGCATTTATCTGCGCTTCCATATGTCTTCAACACGCTAAGATACTAAATCAGGGCGCCAAAAAGCCTCTAATAGATGAGGAGTGTGCGCCATATGCTTCGCTGATGTTTGTGGCTTCACATTCAAAGTGCTTTCCGTGTAAATTGGTTGGGGTGACGGATCAGCTCCACGGCAAAAACAGACAGAAATTGGAACGGAGACCAAACGGATGTCTGTGAATGACTCATGTTTTGTTGTCGTTCTGTTGTGTTCACACATTTCCATTTTGATTTTGCCACACTTGTTTACAAAGGGGAAGAGGCGTCGCATGCTAGCTGAGTAAATTAAAAGCTGTTTTTCCAGAGAGGTTATTTTGGAAGCTCTGCTGCTGGGAGGCTGATCCCCCCCCCCCCGTCCTCTCTGGGAGGAGAGCAGCGCTTTCACACGGCGAGTGCTGCCAGAGGACGCAAAACAGGAGTGACCCCGCCCTGCTAACAGGTAGCACTCATCCTTTGGGGGGGGGGCAGCACGGGCTGTTGTTAAACTGGAGCTGAAATGCATTGTGGGACTGCATGCAGCCCCCCCCCCCAGCCCAAGGCAGTGAAGTTTTTACTAAATGAGGCTTTTTCTGCTTTGAAGAAATATATGTTTATGAAGGAGCTGGGGGGGGGGGGCTGCCGCCATGAATGCTCCACTGATGAGGGGGGGGGGTTGATCGTGACAGCAAAGTCGATGCAAGATTTATATCTGCGCCCTCACTGTGATCACCACAAAAAAATGTCTACCTTTTGTTTGTTCACATCAGTGCTGCCTGGGGGGGAGGGGGTGGGGGGGGGGCATCTGAGCCTCTACAAAAACATGGAAATCCAAAAGTCAGGTTTGTAAAGTTTCCTAATGAACATCATTTTTCTGCTGCTGGACTTTATTCCATTGACAGCAGCTTTTAGGGTTGTGTGTACTTCAGAAGTACAGATGGATCTGTTTGTATATAAATATCTAGTATCCAGTACCAGTCGACCTCCAGAGCAAAGAACTCACCAAAAAGGAAAAAGGTGACAGATTTTACCAACATGTTGGTTTCTGTGCATTTTCTAGCGATGTGACTCTGTTTCCATCTGTCAGCTTCTTCATGTCTCTTTCTCCTTCCTCTTTTGTCTCTAATGATGATGATGATGATGATGACAAAGGATGAAGACCTTAGACCCTCTGACCAGAGTTTAGTTTAGTTCATCAGTCAGCTGTTGTGTTTTATAACTGATTTTATGTTTTGTATAATTAGTGAAGCCCGTTAAGACGACTGTGTTGTGATATTGGGAGATATAACTAAAACTGAATTGATGTGAATCTGAATTTTCTGTTTCAAAAACCTCTAAAAATCGGTTTCTGGTCGGTTAAAGTTCCACTCTGATCATCTTTTCATCCACGACCAGCAGTCTTTTAATCCTGATGATGCCAAAAAGTGGGTCGTTTTCTCAAACATAGTTCCTGCAGAGCCGCAGGAGTTCATTCAAATTTCACCTCTGGCCACCCCGCCCCCCTTCCCCTCCCCGTTGTTGAGGGCTCAGACCAGGGAGCTTGTGTTGTATTTTCTGCGTCTTTTTCAAACGGTATTTTTTCGTCTGCTCCCGATTCACGACGACATGAATGATTGGAGGTTTTCAGAAACCCTGGAGCTTTAAACTCCGCCCATCTCTTGTTGTTTCGGTCCCTTCCTTGGCTCCATATTGGAAGTCCCATCAGTTGTCACATCTGGGCGTTAGAACGTTCTCGCCAGAATTCTCTGCAACCTCTAACTGCTGAGAGTCAACCAGGATGTTTGGAGTCCTGTCGTTTGGATTTGGACATGTCCGTTTCAGGGCGGACACTCTACCGCTAGGCCCCCTCGCTGATCACGGGTATCTGTAGTTTCCATGGCTGAGGACGGACAGACGGACGGGCAGATTGGGATGGAAGTGAAAGCTCCGCTGCTCAGCGGTGCAGCAGCTGAAAGCAGCAGCTCTCACGTCCTTCCTGCCTTCACTCGCTCCTTCTGGTTGATCCAAACTTTGCTGAAGTGGACTTATTTTCCCGTGAAGGTCAAACGGTTCACGATGCATCGCTCCCTTTGTTCCCATTCCAATTCCAGCGGTTCACTTCCTGTCCACGGTTCCTCTCTGCTGTGTTTCCACTGCAGATTCATCCTCCTGTTCACTTTGAGGTCCTTCTCCACATGTTTGTGGGGAACGAGCAGCAGAGCGACACTAATGATTATTTCCATCATGGATTAAACTCTTGATTGTTTTTTTCAATGAAGCATTTGATTGTTTGGCTGAAAAAGTCTGAGAATTGTGGAAAAATGCACAAATAAACCAAATCAGACAGTGTTTGGCTGAACGATAATTCACCAGCAGAAATGATGTCATCATTTGTTCAAGTAAACGACTGGGAGGATAAATATTTAGCTGTTGCATAGAGATGAGTTTCCTTCCATGACGTGGCTCATTATCAGTTTATCTTGAACTGAAAAAGGGATTCAGGCCGTTTTGGTTTCTGATGACGTGAAGAAATCTGCCTGCAGATGTTTTAATTGATCTACAATACCTGTTTTCACTTTCAATTAGGCATCGATTTACATGCCTCCCTGTGTTTTCTCACTATTGGTTTCCTGCTGTGACAATGTTCAGAAAGCTGTAACTGCAGAGTCCATCGTGGCGATCAGTGTGTTTGCAGCGCATCATCATGTTATGCGGCTCTTCATAATGTTTATTTAACAATAAACAGCTGAGCCAGAGCACACCGAGGAGCCGCGCCGCCTTTTCAGGCCGTCATAGAAATGTATTGGCTGTTAATCGGAGCTCTGAGACCGCCATTAATTATGCTAGCTGCTCACTGCCAGGCCCCCCTCTGAATGTGCACGGGCTCGTGCACGGGCCTGTCGCAAAGGTTTAGAGGTGTCACAGTTAAACACTCTAATTAAGGAGGTATTGGCCAGTCAGAGATAATTACATCTATGTGGAGAATGAGAAAACTGTGCATGCACACACACACACACACACACACACACACCTGTTTGCAGATAAACACACCTGTGCATGCACGCTCACACCTGTGCACGCACACACACACACACCTGTGTACACATAAACACCTGTGCACGCACACAAACACCTGTGCACACACACAGGTGCACACACACACAGGTGCACACACATAGGTGCACAAACACATAGGTGCACACACAGGTCCACACACACACAGTTGGACACACATAGGTGCACACACACACAGGTGCACACACACATAGGTGCACACACACACAGGTGCACACACACACAGGTGCACACACAGGTGCACACACACACAGGTGGACACACACACAGGTGCACACACAGGTGCACACACACAGGTGCACACACACACAGGTGCACACACACACAGGTGCACACACAGGTGCACACACACAGGTGGACACACAAGTATTGCAATTGGAGGTGATTGGGATTAAGAATTGTTCTTGGAAATCATAAAGCTGAAGTTATCGTAACGTTGAACATAAATGTTGTTTCTCTTGTAACATTTTTAGTAGATGTTCTTTTTTCTAGCAGACGATAGTTTTGTTTTTTCACTTGAGCCTCATTTCCTCCAGACTCTAACAGCTCCGTGCTCTTTGACTTTCTTTGTAAATGTGGTTAAACTGGAGTAAATGATCACGGCCCAGCAAACGTGCGGCTAACCTTTCTGCACTTTGACATTTGACCTTTTAATTCCTCTTCAGCCTACGAACCGCCGTATGTTTTTACATCACAGTGGAAACAGAGATTCAAACAGAAAACGCTGTGATCAGTCAGAGCAGCTGCTGCTGCAAGTCAAGTTCCATCACCTGAAAGTTTTCCCGCCCACGTTTATTTGTGCATATTGTTTATCAGTTTGCTGCATCGCTTCATCCCGTTCTAGATTCAGACGTTTAGCACAAACACAGATTTGTTCTAATTAAACAGAAAACCTCCTAAATCTCTGCATGAACATCTCCATTGATGAACTATTTTCATGCTCTCACATTATTGTCCTCTTTTAATCCTGTCATTATTTGCACACAGCTGTCATCTGCTATGGATACGTCTGCATATTAAGCTGAACATCCTTCAGAGCTCCTCATGCATGAAAACTTAGTGCACGGCGCCAGAGGTGATACAGAAATCCCCAGCGAGCCGCCAGCCGAGCGTGACCCATTGAAAAGAGGAAACCCTCCTTTAAACAGAGAGACGGCTTCTCTCAGCTGCTGTCCTGCTCAGGAAGAAGTTCAGCTCATGGCTTAAACATCCAGGAGCCACAAGCCGTCACACCACTGCCATTGTAATTCACTGTTGTTTGGCGTTCTTACCAGCGTTCACACCGATTGTGCCCACTTTAAATCAGATGCGTCTGAAGTAAACGGATGCATTTGGACGTTCAGGTCCTTGGATGGTTTGTTTTTCAATTCTCATCGTTCTGCCAACATCTGCTTTACCTAAACGTCCTTGAAGCAGCTGCTGGCGAGTCCCTCCGCTTCCTGTCTAATTTAGCAGAAAACACATGAACTCAAACAAAGGGCGCCATGCGGCGCGGCGTCACGATTCGATCAGGTCAGTCTGACCCAACCTCCTCATTCTGCTGCCATCCAGTCAGCTGTCACTCACGCAGGACCGTGCATGGATGACGCTGCCGGTGCAAGTCCAGAGCCGTCTCCACCTGAGTGGTGGCGGGTTTCCATCCCTTCAGGTTGGGTTTCTTCTGTTGTGCCTCTTTTGTCTCCAACAAAACTGAAACGTAAAGAAACACAGCAGCTGTGGAGGAGAAATGTTGCTCATTGGGGGAGAAGGAGCTCAGATCTGATCCCAGGCGTGTTGAACGCAGGAACACAATGATACCAGTAAGTGTTCTGTGTTCTGGCCGTCTCTCTGTAATGTAAAACGTTGGTTTTGGATGAGGAAGCGGTTCTGGTAACAAAGAGGGAGCAAAGCATGAACTGAGAGAAAAACCAGTGGGAGTTCTTAACGTGTTCTCTGATGGTGGAGGACATCACAAAGAACATGAAGCTCAAAATAGCATTTCTGAGTATTTCCTTAAAATTGATGTGAATCAGGAGCAGATGAAAAAAGCTCTGCTCCATTCTGATCGTCCACCTGCAGACCAACAGATCCATGTGCGCCTGGTCTGAGCCGAAATCTGGGTCAGAACCAGACGATGGACTGATTGCATTGGTAATGTTAGGTTGGGGCTTTGAGGGGCCGTAAGCTAGTGGGAGGGAGTGAAAACAGAAAGCTGTCAGCAACGGGGAGGGGAAGGGGGGGGTGGGGTCGCATCATGCCAACGGTCCGATCCTCAGCTTAGAGATGAATTTCTACTAAACAAAAACCCAATGCTCACGTTTCCGCCTAACATGAATGAACCTCATTTAAAGCAATAATATTTATGCAAACTATAGAAAGACCCATTTTGAATCTTTAGGTTTCATTCATGTGATCAAAAATATGTTAACTATTAAGAAGTTCATAAAATTGATTACAGTCGATCACCTTTCTGATAAATAAAGTCTATAAAATCACAGAAATGGTGATCATATTTTTTTCTATAATTCTATCAGCACACGCAGGAACATGCGCCTCCAGGAGGCTCTGCATGTGGGCATGCAGGCTGCACGTGCACGACACAGCCACAGGCGTGCACGTCAGATGGGGCTAAGTGTTCCAGGGAGCGGAAATGAAGACAAATGAACAGAGATGAGCTAAAGACTCTTCCAGTCAGCTCCATATTACTCCTCGCCCCTCATCCCACCCTCCTCCTCCTCCCTGGGAGGAAATATTACAAAGCCTCTCAGAGAGACTCGGGGAGTGCTAATGAAAAGCACAAAAGCGTAGCTCTTTTTCTGCTACTTTTGTGTCACCGGCGTTTAATTGGAAGTGCGGGCGGCGGAGGCGAGCCGCTGGAACGCTGGAGCAGCAGAGCGGGAACGCCGCCCGTTAATCCCAATCTGTGCTCCTCCCTCTCTGTCCTTTACAGTTAACCGTCCCCGTCCCGTCTGTGGGCCTCAGAGGGCCTGCTGGGAAAAAGGAGGGGATCCTGTTCCAGATCCACCTTTCAGGGGGTGTTGGAGGGCGGATGCCAGAAAGGCGGAGCTCAGAAAGGGGGCATTTTCTCAAGTACGGGCGGCGTCCTGACGGCGTCTGTTCAGCTTGAGACTGACGCAGGAAAGGAACCAGGATGGAGGTTGAGGGAGGAGGATGTGACACCACCCCCTCCTCCTCCACCTCCTCCTCCTCCTCCTCCACCTCCTCCTCCTCCTCCACCTCCACCTCCTTTTTTGTTGTTTTCTTTGTGGTTAGCTGCAATAAAATGGGAGGCGGAGATAAAATAAATGAAGTGATTTGTGGCTAAATCGATGGAGAGGACAAGGCTATTGATCAGAGAAGTAGAGAGGTTGGAGGTGGGGGGAGGGAGGGAGGAATGAGAGAAGGGCCCCCGGGGGCCGCTGCGGTTCACTCTGTAAGGATGCATGGCGAGGGCACCACTTTCATCCTCGCATCGTAATGATGAGATTTTTCTTCAGACATTTTTATTCTCCATGTGAAAATGAAGCCTCCCCCCCGGATCTTAAACATGCTTCTGCATGAAGACATGAAGATGGCTCTCCTCCTCCTCCTCCTCCTCCTCCTCCTCCTCCTCCTCCTCCTCCTCAGGTTCCTCAGCTGAGCTCCACTTCCAACTTTGAAACTTTCTGCTTGTTTGCTCTCCATCTCGGCTGAAACGCTTCCAGGGACAATGGCGGCGTGTCTGTGGGCTCCTCTTTGTGATCAGGCACAGCGCTGAGGACCATATGGAGGGGGCCGCCTCCCTTTTATCCGCTGCTGACCAGCTCAGCACTTGAGAGCCTTTGCTTCCTGGCTGTGCTTCCAAGCTCCTGCCAGGTTGTCTCTGAGTCTCATCCGGCTACCATCTGCCGCGGACTTGGGCCGCCTCCAGCATCTCTGGGAAAAATGGAGCGGCTTCTCCTCTCTGGAGGAGGATCCGGCACGGAGGCCGGTTCCCGCTCTGTCTCCTCACGTTAAAGGAAACTGCTCGTGGCTCCGGTTTTCTCTGGGAGGCTTTGCCAGAAACACAGAATTCTGTTCAAACGGAAATGACTGCTGGTGAAAGGCTGAACTATGTATTTAGCTGGTTTTTGTGCCTGTAAAGTGTTTTTTTGTAAACTTTCCTTCTCCTTCCTGGAGTTGAATGAATCTGGGATCAACATGACAACCTCCAGGCCTTCAGATGGCTTCATGTATTGAAATTGAAATTAAAAAAGTGATTTCCCGCTCATCGTCAGGGTGCGTGTGAGGAACATCTCTGGAATCAGTCAGTCATTTTGGATGCGAGCGGCTCCACAAACGTGTCTTGATGAGGTTTCAAAGCTGTTTTCTCAGTGGGGCTTAAAGACTGAAAGGAGGCTCGGGCCTGGAGGCGTCTGTGCTCCAGTCGCGGTTCTGAGGGCGGCGCTGATGCCGCTTCCTCCAAGAGCAGAGCAGATTAGGAAGGTTTCACTTTCCCCCACCTCCTTCCTTGGTGCTCCCACTCTGCTAGAGAGATGCATGCTGGGTAACTCAGGATCACTGAAAAGACCCAAACCTGTCTAGCAATTAAAAAGTAGTGCAACAAAATAAATAACATTTTTCAATCTTTTCCAAAAGATTCTTTAAAGTTATAAAAATGAATAATTGTTTAAGTAGGTCGAGTTTCTAAAACTGATCATCATTTTGGACTTTACAATAAAAAGCTAAAACTAGAAAGATGATCCTTTCCTGTGATTACCATCACAGCACTAAAACCTGACCAGTTTTAACAGCTGCAAAACGCAAAACCTTATATGTGTATTTGGTTTGCTCTGAGGAGGCGGGGCCTATTCTCGTCATTTTACAGCAGAGAGCGGGCAGAGGCGTCTGTGGTTAAACCCTCAACTTTAACCAGGGGGACAATGATCAAAGAAAGTCCTGAAAAGCTCACTGATGTGTTTTTAACATGTTTTTGTAGCATTTTCCTGATGATGGAGGACATTTGGAACGTAAACTCAGCTCTTCTGAGTATTTCTTTATTCAAATCGTTGTGAGTCAGGAGCAGACATTAAAATATGGTATTTGTGACATAGAAAATACGCTGGGCGGGGCCACAAGCTCCGTGTTTCTGCAACAGGGAAGGGAAGGGGGGCGGGGCCGTCTCGACTTTTTCATGAACTCCTGCCGCTCTGCAGAAGCTATGTCCTGGAAATGGATTTTGGCTAAAAACGGCCCCATCGTATCTAAAAGACCACAGAACGCTTTGAATATAGATCAGAACATGTTGTGGAGAGGAACCTGAAGCGTCTTCTAAGAGGAAACCACTTCCTCTCAATCATGGCGTGCTGTCACGGCGTGCTGTCATGGCGTGCTGCCACGTCTTCACTCGTGTGCAGGTGTCTGAGTCTTAGTGTCGTTTTTGTTTGTGCCTTGAAGTTTGTGAAAATGCAAAGGAAGCGGAAGGTGCTCAACCACCCAGACAGGTGAGATGTCCCCCTTAGCTCCGCCCCTTCCAACATACAGACTCTCTGTTTAAATATGGGGGGGGGGGGGGGGCAGGTAAGGTGATGGGAGATTTCTGCAGGCTTAAACAGCCCCCCCCCCCGGTACCCACTCACTTGAGAATTAGGTAAATGTTCAGCGTTTGTGCGTCACTTGTGGGAGGGGCCCCGGCAGGTCAGACGCTCTCTGACAGGCTGATGGCGTCTCTCCCACCCGCTCATGTTTGGGCGCTCCGCAGACATCATGCATGTTGCAGAGCAGCTGTAATCTGGTCTCAGGGAGAATTCCCGTCCGCCTGCCGCTGAGTTTGTGCAGAAGATGCGAGGTGACAGAATCGGGCTCTGTCACCGCAGCTTCTATTATTCATGTTACAGGGCTGAAGAGAGAACTATAAAAACAGAAGAAGAAACACTTTGAAGCACTGAAGTTAGTTCAGCGCACAGATTTTCTTTTCTTTCCCTTTGCATCATGAGAGACCCCCCCCCCTTTGAAGAACTGTGCCGTTCACTTCATCTGCATCTCCAGAAAAAGCTCTGCTTGAGGACCAGAAGAGCATTTCAGGTTCTTCCACCTCCTCATCCTGTCTGCTTGCTTCTCGTGCCGCCGCCGTTTCTCTCTGGTCGCTAATTACCGCGTTTTTCTTTCCGGACCCTTCATGTATTTGTCTCTGAGATAACGAGCGTGATTAAGGCAGATGTTCAAAGCTGTCACGACTGTCACACGGCTGGTTTCTGGAGACGCGGCACCTGCTGCAGGTTTCAGACAGGAGATGTGGGATCAGCCTGAGGAGACGCTCAGACGGTGGGGACTCCTCCAGGCGTGGGGATGCAGAACCCGATGCAGGAAGACGGTCTTTGTGTCAGAACCCACAGACTACCAGTGAACCAGCCCCCTCTGAGCTTGGGCTGCACGCTGCACGCACGGCCCTGAGGTTGGGTTTCAGACACATTTTGAAAGCTCTCTTCAACAAGGTCTCAGTGTAATTGCTTTGGCAATCGCAGGGTTCTCATATGGCCAAAACAAGTGAACGAAGCAGAGAAGCGCTCCAGGCTCTAAAATAACTTTGCAAACCCAAGTAGGTGTGAAAAATGCATTTGCTCCATGGTTTGAATGCCAAAAAAAGAAAGCACAGCAGCTGATGTTTGGCAGCGTGCATGAAAAGTTAATGACAGAAGGGGAAGAGGGGAAGAAGAATGCGGCTCTGTGCAGAGAAACAAAAGTGTGTTTTCTGAAGGATTTCTGTCCGCTTGGAAGCGAACAGGTTAGCCGATTGGATGGTGCGCGGCGGGAAGAGGACGTGCAGCGGCCTCCGAAGAGGTTGAATGGCGTCAGTCGCTCATCTTGATCTCCATTTGTGAAAAATGAGAAGAACTGAAGCCGTGAATGGTGTTGTGTGGCCTGTAGCCCCCCCCCCCCCCTCGCTGCCCCCTCTTGACGTGGTTGAGCGACTGCTGCACGCCCCTCACTCACCACCTCTGCCCAGAGCTGTAGAGAGAAATTCATGGAATAAATTGTTTTTTTTTTAATATCCTGTTGGTTTTATCTCCATAGCAACCATGTTAGATTTTGGTCGTCTGGGGGTGACGGACAGGTCTGTATGACTTTTAGAAGAATTGGCAAAAGTAAACTTTTGGATTTCCTTGACAACAGAGGTTTTCTGTTAACCGCGCCCACATTCCTAAGATGTTCACAGCGTACATCAGATCATTTCTTTCAGATTGAGTCAACGATTCATTTTCACGACATTCCAGTAGGAAAATGTGCGAGCGACAGGGGAACGGAGCTTTTGGGAGCTCGCCACGCTAACGCCGTTCAAAATCTACAAACTTTTTTCCAAGTAGCTTCCCGACAACGCTCAGGGAGTTAGCAGGCGACGGATGGAAAAACCCAAGAGGACTTTTATTTGTAGAAGCTACTAAAGGAATAATTCTGGAAATCTCTTCCTGAGGTCAGAGGTCAATGAAGCTTTGGTCGCCAGTACCTGGCGGCACGTGTGTGAAATTTGACAAGATAGTTCAAACTAAAGTTTCTTTTCCCATATTGTAAAAAAAATGCCACAAAAAATTGCCGCCAAGCTGTGGGTCCTGTGGCCATCCCATAATAATTTCCTGTGTTTGGTTTCGTTAGTGGATTTTGAAATATTTTTTTGAGCCCCATAAGAAATGCTGAGGGTTTCTCCCGCAGTGATGTCATCATTGTTTTCAGGGTCGTTCACCAGCTGTGCAGCACTTTTTGAGTTTGGGGCGGGGGCAACATTTTCACTCAAAGGTGCAGAACGAAAGAAGAAATGCAAAACCAGACGGATGCAGGGTTGCAGAATAACAAAGACACGCCCGTGTCATGGATGTGACACGTGTGCGTCATCGGGCCCAAACGGCGCTTCCTTTAGCTCCGCCTTCCTTTGGTCTGCAGCCACAGAACTCCTGGCAGGCGTTAAAATGAAAAGCAACCTTCTGGATGATAAAGCGTGTTTGAAAACCCTCTTTGTGTGTTTGTGTGCTACTTTTGTGTTTGTACTTAATGCCAGTGGGACTTCATTAAAATGATAAAAGTAACCGGAGCCGAGGGAGCCCAGAAATAGAAGCCTGGCAGCAGTGACGGTGTCTGCCGGGGCCGCGCAGCAAAAGGGGCAATAGAAGGATCCACGCGCAAACATGCAGAGTTTTCCTCCGGTCGTCATGGACACGGAATTCAACCTGCAGGGTTTTTTCTATATATATATTTATAAAAAGGTCAAAGATCAGACACAGTTCAGACGCATGTGGAGCTCCACTTTGCATCACTCGTGGTTGAGAGGCTCTGTTTGGGGGGGTAGAACCTGGAGGGGGTTTATTATCAGATGCATTGATTAGGATCCATAATTAATTGTCGTTTTGCAAATCTTCTAATCAAGAATAACACATGTATGTGATTTAAGGTAAAAGTCTTAGGCGGAGCTGAAAGGCGCAGCTCGTTTGTCATCGTTCCTTCAGACTCTGAGCTGCTGCCGGTTCCGGCCGCGTTTGTCCAGCATCAGGACCGGCTCCAGTGTGAACCGCAGAAGGAAATTGATTATCCCCGTCTTTGTGCCGATAGAGAGAATGGAGCGCTCACTCTCAGCCCCCAAACTCATCATTTTGCTGCTTGTTTTGCTCGACTCTGTTTGCTTTTCTGTTGCGGCGATAAGAGGCGGGCAGCAGCAGAAAAGCTGTTTGTTTTCCACTTTCAGCCCACTCCGCCTCATTTCTTTTCTTTTATTTCAACTCCTCCGAAGAAGCAGTTTCTCATTTTGAGCTGCTAAGATGAGATGGTCTTTTTCTTCTTTAATTTTAACCCTCAGTGTTGGGCGACTGCTGTGAGATCAATAACTGACTGCATTTGTGCCCGAGGAACACTCACCACAGATCAATAGGAGCCATGTAGGGTTGATTTTTCCCCCTCAGATATTGTACCAGGTAAAGCTGCTGCCTTGTGTTTGGTTGCTTTCTTTATTGGCTCTGCAGCTGACACAATGCACCGCCTGTAGACTCTCTTCTGTAGTTAATCATAACGGGGCCGGGCTGTGGAGAAAATCCTCTCCGTCTGCAAGCTGCACTTTCAAATCCTCAGATTTGTAAAATAAAAAAGAGAAAAGAGAATGTTCCTCAAATCTGGACGTAAAAAAAAAATCCTTTAAACGTGTTTGATGTTGTGCTGCATGTCTGCATAAATGAGCCACCTTTGAGCACTGTGGAAAGTTTCCAATCCCATCCTGTTGAGAGATGCTGTTCTGTGCCGATTGCATCGCAGAGCGTTACCATGGCAACATGTCCCCGTCCCTGCGAAGGTGTTCTGGTGTAGCTACAATGATAGAGAGGCTAGAGCCTCCGTATGAAGAGAAGTATAGAGAAAGAGACAGAGTAGGGGGGGGCCGCTAAAAGCTGCCCGGCTGGGGAGCGCATTTGTATTACTTAGTGTCAGCTGCAAAGAAAGAGACCTTTTATTGGGGAGTAAGTGGAAGACGTCCCCGAGGAGCGTCGGAGTTTAATGAATTTAAGCGTAATCAACATTAATGCGATGTCGCGGAGATGCATCTCCATCCATCATGTGTCCTTACGCGGGTAACAAGTCACTGTTAAAGCGGACGCCTGAACCGCCACGTGTGCAGCGTTAACCCCCCCTCCAGCCCCCAGCAGTCATGTAAAGTGCAGGACTTTTAATTATTCATCCTGGCTTCTCCTCCCCTGTCACCACCTGAGCCAAACTGCGCCGCTCTTAAATAATTTCAGAGGAACGCTGAGGTTTCTCCCCGGAGTGGCCGTTTCTTTTATTGTGTTGCTGCCATTGTGTCGACACTCGTTACGTTTGGAAACGACCCGGTTCTGGTTCTGCTCGAGAACGTCTGTTGCCGGTATCTCAGAACCGGAGTGTGACGTCATCCACAGAAAACATCCTGCTCCAACCAAATCCCGCCAGTTGGCGCCGCCATGTTGGAGCCAGACGTCCTCAGTGAGCAGTGATTGGTCCGAGGTTTCCATGGCAACCACTTTCACCAATCAGAAGTGAGTTTGTTGGAAGGCCACACCCCTACCACTTGAAACCCAGCGTTTCCAAATCTGTCAATCAGAAATTTTGAATGTTGGAGGTGGGGGCCAGCAGACTCTAGCTGCTTTCATTGAGGCAGCTGATTGGTCAGTTTATATTTTGAAAAACTTGTGCTCATGGGTACTTCCTGTGTGGAATGCCCCAGGGGGGCGGGGCCACCAAGTCCAGTTTTCTTATACAGTCAATGGCAACAGAACAATGGGACTGAAGCTATGGAGACTGCAAATTTGCATTCAACCGACCATTTCCGATAAAAAGTCTACGTGAAAGCACGCAGACGAATGTTTCAGGCTTCTGTTTTCAAAGCTCTGGTGTTCAGGCCGGTAAACCAGTTGGAATTTTGTGTCTGTAGCTTGAGAGCTGAGCAAACAGAAACAGAACTTCCCGCTTTTACGTCTGTTTGAGTCTTCTGAATGTCCTCCATGTGGGACAAAAGGCCGTGAAGGACCGGCGTCCTCAGGACCTGCCCCTACCGACGATGAGATTGGAACCATGAGACTCGCCGAGTTCAAAGGGGAAGCGTGCTTGTGTGTCTTTTGATCCATGAACTACACTTAAACCCACACTGTATCTGGAGGCATCAAAACCGCCAATAGAAGGTGGAAAATTGCCACCAAAGAAATATGGCGCACTTTCTTTGAACTTATAAACCGTGACATTTTTCCGCCGGGGCTTTAATCACAGCAGCTCTGTCCTCCCGCTTTCATTCCCAGCTGATGCTCGGGGAGCGGCGTTTAACCGATGACTCACCCAAACACAGAAGCGCACGATACCGGGCCCAGACGTCGTCTGGACCAGCAGGGGGTGGGCAGATCTCTGACCAACTTAACCAGAATCACGGACCTGCAGATCAGGAACTGATCCACATCCATGCAAAGGGCCTCATGAACTCACCTGCTGCAGGTGGAAAAAGCTTCTGTTTGCTTGGATCTCATTGGTGGAGCTTGTCAAATAGCAGCATATCTGACTCCAGAACAGGTAGAGTGGTTCTCCGGTGATCTGGCATCAGCCCTCCAGGTAATCTCCTTTCTGTCAAACCGGGTCAGAACCAGCACTGCTGTCACCAGAAGCTTCTGCTTGAGCCGTGTTTTTCTTTCCCGGCCATCAGGGCGGATAACGGCGTTCCCATTAGTCGCCAAAGTTTTCGTTGTAGTTTTCCTGCTCCAGAGAAATTGGATGTGTCAAA
The DNA here is from genome assembly GCA_023969325.1 of Oryzias curvinotus. NCBI lineage: Eukaryota > Metazoa > Chordata > Actinopteri > Beloniformes > Adrianichthyidae > Oryzias > Oryzias curvinotus. The sequence continues at coordinate 34,133,106 of CM043712.1, read as the reverse complement.
AGTGTCAGGTGTCAGGACGGGATTTCCCAGAAAAAGAACTCCCAGTGTTTTATTATGCAGGTAATGCACTGACTCCTACCCTGCAGTCAACACCTTTACCTGGGCAGAGCTGCTGTCAGTCTTTTGTCAGGCGGCTGAGCTCCAGGCGACGGCCGGATTCCTTTACAGGAAACCGATCTGGATCCTCCACCACATCTCTGCCTCCTGTTCTTTCTCATGAAGTGTTGGTTCTGCGTCTTTCATCAGCCCTTATTTTTAGATCACAGAGAAGTAGTTTTACCATCAGACACTTTCTGCTGTGCACGTCTGACACCATTTGATTAAACTTCACCTCCAGCCGCTGCTGTGGTTTTGTGTCAGACGCTCAGGCGGTGGGCCGGTCGTGACTGCGCCTTCGCTCCTGCAGCCAGACCCCGCCACCCTCAACTCACACACACACACACACACACTGCTAGGAATATAAATGAATTCATAGATGGCTCCATGCACACACACACACACACACACACACTTCTTTGTCTTCATGTACAAGACAGTGGGAGCTCAGGTAGATGTCAGCCGGTCCCCTACAGGGACCAGTGTGCAAGTCAAAACCAACCTCCTCACCTGTCACTCTGCACACTCATACACACACACACACACACACACCCACACACTCATACATTGTGTTTCTGTGTGAGCAAAAATCCAGAATGAGACGCCTGAGGCAGTTGCAGTGTGTTTGTGTCCGTGTGTCAGCCTGTGTGCGTATGTTCTGTATCAGACTGCCTGCTTGTCGTTCAAGCACCACAAACGCGCCTCACCAGTGAGCCCGGCCAGACGCGCCGACTTTTATTTCGTCCGCGGCCTGTGGGCCAGCGATAAGGAGGTGGGACGCGGGTCCACTCCTCTTCTCCCCTGCCAGGGAGTTTTGAAACCAGTCAACAGGCTTTTTATGATCTGTTGTCCATTGATTTCCAATCAGGTTGGCTACCTGTGAGAGCTCGCCCCCCGTGTTAACGCCCCCGCTGCCGAGCCAAGGATGCCACGCCAGCTGGCGGCCCCGCCGCCGTGTGAGTGGGCGCAGAGCCACGGCAGCTGTGGCTCCCACCGTACGGGTCAATTACTCTTTGAGTGGATGTTTTGTGCACACATGCAGGCGTGTTGTTGTTCGCTGTCTCACACGAGCGGACGAGGCGTCAGTGGGAGGTTGTGGATTCTGATTTCTGAAGCCTGAAAGACCTTGGTGCTCCGCGGTCTGACGCCTGTTTGCTGGATGTGCAGCAGAAGACAGATCTGCTCCAGTTTCCGCCGTTCTGTCCCCACAAAACCTCCAAATCCGTCCCACGCTGAAGCTGCTGTGTAGTTCTGGGGTCTTTCCTGTGTTTTTGTGCGCTAACCTTCCCTCGTCTGTGTCTGACAGGCTGCAGGGGAATGCTGTGCGGCTTCGGCGCCGTGTGCGAGCGTGACCCGGCCGACCCGGCGAAGGCCGACTGCGTCTGTAAGAAGGGGGACTGTCCGTCCCTGGTGGCTCCCGTCTGCGGCTCCGACTCCTCCACCTACTCCAACGAGTGTGAGATGGAAAGAGCCCAGTGCAAAGCACAGCGGCGCATTAAGGTGCTGCGCAGAGGACCCTGCTGTAAGTACCCACGCAACGTGCACACGCAACGTGCACACGCAGACAGAAGATACCCCCACTCCAGTAAATGGCCAGAATTTGGTACCAAAAATAGGGATGCTTTAACTGCCAGTGACATCGTCCGGTTTGTAAAATGCTGTTTGAAAATAAGTCCAACTTACAGGTGAGCTTAGGAGTAAAAGCAGTTCCATTCAAAGACGCTGTGACGAAACCAGGAAGACTCTAGAACGGAGCATACATTCAGCGTAGCATGAAAATAACCAATGACACGGTCCTGACTGAATGATTGACAGACAGACAATAGTCTGAAGCTGCAACAGTTTAAAAAGATGGAAGTAAAATAATGTTGTTGGACTTTGAAGTTGGTTTTTCAGCTTCCTCTTGGGAGGAAGTGATGTTAACAAATGTGACTCACCGTACCCTGAATCATGAGCGTCCCTTAGCCAATCACAATCTCTTTTTCTGTTGTAGCCCCGCCCAGTTTCTCCTTCTGTCCAAAAGACACTTTCTGCAAGCAAAGCGGCTGTTCAGTTTGTTTAATTGTTTCAAACTAAGGCGCCGCTCGTGACATTTAGGAACAGTGCTGTGACTGCCAAAAACAGTAATCAGATTACTTCAATAATAAAATGGCCTTATTTTAAAGACTGCGGGCTTGATGGTTGTTATTGATCGGACAAAAGGGGAATAAAGAGATGGGGGTCATATTGAGGGAAGGTCAGTTTCTCTCTGTGGGTTAAACCAAACAGAGGCGTAACTCTTAGAGAGGGAGAGAAATGTCAAAAGAAAACTGTTGAGAGGTTAACGTGAGGGTGAAGGATGGAGTCAACTCCAGAGAGACAGGGTTTTACTGCAAACGCTCTAATGACAGTTTATGGAGGCTTTAGGCCATCAGACGCGCCATAATTATCTCTGGCAACAACAGAAGGCAGCCATGTGGAAAAGAAGAAAGATAAAAAATGATGATACTAATTCTAGTATTGCTGGTAATAGCTGCACGCTCCACATCCAAACACAGCTCTCTATCTGCGTGCTGACATGGGAATTCTTTTGCCCCTTTTCCCACTATTTGCAGAAGAGGCTCCTAGTTTCCCTCTGTAGTGATTGGAATGAATGAATGCAGCTAGATGCATAACATGCAGCCACAAAAACACACACACGGAACACAATGCTCCCATTCATTATGGGCTGTTGTACTAAAAGCCTCCATACGCAGGTGACCCCGAAGGTTTGCTAAACAGAATTCTGTTCTAGTTTTCATGGGCAGGAAGTTGGATGAAGCTCGACACAATTGTCTCTGAAATATGAGCTGAACACAGCAAACAACGCACAAGCTCATCTGCTCTTCAGCCATGCAGCCTGCTGTCACTGGGATTTATTTTGTAATCAATGCAAAAATATGCCCGCCACAAAATAATGACCTGAAGGGAAGAATGAGTGAAGTTAAAGCTGCTTTCCATCAGCAAAGCAGGAAGTGGTTCCTCCGTGCAGGAGATCAAACATCTGCAGAAACGTCTGCCTGTCAATCACTGTGGGGTCACTCGCAGAGTTTCATGAGAAGCAACACACCGGATTTTGGGATTTCTGCAAAACATCTCAATACTGACTCACACTGGACTCAGCAGGCGTTTCGATTCCCAATTTCTAAAGGACATAATTAAGAAAATAAAGTTTTAACCCTTGAGAAGCCTAGAACAGTTTTCATTTGGGCTTTTAGAGTTCATTTGACTTTTTTTCTTTCTTTTTTTTATTTTGGAAAGCAACAAATGAAAAATAAAACATGAGTGGGTTTTCTGTGGATCCAAAAGCGGGTTTCTGAAAGTCCTAAATAACAACAGGACGTGTGGGACCCGAGCAGGCGGCTGCTGAAGCCTTTCAAAGTCTCCAATAAGGTCAGAATGTTGGTGCTGCAGACACCTCACCACAACCCCCCCACACGACCCCCCACAGCCCCGTTATGTCCCCATTCTCAAAACGTTCCAGGGGAGGGCGGTCAGAACCAGTCTTCATTCAAAAAAGATGCATAAAATTCTACTTACTAGTCTTACGTTTAACGCACTTTGGGCGTAAACATGCTGGTATGCAGTCGGGATGCAGCGACACACACGATTTGTGTCTTTGGTGTAACAACAACCGACAACTGTGGCATTCCTAATGAAAATGTAGACAGATTTGTTCTACCTGACATGTCTTTAAATACAAATGAGTCTGTCAAACTTTACTAAGCTATTAATAGAATTTAGATTCTCGGCATTTACGCCTTTCATTACCATCCTGAAGTGATGAAGGCCAAACTCCTCCTCACCTGTCCAAGACTTTAATCAGAATTTTCATACATCATCTATCCCTGTTGTTCTCAAATCCAGCTGATGGTGTTCTGTTGGGCTAAACTGGATCAACCTATTCACCAAAAAGACCAAACTCTGGCTCACACTCCTGCAAACAAACCTTTTGGTTTTTGAAGGTCTGCGTTTGGCGGGTTCCTCATTAAAGCAAATGACCGACATGTCAGCAGAAATGATCGCAGACTTTGGTTTTGACTAAGGGGTAGGTGATTCGCTGTAGCGCCCTCTAAAGGGAGCAGCTGTAAGTCAAAGAAGAAGCATCATTTTCTTGGCTTTTCGGGACTTTTCAGATTCATCGGCCAGGACTTCCAAAACGAGCATTGAAGGATTTCACGGCTGGAAAATCCTTTTACTGGTTAAAGCTGACATTTCTGGCTGTCCCGCTGTCGTTTAACCTGTTTGTGGTTTAAATACTTGAACTGACGTTCAGGAACTAAAAAAACAAAAAATTCTTCATTTAGTTTCAAATTTCTTATTTCCAAAAGAAGACGTTTATAAAACTGGGCTTATCTTGGTGTTTGAATGTTTGAATGAATCGATTCTTTACATTTTTACCTCGACATTGTCAGTAAAACGTGGAATCGAGCTGAAAATGCGGTTCAGCATTCATCGCATGTCACATTAAAGTCTGCATTTCTGCCGTGTTTCCACATCTGCAGATTAAGCGTTAGGTCTGTTGGTCATTGACACTAAAAACTCAAGCCTACGCCGCTGCTGTGAAATGGAGAAAAGGCCGATGAAAGCCAACAGATGGGCTTGGGTTCCCGCTCTGCCTGCAATAAATCAGCCACAGAGAAGGTCTGAGGAGGGCTGTTGGACCAAAGACGGCAGAGTGAAGGAGAGACGGCTTTGACGGGAACGCTTGGCGAAGGCGGTTGGTCTGCCGCTTCGCTCTCAGTCCTCGTTTCAATGATTGAATTGAAACGATGGCCGAACGCTGCTCTGAACCCACAGGCCTGTGATGTTTGGGTGTTGACTCCTCTTTTGTTGGATGGCTCGTCCTTGCCCCCACATTAACAGGTGGGCGTGTCACGGACGCGTCGGCAGCACAGGACAGTTCCCACAAATCACCACCATGGGGCCGCAGGTCTGCAGCTCGTTAAAAGGCAAATAAAGCACCAAATGTAGCAGAGGTGTCAAACTGAAGAGGTGCCTCAGTCTGAATGAAGGAGACACGCAGAATAGTGTTTAGATGGAAATCGGCTCTCAGGATTTTCCTGCCATCAAGAACTTTAACCCTTTAACACCGGAGCTCCAGTGTGGACATTGATTCAATTACTGTGATTCTTCAACCATTTGTCCAATTAACATAATTCTAAAAAACAGCTTTGTGCTGATATGCAACCCTTTATATTCATATAAACTATATTAGAGTTCAGAGAATGTCTGTCATTTCAATCTGGTCAAACCAAGGAGGGGTCCAACTGTTGAGCCTCTGAAAACCTGCAGCGGGCGAACATGGAAAGCCTTTCCACTTTCAGAACTCCAGCAGTTGTTGTCTTCAGAGTGCTATTAAGGGAAGATGAGATGCAGCGCAGTGGTAAACATGTCCCCGTTCCAGCGAGGCTGCTTCAGGCAACAAGCTGAAATGAGCTTATACTATGTGAACACAATAGAAATGTTTCCTGAGCGATTAGATAATTTCACTCGTCAAGCACACAGAAGTCTGTACCAGTGAATAATGAAGGAAGAATCGTGATCAGGCAGCGTTTCAAAGAAACTGCCTTTGGGCAGCTCTTCATTTGTTTGGCGGAGGCGTTCATGATCGGTGTTAACCGTCTCAGACTTTTGGTTTGCCTCCAGTTTGGAAATCTTAATTAAAACCTACGTTTTGACACATGCCTCTCACTTCTTCTGACGGCATTCTGTAGCAGCCTTTCATGCGGCCGTTCAAATCCGTGCAGCACCTGCTCCTATGACTCAATTAGGACACGAGGATATGAAGTTTCCACCTGAGGACAGGACAAAATGATCCTCATGTTGTTGAGTGTCCCCCAGCGCTCCGCTCTAATATTCCTAATTTGCCCCTTAATGGCTCCGACAAGCTCATGTCCAGCTTCTTGGTTATCTCCCTTTTGTTCTAGATGACTGATTTGGGATCTGCAGGGTCACATTTCCATTGGTGAAGCAGGCAGGCGGTGAGCACATAATGGTCTAAGATATTATTGAAGTTAAAAGGCAGAGCCTGCTTCTAATTGGCCCTGCAGGAACGCCTGATAACACCGAGGGAGGAGGGGGTCCCAGCAGGAAGTCACCAGAATGCTGAGACAGGAGGGGGTTTAACATCCCAGCATTAGCTGTCGGATCTCCTCTATGGAGGGATATTTATGCCACCACATTGCACTCAAAACTTTCTAAGTTGCAAATAAAAATATTCAATATTTGCTTTCAAATGTTTTTTTGTTTGTTTTTTATTGTTTTTTCTAACTTGTCCTGTCCAACAGCTGAGAGAAAAATCAAAGATAAGAAAAAAGCGTGATGAGACACAACGCAAGAGAAAACTATTGTGTTGCAAACGCACAAATATTTTTTGAAAGCAAAAAAAAAAAAAATCGAAAAGCAAACGTTTTTGAAAGCAAAAAAATAAAATACGGAAAAAAAAATTTTGAAGGCAAAAAAAAAAAATTGAAAACGTTTTTGAAAGCAAAGAAAAAAGTATTTTAAGCAAATATTTCACATTTTAAAATGCAACTTAGGAAGTTCTGTTTGGTGGCACAAACATCACTCCATACCTCCTAACGTTGAGCTCGGGCTGTGGGATGAAAACAGAGGAGCAGAAAAACTCATCTGTCCTGACCGCTGGAGCGGAGCGGCAAGTTTTCATCCTTTTCTTTCTTCAGGTTCGACCGGGACGCCGGGGCTTCTTCAGATTGATCCGTGAATATTGATTCTAGGAGTGTGTGAGCGGACGCGTGTGTTCTTGAGGGGCGGGGCTTCCACTCTGTTAGAGCGTTCTACTCGCAGTGTGCGACACACTTAAGCTTCCCCGCTGTGAAGAGAAGAAAAACGTATCAGAGGCGCTCTGACATGTGGCCCCCCCTGTGAGCCCCCCCTTGGTATTCATAAATGATGAGGTGCAGCTTGTTTCTGTTCAGGACGAACGATTGAGATGAAACTTTTACACGGAGTCAGTCATCGTGTTTAGGAAAGCTGTCAAATAGATTTAGGGCAAACGTTTGAAACTCCGTCGTAAGAGAAAGCAGAAAAAAGGTGAGTGTGTGTGTGTGTGTGTGCATGTGCACGTGTGTGGGAACCAGAAGCTAACTCCACCAGCTGCTTTCAGTTCTACATCTCCATTTGTATCAATACAAGTTCAAATATCCTCATTTTTCATCCTCTAACTTTATTTGTTTGGACCTTTTTGTCTCCCATCTTCTATATCCCACTCTCTCTGTCCCGTCTCTTCCATCTGGTTCCAAAAGAAGTGTTTGGAAAGGATAATGCCCCACAAGGTGTGCATTATCAGAAATGAATGGAAGCCTGAGGTATTGGACAGTTTCTTCTGTAAAGTCCATGATTTTCTGATCGCCTCAAAGGACATTTTCCCGCTTCTACCATGTTCACTTATGACAGAAATAGACATTAAATCCACTATTAGTACTTTAATTAATTTATTTATTTTTTCTTTCAGTAAAAGCAGACTATTTGATACGCGATGGGAAAGTTTAACCTCTTACAGGTTATTTTTGGGCAGATGATGAACCAAACGTTTGTTTCAAAGAGACAGAGTCCAAAGTCTAGAGCTTATTTTTTAGATTATCACTTTACAATCCAGACCCTGCAGCCAATCAAAATGCAGTATTCATTGGGACTATGGTAGAAATAAAGTTTATTCTCAAATACCAAAGGTGGTTTATACAGAATCTGAAATGTTTACATCTATAGATCTATCTCATAAATTCATGCAAATATTAGTGAATTTTGTTGATTTGTAAGCCTATTCCTTTTGTTTTCTAAAGCAAAACACAATAAAATAACCAAAGTTGTAGATGTTCATCATCTGTCTATTGATTTTTGTGGAGGCAGCCTCCGGAACTGAAACAGAAGTGTCCTCAGCTTGAAACCCAACCTGAGCTTTCACTCTTGTATTGTTCTGGAGGTTCTAAAACTGCCTTTACAGCAGAGTTAGCAATGATTAATAAAACAGTATTGTTCCTCTTCTAAACCCCTCTCTTCTTCTTCTTCTTCTTCTTCACTGGCAGCATCTTTTGTTACCACGGTGACATGTTGGTTGCTACCAGTGACAGTCGACTGCTGGCATTAGCTCTGTGTACTCTGGATTACTTTGTACTCTGCCATGAAAATGGAGTTTTCAGAAATTGCTCTGAAAGAAGCCTCCTCACATTCGTTTTCTTCTTTTCTTGTCGTTTCTGCTCCCCCCCCCATCATTCCTCCTCTTTCCCTCCCTGCTCCATCTTCTCCTCCGTTTAAGACTTTGAGATGATCTTTCTCTTACTGCCGCTCTCGTCACACAAACTGTACACACACATTTAGAAAGTAATCAAATTTCTCGGGGGTGATTGCTGAACACATTTATTCATCCACACACACACATGCACACACACACACACACACACACACACACACACACACAGGGCGAGAGGTCATAGTAAATAACTCTGCTTTCCTGCTTCCATTTCCCAGAGGCATTGACTCTTGCTTGGTATTCATAACCATAACATGCAGAACCTGACAAAATGAGCGTGCACGTGTGTGCATGTGTTTGTACTCCAGTGCATGAGCATGCACATTCTGTGAAATACACAAACTGGAGGCATTTTGCACACAGATTGAAAAATATACATTCTTGTTCTCCGCTCTCCCCCGTTAGGAGATGATAATGGGCTCTGCTGGAATCTTCCATCCATCTTTACTTGCTGTTCCACTCGTCTGTGACCACTGATACTTGAGAGACAAATCCTGTCTTCCTCCTGATCTCCAGTCTGTCTCTCCTGGGTTGGCCTCCCAGAAATACGTAAAGCAGAAACGGTGATTATGTTAACGCATGCAGAGCACATTTCAGCTCCCGCTGGCCTCTTCCCAAACTTTTTAAGCTTTTGGTTTCTGCATAATGTGCCAGCACAAAAAGGTACAAACAGGTTGTTGTTTTGCACAAACAACACACCTGACAGTTTCCTAAAAACGGAGCTTTCCATCAATTTTAAGTGCTGAGCACGGCACCACGGGTTCCACTTCTGGACTCTGCTAGGATCCAGCCGAAGAACCCAACCCCACTGAATCAATGTGATCCAACCCCACTGGATCACTGTGATCCAACCCCACTGGATCACTGTGATCCAACCCCACTGGATCACTGTGACCCAACCCCACTGGATCACTGTGACCCAACCCCACTGGATCACCCCACTGGATCACTGTGACCCAACCCCACTGGATCACTGTGATCCAACCCCACTGGATCACTGTGACCCAACCCCACTGGATCACTGTGATCCAACCCCACTGGATCAATGTGATCCAACCCCACTGGATCACTGTGACCCAACCCCACTGGATCACTGTGATCCAACCCCACTGGATCACTGTAATCCAACTATGGAATCCACCCCACTGATCACTGGGGTCCATAAACAGCTGACCCTGCAGCATTTCTGAAAAACTGCCATTGGCTGAGCGACTCTTTATTACCGGTAAACGATCTACAGCAGGGGTCACCAACCTTTTTGAGACCGAGGGTTATTTCATGGGCCCTAAGTGGTATGAAGGGCGCCACAGGACCTGCTTGCTAAAAACTTCTTAGAACCTTTGTAATAAACCCTTATTTTTATTGATTATTTTTTTAAGTTATATTTGTTTTCATATTTGTTTTTGTGTCTACCTTTATCTCAGCATTCATATTTATGTCATGGACAGATATTCAGTGATTGTTTGTTGAATATTTGCTTCAATAAAAAAAAAAATAATAATTTTTTTTGGAGCATTTCCTGCAGGCGCCACAAGAGGTGCTTGGGGGCACAGGGTTGGTGACCCCTGGTCTAAAGTGTTGTAAGTCTGCTAAACATAAAAAGAAGTTAATAAACGTTGCTCGAACATTTGAGTTTATCGTTATCAAAGTAAAACCAGTTGGATGTTTCCAGAGAACTCTCCAAATCCAAAGTGGCTACAAAGAGAAGAGGTCCAGGGGTAGAACCCTGAGTAACTCCACTTGTGACAGCTGCTAAACATGAACACCTATGTGAAAGACAATCTCAAATGTCCTGAAAGTTTAGATAAAACAAACTTTAGTTGTATTTTGTTGCTCCATTCTTTTTCCTTTTTAGCTGTTTATTTCTGAAGCCATCAGTGTCAGAACGCGCCTGAAACCTGAATGAATAACAGACGGTAAATGAGCTGCTGGAGCCCCTGCCTTCAGTGGAAGACTGCTTTCAGACTCCTCCTGCGATCGCTGTAAACGGAGCCAGCAGATGTTAAACTTTCTGAATGCTCGCCGCATTTCTCCGCCAGCTGTCGAGGTGTTCATCCTGTTGTATTCACTCGTCTGCGTGGAAGAATCGATCGTCTCGTCTCAGAGCCGCGAGGAAGCGTTTTGGCGCTTATGGATCAAGGTCACGGGTTTCTGCAGTTCAGCCGGTGTTCACGTTGGCGACCTCACGAGACGCCTTCACGCCCGGACCGGAGTGGGAGGCGGTTAACTGAGTGGGAGGAGAGGAACTGCAGTCTTGTCCTTCAGCATCAGAAGGCTGCTGGTGAAGAAGTGGAGCATTTCTAAGAGTGAATCACATGTTCAAATGTCACAATGGGAAATCGGAAGTGTTTTAATCGGCTTTGACCAACGATTCCATGTGAATTTGATTGAATATCAGGCTTTAAATGTTGGAATTACAACCCATTTGTTCTAGTTTGGACCTCCAACTAGCCATTTGCCTGAAGCGTATTGGGCTCTCACCTGAAGTTATCAGAGGACTCGTCGGGTTTCTCTGCGCAGGAAGGTCTTTAGCTGCACATCAGCCAGCCTGGATAACAACAGGAGATTGCTGCGCTCATTGCAGCCTGATTGTGTGAAAACAGCTGCTTGGAGCTGACAGAAGGGCAAAGCCGGCGCCGTGGTGACCTTGACGGGTCGTTGGGCGCCCGCTGCCTTCATTTGTTCCCACCGTCTTATCTGAGAAAATGTCGGCGGTAGAATACGAGGACCAGCTGGCGACCCATGAACCTCGTCTTTGTGAGTCGCACTAAAAAGCCATTATGTGTCTAATGATGTGAACACGGGAAGAGACGTTTCAACACAGAAAAGTGTTGGAGGAACAATCGTTTTTGAGGATATGGCAGCTCCGGTGGAGTTAATTGCAGGATCCTGAATGTCCAGGAAGTCCTTGGATTGAGCTGTGGCTGATTTTTCACCAAACTGTTTTTCCTAAGAGTTCAGCTGTTGCTGCCTTTTGTTTTATTTAAAGAGCATTTGAATTCATTCTTTAAAAAGTGTCAAAGACCTGCTTGGAGAAAACACAGTCAGAGCTTTGCTGCTTTGAAAATGTCAGCTTTTATGGCGTTTGGAAGGACGGCTTGACCATTTCCACCGAGCGTTTATCGATCCTCTTCTGCAGCGCTGAAAACGCCGCTTTGTTTACCATTTAAAATAATCCCATTAACTCCATTCTGACTCTGTGAAAGTTTGCAGCTAAATCTTCATTTTCTGGAACGGCTTCCTTTGTTTTTTTTAAACTCTGTAGTTATTGATTTTTTTCCCCACAATTAAAAACAAAGCGAAGCATAAACACTCTGCCTCTTCCTGCAGTAAAAACGAGGATGAATCCACGCGACCTGAAGAAACGCTCATCCTCTCCGTCTCAATGAGAGTGGCATCAGAAGGGCTGAAGTGAGATAGTTGTCATGTTAAACAGGACGCTCTGCTGCGGCATTGATTTCATCTCTTCATCTGATAGTGAGAGGCGCAGAGAAAGGTGCCCTGATTTAATAAACAATGTTTTCTCCTTTGAGTTTTGTATTTGATTTCACCAGAGCTGTGAAAGTGTTTTCCTATTAAGTGGCAATCTTTGTAGCAAAGAAGGCATTATTGGAAGGTTCTGTCTGTGCATAAAGGAGATAATTTCTTCTTCTGCTGATGAGCTTCCTGCAGTCCTGATGCTTCCGTTTATCACACATTCTGACTGACTGGAAGCAGAGACGTTCTCCGCTCTTCTGCAGCGTCTGGGTTGGTTTTAGCTTTGAACCATGATAAAACTAATTATCTTCTCTGTTGCTTCCTCCTAAATTCGGTTTAGAATTCAGCAATTTGTGATGAAAATATGCAGAATAAGTGAGAAAGCTCCGTCTCAGAGGAGAAGCTCTGACTTTGAGGCTGCTATCAGGAACCAGAACTCGGGATTCGGTGCAGCGCCGGATTTTCAATCCGACGATCAGGAGTTTGTGAAGGAAACCAAACAGCTGCTGGAAGTGACGGCGTGTGGCGGCTGTCGGTCATCAGGAGTGTCGGTTCAAGTACCGGACGCTCCGCTGCGCCTCAGTGCCGGTTTGGTCTCCCAACCCTCCACCCCCCCCAGCCCACTGTCACTGGAAGGAAATATAGTTGGTTGGTTTTGAGGGACAGCGATGACTTTAGTGCTTATGGTTTTTTATGGTTTGAAAAGTACAGCAAGCAACCCTTAATTAGCACCTATTTAAGTTAAGTTTCACAGCAAATGATAAAATAATCTGGCATTACATAAATACATAAATAAAAATAAACTGACATCAAACCAGCACCGCCGTTTCTGCAGCAACATGATCCATTTGACACAGGGTGTCTTTTATTTTGAAAGGAAGTCATGTGAATCTCTGCCCAAACTTCTGTTTCATCTTAAGAAAAAGTCTATTTTCTCTTGACGTTTATGTTTTATTTAATATTAAATATTTGTTATATAGTAAAACAGAAATACAAACCAGTGTTTTATTTCTCTAAAGTCAGACGCTCCTATTGAGGTTGAGGTCAGAGAGAAATGCAGAAAAACGTGCATGAAGGTCCTTCTTCTGTGCGGGTTCACTACCTGTGTGCCCCGTACAGGTGTGACCATTTTACACCTGCAAGGGGGTCGTGGCTGAAGCCTGACGGCTGCTTTTTAAACGGGTGGGTGCAGCTTTTTATTCCATCAGGAACTGCTAATGATTCAGTTTAAGATCAACAGTTCGACCGGGGAGCTTTGGTCACATGGAAGCACGTTTGGATCCGCTGTGACGCGTTGGAAACCGACGACTGTGCGACCAAACGGCTCTCACAACTACACACAATTTGTTTTATATTTAATGGGACATAAAGAGCAAAATTGTTATAGAAACGACTTCACTAATGTTGAAAGCAGTAAAGTAAAACTTGAACGGAATTGGCAATCGTCACCTCCAAGATCATAAAAAATATAATCACCCAAAGCTCCATTAAAGTCCCAGATGATCATTTTAGCGGCGCGCGCTAATTTGCAGATGAATGGAGGACGCGTCTCTGTGAATCTGCAGAATCTGAGGATGTCTTTGTGTTTATGATAAATACTACAGCCAGATGATTCAGTCGCCGCTCGCCGCGGAGTCATTTCAGCAGCACACCTGTGCTCCGCTGCCGCTTTGAAGCGTGAGACATCTGTCAGCGGGAAATGACAGCCAACGTGCAGAACCTGAGCGCCGTGACCATCCAGTGTTTCCTCATCTGTCATTCACACTTTGTCAGACGCCCGTCTCTTCTGAGAACATCATTGAAGGCCGAAAGCATCAAAGTCCAGCAGTTCGGAGCCGCGGTTTTTGTCCTTTTGAAGGATTTCTTTGCCGTTTAGAGTACATGCGGAACAAAGGTGCCCCCGTGCACAGCTTCTTCAGTCAGCGGGTGCAGTGTCAGACTCTTGGTGGCTCATTTTCCATTCAGAGAGGTGATCCAGTCGAGTGTGACAGACCAGCAGCAGCTGTTTACAGACGCATCAAACACGAGGAATCCTCTTCCAGCCGCTGGCATCACGGCTTCCTTCCCTTTATTAAACTTTTGCTTTTTCTCCATCCATTGAGTCTTTAAATGTTCATCTATTCACGGTATTTATGCGTTTTCAGGTCATTTTATGCTTTTAAAGATGACATTTGTACTCCCACAGTTGTACCGTTGTACCACAAACTTCTGTCCAGTGACGGTTAAAGCCTTAGTCCCACTGTTTTTATGGGTGGATGCCAGCTGTCTGCGCTGGAAAAATGCTCAAACCCCCCCACGAAATATTAAGAGGGAAATATTTTGTGTGCACGCTCTGTGCGTGTAGCATTTGTGTGCAGTCAGTAAGGAGCCAGAACTCACACTTTAATAACGACTAGAGTTTAGCGTAAGGACGCCGTACGTCATAAGTGCGTGTAACTTCCATGATCCTAATGAATACTTACCACACACACGACAATGGTACGTTCCATTTTCACGACATTCTGGTTGACTGAACACACCTGATCCAGGTGAACGGCAGCAGAAAATGCAGGGAAACCAGGCAGGGTGGTAGATCTTTAGGACCAGGATTGGACAGTCCATCTGCAGAGGTTCAAATCCCGGCTGTGTTTGCATGCTCTCCTCCTTCATGATTTCCTTGGTTTCCTCCACAAACACCCCTCAAAGGTTACCGATGACTTCTAAACCGTCTCTTAGGTGTGAATGTGGGTGTGTGCGGTCGTTTGACCCTGTGTGGCCCTGCAGGGGTTGTGTTACCTGTCCAGGATCAACCCAACAGTTGTCTGGTTGAACCCAGCAACCCTTTGACCCCAGATGGGAATCGCCCTAGAAGATAAATTAGTGAGGGGAGGGGGGTGTCTTTCAGCATAAGGCGCCGATCTGGGAGATATTCAGTGAGATTTCTGGGAAACCAACTTTTTGTTGCACAAAACTTTATGTGTCACAAAATTTAACCTTTTAAAAACAAACTTATGAGTCATCCGAGATTCATAGAAATAACGCTTACACAAGAATGTTTATTAGAAACTGTATTTATTAATAAACCCTCAAATCCAGAATCGGATTAGCCGTCAGCTCTCTGCAGAGCAGATCCTCCGGAGTCACTTTCCTCTCTACTCTGTTCTTCTGCAGTCGTAACGTTTCACAGAGTTCTTCCACTTCTTAAACATTAAGGAGGTTGATAAAACACACTTTAGAGGGTTTTGAGCTGCTGGAAAATGGTTTCAGGCCATGATAACCCCCGCCCCCCCCCTCCACAAAAATACTCCAAACTCCTCAAGTCCTGCAAAGATCTCCTTCTCATGGAGAAATATTTATCAAAATTT
This sequence comes from Oryzias curvinotus, assembly GCA_023969325.1. NCBI lineage: Eukaryota > Metazoa > Chordata > Actinopteri > Beloniformes > Adrianichthyidae > Oryzias > Oryzias curvinotus. The sequence continues at coordinate 34,117,899 of CM043712.1, read as the reverse complement.
TTGCAGAATTCCTCTGCTCCTTTTGCTGTAGAGCGTGCACGTGCTCATGCACGCGCCCCCTGCTGTGGAGCGTGCACGGGCGTGCTCGTGCACACGTCCTCCCCGGTCATTGAGGGGCTCTGGCAGCAGGGCGGCGAGTAAAGTCAGCACGCCGCTGACGACTTGCCGTCCCTAATGAAGCTTTAATAAACCGCTGCACCAAACGGAGGAGCAGCTCCTCCTGGGGGAGGAGGAGGAGGAGGAGGGGATGATGGCTGTGATCTTCCTGAACCCCCCAGCATTCAAGTGCTGCACTTATACTTAACACAAACAAGCTGAAGTCATTTGGTGGAGCAGCTTTTCTGTGGAACGTCTGAGCTGGACGCAGATGTTTTCAGGTTTTCTGGACTCCTGCTGCAGAAGCATCGGAGTGAGGCGCGCCGTCCTCGTCCCCGTCCCCGCGCTGAGCTTCTGTCAGCATCTTTTTAACATTTTCCTCAGATGTCGTCCCTGAAGCTGCAGGAGCTCGCCGACATTCTCCACCTTCCTGTGGGGGTGTGGGGTGAAGCTGGGGGCAAACGACGCAGAACTGAATTGTTCTTCCAAAGACAGACTTTAGTTTTTCTTCTTCCAGTTTCTTCTCTGATGATTCATGAGTTCTGGAAGGAGCAGCTGCAGCAGACTCGTGATCCCTTTTTCCCCTCCGTGTGTCGACTTCACATGGAGCAGCAACATGCCTGAACTGTGGGGCCCCCAGCAGCAGCAGCAGCCCCCACGCCCTCCATGCCGCCGTGTCCTAATTCCAACACTACTTTACTCCATGTTTGTGGCACAGGCACCCCCCCTCGTTGGCAGATAGACAGCAGATGCCCAGAAGTGTTGAAATGAGTCTTGGTGCAGACGCAGACGCAGACGCAGACCTGCTGTCCACCGCAGTCACAGCTCTATTCTCCACGGCATGAACACACCCATTCTGTTCTTCTGAAACTGTGGAGGCAACAACATTTCTGCTCCTCCGTCGCTCAGAAATACCAAAAAATTACAATTTAGGATTATGTTTTTGTGTCAAATGTATCTGAATACTCACGGAGGCTTTTGTAGATCAGAATCGTTTGATTGAAAAGGCAAATAGGAAATATTTATTCTCACTTGTATGAAAAAAACAAAACCAACTGAAAAAAATCTTAAAGCGACATTTTTTGAAATGTTCAAAAATAAAAGATCATGTTTTCATTTAACTTTACATCACAAATCTAGTTGAGTCCATCGGTTGTCTTATATTAGAACAAAGTTTCCTTTTGACAGTAAATCATGATATTTTTGGTGAAAATGTGAAGCAACGTTTTTTTCTGGCAGCCCTTTTCTTTGCAATAATTAACTACAAAAGCAGTTTGTTTTTTAGTTTAAGCTGAACAAGTGCTGCCGTTCTGTCACTTTATGCTTCTCTCAGTTCATCTGCGTCTTTTCCTCTCATTAACGGAGCGTTCTGCGGCTCGTTGGAGTCAGGAGGCGGTCTCACTGGCAGCAACAGGCGTTTGAATCTGGAGGAGAAAACTCCACCGTCTTCTTTCGCCTCTTTTTCTGCCACCTTTCATATTAATAATGGGAGGATAAGCTCCCTGAGGTCTGCTGTGCTTCGCACTTTTTATTCCTGTATATTATTCCTTTTTTTACTTTCTTCACTTGTTACACTGATCACATTCGCCCGTGCAATTTGTCTGCTTGTCTGACTGAGTAGGGAGGCTTATCTGCACTAACGCCCCGCCGAGACTGCGCTTCCAATCCACATCAGCCTCTGTTTGCATTCAAATCAGCCACCCCCCATACCCCCCCATACCCCTCACTTTCTCCCCTGGCCCCTAGAAGACAGGTCGGTAAAAGAGGAAAAATCATTTCTGCCGGTACATGACGCCAGCGTCCGTAAAATCCGATCGTCTCTGTTTTTGTTGGGTTGTAACGATGTGTATTTCCTTTTGTGTAACCAGCTAGCAGACTAACCAGGCTTTAACAGCGGCGAGGTTACGCAGAGGTCATCAGCGCCTCGCTAGTAAAGCCACAGTCACATGTACTGGGGGGGGGTTGACCCATACGGGTTCTGCTGGGTTTTGGGCTGTCCAGGTCCGTGGAGGGTCGTTGAGGGGAGTGGCTGCGTCTCACGCATCACACAGTCAGGTGACGCCATCCAATGAGACGTCTGCAGAAACACACATATGTGGGTGTTTTGGGCTAACGCGTCTGAGACTCTGGCGTTCCTACAGGAAGTCCTTTTTTGGAGCAAAACGCACGGCCATAGAACGTGCCTCAATAGTTAAAGCAGCTGAACTTTGACCAATCAGGGACTCCGATTTGGTAAAGTCCTCTTCAGAAAACAAGAGTGCAAACGGTTAGTAAGTAGATCATGGAGGAGGAATTCATCATTGAAGTTTGTATCTGGCCAGAACTTTATGACACCAAGTCTTTCATATATTGGAAAATGAAAAGAAAGAAAAGTCACCAGATTTGGATGGCTGTGACCTTTCACACCAAGACTCTACCAACTGCAGCTACATGCAGGAGCACCGGGTAGTGACAGTCCAGTGTGAACACTACACTACACTACTACTAGTGCCTTCTTGATCATACATGCCTGGTGTGTGTTCATGGGGAGCGCAGGCGTGTCTTACTCTTCCCTTCAGGCTCGTACTGCCGCCCCAAGGGACGTCATGAAAATGGAGCGTACCATTGTTGTGAGTGTGGTAAGTGTATCGTGAAGTATTCCTTAGGATAATGGAAGTTTCACCCTATTGTGTCATACAGGTGATGCGGCGTCCAGCGCCGGTGTCCTGCTGCTTTTCCAGAAACGCCGCCTTATTTACTGCTGATTACCTGGATCAGGTGTGTTTAGCCAATAAGGTCACAGGGCGATGTTTGACCTTGATATTTCCTGCGGGTCACCTGCGCGCCCCGTACAGGTGTGAGGGTTTTCCACCTGCAGACAGCCCGCATCCACGCATACGGACTGCTGGGACTGCGGCTAAAGACATTAGGACCCTTCACAGCATCACTCCCTTCCATCGATTCCATCTTTTAGTAATCATTTCTGAGTTTTCCAGCCGCCTACAGTTTAAAATTAGATTGGGGGGGATCTGAGGCACCAAAACCCAAAAGACCTTGACACGAGACGAGGACAAAGTCGTGTCACGAATCCTTTGATCAACTTTACCCCCCACCCCCGTCTCCTCACACATCCAGGGTAACTGTTGGCGTCCCCGCTTTGGAATATCAGCGCTTTGCCTCCTGGATTTTCTCCTCGTCTCTGAAGGGGGGGGGGGGTCGAGGACAGGTGGAAATACGAGGCAGAGGTCTCCACTTGTGATTCCCCCCCCACCCCTCTAATGAAATTCATAAACGCTGGTGGTAACAATGGAGGGGATCATATCTGACATGGGTAAATATTTCCTAGTTAGGAAATGAGAGCTGCCTGGGCTCGGCCCCCCCCTCCAGTCATAAATATGTATAGTGCTGTGAAATGACGATGGCGATGCTAATCTCATGGCTGCCTTTTGTCGAGCATATGAAACCCAGGAAAACACCCGCTGCTGGCACAGACGGGCAGAATTAAAAGCTGTACCTCGTCGTATCGTTGACACCCACCAGGCTGAGCGGCGCCCCTCAAAGACGAGGGTTCCTCTCTGCTTCCTGCTGGGACGGGGGTCGGGAAACATCCCGCTTCTTCTGAGGGGATGCGCTCTGAATGCAGAGCTCCAACTGATGAGGTCTGGTTGGTGCGTCTGTGGAGAGCATCCTGAAACGGCTGGCCTTCTATAGGTGCTCACGCAGCACCTGGCATTAGACGCCTCGTTGCTCCATGCGCCTCCTCTGCCGGTGGCGTGGGCTCTCTTCACGCCAAAAACCTCCTCTTTTGTCTGTGTTCAGCTCTGAAGGATCCCTGTGCAGACGTGACCTGCAGCTACGGCAGCACCTGCGTCCAGTCCTCCGACGGCCTCGCCGCCAAATGCATGTGCCCGCTCGGCTGCGACGGCAAAGTCGGCGAGACGGTCTGCGGCAGCGATGGAAACGACTACCGCAGCGAGTGCGAGCTCCATCAGCACGCCTGCAAGAACCAGAAGAACGTCCGGGTGCAGTACCCGGGACCCTGCGGTGAGTCCACCTTAGACAGGGGGTCCTGTTCAGGATGAAGCCTGAAGTGTTCTGCCTTTTGTATTTCTAGGGGATTTAAATGAGCATTACATCAAAAAATGAGGGAATCCAGACAAGCAGCAAGTCTGACTCTATAGAAAAATGATCAGCATTAACTTAAGGAGGTGAAGCAAAAGACTTCAGAGTGAACCAAACGACAAACAAAACCTCAACCTGTCACATCCCAGAAAACGCCTCACCTGAACTAAAACAAGAGGGAAAACTAACACTGACCCCCCTGGACGAACAAAAACACGCCTACAGCTTCACTTTCAACTACGCAAAACAACACACAGAACACAACAACACACCCACCTTCCCAACACAAAGTCAGATGGAGCCGAGCTGACCTGAAGACCTGCTGCAGCAGAGCCCCCTTCTCCACCCGGGGCTTTTAAAGGCTGCCCCCATCAGCCCTGGTCCAATGGGAGCCACACCTTTCCTGCACCACACCTGTAAACAGTCAGAGACACACAAAGATCCACAAAAACACAGAGGTCCCACTCGGATACAGAGAATAACACAAGAAAACAGAAAAAAACCAAACTAATGCAGCCACAGTCATGACACAGAGACACCTGCTCCCTGATTAGGAAATGATGGGCTGGATGGGGCTGCCTCTATTTTTAGAGTCTAAATCAGGAAAATGAGCGTTCAAAGTTTCTGTGTGGAGACGTCACGCCTGAGGAGGAAGCAGAAGGAAGGCGTTGGAGGTGTTCCGGTCTAAAGCTCGTTTTCTCCTCCTGGTTCTCTGTCGTCTTTTGTTGTTCCTCCTTTTTTCTCGTCTCTGCTTCACAGACGCCCTCTGTGTGAATCACTGCTTTGCTAAGTAGTTGGGGGCGTGGTTTTATTTTTCTATGCCCCCCCTCATGCAAGTTATCGTCTGGTGATGGTTGTTTACTTTCCGTCACTCAACTTTTTCTTTGGTGAGCCGGATGGCGAGCAGCATGTAATAGTGTGTCTGTGAGCAGCAGAAGCCCCGGGGAGACAAAGGAGGACGGCGGCCAATGGGAGATGAATGTGTAGATCCACGGCAGAGGGATGGTCGTATAAGTCCAGCGGGACTTTGGCTAAAGCCCCCCCCCCCGTTTCTCTATTCGCCTTAAGCTCTGCAGACCAGCTCGCTTTGATGATGCTCTAAATCTTCCAAAAAATATTGGCCAAATGCAATTGATTTATTCGCAGAACTGGCTTTTGAAGCAAACAAGCCATTCTTTCTGTAATCACCCCATTTGCTGTGGAGGAGGACCGGGATCCTGGAAGCTCCTCTCCCCCCCTAATGGGAGGTAATGGTCTTTCTCTCCGATAATGGTCTGGCTGGCGGGCGAGGCACTGCGTCATGCAGAGACACCTTGTGCTCTGACTAGAAAACCCACTCTGCATTGTGCCGGGACACACCGACAGTGGTCAGTGGTCGCCCCCGGCCCTTTGAGCCCATCATTGTCATTTCCCGTATCTCGTCCCCTTCCCATCATTCACCTCTCCGGGTGATGGCGAGCCTCCTTTTTGTCTTCTGCGTGACATTCTGGCGCTCGGTAAATCCTTTGTCTTCAGTGGCACGAAGCCTGTTTCCAGGAGGGAACTCCTCCGTCCCACACATCCACCACCCAACTCCGTTATGATCAAGGCCCGATAGGGCGGAGCAGGACGCCCGACGCTCCCCTGGAATGAGAAAGGAAGCCCATCAAGTCATCTCCTCTTCATCCCTTTTCTTGTCTGCTCTTGTTGTGGTCGTTCTCCGCTGCCTGGAAACATGAGATGTGTCAAACTGAACACCTGTAAACGATCAGATTCTCCTCAATGGTCCATCCGTTGACGTCCATCTGCTGATCGCGTCACTGAACACGTCATGTGTCCAAAGCGGAGTCTCTGATTGGCTGACGCGACAAAGTCCAGATTTTTTAACTCTGCTTTCCATTGAAACTGAACGCCTCTCACGTTGTGTGTGAACGCAGCTTAAACGTGAGATTTGACGGCTGCCCTTCTGACCGTCCAGGTGCTGCAGGGAAAAGCCCCCCAGGTCTGGGGAGGAAGGGCTTTGGGAGCAGAAAACTCTTTGTAGACGGCTGGCTGCTCCCTGCTGGAGTGGCTCGGCTGTCAGAAGATCCTCCGCCTGTTTCCGTCAGTGCTGCTAAGTGCAGAGCGGGGAGTGACGGGTGGTGGGGAGCCACGCTTTCAGATGTTTGTTGTTGTTCTGCAGCATCAGGAAAGTTCTGTGACAACCGAGGAGCTCCACAACAGTGAGATAGACAGGATACTTCTCCCGGAGACATACAGGGAGAAACTGCCTTTCAGTTGGGCTCTGCTGCTGCACTACATCGAGAAAAGCTCAGAGTTTCATTTGCTGGTTAGCAGATTAGACCATGTCCCATTTTTCCAATCACGCTCAGACTTTGCCGTCTCCCATTTGTCATCCCGAAGCCGATAATGTTCAGAGGCTGTTAGACAAGATGGAGGCAGCTTGGTTCTCCAAGGAGACTGATGGTGGACCTCGTCCTGACAGGTACATCTCAGTGCTGCCTCTCAGGACGACGGGGTTGGCGCGGGCGGGGCAGAGGCGTACCTTCACTTACAAAAATGGCGATCAGTTTCATCCTCAGGGCAGCAACAGAAAGCAGCCGTTACTCCTCTGAATCTCCAGCATCTTCTAGTATCTTAGAATACATTGTTCAGAAGAACCAAAGTCAACTGTTAGAGCTCCTGCATCCTTTAACAATTTGCCCCCCTCCCTCGTCATTTACTGCATTGTAGAGGAAGTGATTTATCCAAACACCCCCCACCCCCCGTCCTCTTCTGCCCGCTGACATCCGGTTGTGCTCTTTGTCCTGCTTCTGGGGCATCAATCCATGAAGAACATGCTCAATTACAGCCCCCCCCCCCCCCCCCGTTCCCGTACTCCACCCACCCTGAGAAAGCTCTTCTCTCCTTTATTGGTCTCAGCTCCGATAACCTGCTCAGTCCTGCAGGATTATGTTGGTTTTTCCGTGTCAGTGTAACGTGTTGGAGATGCTGCGTGTCGTGGAGGAAACACGTCTACCAGCCCAAAGGTCCAACCTGCAGACGTTTGGGTACAAACCTCCAACTTAGGCTGATCTGAGTCAGGTTTGTATGAAGGTGTTTGTATGTAAGCTAGTGGGAGGGAATGTAAGCAGAGGGATGATGGGAAATGAGGGGAGGCTTTTCTCCACGGCAACAGTCCCGCCCACAACTCAGAGGTGAATTTCTAATGAACTCCTGCTGCTCTGCAGAAACTATGACCCAGAAAACAACACCAGTTTTTTTTTAACTTGTCTAAAAACGGCGTCGTCATCATTTAAAGACCACTGGCAGAACAGAAGATTAGGGGTCAATTCTCTCTTTTAAATTCAAAAAGTTTTCCTTAAATCAAGCAAATGTGTTTCTGGAACAAAGACTGTTCAACATTCACAAAGGAAACTTAAAAATACTATTTAAAAAAAAAAAGAGTAAAAGTGTAAAAAGCAATAAAATTATAATAGAATATAAAGAAAAAAAAGTTCAAATTACTGTATAAAGTTAAGATTAACTACATGAAAACAAACTTAAAGTACTTTGTAAAGTAAATAACAAAAATGTGTAAAAGCAAGATACTATATGTAGAGTAAAATAAATAAAATAACTTTAAAATACTATGTAAATTATGAATAATTGTATGTAAAGTAATAGTATGTCAAGTAAAAAATCTGACTTCAAAATATACATCAAGAAAAATAGTTAAATGACTATGAAGAGTTGAAAAAAAAATGAAAATAGTATTTTTTATAAGGAACAAATGACTCAAGTTATTTTTAGATTTATTGTCTTAAAGCAAGTCTTTGCGTTTACTGAAAAGGTACGAGTAAGTACCTTTTCAGATCAAGTATTTTTGCATTTTAGATCAAGTATTGTTATATCAACCAGAATCTAGTGAAAGATGAGAGTTTGTGTTTTTGCCGTGGAACTTCATGATTCGTGTCTTCGTCTTCGTAGACCCGTGCAAAGACGCTGAGAACAGCCTGAACGTCCTGTGCCGGGTGGAATCCCTGACCCGAAAGCCCCTGTTCTTCAGCCCGCCGGAGTCCTGCTCTCCAGGCGGCGATCCGCTGTGTGCCAGCGACGGCAACACCTACCCCAACGAATGCCACATGACGGCAACCGCCATCCGGAACGGCATCAAGCTCCACAAGATCCATGCAGGACAGTGCAGGAGGCTCGGTAAGGACACGTGACACGTGACTCACGACTGACTCACTCCATGACTTGGACCCAAAACAATAGTGCCCGGCATGAAAGGGCAAAACCCACTCCTTATGCAAATGTCATTCTATATTTTGTGTTCCATGACTCAGCGTGGTGACTGTAGGATGATTCAGCATTTTAATATTATTTGGGAACAGATGAGACGGTCAATATGCTCAACAGAGAATAGCCGGCCACTTTCAAAGCAGGCGGATGTTCTCTAAACACCAAAAAGGGCGGAGTCTCGCTGGACTCGAGGCTCACTGGACTCGAGGCTCGATCGACTCGAGGCTCGCTGGACTCGAGGCTCACTGGAGTCTCGCTGGACTCGAGGCTCGATGGACTCGAGGCTCACTGGAGTCTCGCTGGACTCGAGGCTTGTTGGGCTCGAGGCTCACTGGAGTCTCACTGGACTCGAGGCTCGATGGACTCGAGGCTCACTGGAGTCTCACTGGACTCGAGGCTCGATGGACTCGAGGCTCACTGGAGTCTCGCTGGTCTCGAGGCACACTGGAGTCTCACTGGACTTGAGGCTCACTGGAGTCTTGCTGGTCTCGAGGCTCACTGGACTTGAGGCTCACTGGAGTCTCGCTGGTCTCGAGGCTCGCTGGACTCGAGGCTCACTGGAGTCTCACTGGACTCGAGGCTCGATGGACTCGAGGCTCGATGGACTCGAGGTTCGCTGGACTCGAGGCTCGCTGGACTCGAGGCTCGATGGACTCGAGGCTCGATGGACTCGAGGCTCACTGGACTCGAGGCTCACTGGAGTCTCGCTGGACTCGAGGCTCGATGGACTCGAGGCTCGTTGGACTCGAGGTTCGCTGGACTCGAGGCTCGCTGGACTCCAGGCTCGATGGACTCCAGGCTCGATGGACTCCAGGCTCACTGGAGTCTCGCTGGACTCGAGTCTCGCTGGACTCCAGGCTCACTGGACTCGAGGCTAACTGGACTCGAGGCTCACTGGACTCGAGGCTAACTGGACTCGAGGCTCGATGGACTCAAGGCTCACTGGAGTCTCGCTGGACTCGAGGCTTGTTGGGCTCGAGGCTCACTGGAGTCTCACTGGACTCGAGGCTCGATTGACTCGAGGCTCACTGGAGTCTCACTGGACTCGAGGCTCGATGGACTCGAGGCTCACTGGAGTCTCGCTGGTCTCGAGGCACACTGGAGTCTCACTGGACTTGAGGCTCACTGGAGTCTCGCTGGTCTCGAGGCTCACTGGACTTGAGGCTCACTGGAGTCTCGCTGGTCTCGAGGCTCGCTGGACTCGAGGCTCACTGGACTCGAGGCTCACTGGAGTCTCACTGGACTCGAGGCTCGATGGACTCGAGGCTCACTGGAGTCTCACTGGACTTGAGGCTCACTGGAGTCTCGCTGGTCTCGAGGCTCGCTGGACTCGAGGCTCACTGGAGTCTCACTGGACTTGAGGCTCACTGGAGTCTCGCTGGTCTCGAGGCTCGCTGGACTCGAGGCTCACTGGACTCGAGGCTCACTGGAGTCTCGCTGGACTCGAGGCTTGTTGGGCTCGAGGCTCGCTGGATTGCGGGGCTGGGTTCTGGTTCTGGTTCTGATGGGACGGTGATCCCTGTCCACACGTGTGAAGAGGAGATGATTGAGCGTGAGGTGTCCGGGCCTGTGGCGCATCCACCAGCACCTTTGGCGCCGCTCCAACAGCGTTTTAAGTCTCAGTCAACAAAGAGCTGACAGCTTTTACTGTACGCCTGATAGCCATCAGAGGAAATCCAATTTTCCCGCTGCGTTCCGGGCAGAGCCACGGCAGCTTAGTTTACTGCTGCAACGTGCCGCCACCTCCACTGATGACGGCTGTCGCCCAGCGGACGGCTGACTGAGCTCTGTGTTTTTATTCTATATGAACACGTTCATGAACCCCCCTCCCCATTGTGCTCCCCCATTCTCCAATAAAGGAATAATTCAATTAGAAACAGATTTCTGTGAAATCGTATCCTAAAGCAAATTACAAATCGGTAACTAATGAAAAAGGCCGTTTCCACTCGCTGCCGTGACATGGCACGTCCTCGCCGCCGCTCATTCATATACAGCGGCGATGTAATTAAGTGTGGCATGACAGGCTTTTAAAGGAAAGAAGAGAAGGAATTGAACTGCTGAACAAATCTGATCCACTGATCAAGAATGAAATGAATTCAAAGTCAACTGAGCGCCTCCAGAACCAGAGGCCTCCTTCAAATTGGATTTTCTCACTTCAGCGGCAAATGTGGCATGTCACATTCCAAGGATTTCTTCTCCTTCTCTTAATTCCTACCGTAGGTTTCTGCTTAGTGAGTTAAAACCTTCAAATAAAACAGTCCGACTTCTCTTCACCATTTAATTGGCTTTTATTCACAACTTTCTATTTCTAAGTTCCTGGAACTTAATCAGGCCAACCCGAACCCGCCGCTCGTCTTTCAGAATCGCTTTAATTTCTCTCGTCTATTATTTTAACCAGGATCCAATCAAACTTTTCCAAATTAAAATGAACATATATAGTATATTTTCTTGCGTGGAATTTGAATTATAAGCGATCTGAAGTCCTGCAGGCCTTGCAAATGTTCTGGCGTGTGAGATTTCTTCCACGGTCAGTCGTTTAGCCGCGTCTCTGTAACGTATCTGCATGTGGGGCTTAACCTTTGCTGCGGGATAAGCAGCTTCTGCGTTGCTGCCAGTGACTCCAGTCCCCCCTAACATGTAATTACTGTTTGGATGAGAACTGATTTGTGTCCCCGTGGTTCGGCCGGCAGAGTCCCGTCACAGGCAGAGCAGCCGCCTCAACACTCGCAGCTTTAAATAGTTTTTTACGCTGGCTGAGTGCTCCTCGTGTCCTTTTCTCTGCAGCGATTAGTCTGTCATGCTGCGGCGCGACGTGCGCTTAGGAGCGGCCCTAAAAGGCCTTATCAGCGTCGGCTCAGATGGGTGACAAATTGAAGGAAAAGCCTGAATAAACGAGTGACGGCAGAAGCTGGTGTGCACGGCAGAAAGGGGGTCACGGCGGGCTTTGACAGCTCTGACAATGGGGTGGGATTAAGACCAGGTGATCCCTGATTTGCTGGATTCTTCCTGGTTTTTTTGCAGACGGATGCCAGGAGGAGTGTCTGTTCAACGCCGTGTGCGTGGTGGAGCCGGAGGGCGCCCGCTGCTCCTGCGACCCCCTGGAGTGCGACGACACCTACAAGCCCTTGTGTGGCAGGAACGGGCGCACATACACCAACGACTGCTTGAGGCGCAAAGCGGAGTGTGAGATGAAGACCCTGATCTCCATCAGGTCCCAGGGGCCCTGCGGTGAGTGGAGCTGAAGGGCAGCAGAGAGCCTCTTTCCCGGTTTACCGTCGGAGCTCGCCGCTCGCTGTCCTTCCCCGTGTTTGTGATTTCCCTCTGAACTCTCCGGGCTGGACTGTCCGACTGTCTGGGCTTTGAACCCTCAACTCTGTCTGAAATGCTTAGTGTGAGGCTCTGAGGGAGCCAAATCTTAAAAAGATGTGCCTTCACCCCCATCCGTCTCCTCACACGTCACCCCTTCATCTCAAACCCATGAGCGGGCGGACCGCCGCCCCCATGTTTCATTCATGTTTCCACTCCTTCCACCTGGGGGGGCGGGGCTTTTGTCTTCTTCCTGCATATAAATCTTCTCTCTTATTTCAGTGCTTCAGTCTGTCTGTCTGTCTGTGTCCATGTGGCCGTCCTCCTGCCCACACTGGGGTCACCCCGCCTGCGACCTCGTCAAGAAGGATCCGAGGGGTGGACCCCCACCCACCCCTGGACAAAAACAGGAGGGGGTCTCGTACTGTTGTGTCTTTCCTCTCCTGTGTTTGTGTCTCTCCCCCTGCGTTTGGGAAAGTCTTTCTCCTCTCTGCACCTTCTTCCCGCCCCCACCTGCCTAACCGCTGCTCACCTCTAACTCCCCCCGGCTGCTTGCTGCCCCTGACCCCGCTGCTCTTCTAACTGCCCGTCTCCAGGGCAATCTCATAAAAGCAGGCAGCTGCTGCTGGATCAATGCGCAGACCTCTGCCGCGCGCCGCCACAAATGTTCTTCCGGGACTTTAGCGGATCTTTACGATGTTCGGCGTCCGGCCTTTTTAGGAAAATGAAATTAGCTGAGGGTAAAAATAGAGGGAAGCTCCTTCAGTGACCTTTAATGTCTGAGACAGAAGTCAAACTTTAGACAAAGAAGAGGGAAAAAAAAGAATTTTTGTGTTGTGACCTAACAAATCAAATAAATCCCTTTATCCATTTGACCAATCAGGTGGACGCCTTTTATATTAGATGTTGGCCACGTTTCCTCTGGCAGCTGCTGCAAAGTCCTCCTGGATACAGACTAAAACTTTAACCAGCTTTTAAGATTTAATCATAGGTGTTACAATTCTAAAACACATTTGCTTTAAACTTTCATTTTAAAATGTGTTGCATTCAAGCGGCTCGGGTCAAAACAACATCCGACTCTGCAGACACTGGGATGACGGTTAAAGTGACATCTCTGCCTCAAAGGCTGCAGCTTCTGCTTCTGGATCTCACGGTTGTTGCTGTTTTATTCCTGCATATTTTTGTTAGAATTTAAACATTTTGTTTATTAGTCTTTAAAGTTTGTAAGACTCCATTTAAGTCATTAAAATCTGCTTTAAACGAGCACAGACATCCGTTTCAAACCTTCCAAGTAAAGCATGCAATCATTAAAAAATGAGACATTACAAAGCTAGAAGATGCACACACACACACACACACACACACACACACACACACAAACACACATGTATGCTTAAACAAGTAAGATGTTATTTCTATTGAATGCATTTAATATTTTCATGCCAAAAAAAGCTAAACTGCCTAAAGTGGCTTCCAGCTGATGATGTCAGGCGCCATCTTGACTGGAGCCCCTCCCTGCTGCTTCTTCTTCTCCTTCTTTTGCCTGCGACCCCCGGTTGGGTCGTAGGCCGCAGACGGGTCTGTGGCGAGCTCTTCCAGCTGCCCCCATGCTTTTCCTTGGGGATTCCATGTCAGCGCCTGCCTTGTAGTGCTGGATGCAGGTTTAGCCCCACATGCAGACCCATTCTTCTACTTGTTGCCCCTCCCATACCTCTGGGTTGCTGGTGATGTTGGGCGGGGGCCCCTTCAGGCTCCTTCAGGTCAGAGTCAGATCTGCTGCTGATGGATCGTAGCTCTCGCCGTACCGATGCATACTTTTACGTCTGTTCCTTCCAGCTTGTTGAGGACAGGCGAAGTCTTCCGTCTCTCCCAGCGCCTCGCCGTCCTCCCCGATGGGAGCATTGTTTGCTACGTTCATCTTGAGGACTCTGGTTTTGGATTGCCGCTGCTGCTGCCGCAATAATATGAACGTTTAAGGAGATTTTTAAGTTCCGGGTCATGCAGACAAACTTGTAAACGAAGCTAGAAAAGCATGAACTGACTTCCTGTAGGGCCTGTGGTGGCGGCAGGAATGGACCGTCCTCAGTTCCTCCTCACAGGTGACTTCCAGCCCTCCTCTGCTCCTACTCTCCTCCAAACGTTTTCTTTCTCCTGGTAACGCTGACGGCTCAGCGGTGAGAGCTGCAGGGACGTGCTCGGTGTCATTCTGCAGACGTTTTGCGGACGACCTCCTTCCTGTGCAGCAGTCGGCATCGGCGGAGGCGTGACGGCAGGGAAGGAATGGAACGCTCCCTTTCATTATTTCTGCTGAATAGTGCCCCCCCCCCCAAAGCATTTGCTTAGCTCCGCTCATCCCTCTGATCCCTGCAGACTCTTCTAATTTGTTTCCTTAATGAATTTTTATTGACATTTGCATATTTTCCCAAGCAGACTCCGCCCACTTTAATTAAACATCAGAGGAGAACGGGCGTCCTCAGAGACGGGGGGGGGGGTATCCTGACAGATGATGAGCAGGTAAACCACACCTGTCTGTCAGACGTTTAGGGTTTTTGAATTCTCACTTCTGTTTTTTTTCTTTTGGTCTTTATTTGGTTTACTTTACTTTTTTTGTTGTTCTTATTTTCTTGTACTTTTTTTTTTTTCTTCCTTTTTTTTCTTTCTATTTTTTTTTTGATTTCTTTTGTTTCTTTTTTTTTTTCTTTTCTTTTTAGATCTTCTTTTTTTCTCCTTTCTTTATTGGTGCTTTTTTATTTCATTTTCTCTAGTTTTTAGATCTTTTTTTCTTTCATATTTTCTAGTGTTTAGTTTTCTTCATATTTTGCTCGTTCGCTACTTTTCGTTTTTTCCTTTCGTCTTTTCTTACTTTCCTCTTTTTTTTCTTTTTTTTCTTTTCTGTTTATTCCTGATTTTACTTCCTTGCCATGTTTTTTACCTTTTTTGTTCTTTTTTTCCTTTCATGTTGTCATTATTTTTCTTTTGTATTTTTTCTTTATCTTCTTATTAAATTCTCTCTCTTTTCTTCATCTTTTCTTTCTCGTCTCTCAAAGAACTTCTTTGCTCTTCTCAAGTCCAGACAGCCCGACTGAAGCAGTCCAACTCTGAGTTGGTCAAAAGTAGAGAAATATTAAGATTTCCAAACTTATATCTTTTTATAAAACCAATCTTAGTTAATAAATTGTCGTTATCTAATAAAGGAGGATTTTTTATTGTGTTCTCATTGGCTGAGTGCTTTGTGGAGCAGCGTGATCGATCACTCTGCCAGCTGTCAAAAGAATGAAATTTTCCACGTCTGCACCAGCTATAAATCTTTCTTCATGTCAGTGAAGGGGGGGGCTCTCCCCCGTCATCCCTCCCCTGCCAGTCCCCCCCCCCACAAAGAGAGAGATGCTGAGACAGCCACGTCTGACGGTCGTCTGCCCCGACGAAACCCTCTGATTGATATCTGCAGCTCCTCAATTTAGAGATGCAAACATTGAGCTGATTAGGCGAGTCCGGGCCGGCGCGGTCGCTGATCCCCGAGACGTCCGAGAAGACGCGAGTTCTGGAAGGACTTCCTGGAAGTGAATCGATGCCGGCCTTCGGGAAAGGATGCTGAGGAAGGCTGCAGGCTTGTGACGGTCAGAAGCAGAGAAGTGCGTCATCTGCAAAGAAGGCAGGATGGCAAGATGCATAATTTCCATTAAAAATACAATCGATGTATGGAACCTGTTGTCCCACATTCCCAGGAACAATCTGAATGTGCCTTTGGGTTCCTTTGTGCCGATGAGACTCCACAGAACTCACAGCATGGAGTTCTTCCTTTGTCACTGGCTTTTGTTTCAGATAGGACCTTTAAAGAAGACGGTCCAATCAAAGCAGATTCTGAGGATCACTGATGGATCCCGAGATTTAAAAAAAAACATGAAGTCCTGAAAACTGAACCGAGTTCGTGTTCCTGGGAAAGATCAAGATTAAGTGAATTCAAACATTTTTTTTATTTCAAAAGGTCAAAGGTCAGTGAAACTTCGACGTGAGCTGACACTTTGCCCCAAAATGGCCGGTGGCCATCCCATAATCATTTCAAAAATCCTTTGGACGTCCCCCAATCGTGTGTGTTGATGGTGGACTTTGAAATGTGTTTGTGTTTTTTTTTATATCATCGTTCTTTGGGGGAGGGGGGCGTTCACTATGACATGATGGTATATTTTGGTGAATATGTGGGGGGGTCCAATTTTTGCTTAGAGGTGAAATTATAAAGCAGAATTGTAGTAAATAAAAAAGGTTCTGGTCGTGGGGGGACAGAATAAATGACAAAAATTACAGATTTGTAGCTTTTAATTCCACGTTGAGTATCGTAAAAATAAACGCAGTCGTTCTTCCTAAATACCTTCGTCCCAAATCCCAGTTTCCTCCAAAGAATCCAACCGGATCAGAACCGAGTTTTCTGCAGAACTTGTCCCCGGTCAGGTTCTGCGACGCTGACGAGCAGAGAGGGACTTTTGTGTTGGCAGCTATGACCGCAGCAGTGCTGGGGGGTCCTACGCTTCCTCAAGGGCGCGGAACGCGGTAAACAGGCGGGATCGCTGGCAGCAGCCAGTTTTTTTGGGGGGGGATGTAAATTCTTTATTCACAGCTCTGTTGTCACTTCATGTATACAAAGCTGAGTTTATGATTATACGTGCAGAAAAATGCGTGCAGGCGCCAGCGAGCTGCTGGGAATGCACGGCCGCCGCCGCCGCCGCCTCTGGAGGTTAACAGAAAATCACTCAGCGGCAGACGCATTGTCATTGACAAAAAGCTTCGCAGAGCCAGAGAGAAAAATCTGTCACCTGGGGTGTCAAGCGTGCGCCGAGTATTTCATCATTTGCATGTTTATCTGAGGAGACGGACGGCGTTTGTGATTTGACTCACAAACACTCGTGGAGCTTTGGCGGGGAAGGCGACTCCACATCGCCGCCGCTTTACTGCTAATCAAGTTAATTAGAGGAAGTACTGCGGGTCCAGATCGGCGGCAGCGCCGGTCCACTTACTGCGGCCCGCAGGCTGTCGTTAGGCGGGAAAATATGGGTCATCGGGGTGTCAGAAGCTTTGATGCTTTCATGGGGGGGGGGTCCCATCACTACAGTCCTAGTTTCAGTCTCCAGCATGTCGCTGCTTATTGGAGGATCGATAAACGAGCACTTCTGCTTTCTCCTCCAGGAGAAAAACTAATGTTTAAATTAGTTTGCCCCCCCCCCCAAGGATGTCAAAGGGAGGTCTTGACCCCCCCCCCCCCCCCCCCGTCTCCACACCTCCTGCATGCAGAAGTGTCTGGTGAACCGTGCCCGATGCGGTATGCGAGTGAAGCCCCCCACCTGTCATTACTAATATGGAACATAAATGTTTTAAATGTAAAGGAGGGAGGGGAAGCACCGCAGACAGAGGCTGGGGTCGCTGCCCCCCCATCGCAGTCCTGTAATGGGTTGCAGTTGTGGGGGGGGGGCCTCTCTCTGCCAGTTGGCTGCTTCCAGCTTCACCTGGATTACATTGATTCACTGCCCTGCATAATACAGGAGCCGTTTCCAACCGCACACAGGCCCGGGGGGGGGAAGTCCAATTAACATATGTATGAGCTGAGCGGAGACGGGAGGAAGCGCTCGCCAAAATAATCTCCCAGCGTTTCACCAACATGTTATGGGGGGTTAACAGGGTGCGCCTGCTCAGCGAAGCTCCCACGCGGCCCCCGCTCAGCCGCTGCCGGGCCCCTACCTGCGCCGGCTGAGCCAGTCTCCACTGGGGTTGTTAAGCTCTGGAAAATTACTACGGGGCGCCACTTTACCCATCAGACTACGCGTTTGTGGCCAGTGATGATACACGGGGGGTGGCAGGTTAGAGAGAAATCTGTCCCCCCTCCCTTCATGTGGGACCATCGTTTTTGCTGGGAGAACTGAGGTCCGACCCGCAGTTATCCTCTCTAGAAGTGGAACCAGGCCATTGAAATAGCTCTCCAATTAAAAGACAAGTTGGGCCAAACATGGCAGCCGAGGTCACAGTGGAGGTCTGGATCCCTTCAGAGCTGCTGCTCAAACGCTGACAGAATGTCCACCTTATCACCTGTTCAGGGGGGGTCAAGTGTGTCCCTGTTGGTGCTGCTGCCGTGTCAGAAAGGTCAGTGCATCCCCATCAACGCTTCGCTTCCTGTTCATCTGTCAAGTGCTATGTTGGATTAGAGATGCTTTGGTTTAACCAGATACTCCAGGTTTGTCTACAGAAATGGCAAATGCAGGAAAAGGTTTGGATGGTGGCTGGGTAGCTCAGTTGGTAAGGTGGGAAGCTACCATGCAGGAATCCAGTGTTCAATTCCCAGAGGGGGAATAGGCAATGGCACTGGGGGCAATCACCATACCAATAGCGAGCAATTAACATCACCAAGTGAGGGTCCTTAGGCAAGTCCCTTAACGCTACCGCCTCCCAAGCGCGGCTTGGCTGCAGCCCACCGCTCCCCAAGGGGATGGGGGGGGAGAAAGAACCTCCCTTCATGGGATAAATAAAGTGTACAAAAAAAAAAGAAAAGGTTTGGATGTTAGAGCTTTAGGAGAGGAGCAGGTGAACAGTACAAGTCAACATCAAGCTTTGGTTGTTTCATAACTGCAACCATGAGGGAATAAAATCACTGCTTTTTTTTTCAAATCTGTCAGAAGACGCTTCTTCTTATATTTTTTCATCTTAAAACTAAAGAGTGAACAGAATCTACAGAGGTACTGAGTCTCTCTGATGGACTGCATGTCGTCGTGAAGGTTGTCTAGGATCTTGAGCTTCGTACACAAACCGCCGCCATGAGATGATTGAGAATCTGTTGTTTTAGGGAATGAACCAAATGAAACCACAGTGACCTGCTCGGATTTATTTCTGCAGTTAGTAACACATCAAAACCTGGAAATAAACTGGAATTTTAGCAGCTAATCAGAGATATTTGGGAAAACGCATCGATGAATTGGTCAGAAGACAAAAGGCATCCACTTTTTTTTGTGCTTTTGAACAAGTGGCATAGATGTTCTTATGGAGCTGAAAGACGATTAACGAGCTAATTAGCAGTAATTTTGTTCTTGAGATGGAAATTAACTGCAGGAGAAACGTGAAACTTCAGTGGAAAAACAGAAAAGGTTTCAATTGACTGTGTAGGAGCCAGAATGTGGTTTCTTTGCACATTTTCTCCTTGACTTTGTAGTTTAGCATGGTTCTCCCTTCTCATTGGCTAATTAGTGACACCTGGGTGAAAGCTCTGATAAACGCCCGCTCACCTGCACACAGGACCGAGGAGGAGAGTTTGGGCGGTTTATTGTTGTTGAGTGTTTTTTTTTTTTTTTGCTACTTTCATGCCTCCGTTTTCACCTTTTCCGCCCTCCGTTGATCTAGTTTATCAACTCATACAAAGCAAACTTATTATTGGCTCTCACAGGAAGCAAACCAGCTCAACTGTGGCGTATTTACAAGACGGAAGCGCTTCAGAGACAAAGTAAATGTCCTCAGGAGGAAAGAAGGTCGCCTCTACATAGTATTTCCAATCTCATTGATAAGATATGAAATGGAAGTCTACTTTTCAAATAGAAATATACGATTCAAGTCGGGCTGTACTGGAAAATGTATAAGTACTTGTATTTAAATTGGACGTTAGTATGACTGATGGTAAAAGTGTTTATGAACCCCTAAAAGGGCTTTTATTGTGTAGTGGCTGATGCTGCTCGCCAGTATTCGCCGTAGCGACCCAAAGCCGTAGGGAGAGAACTGGACTGACTGAGGGAGACGTCAGCCATAAAAAAAACTTCACTTCCTGCTCCAACCGATGAAAGCCATTCAGTCGCCATTTTTTCGGAACACGGATGCCGCCATGTTGGAGCCAGATGTCGTCAGGAAGCAGTGATTGGTCTGATGGGAACCGCTCTGGCCACACCCCTACCACTACAAAAGCGGGCTGTCAATCAAACATTTTGAATTTTGGACTGGGGGGGGGGGGGGCAGCATTGAAGCATCTGATTGGTCCGTTTATGCCATGAATAACTTGAACTACAGAAAAAAATGTAATGAAAATATGATAAACATCCAGCAGATGTTGAAAAAAGTATCCGAGCAAAAATGTTTCTTCTGACCAACAGAGTGACTGAGGAACAGCTGTTTGTCAAAAATAGAAAAACTTTTATTGATGAGCTTCTTTTTCAAAGCCTCAAAAGTTCCCTGCACCCCCGGTTGTTGCAGTGGTTTCTCCCGTCTCTCAGGATGCGGGTGAATAGTCATCACCATTGGGTCTGAGATGATACCTTACACTGATTGGTATCTTACACTCCACCGTGACCCTCATGGCATGGCCCCCCCTCACCCCCTGTTGCATTAATCAGAGTGGAACAGCCTATCTGGCCCCCGGTGCTATCAGTCAATAATTTACCCGTGAAGCGGTGTCTCTCCTGAATATCTCCGAGCTAAATAAACGAATCACGTGGCTCTGAGCGTGTGCAGTCGGCCCCCCCTCTGTGGCCATCTAATCCCATAATGGTAGCAATAATGATGGAGCCATGGGTGGTGTCATTTCAAGGGGCAGTTTCCATGACAGCAGCGCCGTCCTCCTAAGCGCATCTCAAATCAAAGTCGGAGTAAAGTGGGGAAGGGTCTCGCTCCGCTTCATGAGTGGCGCGTGCATCCTTTCATTTTCATCAGCGCCTCTCGTCCAGTCACTTTCGCTCTGATCTTCTCGCTGCCGAGGAGGAGCGCACAGTGGTGCGGCAATCAAGCCCAAACTTTCCCCAGACGCCGCGCAGCAGCCCGGCTGTTGTGGTTCCACGTCACGTCACGCTCTCGGTTCCAATAATCGCACTGCGTCTCACGATGTCGTGTAATGTTTCTGTTGGCACGTGAGGCCATAAAGGATTGATGGAGTCAGGAGGCTGTGATCAAAGCATTGTTCACACACGGGTTTTTTTTTTTCAGCTCTCCACTCGGTCTTGATGAAGTCATGTTCTATCAACCCGGCCTACACCCATCTGCCGCCACGGAGCATCACAGGCGTCAAACCCAGCCTAGTTTTTAATGAAGTCATGCTGGAGTTTAGTGTGTGAGTGGGAGAGACTGTAGCAGACACCTCTCTCTGATGTTCACATTTCATATCTGCCTGAGCCCAGGAGCTTGCCTTTTTTGAATTATTAAGCAGTTGGGTCTTTCTTCTCCTCCTCCTCTTCTTCTTTTTTTTATTTAGTCTCTCGTGCGCGCTCTGCTCGCTCTGCTCTTCCGTTCCTTGCTCATCTCTGTCGGTTCAGTCAGCTTTGGCTGGAGCAACAGCTCTCACCGAGATGCAAATGTCTGCTTTGAAGCACCACAGTGGGAATGTCAATTAATCCAGCCGTTTACTTTCCTGCAGAAAAAAAGAACAGCGCCGCTGTTGTTGGCTGGTCGTTTCATCTCTATTGTTTGGCGTGTTTGTTTCCGTGCTGCTGGATCTCTCTTTGCAGACTACGGATGCATTAGGACGACACGAGAAGCAGAGCTGTCTCAGGAGCGTGGCTGCCATGCACATTCCACCATTTCCCTCTGTTCCTGCAAACCTCTAACCCCCCCTGAAAGCTGCTGTTTTCCATCTGTCCTGCCTCCATGCTGTCCATGCGCTCTCCAGACCCCCAGCCTCTACTTCCAGTCCCCCCCCCACCTTCTATACGCCCTATTCTGCAGCCTCTGTCTAACTCCGCCCTCTTTCTCGGCCGATTGGCCGTCAGATCTCAACACGCCGAGTCCGTGCCTGGATAAGGTGTGCAAGCACGGGGCAGTGTGCGTGGTCAAGAACAACGAACCGGTGTGCGAGTGCCCCGAGGCCTGCCAGCTGACCTCCGACCCCGTGTGCGGCTCCGATGGACACAGTTACGGCAGCCCCTGCGAGATGAGAGCCATGGGTTGCGCCTTCCAGAGGACGATCCATATCCAACACAAAGGCCTATGTGGTGAGTCCCAATGACACGAAAACAGGAAGACGGTTTCTCTTGAATGTTCTGGATGTCATTTCTGGTTCTGAGAGGAAAACTTCCTTCCAGGAAAAATAAGCTTCAGTAGATCATCGGCTGGAGTCAGAGAGGAAAGAGACAAACACAAAACACTGGAACACCTTGACAGGACACAAACAACAACACAACAATGACACAGACATGCATGAAGAGTCAGGAGGGATCTATCACACCCACAGTCATGGTCCAGCCTCAAAACACACAAGAAATTACACAAACAGAGGAAAGAAAAACACAATCCAACATCACAGAGGGTGGAGTCACGGCGTCATATGCTGATGTTTGCACACTAAGTTTGACATTAAAACTGCTCTTTGGCATCAGTGACTGCTGCTGTGGGGATCATTCTGGAAGAACGCTCCAGAATGATCCAGAATCTCAGTGAGATGAGGTGGAGCGTCAGCATCTTTACATGCTGCATGCTCGGGGTGTGCACGTGATCCATAAGTGTCTGTAGGATGTCCACACAAACTATACTCTGATCATCTGGGTGTTCTCTACGACCTGTCGCCTGCAATATGAACCTAGAAAAACATGAACATTGTCTGTCTGCGGGTTCACTGAGCGCTCCATGACCTTGATATTTGGTGAGGGTCAACCTGTACGGGGCGACCAGCCCGTATCCATCCGTAGGGGCAGTTGGACGGAGTTTAAAACCCAAACAGTCAATGTGTTTGTAGCATACGGGAACATGAGGGTCGTTCAGTCTCACTGCAGACATCAGGAAATTAGGATTATGTGCATGTGGAGGACATGCACAGTAACTGCTTCTGAAAGCTCTAGATGTCATTTAAGGGACACAAAGGTGCATTGATGTGCCCCCACTCCACCCATGAGGCCTAATAGACACAACAAACCCAAGCAAAACTCCTTTCTGTCCTCATCTCTGCCTCCATCTCTCTGTAGCAGCGTCACGACTACGACCTCTGAGCCAGGATGCCCCCCACCCCCCACCCCACCCCCAATGAAGTGTGAAGCATACCAGCTTGTGATTGGCTGCTTGAGTCACTTGACTTGCTGTGTTTCAGCTGGTTGTAGTTGTACCGGTGAGTTTAAAAACGGCTTCCGGTCAACAATACCGGCTCTGCGCCATGCGGACGGATTGGAGAGGCTTTTTGAAGCCCACTCACTGATCCTCTGGATGCTTTGATTCCATTTCTGTGGCCAAGTTGATCATAGACTCACATGATGAAGTATTCCCTTCCAATCAAGCAAGCTGCTGTTTGCACAAACAAGGCAGAAACACTGGAGTTATTAGTATCGTGGTGCAAATCTCTTCTACCCCATTTACAGATTTTACTGGAATAGATTTTTTTCCTGCATCATAATTTTTAACATCGTTTGGCCTCTGTGCTGCTGTGTTTTATGAATGTGCTGCCCAGTTAGAGTAAAGATCAATAATAAATGTTGTTCTTGTAAAATTATGTTTCCATCCAAACTTCTCAGGTCAAAGTTTGCATGTTGTGGAAACAGAGGTTGGACGTTGTGGAGGTTCTCCGTGTTTGGCATCAGTCTGTTTTTGTCCTCCAGCCTTCTGTAAATGGAAATGTGGCGTGTTAGGGCGCATGCCAATGAGAGTCAGAGCGAAAGCAGCGTTTGGTCGGCAGGCTGAGTCAATCTGCTGCGCTGCAGGTAGATCTGTTTGCAGGGGGACCCTCTGAGGTAATGAATGGTCTTTATTTTAAACAGCGAGCCGGCGGAGGGGAGGGTCCTGTTTGTAATACGGCGCCATGGATGGCTGTGGGCTCCCAGAGGAACCGGCCTGTGTCAGTGCAGCGAGGTCGTAAAAGTGCTGAGGCATCGGCTCGCCGAGCGCAGCCCGGCTCTATATGGTGGTGATGATGATGATGATGATGATGATGATGATGATGTGGGTTATTCTGGGCTGTTTACTCAGCGCCCAAACAGCTGACTGACTCCAGCTATTGTACTGCCCAAGTATTACATGTGATTGACTCTAATGATGTATTTTATAATTTGATGAAGCAGAATTTTAGTGGAAAACCAGGCAGAAGCTGTTCTCAGACGCATGGGGGACGCCAATCCAGATCCTTTGAGGATTTCTGTACATTCAGGAAAACCCACCGATAACCTCAATTCTGACATTTAAAAGGGGGATTGGGTGTTTACCATTGACTGTATATGAGGATTGGTCTGACTGACCCCTCCCCCCTGGCATTCCAAACAGGAAGTACCGGTTGGCTCTAAGAAGCCAAAATCGCAGGAGACTTCTGGAGAGAAACAAACTTTCTTTCTATTCTTATTCTAAACTGGCCGATTAAATCTTTCAACAAAAGTTGGTTGTCTTTCATCCGACGTTCAGAACAATTGATTGACAGACTTCCTTTCAAGTGGTAGGGGTGTGGCCTTCCAACAAGCTCCCTGCTGATTGGTGGGAGTGGCAGCTAACGACGTCTAGTTCAAACATGGCGGCGAACAAACGGCGTCTTGATTTGGTTGTAGACAAAAGTGAACCATTTTCCATGGATGACATCACACTTGCTCAGTCCAGCTCTCACTTACAGTCAGTGGTGTTTACTGTTCTGCAGTGCTATCATAAACACTATTCTTGTGTCTATATGCACATTTCTGGGACTTTTGTATCCTTTTGCCGTCTGATATTTCCAGCCAGACATAGTCGTCGTAATATTTCTGCCTCCCAGAGCGAGAGGTTTGAGTCCTGGGGGGGGGCGGCTGGGTCTGGAACAGGTCCTTAGCTGTGTGTGCTTGTGTGGAACTCACTAAAGCCTCTCATGGGCTCAGCTGTAATTTCATTTCCTTCCCTGCGGGCTGGAAAATAGTGGTTATCTATATGGCTCAGGTGCAACCTGATAGCAATATGAGTGACATTTGTTATTATTCTGAGTTTCTTTTTTCTGCTCGTGCTTTTGAATGGTCGGTGTCCTTGTACGTTGGGCTGGGGGGGGTCCATTGGTTGATAGACCTCCCTGCTGTATACAAGTCGACCCAGAAAAACAGCAATTTCTCTGGCTTTACCCACAAACAGATGAGAGTGGAGACGCCTGGATCATCTGAGGATGGGAAATAGCAACTTCCCATTCTTTCTTCCACAGGTGCTGGAAATGATATTCTCAGCTGAGTAAAAAATATAGGTCACACCCGCAGCATGACGGAGAGACAGTGAAAGGAGGGCAGAGGAAAGAGGGAGGGGAAGTGATACATGTTGGGAAGCAAGGAGATGAAGGTGAATAGGATGAGGAGGAGCACAGAAAGGAGAAGGGGGCAGAGTTAATAGTGTAGCGGCCGTCCACAGGGGAGTTGTTATCACCCAGCCGTGCTCACAGGCTTTCAGAGCACAAACAAGCCTCCTTCTTCCTGCCTAATCCTGAGGTAATACTTTGCTCAGACCCCCTCGGCTCCAATTCAGGTTTTTCCCCCGTAAGTATATCAACAGAGTGATGTAAAGCTCAGCGGTCCTTTGTTTTTTTAAATCTCCTCCTGTGTGAATCAATCCTGCATGCTTTCAAGGACACGTTTACCCCCCCCCCCCCCCCATTCCTCACTGCTGCCTTCACAATCACAAACAATACCTGCAGGCACCAAAATAAAAATCATTCACGACAAGGATTCACATCAGAGAACGCTAAAGCTTCAGTCGCTGCTGTCCTTACGGGTGTTTACACACTGTATGCGGGGGGGTGGGGGGGGTGAAAAAGAGAAAATGTTCGTCCACGTGTTTTTACGTTCATGCTGCGGGTCGTAGAGAAAACGTCTACAACACGTAAGGGGAAGTAGGTGAGACACAGGCAGGTCGTACAGATTTTTGATTTCTTTCAACCCCCCCAAATCTTGTGTAAGGAGCCCGTCAGTGCCGTTCACGTGATACATGCACGCTCCCTAGAGCTTAGAAATGAGGAAATTAGACAATCAGAGTGTAGTTTATGTGGACATCCTATGGGTGTCCTACTTACCACATGCACGACAATGGTACGTTCCGTTTTCATGACGTCCCTTGAGGTGTTTGCACCACTGACTGTTGTGTCGACGTGGAACTGGAGCGACTGAGTGTCACATCCTCCATAAAATGGTTTCATTAAGTTCAATTTTATTCAACAATAGTCATTTCAATGGGTTTCAAACCGGTAACTGTATACGGACATGGAATCTGTCATCAAATTCAGGAGGTAATTGCTAAACTAAACTAAACTGGGCATCCCTGCCCTTACAGCAGGGGGGTCAAACTCATTTTCACCCAGGGTCACATCAGCATAGTGGTTGTCCTCAAAGGGCCAGATAGAACTAAATGTAATGAAAAATAAATGTATTATAACTTTTTCAAGTGACAATGACAGCTGCATAGAAAACATATGTTTGCTTGTTATTCTAGCATAAATCCTTTTACATTTGATTCTGTCAGGTTAGGTTATATGAACAGTGTTTAAGTCCTGACTGTATAGTTGACCAATCCCACATTTCAATTTCATTTCCCCCTAGATATGAATAAATACACACCAATTGTTATTTTTTATTCTAAGAAATTAAAACTTTTATGCTCTCGGGGGCCACATAAAATGACATGGAGGGCCACATTTGGCCCCCAGGCCTTGAGTTTGACATGTGTGCTCTACACCCTCCTTCTCTGTAAGTGAAAACCTCGGGGGTGTCCATATGAAGGACGGATCCTACTACTGACTTTAACCAAGTCAATTCAGTCTCTACTTTTTCACGATTCGGATGCTGCCATGTTGGATCTAAGCAACATCAGTAAACAGTGATTGGTCAGAGTGTGTCTGGGTTTCTATGGTAACCACTTTCACCAGTCAGTTGTTGGCTTCTTGTAAGGCCACACCCCTACCACTTAAAAGCAGGCAACACAAAATCAGTCAAACGTTTTGAACGTGGGGGCCCGTATGCTCCACGTACATTTATTCTGATTGGTCAGTTTCTACTTTGAATAACTAATGCTCATAAAAAAAAAGAAATGGGAAACAATTTGATCTTGATCAACTGGATCACTTGATCAAGATGTTACAAACAGGCATCAGAGCCAGAACGGTTCTTCTGAACGGTTCTACGGGACTTTGGCTTCTTGGAGCCACTTCCTGTTTGGATCGCCAGGGAGGAGGGGCCAGTTCAGTCTAATTCTCCAATAGACAGTAGTCTCTACAAGGCTCAAGGGAACTACAAAACCCACCTGAGCTCCCTTTGCGGTGCAGCCGCTCCTCTGTACGACCCTCCACGGACCCGGACACCCTGTACGGGTGCATGTGACTCAGGGTTCAGTCGAAGGATGCGAGCTTCACAGCCAAAACTGTTTAGAAATGTCAAATGGTTTCCTTTTGCCCTGACTTCTCTATCCGTATCACCGCATCCCCCTCTGACCCGTGTTTCTTTAAGTCCAGTATAAGCATGGAGAAAACAGTGAAGTGCTCGTCGTCAGGAAAAACTTATTGCTGCGTATTGCCAGACTTATGATGAAATCTAGACGTTCCAGCTCCACTGATCTACCAGCACTGGCTCTGAGTTTTCCCAGACGTAGCTATAAAAAGTGTTTGATGCTCAGCCCATCTCCTTACACCTAAACCCTATCAAAATCTGGCAGCGTTTCTTTGGCCAGAAGCTGGTGCCGGCTGAGAGCTGGTGTTGGACCGGATCCACCGCTTACCTGGCTCGGCTCGCCGCTGTGCCGCAGTTTATCTGCCAAACTAATTCTGAAAAGGCTTTTTAGTATGAAATAATATTAATTCTGGCAGGGAGAAGGCCATTAAATATCTGCTTCTGATCCTGGAAACGGGATCGTTGTTGATCGAGCATCTAGTCTGTCCTGCCCTGAGAGTGTTGCAACACCCTTTAACGCCTTTACACCTGAACGCGTGAATTACTAATAGTCATTTTAGAGATAAAAAAGAGATTAGGATTTTTAATGTTTGGTGACAAAGTTGGAAACGACCGAACCAGCAAAGTGAAACTTGAAACATTATTTGTAACAGCAGCGATTCCCTTTTGCCCCTGACTTTTATCATCGGCTTCCTCTCTTCCATGCCTGTGATGCATGCAGTCGGGAGGATCAGGCAGTGTGGAGAGCCAGGTGCGCAGGGCAGGAGATGATAAAGAAGCGAGGATGCTATCAGAGCACCAAGCCCGATAAAGGACAACACTCACCACCACCACTTTGGGATTTATTGCTGTTGCAGCCACAGAAGAGCCGTGACCACAGAGACCCCATTTTAAAACGCTTACATTTAGTTTTTTTTACAACAGAAAGTCCAACCTGAAGGGCTTTTTTCCAGCTAAAACCCCCACATGTACCTGCAATGTTTGATGGAAGGAGCAATAACATTTATTTTTGTTGTAAATCAAGGTGGTACACGGCACAAATAAGGTTTGTTCTGGTTTTATTTCAAATGATTCCTAGATTTTGGACTTAGTTCCACTTGAAAACCTGAAGCACCAAAAAGACTCTAATGTCCCTGTTTGGCATGAAGTTCAACACAAAGCCTTCGTGTTTGTCTTCAACATCAGACACCAGGAATCTTTTTAATGAACCTGACTATGGATTCCACTGCTTCTTTAGTTTGGTTTCAGATTTAAACTCGTTGGACAGGAGCGAACAAAACCGAAGGTCACCTTACAGGTTACATTAGTCCAGCCCACGGGCCACTTCCGGCCCGCCTCCATCTGTGGTCCGGCCCCTAAACAATATTAGAGCTGCAAGATTTTTTTTTTCAGTCTGGCCACGCGATGGAGACCCACATAGAACATATTTGAATCCATCCCTCAGCAGTCTGAGCCCCCACCTGAACCCTCTAAAGTCCCTGTCAATCAGACCAGAAGACAGTCTTCCCTTTCTACGTCGCAGTTCATCTTTCCTGGTTTAGCTCGTTCTGTTAGAGCGATTATGCTGCTTTTTTTAAACAGCTCACCCTGTTCTGTGTCCTGATTGGCTGGAGACCTTGTCAATCAATCTCCTCCATGTCTCCTGTACAGAAACGTGGAGCTCTTCATCGACAGAAATCTTTGATCGCGATCTGATCTTTGTGTTCATTTGAAGATCCTGGACTTAATTTCGATGAAGGTTTGAGAATTTACACAAGAGAAAAGTTCATGTGAAAATGTTCATGTCTGTGTGAGAAAAGAGCAGAAAGTGTGCAGTGAGGAGTTTTACTGCCATAAACGTCTGGAATCAGACTCTGTGGAATTCATCAATCATGGTTATTTTTAGAAGCAAACTCCTGAAATGAAGGAGGAGCTCTGGGCTGGTGGAAAGTTGATGCAGATAAATGTCCAGCTGCAGCAGAAGACAGAAGACATCATCACTGGATGAGAATCAGACGTGCAGGACTCAGCACAGCTGCTGCGTTTCAGGACGTTTAGCGCGAACTGTGAGACGAGAGGAGCTGCAGCCCTCAAAGTCTCAATGGGACTATGACGACCGAGGATTGGTTCCATTTTTGAAATTCATTATTATTATTATGTTTTATGTTTTATGTTTTTCTTTGAAGACCACAGAGAGAGTTATTTGGTAATTTTTTATTTCATAAATAGTTGTTTGTCTTATTAAAAGCATCGTGAATGAATGAATGAATGAAACTTTGTTCATAAACACTTTATAACGTCTCCAGGGTCCCAACAGGGTCTGACCAACAGTCCTACCTGCAACTCAGAGGTGATTTGTTTCAACTCCAACAGTCAGGTTGCAGCACGGAGTGTGCACGGATCACATGAACAGCACAAACGGGCTTCTTGTTCAGTCTGTTTTTCCCCTGCAGACGGCTCGTATCCACCCGCTAGGGCAGTTGTGACTAAGCATTTCGTCAGTTAGAATCTTGATAACGGGGCAAAAGGGAAACTGAATCGAACTTGGAACTGCCATCTTACTTGCATGGTAACCATTGGGTCACATGACCACAATCATTGACAGGTATTGGGTTACAAACCAGTCTTTGCAAACCGTCTGATTTCAAGTCTTCGTCACTGTTTTGGGGCTGATGAAGAGGCTTGAAGGTGATAAAATAACCATCAACGAACGTGGTGACAGCATCGCCATGCAGTGGCTTTAATGGAGGAATGAGCGAATGCTGCCAGCAGATGAAGACGTGGGAAATGCAAGACTATCAAAGAGTAATAAATTGATGAATAATGTGAAATGTTCCAGTGGGCAGCTTTGCCTCTCTCCATTAGTGCTAATCAGCTGCGGTTATTAGCCTGCCCCTAATTGAACGTGATGGTAAATGTGCTAATGTAGTTCTTGAGAAAAGTGCCTGCTCTTCTGCCCCGGATGCCTTGTGTTTGCCCCCCTCATTTAAACGTTGGTCAGGACTGACGTTGTGTTTTCTGGTCTTGCTGATATTTCAGAAACATTTTCTTAAACATGTTCAAAAAGAATAGCAGCTAAAATGGTGCAAATCTGCAGCGTCTTTCTGTCATCCCAGTGGGATAAAAACAAAAAGTTGTATAAAACAATGCAGGACGTTATGCATGCACTAAGTGTGGACATTCTCTCCTTTAGCTGGATTTCTGGTTTTGAGAATTGGTGGCTGCACCTCCTCTTCCTCTGAGCTGTAATAGTCGGGTGAGGAGCAGCTCTTGTTGTTTTCTGCAGATTCAGCAATTGTCATTCAATCCAAAACTCCGAGTTCTTCTCTTTGCAGTCCAGAGAATCCCTTTCTCCATGCTATAAAAATGCTTCCCATGTCATTTCACCACTTAAGTCAGGCCTCTGGGCAGGTTTTTTTTTTAATTTTTTTTAAGGTAAATTGCTTCAGATCCTGACCACTCGCCCATAAAGTCCCATTTGATGGAGATCTACAAAGATTTCATTTCTTCTAAAAGTTTCTTCAAACTCTAAGCGCTGCTTCTCTTTTAACTTTTGAGGTCTGTTGAGCATCCGATACTTTTTTTATTTTTTGTTTTAGACCCTTTCTTCATTAAAATTCGCCAGTAATGCTGTTGCTTTTTTTTTTTAATAAATTCCTTTGATTTCAACCCAAAAACATAATTGAACTGAGCCGTTTTATAACAGATGTGCCTGTTTTTTGTCTTGTTCTTCAAATCAGCCGAACACTCCTCAGGTGGACCTGGGGTTGTCATGTCATGTTGGGGTTTCCAGCATCGAACCGACAACCTCCACACAGCCTGTCAGCATCCAAACCGAAGCTTTCTTTAGTGTTAAAGCGCTCCGTGCTGACATCCTTCACATAAACGGACGTATGGCCGCAGTGAAGTCCATGTTGTGATTCTGTCCACTTCCTCTTCGTCCAGATGAAGCGTGCGCCAACTGCTCCTTCGGGGCGATCTGCGACCTCCAGAGCAAACGGTGTGTGTGTCCGTCCGAGTGCGTGAAGTCCCGCCAGCCCGTGTGCGGCAGCGACGGGAACACCTACGACAGCGAGTGCGAGCTCCACGTGAAGGCCTGCATGGAGCAGACGCACCTGCAGGTGGTCGGCCAAGGAGCGTGCAGTACGTCTGAAAGCTTCCCGCCTCTTCGTCTGGGGTCATGACCTCCGCCTAACTCCCGCTCCTTTTCTGTGTGACCCAGAAACGTGTGGACCCACGGTTTGTGCCTGGGGGGCCCTGTGCGTCCAAAACAAGTGCGAGTGCCAGCAGTGCGTCGGCGAGGCTCTCTCCCCGCTGTGTGGGAGCGACGGCAAAACTTACGACAACGAGTGCGAACTTCGCCGCTCCTCCTGCCTCCAGAACAAGAAAATTGATGTGGAGAAGGACGGCAGCTGTGATGAAGGTAGGAAATGGACTTGGAAATGTTGTCATTATGTTAAGCAGTCGTCCAGTGGAGCAGCGTAATTATCTTTGCCAACTAACCTGTGATCCAACATTTAGTCATCTGGGGATTTTCATAATAACAGGCTTTGATTGCAGCTGCATGTCAGCAGACCGCCGTTAAAGTGGGAGTCTGTCAACAAAAAGCCTTTTACTGGATCTTCAGGTTTTGTTTAGTTGGAGGATGAACGTGACCACAGACGGCGGCCTTTAGGGCTCCTTCTGAGGGCTGTGGATCATCAAACGGTGATAAAAAAACTCTAATTATAATAAAAGTACAATTCTTGTATAGAATGTATAGATAAAGGAACGATAATATTATCGGTGTGAAAAGAGATGAGCAGCTGGAAACCGTTTGAACCTCAGACTTTCTTCCACTTGAAGATCAGGGTTTAACGATCGGCGGCGGTTCTCATCCATCCAGCAGATGCCTGGAGTCTGGAGTCAAGTTTTAGAAACTGGACTGAAAATCTTCTTATTGAAGCGATTCACAGGACTCGACTTCCAGACACTAGAAAGCCATGAAGATAATGTCACACAGCCGCTACGCACATTTAGCGCATTTTCCACGTATGACATTTTGGTCCTTCCAGATACATGCGTGACAGACGTCATTCATCAATGTGCTTAAATGTTGAGAGACGTGTCTTTCCACGACCATTCCACGTCTGTCTAACAGACTTTTCACGCGTGGAACCACAGATGTAGAACTTTTATGTCACGTATGCGGCGCACATATTACGTTCAAATGACGTAGTTGACACACGAATCACTAAGGAATTACATATAAACAGCTCAATAATCACATGTTCTATATTGATTCCCGTGTTCTTCGCGTGGTTTTAACGTGGTTCATTCTTGGTGAATTTGTGAAAACCTCAACTTTTCTCACTTTTTCCACATATATTCACGTATGACCAGTTCACATCCGTGTAATATGCGCTAAATAGATTTGTTGTCTGGACTTCTGGACGAGCTAAACACAGTAAAAACATTGCATTGGATGGAGTTTTTAAATGGATCACATTTCCTGTCTGTGGTTTATTATGACACGCTAACCTAAATGTTAGCTTAGGATTTACAACCAGACGTCATCCATAGGTTGATGGTCTGTCAGGAAAATTCTTCTTTTTTTCCGTTCAGTTCACGTTCTGCTCGTTTGGCGTGAAGCAGCTCCTCTCCTGCATCCAGTAATTCTCGTGGACGTGTGGCCGGCGGCGCTCTGATGGCTCCGTCCTGATTTCCACGCCTTTGGCTCCGTTGTTCGTCCACATTCTGCAGGAATGAGCTCCTGAGCCGCCTGCAGATCAGGGGCTGATATGCACGAGCACGCTGAAGCAGAGTATTGCAGTCGCTCATTCCACACTTCACACGAGCGGCGCCGAGGGGAGCAGCACGCCGGCCTGTGGTTGTCATGCAGATAGTGGC
The DNA here is from genome assembly GCA_023969325.1 of Oryzias curvinotus. Taxonomy (NCBI): domain Eukaryota; kingdom Metazoa; phylum Chordata; class Actinopteri; order Beloniformes; family Adrianichthyidae; genus Oryzias; species Oryzias curvinotus. Next base: position 34,084,969 of record CM043712.1, on the reverse strand, counting down.
TACACGGTTTCCCTGTGGGCAGCGGTCCGTTGCTGTGAGCTCAGACCTCCTCTGGCGAGGTGTGAAGGCGAGCAGATTACACCTGCCAGCAGGAGGGATGGCTGGAGAGGAGAGGGCAAAGATGGAGGCTGAGCATCGGGATGCAGAGAATCCACTTCCACTCTGATTGCTAGCCGCGGCTTTTTCATCCTCTCCTTTTTGGTCTGGTTTTCCCGGCCGCCATCGTCAGCGCTTCTGTTTCTAGAGCCACGAGGGGCGAAGCAGGAGCGTTCTGCCAGAACCCCTGCAGCCCGTCTGACAGCAGGTCAGCGGCCGACACGAGCCGCCGGTCCTCCATGTGGAGCAGGAGAGGCCGTTTAACCCTTTGATGGGTTCCTATTATGTTTACTACAAACATTCACACACAAATGAACCAACACAGACACAAACACGTAAATGCTCACTCAAATACACACACCTATTTCATTTTTATTTCACCTTTATTTAGCCAGGTAAACTATTAAGATCATGTTCTTATATACAAGAACAACCTGAGACTACATATTTAGACACACAATCACACACAAATGAACTATCACAGACACACGAGTAGTCCCACAGATACACACTCACACACACATGCCCCTCTGTGTTTTCCCTCCATTGTCCGTTGGTCGTCTGGCATCCCGGATCAAACCTTGTCCTCGGGGTTTCTGGGAACATCCTGCTTCTTCTGTCATTTCGCTCCCCGCCGTCCCGCCCACTCATGTCTCCCTCCGTTTTGCGCTGCTCTTCATCAAAATTGCGCCTCTTGACAAAAGCGACGGCAGTGTTTTGCAGATAGGGTGGAACCAGATTGTCAGGGATCGATGAGCTGCACCCGGCGGCGGCAGGAGGCCCCCCCGTCGCTTCTCTACTCCACCGAGTCGGAGCCGTAACTCAAACCAAACTGCTCCTGAAATGTTGTGTTTGCTCACCTCTCTGGAAGGAGGCTGTCATGACGACGTGATGCTGAGAAATGCTCCACCGCCTGCATGCATGAGTGTTGGCTTTTGACAATATTAGGACTATATATTGCACGGCGGAGCGCCACTGTCACTTCATGCGCGCAGGTTTTCCTTCCTCTGTTGTAGACGGAGGCAGAGCTTTACATCACCAACGTGAAACTAACCATGAGAGGAAGCCAACATGTGAGTGATTCACCAACGCTGAGCTGCCTCAGAAAGCCTCCTCATTAGTCTTGTAGGGAGGAGGAGAGCAAACATCATCAGAATGGAGGTTATTTTCTTCTGCCTTTTATTTAGTAGTAATGAAAAATGACGGCCATACAGGGAAATTTATCACCTGTTTAATTTCACACTCGGGTAGGCCTGGCCTCAGCTCCGTTTGCCGACGCTGACAAAGCGGCAGAGCATCAGCTACCAGTCCCGCCCTTTGGAACTGACACGTAATAAACACCAAAGCAGGAGGATCCCACAGGATGGGGAGTTTGAATCAGGCTCCTCCCACTGGAAATGATGACTTTAAATAAGGCTCCTCCCACTGCACATGATGAGGAGATTAAATCAGGCTCCTCCCACTGTACATGAGAAAGTTTAAATTTGGCTCCTCCCACTGCACATAAGAATGTTTAAATCAGGCTCCTCCCACTGGAAATGATGACTTTAAAGCAGGCTCCTCCCACTGCACATGATGAGGAGATTAAATCAGGCTCCTCCCACTGCACATGAGAAAGTTTAAATTAGGCCCCTCCCACTGCACGTAAGAATGTTTAAATCAGGCTCCTCCCACTGGAAATGATGACTTTAAATCAGGCTCCTCCCGCTGTACATGAGAAAGTTTAAATCAAGCTCCTCCCACTGTACATGAGATAGTTTAAATTAGGCTCCTCCCATTGCACATGATGACTTTAAATCAGGCTCTTCCCACTGGAAATGATGAGGAGATTAAATCAGGCTCCTCCCACTGCACCTGATGAGGATATTAAATCAGGCTCCTCCCACTGTACATGAGAAAGTTTAAAGCAGGCTCCTCCCACTGTTAGCTCAGGGGAGGATCAAACCACTCCCCCCCACCCACAGATTTTTAATATCCATGTAGAACGTTTTTTTTTCAAAATATAAAGATGAGCTCCATGGCATCATCACACGTTTGCAGATGAATAACTTTTTTGTCTCCACTAAGGGACCCCCCCCCCCCCCCCCCCCCGCTAAATTACAAATGTTTTAAGTGAAACTTCTTTGACTCTTTAAAGACTGAAATGTTTGTTCTTCCAAATATGTGGCACACTCCCCCAAATGAAGCTTTAAAGGATTCATTATTATAAGTTGGTTCAGGAGTTGTGTTAAAGTGCAGCATGTTTTTGATAGATAGGCAGGAACGTTTCTGACTCGACCTTTTTGGCTCCAGTTTTCCAGCTGGGTGTGTTAAACCGTCCTTGCCTTTTGGAACTTTATGACTTAGCGTTTAACCTTCATGGTGACCTTGGAAAGACCTGCTATACGGGTGAAAACTGTGACAAACAGAAGAACCCGGCTGATGCTTTCAGACGTGTTTTCAGATGGCAGCAGCAGAACACAGTTATTCTAGTTGACCAAAGTCACACACTTTCCCACACGTTTCCATGTATTTGTTGTTCCGCCCCCTCTTTTCTGATTAAACTCCACGCCGGAGCATTTTGACAGCCGAGCCGCGTCCTTCAGCTTTTTCTCCTGCCTGTATTTTTCATGGATGCTCGTCTCGCGCTCCTCCCTCCTCTCCTGCCGGTCCCGGGCCTCCTAATGGACCGTCCTCGGGTACAAAGGTGCAGCTCTCCGACATGATTGAGTTGCAGCGGCTGCAGTCATTTCTCCTGATAGATTAATGTGGAATTTATGAAGTGAAAGGTTTGAATGCGGCGCAGGCGGCGGACACATCAAAGCACAAAGGCTAATTAGGACCCCGCTGTGGCCTTCGCTTTTGCTCATTCTCTTCTGACGCCTCACCTCTTTTCTTTACTTATCTCGTCTCTGCGAGCGGAATAGGAATCGGCCCGGCATCCCTCTGGTGTGTCTTGGCGCTCTGCAGCAAACGGAGGCGGGAAGTCGACCATCGGCGTTCTCAGATCGGACCTCAAGAATTCGCTGGCGGTTTGAAAGCTTTTACGGAGGAACTTACCTCCGTTATGAAATGTTATGCTAATACTATTACCCGAACCAAATCAATACGTTTCTAGAGCCAGGGAATCAAGCGAAAGCATCAGCGCTTGAGGTTATGTGGGTTTCAAACGGAGACAGAGTCAATCCTTAACTTGTCTTGATGTTTATGGCGGTGGGGGAGTGTGTGCCCCCCCGTGGCGTCCACAGATAATAAAGTCAGGGCTCCTTCACCGTATCGACCACACAGAGCTCTCACGGCCCGTTCCTGATGACCCGTATCAGAGAACAGCCGGTGCCCGGCATCGTGACCTTCTCCATAATCTACTTAAGAAGATGGGTCTGGCTAAGTGCTGCTTCCATCACTGCTGCATTGATTTAGCAATTAGAGGAAGCACATCAATATGGGATGGAATGAGCTCTAAAAGAAGACCCGCAGACGGGAGGAAGGAGCCCCTCCTCTGCAGGAAGGACCTCCTCCGCTTGGACTTTTCTGACAAACAGGAACCTGTTGCTGTCAGACCTGCTGTGCACACACTCTCACTGAACCCACGGCTCCACTCCACGAGCATCTGCCTGACTCGTTTCTCCAGCGTTTCTCATATTTACGTTTGTTTGCTTTTTGCTGAACCATGCTGGAATGAGACGTTTCCTGGTCTTCTCAGCCGGTAGTCTGACGGAGCAGAAGACTTTGGTTCCTGCATCAGGAAGCAGACCTCCTGCTCCTTCAGAACTGCCCCCCCTCATTGAAATGAAATGGAAACTGTGGCGGTGAAACAGAAACGTCTAATTTATGGAGTCATTCTGCAGCTGTAACTCTTGAGGCTCATTATCTGTGAGCAGCAGCGGGGCTGTGGGCTGCCTCTTTGAGCCACCGGGAGGGTAAAGGTGTAAATTACTACCCGTTAATGATTCTCTTAATGTGTAAATATGATAAGGGGGGGGGCATGGGTGCCTAGAGTGCTGGACTAAGCAGGAATAGAACCGGGGACGGCCCTGTCTTTGAATTTGGGGTCCCTGTGAGACGATCAGGGAAACTCGTGAATGTTTTTTGTCCTTCGTCAGATGATTTTGTGTCGTTGCTCATTTGCAGACTGCGGCTCGGGGGGGTCGGGCTCAGGCGCCGAGAGCTGCGAACAGGACCGCTGTCGCAAGTTCGGAGGCACGTGGGACGAGGACGCGGAGGATGACCGCTGTGTCTGCGACTTCAGCTGCGAGAGCGTGCCTCACAACGCGGTACGCCCCCCCCCCCCCACCATCCTCCATGTTTCTTCTCACCTGTTCATCCTTCAGCGCGGATCAAACATCTTTCCTGCCGTTCATGTCTTCATAGAACGGCTCTGTCACACAATCACTCTCTAGTTTCTGGTTTAAACCCTCACATTTTACTCAAACTTGGCAAAGACCTGTGGTTTCTACAAACCTCATTTCTAGAAAATTCTTATAGTATTTCAATTTTTAAGTTTTTTTAAGTGTTGGTCTTCTTATGACCTCCAACTTTCTGACCTTGAGGGCTCCTCACTCGTACATTTAGTCAAGTAAAATGAGTGCCGGTGCACCTCATCTTAACCACTGACTGTATCTGAGAAGTGGACTGAGTGGCCCCTCCCCCCTGGCGTTCCAAACAGGAAGTGGCTCCAAGAAGCCAAAATCCCACAGACGTCTACAGAGACATAAGCAGCTGTGACTCATTCTATTGGTTAGAAGAACCGTTCTGGATCTGATGCCTTTTTTTAACATCTTGCTAATTTTTTTCATAATGTTTTTTTCTGTAGGTCAAGATGTTCAGGTTATAAACTGACCAATCAGATGCTTCAGTTAAAAGTAGGTGGAGCCTGCTAGCCCCAACGTCCAACATTTAAAACCTTTTATTGACTTACTTCGTGAAGCCTGCTCTCTAGTGGGAGGGGCATGGCCTTCCAGGATGCTCACTCCTGATTCCTACTCAGACCAATCACCGCTAACTGAATTCCTTCCCTACTCACTACATAGAGTGTCATTCTGTCTGAATCTACAATTCTAGATTCACTAGATCAGTGAATATAGACCACAATTCATTGCGTTTGAACAATTGTTGTGTAAAAAATGTATTAAAATGTCTTTTTTTTCACAAACCATCAACGTTTTCATCATCAGACAGTGGATTCATAAATAATTGATATCATTTTTTAGTTAGTTAGGGAGAAAGGAAGGACTTTAGACATAGCTGATATCTGGCTCCAACATGGCGGCGTCCGTACGACCAAAGAAATGGCGACTGAATGGACTTCATTTGGTTGTCGCCTGAAGTAAACCGTTCTCCACGGATGACATCACGCTCTCTCACTCCAGTTCTCAGATACAGACGATGATCTTAACCATCTCCTCTTCTTCTCGATTAACCTTATTTTCTAGTTTCCGTTGTCTGAACCAGCAGCAGCTCTCTGCGTTTGTGACCCCCCCCCCTGTGGGAAACGCCGTCAGTGGCATTTTGCTGTTGTTTTCTGCAGGTTTGCGGTTCAGACGGGAGAAACTACAGCAACGAGTGTGAGCTGAAGAAGGCTGGATGTGACCGGCGAGAGCTGGTCTCCATTCAGAACCACGGCCCCTGTGCAGGTCGGTGCATTGCATGGCAGAGGTACCCCCCCACGACTCCCCACCGTCACTCCCATCTCATTGCTCCTCCCATTTGATCATCTTTGATGAGCTCTCTCTGTTGCTGCCCTGCGGTTAGCCAGAGAAGCAAAGAGCAAAGATGGACGTCATTCATGGTCATCTTAAATTGACTCCTGAAACGTTGGCCCTGCAGAGTTTTCAGGTTATGTGAGGAAGCTGTTGGGTGGGGGGTTCAACTCCTGCTTGAGGGCAGATTCAAGCATTGGCATTAATGATCCACTTTTTCCTTCCAGGCACTCTTAGCAGCTTAGGATATTAAACTTTCCTCTTGAACCGGAGGACACCACTTCTCCCCTCTTTGCCGTCCATGACTTTATCGGACCGATTGTTTAGTCTGCGGCGGAGAAGCAAAAGTTGCCCGCGTGCCTCTTGGCGTTGCTAAATGAAGAGCTTTTGGAGGCAGCTTCTGGAGAACGGAAGCAGAAAGGAGCTCTGTCCCTTAAGGGGTCTTCGCCAGGGCAACACTTCTGTGCTTCTAATGCAGGAATATTTAGCCACCATCCACATTTGCTAAGTGAGGAGAAGCTTCCTTTGACCCTCAAACACCAGAACTTTTATGCTCTTTAACATCAAGTCAGTTGTTAAAAGCTGCGACCCGACTCAACGTGGAGTTTGTGGTTTCGGCGGAGCTTCAACGCGGAAGAAGAGAGAATTATGAGGCTAATCTTCCACTTTGCACTGAGCTGGACTGTTGATACTGAAGGGGAAGAAACCCTGGAAGGGCGGAGGAGCGTATGAAATTAAAACTTTTCCTTGTCCTAATAGGCTCAGTACAGATATGAATGGAGCGCAGGAAAGTGGGAAGTTAAATGAAGTGTGTCCAAAGCCCATCTGTGAAGAGGGAAAGCGGTGGAAAAAGAGCCAGCCGAGTCACGAGCATTAACCGAGGCTCATATCCACACCAGTAACGGTGTGATTTATGGCCCCTGCTTCTCCGGCCTCCAAACTCCAAATGAGCAACAGAAAAACCGGCCGAGGAGAAAAGAGGCAGAGAGAAAAATCACCAGGTTTCTTCTGGTTTTTGGCCACAACTTGACGTTTTCCTCCAAAATGTCGTTAAAGTCTAATGCTGCGTTCAAACCAAACGGGATTCAAGCGTCAGATTCCCGCCGCTCTCTTTGGCACTTGACCAGTGACGTGTTGATGAAGGTAGGAACTGCTTCTGAAAACGGCGCCGTTCTTCCATCTGTGACCCGATTAGACGACTTGCTGTCCCGGATTATTCTGAGGAGAGAAAAAGTACAAATATTATTTTATCCTTATCCTCCTTAAGCAAAATAGGAAAAAACTCTAACTGACCCTTCACTCACCCGCGCTCCCCTCTTCGACCCTCCACGGACCCGGACCACCCAAAAACCTGCAGAACCCGTACGGGTCGACCCCCCCCTGTATGGGTGCATGTGACTAAGGGGTTAAAGAAGCCCCGGTTCCTCCCTCTGCATGTTTACCTGTTGTCTTCCAGTTTCCAGGGAATCTCTTTGTGTAGTTGTGTAGTTGTTGTGGCTGAATGTCACTCTGCATTCAGTGCCGTCACACAAACAAAAGAGTCCACGCTCACGCGTAGAGCAGCAGCTGTTGGACTCAGTCCCTCACATTATGCTGCAGCTTTTTTACTGCAACAAAGTTGCGGGGTGGCAGCGCAATTCCATATTAGACAAGAACAAATGAGCAGAACATGCCTGCTAGTGGATGGGAAATGTCAGCTGCTGCATTCTCCAGAAACGCCATTGTTTGTTTGCACCGGAGGTAATAGCATCATTTTCCTCCCGATTTTTCTAGCCATTGTGGGGAGCGACGCAAATAGAATTGTTATCTTGCTGCCGGCTGCCAGCCTCTCCACCTTTGGTCCTCAAGCCAGTCTTATTGTTGGCAAAAAGTTGCTCAGAGATTGTGGCGTCTAATCTCCATCCCGGCACGAGCGGGCTTCACACTACAGTAATCACTCCAATGTTCTTCTGTCTCTGTTTGTGCCGTCTCCCTTCCCCTCATCAGCGCTCTCAGCTGTGACCCCGACGGCGCTGACGGCGGCCCAGCACTGCAGCCAGTCTGCGCACGGCTGCTGCTCCGACAACGCCACGGCCGCCTTAGGAGCGGGGCAGGCGGGATGCCCCAGTGAGTTCCTGCATGCACCTGCACAAGCACGCTCACACGTAGACCACCTAGGGCTGCGGCAGCATCTGGAGCGTCCTCGACTGTAATGGTAGCTCCAAATCTGCACAAATAAAAACGGTTTCATCTTAATCCACGAACTCTGATGAGGCTGAAAGATCCAAACTGATGAGAGCACACAGATGGAGATTAGGAATCAGGAGACTGATGGATGGGATGTGAAGAAAACTCACCGAAAAGCACTTTAGCCGTTTTTATTGGTGGAACAAACCTTCTAGAAATCCAGAACGCAACGTTTACATTCTCCAAAAACACGTTCAGCAGCGGCTATGAACTGCAGGATAAAGCTTGGCGAGGATCATCCCTGAAGCATTGGTGTTGCTCTTTTCCTCCTCAGGTACTTGTCAGTGTAACCTGTACGGCTCCTACAAGGGGACCTGTGACCCCGCCACGGGGCAGTGCTCCTGTAAGCCCGGCGTCGGGGGGCAGAAGTGCGACCGCTGTGAGCCGGGCTTCTGGAACTTCCGTGGGATCGTGACGGAGAACATGAGCGGATGCACACGTAAGAGTCCGTCAGCGCCGCGGCGTTCCCACACTCTCCATTCCCTTGAAACACGTCTCATCACCTCCTGGAGGTCAAACGGGAAAGCTGGAGGCCGTTTCCTGGAAGTCCTGGAACATTTCTCTAGTGTGCACAAAGACCTGCACGGTTTTTCTTTTCCTCAGAGCTGCTGCGAGTGTAAAACTATTACCCTGCATGTAAACAGAAAGTCTTTATGCAACAGAACTCTGAGAAAAATGAAACCACAAACCTGTGAAGCAGATTCCTCCTCCTCCTCCTCCTCCTCCTCCTCCTCCTCCTCCTCCTCCTCCTCCTCCTCCTCCTCCTCCTCCTCCTCCTCCTCCTCCTCCTCCAGGTGGTTGTAAAAATGCAAAACAGTGAAATAATCCATACATCACTGGACCGATGACAAAACCGCGTTTGTCTTCATGAAAATGTCATCTGAACAGTCAGAAAAACAAGATCTGTATTTTATTTATACCGAGTACTGTGTTCCCTCCTTAATCAGTTATGCTCCAAAAATAACCGGCAAAGTATCCCGTTTATCTTTTACAATAATCACAGATATTCGAAGGCAGCGGTCCTCATCCCCCAGGCAGCAGAACAGTACCGGGCTGCATAATCTGATCCTCTTCTAGTGTTTTTGGGAAAACCACATCCGACCCCGCCGTGACGCTCGGTCACGCGTGGAAAAACCATTCACAACTTTCTTAAAGCTGCTGCACGACCACTACACTGAAACGTCCCCAGATGGTAAAGTTACCAAACCAAAACTATTTGGAAGTTATTTTACAGAGGATAAAGAATAGAGTCCCATTATCTGTCACTCACTGTGAAATTTGGGTCCCTTTTTTAGAGTCTTTGTTATGACTCGGCCTGGATTTGAACTCGCGACCTTTCAGTCACAGGGCGGACACTCTACAAGGCCGGTATACTTTACCCTCAACAGTTGAGGGTAACTGAAGGCTACAAGCTGGTCTTTGGCCTAAAAAAAGGTCAGGGAGCGCTGACTTAAGGCAGGAAAACTGCTCACTGCACACTTTCTACACTTTTCTCTGCCAAACTCCAACATTTTTAGACATTCTCTGTTGTTTAAACTGTAAAAGTTCAAAACTTCACACAAAGATCTGCTCACAGTTTAACATTTGTCCAACTGAACACATTCTGTACACAGACACGGCTCAGAGGAGATTGATTGACAAGCTCTACAGCCAATCAGGGCTCAGAACCCAGTGAACTGTAAAAGACAAAAGAAATAGAAAAAAAGGAACATTTTACTAAAAAGTTGTAAAACAGCGAAAGTTGAAAAACATAACAGGGTTATATAAAACCCTAATATTTTAGTAAACATAGTAGCAGAGGCTACTTTCTGCTTTCTTTCTCGATTCCCGCCAAAGCAAAGCGGACAGACGCCCCTCATCTGTATTCGGGTGCAGAGGCAGGTCAGGACCCGTTGTTTGTCTCCACGTAACTCAATATGCTGCCCGGCTTGTTTCCTGCTGCTGAGTTATTGTCGGACATGGACTCCCAGAGCCGGAGAGCCATTTCAGTCAGCAGCAGGACGCCTGCAGGATCCGCCGACCATCCTGACCTTAACCAGGTTTACCCAAAGCAAGCACACGGCCCGCGGAGCAGCGGCCAGAACAACCCAAAGAAACGCCGCTGACGGGGTTGATGTCCTTCCCCCAGGCTGTTTTCATCCATCTCCTTTACACTCATCCTCCTCCTCCTCCTCCTCCTCCTCCTCCTCCTCCTCCTCCTCCTCTGCTCACTTTGGCCCCCAAGGCGAGCTGAACTTTTCCCAACCTTTGACTGGAAGACAAAGATTTATCTTCGTCAGGGTACACAGAGCTAAGATCACTCCAAATCCGCTGTGTAAGGCCGGCCATTCACCCGCCTCCTGTCGGCAGCGCTAATTGACTGACTTTCTGCTAATCAATCTTCCTCCTCTTCCTCTTCACGGCAGCGTGCAGCTGCGACCCCGTGGGCTCGATCCGGGACGACTGCGAGCAGATGTCGGGCCTGTGCTCCTGCAAGACGGCGGTGAAGGGCCTGAAGTGCAACGTGTGTCCGGATGGAAGCAAGATGGGCATGAACGGCTGCGACAGCGGTAGGAGGAGCCTCTGTCCCTCGTCTGATTGGTGGATAGACCTCCCCGTGTCGTCTCAACATCCATCAGACGTATTGGCGGAGGAGGAAGTGGCTGTTAGATGGTTAATCAATGATGATTAGGAAAGCAGTGAAGTGAACAAAAGGCTTTGGATCACCTTCTGCTGCTGCAGTTTGGATTTTCTATGGAAAGGCCGCTCAATATTTTGGATTATTATGGCGAACCACGCCTATGATTGCACAAACTGAAAGCCTATTGAAGGAAAGGTTAGTTCCTGCTGTGGGGGCTCGCCGCTGCTTGATTAAGATGCACCGTCTGATATTGACTGGAAGTCAAGCTCCTAATGAAGCCGGCAGGCGCGGCGCCGTGGCTGAGGCGCTCCTCGCCACACATCCTTCAAGATGAAAAGATACGCCACTTAGGGGGTGCAGCACGTAGACGCCCAGGGGGTGGGGGGCGTTGCTCCGGGTGATGCAGCAACGATGCAAAAACCCCAAACTGACAGCCTGAATGCAGATTTATGGCTGCAGCTGCTACTGCGGCTGCTGCTGAAAAACACACTTTATTTTTATTTAATGCAGTGAGTTTTGCTTAAACTGCAGTTAAGGATCATTTTAAAATAAACATTGATAGAGTCTTTATATCCATACTTAAAATCAGAAGTTGGTTTTCGTCTCTATCCTTTAGGCTGCTTCATTTTCCTCCTGCTGAAGAGGAAAAGAAGAAAAAACTCGCCGCTCCTCAAACTGTTACCCGTGCTCCGGGGCCATTCTGGAAATTCTGTTTTAAGGCTAAAAATCGCTGGATTTGAAGAACTCGACTCGACGAGCAGCTAAAGCCTGAGTCCAAACTGTCCTTACAGGTGGATGAAAGGATCAAATATTAAGTATGGTGACCATGGATCCCTCAAGGGCTTCTAAAAATGCAAAATCCACTTTTTTTTAACCTTTTAAGTGTTTTATAATGTTCATTCTGCACTAAAAACAACCCAAAGTGGTATTTTGATCCATTCCTGAGTATTCCTTTAAAAACCAGCCCCTCCCAATCCACGAAAATGTGTGGGTTCTCACATTGTGACGTCACAAAGTGAGGAACCGCCCCTTCCAGGAAGAGTCTGCACTGCTAGCTCCGCCTCCAGGCTAACACACGCCCATTTTCTCAGCTGAGCTAGCGGTGATCAAATAAACGCTTTCATTTTATATGAGCAAGATGTTCGTCCATCTTTACAAAAGTTGGGATGATGTAGTTCACAGCTAAGGTTGATGATGAAATGGGCGGAGCCTCAGAGATCGAGTCGTCTTGAAAAATGAGCTGCGAAAATAACTAATATTTTGTTTTTTAGTGGTTTATTTACTGTCATATATTTGGATCAAGGCTTAAGAAAAGCATGAAATAGACTCTTTAAATAGTCTTTAAAGCTCTTACATTTAATTGAACTAAAATAAATTGTCTTGAATTCTTGTCTTTCATTTTTAATTGATAAAAAGGAGCTCGAGGCCCCACCCAGTATATTTTCTACGTCACTGGTACAATCTTTTTCAAACAAAGTCTTCAAAAAAAGTCTTAAATTTCCGTATCATAAGAAAAATGCTACAAGAGGATGTTTCTTCAGAGAGGGTCTTTAAGGTGCAGCAGATGTTCTCCATGACCCTCCACGGCCCCAGACGACCCAAAAACCCGGACGGGTTGACCTCGCGTCGACCTGCATGTGACTAAGCCTGTAGGTTCCGGGGCTGCAGACCTTTTGATGGTTCCACGCAGCTTCCCTCTCTGCTGTTATTAGAACGTAAATGCGTCAGAAGCACAGAACAAATCCTGCACTTTGTGTTCCACAATCCATTACTGAGCTCAGAAAACCAATTTAACGGATGTTTAACAAGCAGAACTTTAGTTTGATGATTGTGAGCTAAAGTTGATTAAATATGGATGAGTGTTTTAGTGGTGATTTGCAGGTGAAATGTTCTTAAGGCAGCTGCTGCCGGTGCTCATCAGCCCTCCTCTGCATGAGGAACTAACGAAGCCGCTTGTCTGCAGGCCCGGAGGCCCCCGGCTCCTGTGCAGACCTGGTCTGCGGCTTTGGAGCTACGTGCATCGTGGTCAACGGTCAGGCCCACTGCGAGTGTCCGTCCCCCGACTGCAACGTCAAGAACAAAACCAAGGTGGGTCTTCGCACTGCAGGAAGCGGCGTCGGCGGCACGCAGGGCGCTAACGTCCGTGGCTCTGTCGCCGCGGAGCAGGTGTGCGGCTCGGACGGAGTGACCTACGCTGACCAGTGCCAGCTGAAGACCATCGCCTGCAGGCAGGACAAGGACATCCGCGTCGCTCACGCCGGACAGTGCACAGGTGAGACCCGCGGATCACAGAGCGCCGATGGCGTTGTCCCTGGCCAAGAAGGTAATGAGCGCTGGCCTGAAATGACCCCCCTGCTGCTGCTGCCATCGCTCTGCTCCCAGATCCCAGAATCCTGAAGTATTTGAGCAGCAGAGCGTGGTTTCCATTTGCCGGGTCTGCAGATGAGGAGTCACTTGAAAGAATCGCAGACAGGATGATGACGGCTAACATTCAGCAGAATTTATTCTATGGATTTTCAGTTTTTTTTATATAAGTAGACTAAAGCTTAAGCTTTTCCATCCCAGAGACGCCCCCCTGCTGCTTCCTCAGCCTTCTGCTGGGATTTGGCTTCCTCCCTAAAACCCCCCCTTGCTGGGGAACATGTCAGTTCAAACATGGAGCTGCCAGAGCGCACGTGCCTGCGCACGGAATATGTGTACACGACCAAGGTCCCGCCCCCGTGCCCAGGTGCAGATGGACATATTTCGGGGTGGTGTAATGGGAAACGGGCCAAGGCTGCAGCTTTCATGTACAGTTAGGCGGACTGGCAGCTCGACACGCGGCGGCGGCAAACGCAGCGGGGGGGAGTGGTGCCAGCTGTGTGCCCGCGGCTCTAGCCCCCGCCAGGTGGATTGAAAAATCCTCATTCACCTGGATGCTTATGAAGCAAACGCAGAGACGCCGGTCTGTCCTGAGTGAAGGGATGAGGACACGGGCTGGGTGAGTCCTGCGGCGCCTGCCGGTTCTCCGTCAGTGCAGCAGGTGGGTTCCAGGCCGGCGCTGGAGGCCGTCACCTGGAAACGGTCCATCCAACACCGCGGGGGTGGAGCAGGCGGGCTGGCGCTGGGGGCTTGCCCACAGTCGCTGAGGATGTTTTCATTTGTGCTCTGGGATGCGGTGGCGCCGCAGGTTACTGTGCTGCTGTCAGCTCGAGGGGGGGTTAGATCTCCAGCTCATTTCACGTGTGGCTGGGTGCGAATTAGCATTTCCTCCGCCTCCACCCCTCGCCCCGCCACGGCCCACCCACCCCCTGGTTCCACACAGTGCCTCCAGACGGCCTGCCTCCACGCCGCCGCATGCTAATGCACGGCGAGCCGCCCTCGGTCTTCATAGATGAGTCAAATGGATTTTTTGGAGCTTTTTCTGAGGGCGCCGGCTGCACAGAGAACGCCACGCCGGCTGCAGAGAGAACGCCACGCCGGCTGCACAGAGAACGCCACGCCTGCTGCAGAGAGAACGCCACGCCGGCTGCACAGAGAACGCCACGCCGGCTGCACAGAGAACGCCACACCGGCTGCACAGAGAACGCCTCGCCGGCTGCAGAGAGAACGCCGCGCTGGCTGCACAGAGAACGCCACGCCGGCTGCAGAGAGAACGCCACGCCGGCTGCACAGAGAACGCCACGTCGGCTGCAGAGAGAACGCCACGCCGGCTGCACAGAGAACGCCACGCCGGCTGCACAGAGAACGCCACGCCGGCTGCACAGAGAACGCCACGCCGGCTGCACAGAGAACGCCACGCCGGCTGCAGAGAGAACGCCACGCCACACGCCAAAGCCACTGAAATCTTTTCTGCTTTTGATTCTGCAGCCAACCGTAATGCCACCCAGCCCTCTTTGAACTCTCTAAGTAGCCCAGAAGTTGGGGGAGGAGCCTTCCTGGCTCACGGAGAGCTAACTGAGAAATCCTGCATGAGCGCCGAAATTACCGGGGGGGGGATTGTACTGATCAGTGCATTCTGGCAGAGACGGGAAATGGCCACCATGTTTGCAGAGACCAGCCTCTCCCATATGGGGCTGTCACCTGTGGGTTTGTGGCAAATTGGCACCGATTGGCGGCATATGTGGCGAGCAGCCTTCTGCTGGCGTGTTAGTCAGGACGGGCGCCGTCCTCCATGTCCTGTTGGTGTCTTTGCTCCGCCTGTTTCCTCCTGCTCTTTTGTCTGATGTAAAGCTGTTATTTGTCTTGTTTTGGTGACGCCACAAACAATCCAAATAAGCACCTTTCAGCGATAAGCACGGTAACCAGCGGGTCCAAAATGATGATCAACACCCCCCCTCCCTCCCCCTTGGCATTATGGGCCATTGTTTCTGAGAAAGTAAAACAGTTTGTGTGATCAGCTGATCAGACGGCGCAGCTGGAGCTGTCAGAGAGCCGTCCTTATCCCGTGTGACACAGCTCGCCGTTGGAGGCGCACACAACCCCCCCCCCTCCCCTTCCCAGGTAAGGGGGGGGTGCTGCTTGCCGCTGCGCTTGGCTCCTGACTGACAGGTGCAGCCAGGAGGAAAGGGAAGCACTCTCGGTGATAGCATCGCCTCTCTGGATGCTCCACTCCAGATCCCTGCCTTCCCAAAAACCCGTGAGGTTCAGGCGTCTCTCTCGGCGCCCGAAGAACCCGGAGCTTTGTTAGTGTTAGAAGCACCGTAATGGTGAGTGAATCCTAATGAGTCGTAAAGCTGCAGCTTTTTAAAAATCTTTTGTTGGTCTTTTGCCAATCATATACATGCAGCAGCATTAGCAGTCCTGCATCTCCAGTCTCACTCAGCCTGAAGTGTTCGTTTAGTTTCTCCCAGCCAGAGTACACCCCCCCCCCCCCCCTTAGGAGTTTTTGTCCTATTTATCGTTCTGTCATCGCAAACACTTTGTCCGTTTGCTCCGGAGCGTTTTGCATGGGTAATGATGGTCTCTGTGCACACAGGCTGTTTTCTCCCCCTCATTTGGAGTCTTTTTGTGTGTGTGTGTTGCTGTTTGTGTGTCTGTGCGTGTTTGTTGACAGCAGAGTGGTTGTGGTGGCGTTGACGGATGCTCACGCTCTCTGAGAGCAGCAGCCTGCCGTCTTTGAAGCCGGAGCAAAGCTGCCTTTTTTTTTTTTTTGCCCCATTTCTATCAATCATTCATCACTGGAGGCCTGGGCTGTTGGTGATTAAAGCCTCACTTCTGCAGGGCAGCATTTGAATATGGATATATAATTCATAAGCATGTGTACCCGCAGCACACAGCGAACAAACAAGCACGAGTGAACGTTGACAGGAGCACAAACGCACACAAAGCAGCGATGGGAGCAGAAGAAGTAGTGAACCTGCAGGAGGCGGAACGGATCTGCAGGCAGAACACGCGTGCAGGGCTGAACACGGAGAACGGCTTTTTCCATATTCGACCCGCATTTATGCAATAAAGATCTCATGCACATCAAAGAGTTGGGCTTGAATGATGATTTGATGAACTAAAGTGAAGGAGATGCTGGACGTCTAAGAAAACGAAGGGTGTCAGTGAGTTAGTGACTCTACTACTTTTACCACTTTTATTCTTTTTATTCTGTTTTTAGTGAGTTTGGTTGACATTATTTTTATGTTTTTATAAATATTTGTAATATGCTTTTATGATCCTCATATTTATCTTATCTATCTGTCTGTCTGTCTAATATTTAATATTTAAATCCTGGCACACATCCTGAAACTCTAATCTGAACATTTATATGTAAAAAAAAACTTTAAAATATTTTTGCTAAAATGAAAAGAGAAAACGAAAATTTAATATAAATAAAATGACTGTTGTGGTGAAATGTTTAAAGCAAATGCATTGAACATCTATTGCGCATATTTTGACCAGCTGGCTTTCGTGAAGGCTTTCATGGCCAAACAATGTTGGATGTGCCACTGTAACCATGGCAACAAAGCTGCCAAGTTGGCAGCTTGGGTTGGTGGTTGATGGGAAGTTGTGCTCAGTGGAAGGAAGCAGAGGAGCAGGTAGAAGAGATCAGCTGTTTCTAAAGAACGTAAACACTTTCAATGCAAAGATTCTGATTTAGCTGAGCAGAAAATTCTTTCAGAAAACTAAAATAGTTTAATGTCAGAAAGCAAATATGGGTCCAATAAGTCCTGTTAGAGGACCGGTGGTAGAGTGTCTGCTCTGAGAGCTTAACTCTTAGCGTTAATAGGGGGGGTTGCTAACCACCTGTGTATTCATCCATCACCCCTCCCCCCCCCCCAGGAGGAGGAGTCGAGACCACAGAACAAATTTGAACATCCAGGATATATCATATGGCCTTCAGGTTAGAGAACGACCAAATCCAAGGGTATCTGTGTCTTTAACACTAAATTGAACATTCTTACCTTTACAGTCTTTATTGAACTGTGGACATTCCCACTTTTCTATATCTGGACTTTTAAATATCTTATAAGATTCTTCCAGTGATGTTTTATACATTTGAGTAAATTTGTGAAGCACCGTTGTGAAAATCATATTTTTTCCTATTTTTCTTTATGTGTGGACTATTTTCTTTTTTACATGGAGTCCTTCATTGTTTGGCGTATAAATAAATTTATTAAACTATGCGCAGCCTTTCAACATTCTGAAAAAATCTTTTGTTTAATGTCAAGTTTTTCATTTGACATTGTTTATTACAATAATCACGTATTTGTTGGAACCTGACAAAGTCTTTTGATTAGTAATGAACCTTGGTGTGTGAATGATTAATCTGTTTTTAGCTTCTTATTTATCCAAGAACCTTTGATCCTTTTTATTTGGTTGAAGCGTTGCTCATATTCATAGAAAAATGCATTTTAATGAGAACTATGGAGCCAGAAACCCTGGAAAATGACAAATGGTTTAGATGTTTCTTTTAGTTACATTTTTTATTTTTTAAAGTGTATGAAGGAATTTTATTGAAATAAATAAATAAATAAATAAATAAATAAATAAATAAATAAATAAATAAATAAGGACTGTACCAATGTAATGAGATTTTCAAAATAAGAGGGCCAAGATCAATTTGTGTTTCTTTTAGAAAACATTGAATGAAAACCTGAAGATTCTGTAGTTTAGAGCTGAAGCTGTTTAGAAATCCCAAAATAAGAGGCTGGTCAGTGAACAGCTGACCAGTGAACAGCTGACCAGTGAACAGCTGACCAGTGAACAGCTGACCAGTGAACAGCTGACCAGTGAACAGCTGGTGGAGAAGAGTGGAGTGGAGAAGAGCCGAGCTCCATCCTCACTGTTCTTCCTGACGTTCTGTCTGGATTTCAGGGTGAAGGTCACATTTCCATTCATCCATTCATTGCTTCCTCCACTTCCCTCCACCAGAATCCATCTTCGAACCGGCAAACCCCCACCCCCCCACCACCACACCGAGCTCAACCGTCCCAGCCGCCATCACCACCCCCGCCCCCTTCAACCCTGACAATGTGTGGGCCATCCCGCCTCCGATGACGGCGTTCACCGAGCCGGCGTCGACCGCCCTTCCCACCCCCACCCGCAGCAGCGCCCGCCACCCCATTCACACCCAGCCTCAGGCGCTGCAGCCCACCACGGCGGCATCCATCATTACCTCCCACTCTCACAGCAGCCCCGCCCCCGCCGCGGCTGCGGTGACCTCCTTTGAGGGCTCGGGCAGCGGGGAACCGAGCGGAGACGACCTGGAGGAGAGCAGCGGCGGCGCCCCGACAGAGGCCAGCGGGGCGGACGATTCTGTCGGTAAATCCTCCACCTCATTCTCCATACAGCTTCCAGGGGGGTGTGTGTGTGGGGGGGGGGGGGGGGTTCTTTGGGGTGGGTTGGACAAACTCATGGTCCACATTGCAGCATTTTCATCCCATCATTGTTAATTAGAAACTAAAAATAGACAGCAGCATCTGGGTTTGAATGCAAATGAGGCGAGGACGGCGACGACGCCCCGTTTAGTTCAGCAATCAGCATATTTACAACTGACTTTATGTTGTGTGTTGTAATGCTGGGCTATAGAAACACTGAACTGAAGAGAGGAGGAGCTGCAGGAGACGCGTCTGCCTTTCAGACAGAAACCCGTGTGTTTTGCGTGTTACTACACTACCCATGTGCCCCCCCCCTCCCACAAAGATTCAGCAGTTCCTCAGACAAGCCCGGCCTCTGCTGAACAGACCCTAGGATGCAGGCCAGAGCACGGAAACCCCCCCCCGCCTGCATCCTGAAGGGTCTCTGGAGCCGGAGCGGCGGACAGGCGGATGCGCCTGGACGGGTCGGGTCTGCACGGAGACCGCGTTCCTCATCCCCCCAATCCTCCCAAGTGATTCCTGACATGCCCTCCAAACCGGAACAGCCGCCGTCCTCTGAGCGTGTGCACGGAAAGGGGGGGGGGCCTCAATCAGCCGTTTGGTTTTCTTTATTGTCAGGATCCCGGTATTCCATCTGGTCTTTCTCCTCAGCTTTTGCCTTCTGCTGTGAGGCTGCTGAGGCCTCTTCCTCACTCCTCCTCCTCCTCCTCCTCCTCCCTGCTCCTTCCTTTTCTCTGTCAGAGACAAACGGTTGTATGACAGTTGAGGCTTGTGGCCGTCTGCAGAGGTTTCCCGCCGTACGTTTGACTGTGAGTGCGGGAAAAATGTGAACTTTCATGTGCAAGCCGCCGCCTCTGTCGCCACGGCGAAAGCAGTCGATTTAAAAGGTTTAACAGATCAGGTTCAATCAGTGTGTTTTTCTGTTAGTGCAAGGGGAGGGGTCAAATGTCAGGGGGTCGGTTTGCTGCCCCCCCACCACAAAAGTGGGCTACTCTTTCACTTAGCATCTGTAAAAATGACCCCCCCCCCCGCATTCGTTGACCGTGAGTCCTTGAGCGGAGCGTTCCCGCCCTCTGACATGTTTACAGCGTGTTTCGCCGTGGGCGCCTCGCCTCCACGATCGTTTCTAATCTCACTGCAGCCGTAAAGGGTGTTTAACCCCCCCACCCCCCCACCCTCCACCCCTCCACATGGGGCCAATGCCATCCCAGCGGTGGATGCTCCTGATGCTGCACCCTCTCCTTCCTCAGATGGAGGAGGGGTCAGCAAATGCTCTAAGACGGTGAGAAATGCAGCTCTGCAGGGACAAACGCAGCTGTGGGTTTGTTTTGGGTTTTTTTCTGACTGGGGGGACTCGAGGGCAACAGTCAGCCAGTCAGCAGTGAGCAGTTATCCCACCCCCTCATCATTTAAAGTGCCCCGTGTGCGACATGACGGGCAACAGTGCCCATTATGTGTCTCCATCTGACAAAATGAGTTCCAGCAGTAAAGTCATGGAAATGCCCTATAATCACCGCAGACAGATGCTGCTGTTAGCCTTCAGTCGCCGCCGAGACGAGTGGGAAGGAAGAAACTCCAGATCACCGAAAACAAAACCAGAGTTTCCTGGTTTGAATGCTGCACGTCTTTTTTCCATGAGTCGTTACGAGATCCTCGTCACCCACAGGTACGGCTGCGGCTGCATCCACGCCCATCGCTGAGAAAAGCTGCGACAACACCGAGTTCGGCTGCTGCCCCGACGACCAGACGCCGTCCAGCAGCCCGGAGGGCGCCAACTGCCCCCGTAAGTCCCGTTCCTGCTCCTCCTCTGCTGCAGACGCACCAATGACGGGTCACACTCACAACCCCTGCACTCCTGACGGCAGGATTTTGTCAGTAATTTCTGTGAAATATTTTATGATGTAATCAAAATAGAACCAATGCTTCTATGAAAGCTCTATCTGTGAGACATGTCTGGATAGGTCATGTGACCACCGCTTCTGGGTTGTCTGTTGAGATTAAGCACAATAGTTGATGCAACCAAAGAGCCCCGAACCTCTGTGGGATCAAATCCAGATGAACGAAAAAGCACTTTGTAAATTGACAATTTGAAAACATTTTATACTCTAAAGTACTTAAACTAGAAGGAAATATTATTGAAACCAAAACCACTACTGTACGCCACATCCATGGAGGGATGGCATCGGCGGCGCCAACGACAGATGCAAAAAGGACAACGCCAAAACTCAAAGACACCGCCCCCCCCCTGAAGTTTGGGTTTAAACTAAAAAGTATGAATTGAAATGAAACGGTAAGTTTACAACTGAGACCACAGACGGAAAGAAACAAAACAAACAGCAGCTGTTACAAATAAACCTTTTTGGTAACAGTTTTAGGTTCATAGTATTTTTATTTTTTCCATTTTTGGGGGTATTTCTTTAAGTTTAAAGCATTTTTCCAAGATTTTAACATTTCTTTTTGAGTTTCAAACACAAAAGTCTGACCTTTCAGCCCCTTTAAGCTGATCCTCTTCTGTAGAACATACATTTATTATTGACAATCAGAAGAAAATGGGGAACAGAAGAAGGTTGGCTTGAATGTTTTCCTGTCATGGATGCTGCTCAGATGTCCGGGAGGTGAATTCTGACCAAACTTCAGCTCATTTCCTGAACTTTTTCGTCTGAAACTTTTTCAGAATAAATATTTCAGAACAGCCTGCTCTGTAAATCATCATTAGTGTGAGCGTTATCACTATTTCTCCACATTTTTTCAGCCGTCTACCCCGTTTCTCCCCCCTCTAACGCTTTCTTCTCCTGAGCTGCGTCTCCCTTTTTTCTCTCCTCAAACCCAGTCAATCTCCATCCAGTCTTGCATCAGTTCATTTCTCTGTGGAGTTGGGGATAGTTGAGAGCCTAGCAGAGGCAGACGGGCGCCGCTGTACCAATCAGTGCTTTCTGCCACACTCGCTTCATAAAGATACAGAGCTTCTTTCTCCCCGTTGCTCCTCTGGCTCCCTGTCCGCCGCCGCCACCGTAACCACGGCAGCCTGACTGATGGTGAACAGAGAGCTCCTCCACAGCTCCCAAAGGAGCCTCGGGTCACCACTGGACTGGGCCCAGCCCACAAATTAGTGTGAGGATTCGCGCTTGTGGCGTGCCGAGGGGGACGAAGCGCTTGCAGTTAACCAGTTTCCCGCTCGACGACAGGCTACCGCCAACCAATTGATTCATCCGTTCAGAAACAGAGCCGATACGTTCTGACGTTTGACCTCCGCGTGGCAAATGCGTTTCAGCTCCGCCTGAAAGGTTATCACAACTCCAAAAAACGCTGGTAAATATTTATCCCAGCGAGTGGTGACGGCGCACAAAACGATCAATATGTCATTCAGCTCAAGTGTTGCCAATAAAAACAGGCAGCACGATTGGCTGATCAATATGCCAGATCGCTTTTCTCAAGAGACGGCTTCAGCCAGTCCTCCTCATTAGAAGGGAAATGACATGTTCCTGGAGCGCCGGCTGCCCTCTCTGCGTACCGTCCACTTTATTGACATCTGCTGCAGAACAGAAATCGAATGGTTCTTTGTTCTACCTTCAGCTCAGACGTTTGTGCCAAGCAGTAGAGGAGGGCTTTGCCTGGACTTCATTTCTCTGGAACAGAGGAGAATGTCCTGCAGTTATTCATGAGAAAATTAAAGCCACATCGAGCTGCAGGAAGTGGAAGCTGTTCCACGTGCCGTTAAAAGTCCAGCTGATCTTTTTTCTTTACAGAATAAAAAAAGTCAAATCTCTTCTCGTTTCCTTAAAAAACGACAAACCGCTGCTGAGATTTACGGCCACTGTTCCACCTGTCTGTGTGTATGTGTGCGCGCACAAGTGTGTGTGTGAGGACACACAAGTATGTATGATTGTGTGTATGTGGGTGTGCGTTCACTTATGTGTGTGTGCGTGTGTGTGGAAATGTGTCTGCATTTGTCTTTGCATGTGTGTTGAGACATTTTCCTGTTTGTGTGTGCGTGCATTTGTATGTGTGCATGTACATGTGTGTGCGTGTGTTTGCATTTGTCCTTGCATGTGTGTGTGTGTGTGTGTGTGTGTTTGAGTTGGTATTTATGGTATTGTGAGGACGATGATGTGTTTAGACAGTCATGGGACGGGGACAGTTTCAGAATGGGGACCAAAACCCGGGTATGTGTTGAATGTGTCAATACATGTGTGTGTGTGTGCCTGTACGTGTGTGTGTGCGTTTGGTATTTTGAACAATCGGTGTCAGCCGCTGGTGGAGCGACATCAAGGAGACAATTAGCTTTATCTCTGGCGATAATCAAACAAGTGCTTTTCTATTCTGGCCGCCGTTGCTCAGACAGGGGCAGCCATGATTGATTTGGGCAATTTGTTCTGCTGATTAGGAGCGGCGTGGAAGCCCGACTTCAGCGCTCCTCCTGCTTGTCTGTCCTTCACACTCGCACACACACACACACACACACACACACACACACATCCTCTGGACTCTCGGCTTTATTTCAGGTCATCTTCTCAGCAGTGACACTGTGGAGAAACTGTCCAGAGGTGATATATGCTGGACAATACAAGGACACTCTTTATTGGAGCCTGTGGGCTGTTTTCCTCTCTGTGTGTGCATTTGTGTTGTTGTTTGCCCTCGTGCATTTGTGTGTCTGTCTGACCTGCTGTGTTTCTGCCCAGTCCCCCATGGCAGCACCAGCTTTTGGGACGAGACTACTTCTGGTAAAACCAGGACGTTTCTTTGCCTTCTTTTCTTGTCTCATCATCACTCTTCACCTCCTCTGCCCTACCTTTACCTCTACCTCCAACCCACGGTCACTAACACCCCCCCACCCCCCATCAAACACACAATCCATCACTAACTCTGAACTGGCACTTCACCAAAAAAAGAGCACCCTGATGGCGGGAAGAGCTGAGCGACTGGCGAGGACACGTCCAGCTTCTGTACGTCCTCAGGGTCACATCTTCGCCGCTTTTCTTTCAGCTACCATGATGTACGGCGGCTTCCTGCACCTGGACCAGGTGGAAGGCCAGGAGATCTTCTACTTGCCAGAGATGAATGACACAAAGTCTGAGCTGTTTGGAGAGACGGCGCGCAGCATAGAGAACGCTGTGAGTGGGAAACAAACACTTCTGACATTCACTTTGCGAAACTTCCATCTTTAATTTGATTCATTATTTTTCCATCAAATGATGCAACTCAAACCTGAAGTCTGGAAACGTAAACAAACTCCTCACCTGCTTCGTCTTTGCAAGCTTTCACGTTATCGCTTTTATTTAATTTATTGTTTTTCTTTACAAAGAATGTGTTTCCCAGCAGTCGACCCAAGATCCGTTTCACCTTTGACCCGGTTATGTTCCAAAAACCATAACTTTTGACATAAAAGAGGCAAAAACACAAGTGATGATTTAAAATCCAGAGTTTGCAGCTTCTCCGCTGCTTTCTGCCACCAGAAACGCAGACTAAAGACATTAAAGAAACAATCTAGTACACCATTTTTATTTTTCTAAGATGCTTTAGCGGCATCACAATGCATGGAATGTCCTCAGGAAAAACCAGCCAGAAGAGACGTTCTGGCCTAACAGATTCTTTCCACAAATTCAACCGTTTGTTATCTCCAGTCATTTTGCAGTTAAAAAGGGAATGTGGGTTGGTCTTAGGGGTTAGGGTTGAAATTATAGAAATGATATTTGAGTGACATTTTAAATAATTTTAGTTGGTTCAGGATTTGGGTCAAACCTGGATTTTTAGTGGATGGATGGATAGATGGATAAATAGATAGATAGATAGATAGATAGATAGATAGATAGATAGATAGATAGATAGATAGATAGATAGATAGATAGATAGATAGATAGATAGATAGATAGATAGATAGATAGATAGATATTGTCACTAGTACAACAAAATTTGGAAAGTATTTTTTGGTCAGTGCAACATTCACTTTAGTCAAACAAAAATTTAACAAGATAAAATAAATCAATAAAAGAACACCATTTCATAATTCAATCATTAAAAAATAGAAATGATCACCAGTTAATGTGCAGCTAAATAAAAAGTGCATCAGTCATTACATTCAGTAGGAGTCTTAAAATTGTTAGAATGATAGGATAACAAATAAAAAAATGTTCAGAAAAAAAAAAGATCTAACAGTTTAGAAAAACCTATAAATTGGCTCATACAACGCCTGGTTTAGTGTAATAAAATAAGTACATTAATACATTACTCAATTTTTACTGTTGGTTTTCTTGGTGGCCTTTTCATAAAAAGTGGACCATTTGACAGCGTTGTCATGGTAGCGGCTACAGAGCCAACACTAAACTGGCACTGCAGCAGTGAAGGAAAGTGCTACGCTAAACATCATGATCACTAAAGCTTCATTCTGTTACTACGGTTACCAACCAGTGTTAAGGACGATAACGAACATTTGAGCTTTGAGACCGGTCTTTTTTTTTTGTCATTATCACTGTGGATTATCACTTTTTAATCCACACGCTGCAGCCAATTAGAATCCAGTATTCACCCGGAACACTGTATATTACACAATAAATTCTCCTTCAATGTAGCACAGTGCGTGTTTGACACTTTGAACTTAAACGTACAGGTATGCAGTCAGGATGCAACGACTCACTTCCCCCACGATTCAGTTCAATGGTCTGACTGTATATGAGTCTATACAGTCAATAGGTGTGACATATGGCTTGGTTTTAAACCCAGAACGGTGGCATCCTTACTGAACTTGTCATCAGTCAGGTGACCTTTAGAATAATGAGAAGGAGGTCAAACGTCTTTGTGTTTCTGTCTTTGTGCATTTTATAGATTTAGCCGTCGCTGATGCTCCCAAGGCTTGATAGGTCAGTGATTAAAAAGGAACGGCTGTCTCCCTGCAGAAACTATGTTCTCTACCCTTGCCGTAGTTTAAAAGCATTTCAAAATAGAGATAAATATAGGTTTCCATCTGAAAATGACGCCTTCCTGAGGCGGAGAGCTTCTTGTTGTTGGTCTGGGTGGTCAGAATGCCTAAAGCTGGAGGTCCCGGTTGGGCCTGTTTCCTCTTTGAGCAGCTGACAGAGCCTCGCTCCTCTTGAAATGTGAGGGTCGGTGTTTGTATGTGTGTGTGTTCTTGTGTGTGTACATATTACACATGTACCAGCTGTTAAATCA
Organism: Oryzias curvinotus; assembly: GCA_023969325.1. Taxonomy (NCBI): domain Eukaryota; kingdom Metazoa; phylum Chordata; class Actinopteri; order Beloniformes; family Adrianichthyidae; genus Oryzias; species Oryzias curvinotus. Next base: position 34,059,398 of record CM043712.1, on the reverse strand, counting down.
GTGTCATTGGCCCCCACCGGGACCTAATCTGCTTCCTTGCCGCGCTAGCGCTTGTGTGTGCGTGCGAGCTCGTTAGCGCTCTCAGCCTCTTGGTCTCCGGGAGCCTGGTGTGCCACTTGACAGCAGCCAACCCTCTTCATCTCCCGCTCCGGCGCCGAGCACACGGCCGTTCCTCCATGTGGCTCACAGATGCATGAAGAGGACGCAGTTCTCTTTGACAACAGGATGAAAAAATGCTGAAGTTTGGAGAGAAACACCAAATTATGGGAAGACGACAAAGTATGTGCACCTGCTGCCATAGTGTGTTTGTCCGCTTCCAGCCTTAATCCAGCTTTGAATGATTTTATTTCCATCCCCCTTATATGAAATGCAGTGAGGACTCCAGCTGACTCTAAATTTGCTGAATGATCCGTGTGGCTGACCGCGCCGCGCCAGCAGCGTCTGCACCGCCGCCGCCTCATCCTGGGTGAGACCGGCTCTGGAGTGTCCTCATCCAAAGTCCACATTGATGCCGCTCTTCCTGTGATGTGTGTTTAGAGCGTGAAGCCTTTTAGTCTGAAAGCAGACTGCGTTTCAAAAGCACAACAGTGTCTGTCCTTCAAAGACGTAATGGGGGGATTTTGAATGAAGCCTTTTTGGGAACAGTGATTGGGCTTAGTGGAACATGGGAGAGCTCTCTGTGCAAACAGCAGAAAGGGCGGCGGCGGCGGCAGCGGTGGCAGGGATGTGTGTCAGCAGCCCTGTGGTCGCTGCGATGCTCACCAGCCGCCCACATAACAGGAATTCTCGGTTTAAAACTGAACCGTATGTTCCACTTGTGAATTGAATTGTGGGAAAGTGAATTGTTGCATCTTTGCTGCACAGCATTTAAGGAGGATTTAGTATTTATTCATTAATTTATTATAGTATGAACGTGAAAGCCAAGTAAAAAGGTTTATCTTTATTTGCTTTTTAGCAAATTAAAAACTGACTTTTTAAAGATGTGTAGTTTTTGTTGCTGTTTAGTAGAACAGTGTTCCCTCAGTAATGTCTTTTATCGTTTATCTGTACCTTCAAATCTATGAAGTAGGATTCCAGATTTTTTCTGGCAGTAAAACTACTACTACTCACTTACTACACATTTCTCAGACAGACATGAACATTTTCACACTTTGCTCTCTTGTTCAACCCGTAAAAGAAAAATAAAGCCAGGATTATAGAATGGAAACAAAGATAGAAAACATAAATAAATGTAGCGAACTGAACAAATTCTGTACAGAAGACACTAGGGGGAGATTCATTGGCCAGGTCGACAGCCAATCAGGACGCAGAACACTATACATCTTAAATGTATTTGAAAATAATAAGGGAAAATTGCACCAAAAAAAAAAAAAAATTGGCGAAACATTGAGACAACGAAGAGTGAACCACGACATGGCGAGAGAACATTCTACCAAACCGTGACCCAAAAATGGAAGGGAGTCGTCGTTACATGAGATTAAGAACGAGGAAAGGTGAGGATAAAAATGTTGGTGTAACATTGTACTTTGATGTACGGTGGCCCTGAAGTCCAAATCCAAAATATTTTAAAAGTCACAACGAAAGTTAAAAAAGCCAAACAAAAGTTTTAAGAAAAACAGCATTACTTTTTAGAAGATAAAACAAAATTGCAGAAACCAAAATGTAAAAAAAAAACAAGAACGAAAAAACATTTTGGAAAACTAAATGAAATGTTAAATTCGCCGATTGGATGATATCGTTTTTCTTCACGTCACATAACCTTCGGCTGAAAGGATCGACAAAGTCACCAAATCATCCATCGTTTCCTGTTTCCTTTATTCAAACGTTGTTTGGATTTCTGTAAATTACTTTTGCTTTCCGAAAATATTGTATTTCTTTTTGTAGTTTGGTTTTGAATTTTGTCCTGTTTTCTAAAATGTGATGCTGTTTTGTTATATTTGGTTTGCTTTTTAACAGTTCTTTAATGTGATTTGAGCTTCAGGGCCACCGTAGATTTGAGATAAAAATGTTAAGAAAGCTGGTGACTCAAACTTAACTTATGTGCGTTTTCCGAGACTTGGACTGCACTGAAGAGCGTTTCTAATCTTTAAAGGAATGAAATTCATCAAATCCTCACATGAGGAGAGGATTCTGTCTGCTGCTCCTGAGGGTCTAAACCCCGCCAGCTTTCCTCTCTGCAGCCCGAGGCGTCGCGGGTCTTGGACATGGTGTTAACCTTCAGCTCATTCCCAGCCTTGTTGACGCTCCCTCCTCTTCCTCGCACTCCTTCCTTCTCTTCCCCAGCTCAACGATTTGTTCAGGAAGTCGCAGGTGCGCAAAGACTTCATGAGCGTTCGGGTCCACAAACTGGCTCCCAGCAACTCCATCGTGGCCATTGTGGAGGCCCACTTCAGACCAGGTGGGAGCTTTTCCAGCACAGAAACCCCCCCATGAAGAGTTATCTGCTGCAGTAGCCTGACAGCCCTCAAACTGGGAAAATTAGCCAGAAGTGTCTGCAAAACTATGCATAAAATCGGTAAATCTGTTTAAATCTTTGTTGTCCTTTTCATCAAGTTCAGGCCTCCCCATAAAAAACAGGAATGACATCATACATGTCAGCGTCAGAGACGGACGGCCTGCACCGTTTGACTTTCTAAAAGAAAATGTGTTTTTTCTGTCTCAGATTAAGAAAAGAGATGCTCATCCCTTAGTCTCCTAATCGTGGCAGACAGTGGGTCTCCTCCGTGGTTGAAGCCTTTCTTTAATTGTCTGCTCATTTCCAGGGACGTTCCCCACCTGCACCGACCTTCCTGTGTGTAAATAACAGCAGCGCTGCTGGAGGCTCTTTGCTCTGATTACATGTTAGCAGAGTTACTTATTACTGAGGAAAGTCACATAAATCATCGTGACAACAATCTGCCCGGATACAGCAGGAGGAGAGGCGTGCACGGCAAACGTGCGGCAGGAGGCCGCCGACGCTCTCGGAGGGATTAACCAGCAGCTTAATGCTCTCAAACAATGAGCGGCTAAAAGGTTTTTTTTAGGTTATTAAATGTTTAATTTAATTGCTAATGATGTAATTACAGACCTATAGAAGAATGGCACACTTCTGCAAAATGAGAACTTTTAATTGAAGTCTTAGAAACCCCAGAAATGTGGGGTTTCCCTTCCTAACCTTCAGGTTAGGACACGGGTTCTGTAACGCGCCGCTGCTCTGAGGCCAGTCAAACAAACCTTAGAAGCTCGTCTTCTAAATCTATGTTTAATGTTTTCCCAGTGGTCTTTTAACTACGATGACGCCGTTTTCTGCCAAAAAACCTGAGTGCTTTTCTGGGACATAGTTCCCGAAAGAGCGGCAGGAGTTCATTAGAAATTCACCTCTTAGTTGTAGGTGGGGCCAAGCAACCCCGCCCCCTGCCCCTTCCCTCCTCTCGCTTACTGCCCTTTGCTACAAATGTGGCAGCAGTATCGTAGCTGTCCGTCCAGTTCTGATCCAGATTCCAGCTCAGACCAGGTGGATGCAGGTGGATGCGTCGGAAAGGGGCGGAGCATGGAACTTGAGGCCCCACCCATCATCTTTTCTATGTCAAATATTTTAAACAGCATTTTCTGCTCCAGATTCACAACAGTTTGAATAAAAAAGTGCAGTTTAAGCTTAATTTTCTGAATAAAGTAAAATGGAAAACACTTTTATTGTGATTGTGACGCATAACACACACAACGAAATTCAGAAAAAGTCAACAGCTCAACATTATAAGCTACACATTAAGTACTAAAGAACAACTATCAAATTCTGTGAATCTATACATTTCTGTGGTTCTGTGTTGGGGGGACCCGTCAGAGATCCACCTGACGTTCCTGCGTTCGTTGCAGACACGCGGTTCACGGCGGACGACGTCATGGAGGCTCTGCTGAAGCAGCTGAAGGCCTCCAAAGACACCAGCATCTCCGTCAAGAAGCCAGAGGGGAAAAACATCCACTTCAGCAGTTCTGGTAAAGCCGTGCGGCTTTGGAGGAGGAGGGGGGGGGGGGGGTTGTAAAGGAATAATCAAATGGGGGGGTTGGTTTATCCAGAAAAGAGAGAGTTCCTTCTTCCTCTGTTTGCTCAGGTTTGTCCTCCGTCCCCGTCTTCACCGCCGCCACCACCGCCGCCGCGGCTATCACCATACTCCCCCCCACCACCACCACCAGACCCCCACTGAAAAGTCGCGTCACCACGCACAGGCCTGCCACCAGCAGACGCACCACCACAACGGCGGCGCCGCGGACCACCACGCCGCTCCTCACCACCACGCCCCGCGTCAGAGGCGGGAAACTCGCCCCCAAGACCCCGAGGCCCTGCGACTCCCACCCCTGCCTCCACGGGGGCACCTGCGAGGACGACGGAAGCACCTACAGCTGCAAGTGTCCCGCCGGGCGGGGAGGGCCCGTGTGCGAGAAAGGTGGGCGGCGTTTTTTCCAATCCAGTTCATTAAAATTAGCTGAGAAAGTTCAGAAATAATCCCACAGTAGCAGTCAGCTGTTTTCTAATCCGCTTTAATCCTTAATGACTTTTGAAAACACTCAGATGATTAAAACATGAAAGGAACGCTGGATGAAATGAAAATTCTCCTGCTACGTTGTACGTTTGGCTGATTAGGATAAGTGGCGTTTGCTCTTATTGATGCTGTGGGAGTCGTGAGGTTCAAACCCTGGGGGGGACGATGAGTGGGGGGGGGGGGCATTGAGTGGCCACAGATGTGGATTTATGGGGGGGTGAAGCTCACAGAGCCCAGGATGGAGTGTCGGGTTTACATTAACGTCTTATTTATAGTTTTTTTGCAAAAAAAGCAAAGAGGTGAGCGTTCAGGCTGTTGGTTTGATTCCCGTTGGCTCCACCTCAGAGCAGAGAGGTCAGACAGATTCCAAACAGGAGAAAAGTCATCAAGCAGAAACAAACTCTTCTGTTTTTTACTTCTTTGGGGATTTGGGAGCGGCGGCGGCGAGCGGCGGCGGCGAGCGGCGGCGGCGAGCGGCGCAGCTGCGTCTGTAGAAAATTGACCCCAATTGCTTTGATTGGGATTTACTGGAGGGAGGCGATGTGTGTGTTTTGGGGGGGGGGGGCGACCGCTCTCATGCATGAGCTTCACATTAGATCCATGTGATCAGGAGGATCTCATCCGACGCCCTGTAGGAACCAGCAGAACGCCGGAGTCCAGTAAACGGATGAAAAGGGTCGCTTTCATCACTTTGCTGATCTTAAAATGTGTTTTGGAGAAAAAGATCACCCCCCCCCCCCCCCGACTTATACAAACAGTGCAGATGACGGGCTCATTGTCTTCCTGCCCCCCTGCAGTGATCAAATACTTCATTCCATCCTTCGGGGGCCAGTCCTACTTGGCTTTTCCTACGATGAAGGCGTACCACACGGTCCGCATCGCCATGGCCTTCAGGGCCTCGGAGATGAACGGCGTCCTGCTCTACAACGGCCAGCGAGGAAGCAAGGACTTCATCGCTCTGACTCTGGTCAACGGGAAGGTGGAGCTCAGGTACGGCGAGCGACGGCTCACTGCCTTCTTTGGTCTGATAAGTTTTGGGGGGGGGGTAGACTCTAAACATTCTCACGAAATAATGTGGGGGAACATGAATGACCCCCCCCCCTCCCCCCCCCCTCCGTCAGGTTCAGTCAGCAACTCTGAACTCAGCCTGGAGGAGGGGGGCGGACAGGTGATACGGACGCAGGTGCAGCAATCTAGGAGATCACCTGGGGGGGGGGGCAAAAACAGAAAGCAGCAAAAAAACAATCTTCAGAGCAAAGAAGGAGACGTCTGGGTCTGGACGGCAGAAAGGAAGAGGCTTCACTAGGATGCAGCAGCTGACAGGAAAACCGCTCTGTTCAGTTCAGAAAAAGACCAAATGTTTGAGGAGGTTCACGGTCTGACCCGCACCAGAACTTTTACCCGCAGCAGAACTTTGACCCGCAGCAGAACTTTGACCCGCACCAGAACTTTGACCCGCAGCAGAACTTTGACCCGCAGCAGAACTTTGACCTGCACCAGAACTTTGACCCGCAGCAGAACTTTGACCCGCACCAGAACTTTGACCCGCAGCAGAACTTTTACCCGCACCAGAACTTTGACCCGCACCAGAACTTTGACCTGCAGCAGAACTTTGACCCGCACCAGAACTTTGACCTGCAGCAAATCTGCAAAGGAATCTGTTAAAACAATCTCCTGGAAGTTGAACCCATCGTAACATCATCTCAGTTTAGAGCCGTAGTCCCATCTGCCCTTACGGGGAAAAACGGTCACACCTGTACACAGGTGACCCGAACTGCTCATTCACATTTTTCTACAGCCAATGGATCCATGAACGTCTTTGCTTTCCTGGTCTGAGCTGGAATCTGGATTCAAACTGGACGGCTGCATAGATCTGATGACGGTCGCAATTTTTGTCACACAGTTACTGTTAGGTTAGGATGATGGGAAATCGGCAGAGGCTTACTTCCACGCCAACAGTCCCCGCCCACAATTTAGAGGTGAACTGTTGATGAACTCCTGCTGCTCTGTCCTAGAAAACGACAGTTTTCTGGATTTCAGATAGGAATGGCGCCATCATCATTAAAAGACTTCTAGAGGAGCTTTTCCAAAAGAAATAATCTAGTAGAAGTTACTCTATGATCCTCCACGGACAACCCAACCTGCAGCAGCGGCACGGGTTAAACCCCCCCGTATGGGGCCATGTGATCAGGGCTCAAGTCAGTTGGATGGGGGGGTCCGTTTCCACAAGTTATACGTAGCATTGACATTATTGCAGACCTGTCAACAAGTGTAGCTTTGTTGTGTTTTCAAGCTCAGTGAGACGCAGGAGAAAGTTGTGCTTTGATGAAGGTTTAACTCCTCCTCCTCATTTCTGCAGTAGTGATGAAGACAGTTTTCCATAACGTTTTGCTGCATCATAGATGTGAAGGAACAAATACTGAATTTTAAACATGTGGTGAGATGACAGGCTGACATTTCCTCTGTGACGTCCTGCTTCTATAAAAGCAGAAAAATGAAATGTGGGTCAAACTCTGGGAGCGTCTGGATGCGCGGCTGCTTTACCGGGACGCAGGTTCTTAGGAAGGGTTTGATGCCTGTTGCACGTGACAGCGAGTAGTGATTCATGTGAAGGTGCAGAGCTGGATCTGCTGATATTTAGATTCCCTGAGCCAAACATCAGCGTCACACCGCCATTACCGCGGAGCCCTCTGGCTGCGTCCGTCGGCGTGCAGCGCCTTCTCTCAACGTGGCCCGGTGGAAACCGGCAGGTGCAGAAATTGTGATGATAATAACATATATTCATGTCTTCTCCCACACAGAGCTGGAGGAATAAAAGTCCTCTGACAAAGGCAGCATCTTTTGAAGAGACGTGAAGGGAATAATTACAGCTTCGGCGCCGCGTCTGTTTGGGAGCCATTATTTGTCTTTTGGACGCCACTCTGACCCTTCCAAACTCTCTCGGTTTTCTCCCGCCCCGGCCGGCTCTGATTTCTCTGTTGAGAATGAAATCAATAGCAGAACTAAAGGAGATCATTAGTCACCTGCGCTCTCCTACGCCCAGATTACCACCTACAGCGGCAGAAATCCCGGCTGTGGGGAGAAGAACTCATTACTGGTGGCAGATAATTGCTCTCAGGTTGTGCTAATACGAGCGCATGTGTGGGTGCGCAGCAGCCCCCCCCCATGTTGATATGGACTTTTTCTTTACTAAAGATCATTAGAGAAAAGCTTAAATGTAAGTGGAAAGGGAGGGGGGCAGTGTTTCCGCAGAGGGGGCGGGCTCAGATGTCACCTGCGTAAGTGGAGGAGCTAACCGATCAACTGTGCTTTGTTGTCAACCCCCCCAGGTTCAACACGGGCTCAGGCACCGGCACCTTGACCAGCAAGGTCAAGGTCAGTCAGGGACACTGGCATCAAGTGGAGGTCACACGGAACCGCCGGAACGGCGTCCTCAGCGTTGACGGCGAGCCCGACGTCCAGGGCGAGAGCCCGCACGGCACCGACGGCCTCAACCTGGACACGGAGCTGTTCATCGGAGGCGTGACGGAGGATCTGAAGCAGGAGTAAGACGCCACCATGAGAATGGGACCGGCAATGAACAGGCGGGAATCCATCCGCCCATTTGCCCGTCCAGCTCCCGTCTGCCGCCTAGCGTTTGACGCGTGTCAGATTTACCGCTCGACGCCGTGCCGCAGAGCAATCGCCAACGTTTTTCTGGGATTCGTTCGTTGCCACGTGATAGAAAACATTAACCATGCTGAGCGAGGAACTAAGGTTTAACTGTTTTGGGGAGCTCTACACAAGGGGGGGGCAAAGACGCCGTTTTGTGAACCCTGCAGCATGACTGCAGGAGCTGCGCCTGGATGTGACGGCTGTTTTAAACGTTACTGCCGTCCGTCTGAGACCCAGTTTGACCCAACCCTGATCATAAAAATATGCTGGAGGATCTCTTTATTATTGTCTTGCACGCCGCGACGGCGGCTCTCCTTTTCCCGGGCAACCAACCGTCTGCCGCCGCACAGGGTCGTAGTGGGCGTGATCGCTCTAGCTCCATGGGCTTTTTGATGGCTTTCCAGGGTGTACCCCGCCTTCGCCCAGCGGTACCCGGGGCAGTAAACAGCCCCACAGCTCCACATGATAGAGAAAATGTCTAGAAGTTCAGCATTGAGCTGCCATATCAGAATTATTTTTCCACCCTTTGATGGAGTCACTGAAAATGTCGCGTGCCCAAAGCTGAGTCCCGCATCGTGGCATGACGGACGCCCAAATTCCACCGCAGGTGACCTAACATTGAAACCTGACGCGCGAATCCCATCCGGTTAGACGCAGCTTTGTAGGTTGTAAACCGTCCTCAGATTTTGCGTTAAACAACCGCGTCATGAATTCGTTTCACTGATTGGTCCCCACGTTGTTGGCCGCACAAGTCACGTGTGGCGTTCTGCTCCTCAGCGTGACTGCGAGGACGGGGGTCAGCGCGGGCCTGGTGGGCTGCGTCCGCATGCTGGACGTCAACAACCGCATGCTCAACCTGCAGGAGGACGGCGGCGACAGCCTCTTCGGGAGCGGCGTGGGCGAGTGCGGGAACAACCCCTGCGAGCCCAACCCCTGCAAGAACGGCGCTCAGTGCCAGGTCAAGGAGGCGGAGATGTTCCAGTGCAAGTGCAGCAAAGGATTCTGGGGTAAGAGGGGGGGCATTCCTCCACTCCAACCGAACTAACCGGAACTTTTCAAAGAAAATACTCCAACCTTCATCCCACCGGCGAGGCCTCTGAATGAGGACGTTCAGGTTATGAAGGAAAGAAAAAAACAAAAGTTAGAATAAAAACAATAACCCTTTTTTTTTTTTTTACTTGTCCTACCAAACAGCCAAGTCAACAGATGGGAGCTCAAGTTTGCATTTTCTACATACAGATATAGGATCTACTTCCTGATCATCGTCTGCAGCTGTTAGAGTTTGATGTATTTACATTTCTGCAGTTCGTTCAGGAACATTACAGATGTTTAAATGCTCACTTTAACTAGTCCAGATGTCAATCAGACTGTTTGAGATGTAAATTGATGTCATTTGGGTGCCAGGTCTTCATAGTAATTCGGTTACTAACTCAGTTTGGATTAAGTCATGGATTGGTTTAAATTACGCTGATTGTGTTTATTTTGACAAAGATTTGCTTTAAACGCCTTTAAGTTCTGAATCTTTTAGTTTTAAAATGCTGCTCAAAGTTTTGAGACGTTCTCCAGGAGGTGAACCCACATCCACCGCCATGGATTTATATTTATCTGCCATCAGTTCTTCAGGCGCTCGCCGTCGCCGCCGCCGTTGTGTCTAAACACAAATCCTTTGTTAGCTTGACAGGCTAATTTGAGAGCATCACTCTGCAGCAGTGGCAGCAGCTCTGGAAGAGCTTGACTAACAGAAGTGATCTTCAAAACGTCAGAACTTTGTCCATCATTTGCTCCTCCCGGTTCCCGCCGTTCGGTCAAGAGGAGCGAGCATCAGGGCGCCGCCACGCCGTTCTCCGCTCATCTCACGGCTCAGACGACCGCAGAAAGGATTTTCCCAGAGAGCATTGCAAAGCGAAATTCCAACTGGAGGGACTTCAGGTTTGGTGATGAAGAGGAGCTCAGAGGACGTTCAGGCGGCGAGGAAGTCAGCCGCCCGCCGACTCTCATCCACATTCATTTGGTCCCAACGTGACTTAAAAGCTGCAGAAGGAGGAAGATGAAGAAAATGAGGCGAGCTCAGCATGGTCATTAACACCCCCGCCCCCCCTCCTCCTCCTCGCCACGGGCTAGAAAAGGACTAGATTATACTATAATACAGCAGAAGAAAATGCTGGCTGAAGGAAAACCAAACTGAAGGGTCATAACTGGAAAGAAAAAGTCAAAATAAATAAAGAAATGATCAAAGTTGATCATAAATAAAGTGAAAACAGCACAACAACAACAAAAATATGTTTGTGAGAAAATGCCAGAGCCGGGTATCGAACCAGCGAGCTTCTGCTCCAAGGATCCCCACTTACTTCAATGGAGGCAGAAATCCTGGAATATCTGGAAAAGTTCAAGAATTTGAAGAACCAAAAGTCACGGCTGGAAAAAGCTGAAAGAGCTGAACATTTGGATAGTTGAATGGATGAAATATCTGAAAAAATGAAAAGGAGTTAAGCGGCAAAAAATGGCGGAAGATACTAGAATAAAGAAAAACAGGAAAACAATGAATGGTTGAAGGATTTATAGCAGTCAACCAGAAACCAGGAAATGACCTTTAGGGAGAGAAACTCCTCAAAGCAACAATCCTTTTTTCATTGTGGAGAATCAGGAGCCGTGAGTGGAAATGTCTTTTTCTGTGCCTGCAGGAACCCTCTGCGCAGACGTCAGGGACCCGTGTGCGCCCAGCAAGTGCCACGCCACATCCCAGTGCCAGGTTTTACCAGAGGGAGGGTACAAATGCGTGTGCCCCATGGGGCGGGAAGGCCAGCACTGTGAGAAAGGTAATCCTGGCCGAGCGGCATCCGGCTTTATCTCCAAAGCAGCAGTGATTCGGTGCGGACTCTTCTGAGCTCATCTCCCTGATATCTACGTATTTCCCTTCCCTCTCATTTCCGCTCCGTGGCATTTCCATCCGTCCTGAATTGAAGGGGGAGATCAAACGCAGAGGAGGGGGGGGTGAGCCTCCGGGGTTGGGGGTGATGGGAGAGTTGATGTGTTCCAGAGCTCAGGCGTGTGATTGGCCCCGCCGGGCCCCTCGCCGCATCGACTGCACCGCGCTTGTTAGTGGCGAGGCGGGAAACAAACCTGCGGCGTTTCTGCGCTCCTCTCCTCCCCGCCTGTTTGCCCACAGGTGTTGTGCACAAACTTGTTTACTGGCGCTCGGTTTCACTTGGCGGGAGCGGGCCGCCGCCGGTTAAACGACCAGCGCTGGCTGCAGCTGCTTTTGAAGTCCTTGATTAGCGCTTTTGTAGGCGTCACAGTCTGAAGTCTCCGCTTCTGCGGACGTCGCTGAAGCTCAGCAGACTAAAAATGACAGACGTCACGCAGCCGGGGCCTCCTCCAACCAAGGAGAAACATGCCCCCACCCCCCACCCCTGCCCTGGGGAGTTCAGAAAAAACAAGGTCCTGATTTCCAGTTAGCAGGTGATTAAAATAAATTGAGGTGAACCAAAATCGATGGCTTGTGAGAGAGAGTGTCTCCTTTCCAGAAGGCTATTTTTACCCAGGAATCAATGCGATGACTAATCACATCAGTCCTCCCTGCCCGTGCTGATTAATGGCAACATGAGTGTTAACCTCAGACAGGTAAGGAGGGGTGTCTGGGGGCTAGACGGCGTGCTCTGAGCGCGCTCAGCACAGACTCCGAGGAGGAGGGGGGGCGTTATGTGAAGCATTTGTATCTGAGGGAGTCTGGACCGCAGAGGACGTGGTTTTTATTCTGCAGCATCCACGCTCAAGGGTGGGCTGAACGGCCGGCGGTCCTTTTGGCGGCGCCGCTTTGAATAATCATATTGAGCAACGATGGCTGTGGACAAGAGGGGGGGTCTAGCTCTGCTAGCTGATGACATCACCATTCCTCCAATGTAAACAAAAGAAGCAACAGGCCGGCTGGTCTGTTCCTCATTTAGCTGAGATGAGAGCAGAAAGTTCTCCGTCCACCATCCTCGCATAGGGATGGGTACCCAAACTCCGTGCCAAGCATGATTTTAAATTAGTTTTATTTTCCTGTTTATTTGTGTTTGTGTGTGTGCCAACGCCTCTCAGCCAGGTCGCTCTCGAGAAAGAGATTTGATCTCAAGGGAGATTCTGGTAGAATAAAGGGTAAATAAACAAAAACTCTGCTGATTTTGGGGATTTCTTTCCGGACGGTAGTGGTTGGATTCATATTAAAACGGGGGTGGCTGTGATGGTGGGTGGAGCTTCAGCCAAAATGCTGAAGGTGAAGCAAGTGAAAGTTTTTCCTGTATTTCACAGAAAAATCAGTTTTTTTTAGGTTTGTTTTTACACAGCTCACAGAAGACAGAAGCAGACCCAGCGTATCAGTGCTTCAAAGCGTTTCAGTGCTTCGAAGTGTTTCAGTGCTTCGAAGCGTTTCAGTGCTTCGAAGCGTTTCAGTGCTTCGAAGCGTTTCAGTGCTTCGAAGCGTTTCAGTGCTTCGAAGCGTTTCAGTGCTTCAAAGCGTTTCAGTGCTTCGAAGCGTTTCAGTGCTTCGTTTCAGACGTGTTAATAACTTCTATTTGATTAAGTTTTGCGGTGCAATTTCAGCCAATCGTTTTACCTTTCCAGTGATTGTGGGGGTGGACTGTGGATGTTAAAGTGATAGTGGGCGGAGCTTCTGCCAAAATGCAAAGAGGGTTTGTCTGTACTTCTCGACAAAAATTTTAATTCATTGACCTGGTAGATCCGTCGTCATAGCGATGAGCAGTGAAATATGGTTTCGTTTCGCATAAAGTCCAAACTCACCCATCCCAAGTCCTGCCGTGTTTTGGTGCCGTGTCCATCCTCGTCGTCCGTGTTTTCCTCCCAAGTCCCGACTCGGCTTTGCTAATCTCAGCCATTTAGGCATAAAGGCTGATTCTGGTGCCGCTCGGGTTTGTGTGTCTGTTTGCAGATAACATAACGCTTGATTGACTTGATTGATGTCAAAAGTCGAGGCTTTTGTCGGAAGGCTGCTGCTAACAGCCAAGCGCAGACGCCCGGCAAAGAAATGGTTTTACAAGAATAATAAAAGCCAAAATACAATAGCAGCCTTTTGTCCCAGATCCCAGCTGTGCATTGAACTCTGCACGTCTCCAAAGCCCTTTGTCACGTAGTGGCGTGCTGTGTAATCAGGCTGGCATAGATGTGTTATTTATGCCTTTTGTTGAGAGAAAATCCTAATCCCACAGGCTGTGCACACATAAATCTATCTTCCTCCATGATTCTGACAAGTCCCACAAAGATGTGCGCTCTATCCTTTCATTTCAAATCTGTCAGCAACACAACACAACCGGGCCTGAATGCAGTTTTTGTGTTTTCCAGTTGCAGAGAGGAGAGGGGCTTACATGCCCGTGTTCAGCGGAGACTCATACCTGGAGCTGAAGGGGCTGCATCTCTACGGGCACGATCTGCGGTGAGTCCTGTGTCCCAGCTTGACTCCTGCACGATGGAGTCTTACATGTATTACAGAAAGCTGAGCATCATGTAGTTTTCAGAGTTTGTGCCTCAGGCTAAGAACAAGCTCAGGCCTCTGCAGGTGTGAGCGGAATGGAGAATGAGGGCTGCACAGAAACCTACTTACCACACAGCCGCTGCACGAGCAGTCCAGCAGGACCACGGTGGGCGTGTCACTGCAACATGTGTTCTTCTCCGCAGTCAAAAGGTCAGCATGATGGTGGTCCTCATGGCAAACGACTCAGACGGTTTGATTTTCTACAACGGCCAGAAGACGGACGGGAAAGGAGACTTCATCTCTCTGGGGTTGTACAACGGGATCCTGGAGTTTCGCTACGACCTGGGAAAAGGACCAGCGATCATCAGGTTCTCCTCACCTGCAGCGTCAAACTTCACCAGAGCAGAGATGTTTGGTTTGTCGGAGCAAAAGCTACGCCCTCTGAGGAGATGCTTCACACGCCTTTAGCTATGTTCACGCTGAACGCCATGCATGCGTCAACGGCCTGCAGTTCCAAACAGGAAGTGGCTTCAAGACGCCAAAATCCCAAAGACTTCTATAGAGAAACACAGTTTTTACTCATTCTATTGGTCAGAACAACCATTCTGGATCTGATACCTTCTATCATATTTTCGATAATCCTCATATTTTTGATAATCCTCATATATGATATTTTTCTGTAGTTCAGGTTATGAACTGACCAATCAGATGCCTCAAAAAAAGTAGGTGGAGCCTGCTTTCCCCCACGTCCGACGTTCAAAATGTTTCGATTTTTGTAGCCGGCTTTCAAATTGTTGGCCTTCCAGCAAACTCGCTCCTGATTGGCCATAGACACTGGGCCCCACTCGAGCCGATCACTGCTCACTGATGACGTCGGGCTCCAAGATGGCGACTGAATTGACGTCATTAGGTTGGATCTGGAAATAATCCGTTTTCTATGGATGACATCACTGTCCAGTTTTCTGATACAGTCAATGTAGAAAGTGTCTGCAGAATAGTTGCTCTGCAGGATGGTTGCTCTGCAGAATAGTTGCTCTGCAGGATGGTTGCCCTGCAGAATGGTTGCTCTGCAGAGTAGTTGCCCTGCAGGATGGTTGCCCTGCAGGATGGTTGCCCTGCAGGATGGTTGCCCTGCAGGATGGTTGCTCTGCAGGATGGTTGCTCTGCAGGATGGTTGCTCTGCAGAATAGTTGCTCTGCAGGATGGTTGCTCTGCAGAATAGTTGCTCTGCAGGATGGTTGCCCTGCAGAATGGTTGCTCTGCAGGATGGTTGCTCTGCAGAATAGTTGCTCTGCAGGATGGTTGCCCTGCAGAATGGTTGCTCTGCAGAATAGTTGCCCTGCAGAATGGTTGCTCTGCAGGATGGTTGCTCTGCAGGATGGTTGCTCTGCAGGATGGTTGCTCTGCAGGATGGTTGCCCTGCAGGATGGTTGCCCTGCAGAATGGTTGCCCTGCAGAATGGTTGCCCTGCAGAATGGTTGCCCTGCAGAATGGTTGCTCTGCAGATCTACACGTCTGTGCTCTGCAGAGAAAAGAGCAGCAGCATAAATGAAGCAGAGCTGGATCAGGAGCAGCTCTGGGAGAACAAACATCTCTGTTCATGTGGAGTGAAGTGATTTCTGGAAGAAGCAGGATCATCTCACCTAACACATGTGTGTTCTGCAGGAGCAAGGCGCCCCTCCCACTGAAGGTGTGGAACACCATCAACCTGGAGCGCTCCCTCCGCAAAGGAGAGATCCGGATGAACGACCAGCAGCCCGCCCGTGGAGAGTCACCCGTAAGAGACGGCGCTCGCCCTTTCTCGGCATGCTTGCCGTCTCCGCCATGCTGCAGCCTGTGAATCCGTGCCATCAATGTCCGATTTTTGTGGGACCGCTCAGCTGTTTTGGTCAAACCTCCTGGTGTCCCGGTTCTCCACCTTGATGGAAGTGTGCCGCTGCTTTCATATGGGGATCAAACGCAGCCTTTGGCGCTGGCGTCGAGTCAGTCGGACGAACTCAGCCCCCATCCCAGGTGTCTGGGGGGGCTGAGGCTCAGGGGAGAAAAAAAAATGAAATGAAACTCTTGGGGCCGGCGGCCACCAATCAGCAGGTACAAGCTTCTAAATGAGCGAGGTCCGATAGGTTGACGGGTCTGTAAGTCATCCAATTATCCTAAACGATGTAATTTATGATTATGAGCATGCAGAGTGTCAGGCCCAGCATCTTCTGGAAAATGCACTGGCCTTCTTTTCTCTGCCCCCCCTCCCATCGTCAGTATGATAATTGTGTTTCACTTCAGCTACAGAAGCAGAAAATCGCATTAAAAGAAGAGAGCAAAGACGTGAGCGCGGGCGGGGGGGCGGGGGGGGCGCCGGCGCCGGGGATGAGCTGCGACAGAGACCTCATCCAGGGAGGCTCCAGCTCATTCTCTCCTCCTTCAGCTTTAGAGGCAGCGGGGAGGTGCAGGGGAGCAGGCGTGCAGCCTGGCAGGAGAGCTCATCATATGAACTGTGATGGAATGCACAGAAAAATGTTCTTTACTAGTTATTTATTTAATGGCAGCCGGCTGTAAATGAGGCCAAGTGGCACTTTTCACCGCCTTTAATCTGCAAACTTTTCCTCCTTTTCATCTTCCCCTAATGGCACCATCTGCCTCATTCACGGCCTCCTCAGGATCGGCGTGTCTCTCTGTGTTGCATGTCTCTAACTCCCTCTCGTTGCACTCGGGTTTGCGCGTTGCCCTTTTTGTGCAGCTGTTTCCGTGACAGGGGTCCGGGTTCGGGCGGGTTTCACCCGTGTTTGCATGCCTCTTTGTGCACGCACACACTTGCATTTCTTCCTCACTAACTCTGTTCATCCTTATTTTCTTTCCTTCTCTGTGATGTGCTGTCTGGAGAGAAGAAATCACGCAAGGTAATGATACGAGTCCCAGTCACACCTCAGTCTGTGTTTCATTTGAGGCTCTCTTACAACCGCTCACTCCCATCTCTGTGTGCAACAACAGCACACACCGCTGCAAGAAAAAACAACTGGAAGGCTCACACGTGCAGGCAGCACGCCGGCGAGGCGAGGCGATGCTCTTAAAGCGCACGGGTTGGCTCGCACCTTAGTCCATCTGCTGCGGGGGTGGGAGGAGATGGAGAGGTGGGAGGGAAGATGGAACAGAGGCCGTCGTTTCTGAGACGGCTTTTGTTTTGAGCAACAAAGACACGGCATCATTAGCGCGGCGTAGGCGGGGACGTCACGCTGCCCGTCCGTGGGCTTTCGGGAAAGTGAGGGTGAGGAGGACGGACGCCGTGGGAGACGGTCGGGTGCCGAGCCAAGCCGGGCTCCGTCATCGACTTCTGTTGCTCACTGGAGCCTTCACTTCTTAAGTTAGGGATGGGCAGCGGGACGGCCAGGCAGCAGTTAGAGCTGCAGAGCCGCGGGCCTCAGCTGAGTCCAGAGGCTGGAGGGCAGGAGCCGCGCCCCGTCTTTGTTTAGAAGATGCAGCCAGAGCCTCCTGCACCTCCTGCAGCCTGAATGAGAGCTGCAGCAGAGCCGGCTCCTCTGAGCTCTTCTCTGCCCTCAGGCTGTTACTGCCCCCAAAAACCCCAAGAGCATGAACTCTTTGCCTCCAAAGTGCAGAAGAAGCGCGTCCCACTTTTGCTAATGCAGGGGCGGTGGTCTCAATGGTGGGGAGTGTCTCTAAATGGATGTTCGTTATCTGTAAAAACAGACTTTCAGGTCTTTCTCCACTCCACATCCTGGTTTTTTTTGTCACTGTGTGAAATCCAGTTTCCCATGAAGCCTGAAATGTTGAATTCAGACATTTTCATCTGTCGTTTATCATGTTACCAGATAAAATCTTTCTTAAAGTTTCCTTTTCTGTGCCCCTCTGCTCCCCGCTCGGCCCCCGTCAGGCCGTACACAGGGACCTCAACCTGAAGGAGTCTCTGTTTGTGGGCGGAGCTCCCGATTACAGCAAGCTGGCGCGAGCCGCTGGACTCACTGAAGGCTTCAAGGGAACCGTCCAGAAGGTAGAGATTGGCGCTAAGAAGCACTCAGAATAGCAGCTCATTTTGAAGTCCGCCGCCCTTTTTCTCTCCTCTAATCTTTTCTTGACAGCTTTCCACGTTTTCCTTTGTTTTCCCGCCCAAACACTCATCACTTTGAGCCAAAAATAACTTTTTTTGAACAAAGGTTGGATGGAGGAGTTCAGACAAAGACGCCGCGTCCTTATGAAGAGTTGAGAAGAAAAGCAAAAGCTGGCATCTCTGCCAGGATTGGTCTCATGAGACTAAAGGAGAAATCTGATGACATCATCCCTCATTCCCATGATGCCTTTGTTTCCTCTGAGGACGGGTTTGGAGTTCAGCTCAACCAAAACTGGAAACATTCAACCAGACGGATGAAGGCTCTTGGAAGAGTTGAAGTCCCGATGCCATAACTCAACCTAAAGACGGCGTCAGCTGGACGACCGAGGACGTTTCCACCAAACGCTTTGGTGGAAAAATGCTCCGATGTGCAGACAAACTGATGTCTACATCGCTTTTTCCATCTGCATGAAAGCCCAAAGGGCTTCACAGTCAGCGTCCCACACTGAAAAAAACCCATCAAAATAAGCTAAACATATAGAATATGAGATGTTTTCTGCCAATGGAACTATTACAGTTTGTTTTGGTGGAATTTCTTCAAATTTGTTTGAAATTGGAAATACGTCTTAAAATATTCTAAAAAAAAGTTTCATATCATAAAGTAGGTACAGTGGGGCAAAAAAGTATTTTATGCAGGTTCTCCCTCTTAGGCCTGGAAATGTCATCACAGGTAAACTTCAACTTTGAGGGACAAAAAAATTCACAAAGCAACTTTGTCTGACGATCAGAGAAACAAATAAATCTGTTCCTTTTGTTTACAGTCGCCACTTCAGAAATAAGCTCGAAAGTGTCACAGGAGAGTTCTGCCACATGCTTCCCCACATGACGTCATTCAGCCAATCACAATCGAGGAATCCGTCACACAGGTCTTAGGAGAGTGCTGGGGACGGCAGATTGTTGACAGGAACCTGCAGACCGTTAGAAAGTCAAATGTGGGCCGGACTTTGGACACGGCAAATTAAAAATAAGACAACATAAAATGATAATTACCATGGCAACAATGAGATCACAACCACTCAGCATTTACGGAGGAAACGTCTCATGTGAAGCTAAAAAGTCTCCTTTCCTGCCCAGTAGCCTGACTGGACTGTCTTTGGCCCCCCAGCAGCACCTAAGCCTCCCCAGTGCACTTCAGGTTCATCACACCCACTGCCACACCCACTCACAGCACCTGGAGCCGTGTGGGGTTCGGTGTCTTCCCACGGTTCTCCACGGTTTGAGGATGGGCTTTGAACCAAACATGAGAGGAATCAGTCTCCTAAGAGCAGACGCTCGTCACGTCACGTCATGTCACAAACCCGTTTTCCTGGTGGTTGTTGACTGAAGGTTTTCTGTACTTCACTGGTCTTCATTATTTGACTTCATAATCGGAGCTTCTCCGTTTCCTTTTTTGAAATGAGTCTCGGCGTGACCTCCGGATGACCTCTCCTCCTCTCTCCTTCAGATCATGCTGATGAGCGATCCCGTCCTCAAAGAGGAGAACGCCCTAAGCTCCAGCAACGTGGCCATGTTCCAGGGTCACCCGTGCTCCCAGGAGCCCTGCCAGAACGGCGGCCGCTGCAACCCCACGCTGGCGACCTACGAGTGCTCCTGCTTCCCCGGTTACGTGGGCGACAACTGCAGCGTGGGTGAGCTATCCGACGCCACGTTGAGATGTCAGTCTGGTGTTCGGCTCAAAGCCCTTTTGGATCCGCGGATCCATCGTTGGTCCACGTTTCCCTGGACCTCTGGAGGTTGTTTTCTGAATTCTCCGACGTGACGCGTCCTTCATGACCACGATTCAGTGTGACGTGAGGCGAAAAGGCTGCGTTTGTCCTTTTCCGTCCCGTCCTTTAGGCTCCGCCTCTGCGTTTGCCATTAACCTTGTGAGTGCGATCGGTCGTCCCTTTCCCGTTAATTAAAAGGCACTGCCCCCCCACCCCCACCCCGCCCACCGCCTGCAGCTCCGATAACTGAACCCTCACTCCTATTGATTGATGTGATCTCACCCCCCCCCCCCCCCCCCCCCCCTCCTGCACAGCCATCCACGAGAAGTCTGCCGGGGAGACGGAGGCCCTCGCCTTTGATGGACGGACGTTCATCGAGTACCACAACGGCGTCACAAAGAGGTAAGGGGGGGCGCCGTCCCCGGCTTCATCTCCATTGTAGCAGCTATCAGGCGAACGGCCCCCCCGGTCTCCCCCCACCCCCGTGCTGTAATGACAGCGTTGATGATATTATCAGTGTTAGGGCTTCAGAGCCGACTAATCGCTCGGCTAATAGCTCAGCCTCCCTGTCTATAGCCGCCCGCTTCGCGTTTGACAGGATTTCACTAATTAGCGAGACCGTCAGCAATCAGAGGCTCGCTCTGAGCGCGCTCAGTTCAGTTTGCAGCTTAGAGTCACTCTGGACAGGAAGTGCACACACACACACACACACAGAAACACACGATAAAGCGTCTTATCCTGTTTTGAACGCGTGGATCACAGGTTTTAATCCAGCCGGGTTCCAGAGATGTGTCAGCGCGTTTATCACCCAGGAAAGGGAGGGAAGGAGGCCGCTGTGTTTCGCTGGGGGGCCGATGGGGGCTTTAGTCCGTCACAGCTCTTTACCAGAACACAGGGAGCAGGGAAACACCTCTAGGGTTCAGGCCAAGTCACCTGTCAATCACCTGTGTGTGCCGCTGCTCTGCTGTTTGTCTGCACTGTCAGCCGTTCTTTGTCCTGTCTGTCAATCTGCCCCCCCCCCCACACCTGTCTTTGTCTCACGTCAGTGTCCTTCGCTGTCTCTCCTTTTCACTCAAGCCAACTGACCAATGAGATCCCAGAGTAAGTAGAAGGCGGGGCATGTTTGCCCCGGTTCCGCTCCAACCCAACTAACTGCAGCAGAACCTCCATCTCAGAACAGAAACCATCCGTGCTTCCACCTCACAGGATCCATCATTAAAAAAAGAAAAGAAAACATTTTCAGTTTCATCCGAATCTGGATTTTCTCCACGCAGAGCAGCATGAGTGCATGACACAGAAGTGTTCGTGCACGGCTCTGACGCGCTCATGAACACAACGCATTTCCATGCACTGTACTCTAAATGCCATCAGGTGTTTTGTGGGGAATGAGTGAGACAAACTGCGAGAGGAGGATGTGCTAAAGACCCCCTAACCTAGTTTCTGCTGCCTGCAGAGTTCCTGCCTGGGAAAGCCCCCCCCCCCCGCATAAATAATGTATTCCCTCTTTAGCCCCCCCTTCCTGCTCATTAGCTTGGTGAGTAACCCTCCCCTGAAAAGTCTCGATGAAGACGCGTTCGGCTCAAATGAAGCCGTCCAGATTCAGCCCGGAGTTTCGGTTCACGCCAGGATCTCTGCCATTTCAGTTTTGCCAGATATCTGCCTGTAATTGTGAATAATTGCAGAGCGGGGGGGAAGTGATCGGCGCTGACATGTTAATCACAGATTTATCTGCCTTTGTAGTGGAGACCTCCAGTGGAGATCTGTCTGCAGAGACGCCGTGGGCATCAATCCCACTTAGCAGGAGGGACTGGGATTCTCTGAGCCCGACTGTCAAAAGTTTAATGAATGTCACCGAGAGCGAGGCCCACTGTAGCCTGACGTTATTACGTAAAGAAAATAAATCCAATGCCGTGCGGCTGTTAGGAGCCACAAAGGTCGGCGCGTCCCGCTCCGTCCTTGGGGGGATGTTTCTGTTACTATTTACAGCCGGCTGGGATCGGCCCTCCTTCACCCCTCTGCCGGGTCGAAGCCGTCCAGCGCCGTTATTTCAGTGACAAATCACGTCTGTCCGTGACTCTCGGCTGACGCCGCGCTTGACCCCATTTTTTTCAGAATTGGCCAATTTTTTTTCTGGTGGGCTGCTCTCATCTCATCTCCCGCCGTAAATATGAAGGAGCTGCTCAATAATTGGACGCTGAGTTGAAGCGGTTTGTGGGGGAACGTAAAGCGTCCCTTTTTTTTGGTAAATGTTTGATCTCCGGGCGTCTTCGTCTCGATCTCAGCATCTCCTTTGGGAGGCTCCGCCTTTGGGAGGCTCCGCCTTCAGGCAGCGGCCTTTAAGGTCCATCCTCAACAGCAGCCACATCTGATGGGGTTGGTGTTGTGGTGGAGCCGCTCCACAGTGAAGTTAGAGTCTTAGTTACCAGGAGGTTACAGAGACCCCTCCCCTCTTTCTCCTCATGTTTGCGCTTACACTGCATGCCCTTGACTTTCTCCCCCTGCTCCCTTAAGTCCTGAGTCTGTGGACAACCCGTCTGACCAGAGGTGAGTCCGTTAACGCCTCCCACTTTGGTCCCCTTTGCTTGTGTGTGCCCCCCCCCCTGCCTGCTCCATTCTTCCGCTCTCTCCGGGCACCCCCTCCTTGACCTCAGTCGGGGCTCCGCAGGGAGCAGATTATTTTCAAAAGTGACACGGGGCGACCAGCAGCGCCTCTCCATACGCTGCAATTAACTTCTCAAATGATGGCTCTGATAACCGCGGAGCGGCACGCCGCCTCTCCAGTCACACACACACACACACACAGACACACACACACACACACACACACACCCCCCCCGTGGCTGCTTGGTAGTTTGAGCGCCGCTGCCACCTAGAGGCGAAACCGAAGTCTCTCCTCACAGAAACACACCGAGGATTTGACAGCTTGAAAGATAAGTCTCTAAAGAAAATCTCAGCTTGGTTACATCAGAGAATCTATTGATGGGGAGGAGAACCTGGAGTCCGTGTTGTTTAATTCATGACGCACTTTTAATAACCTTGACCTTATCGATGACAAGCGGCAGCCATGGAGATTTATGGGGTCCAGAGAAATCTGTGAGGGTTTGCCGGGAAAGAGTTCTAGGAGTTACACTTTCATCAGTTTGGATGTTTTTTTTTTCTGCTGAGAGGAAGCAGCATCAGGTCCCCTCCTTCCCCCCCGTGTTCCTGTCCGGCGTGCCTCCTTGTGTGCTGTTGTCTTGTCATTGTCTGTGTTGTACAGTGTGTTTTCGTCCTGTGAGAATGGATTTAAAGTGTGTTTGTTGTGTCACGGTGTGAGAGACAAACGGATGCACAGAAGGTGAGTGTGTGCACAGCAGACGCTTTGGTGGGATGGGATGGGGGGCTCGGGGCATCCTAACCCCCCCCCTCCCCTGCAGGGCTAGCGTTCACGAGGCAGTAGATGAAACGGCGCCCCCACACAGCCGCCCTGCAGGGTGGAGCCAGGCTCAAACCAACGCTGATCCCCGTTTCTCTGAAACTTGGTTTGCTCCTGTTAAATGTCACTGTTTTGGGGGGTGGGGGGGGGGGGGTTAATGCACAGCTCTGACTGAGTGAGCAGCAAACATCAGGAAACACAACAAGGTGTCATCATCACCTGTAATGCTACGTTCACATCGGCCACATGAATGCGCTTTAAGCATACAGGGAGGTATTTGAACCCCCGGTGATTTCTTTGGTCTCCCCCTTAGACATCGTGGGGGGGTCTGACATTTGCATGTGTTCATTGTTGGAGACATCATCTACCAAAACCTGGAAATCCCATTGGATGATTTTTTATTCTGATGCTCCTGCTGCAAATAAGCATCTGAACACCTGAGAAAATCCGGGAGTGTTTGGTTCAGTGGGCTTTGGTTGCCGTTCCACAGGTCAAAGGTTTCCTGTAGTGCTTCACCGGGTTTGCACACACTGCTGGAGGGATTTTGGCCCATTCCTCCACACAGATCTCCTCTAAATCAGTAAGGTTTTGGGCTCCCTCTGAGCATTTTCTATTGGTTTGAGGTCTGGAGACTCAAAGCTGAACTGGAGTTCAATGACGGCTTTCTATGTAGGTATAGAGCCTGCAAAGGGACTTGAAAACGTCCGTAGCGATGTGCGAAGGCGAAGGTTTTGAACACAGAACCCTGAAACGAGCGTTTTGTCACGTTTTCATTGAAAGTGGCCATTTGAACGGGCGTTTTCTGATCCCGGTGTGAACGTAACATGACTCTGGCGGCTGCAGCGCAGCTACAAACCTCAGCTTTAACGGCGGTTTCGCACAGTTCTTCACGCTGTTTCTGGTCCTCCAGTGAGAAGGCTCTGCTGGTGAACAAGTTCGAGCTGAGCGTCCGGACGGAGGCCACGCACGGCCTGCTGCTGTGGAGCGGCAAAGGGGTGGAGCGCTCGGACTACATCGCCCTGGCCATTGTGGACGGACGCGTCCAGATGACCTACGACCTGGGCTCCAGGCCCGTGGTGCTGCGTTCCTCCGTGCGCGTCAACACTAACCGCTGGGTACACATCAAAGCCAGCAGGTAAGATGGCGGGAAGCTGGAGAGGAGAGGAGAGGAGCCCGACGATGCATCCGTCCGCCGTCGCGCGTAGATCTGAGATGCTGGGATTAGACTCAGATATTCTGGTTATTTTCATGCATGAGTTTGAGGCATAATGCAATGAATCAGCATGGTGGTAAGAACCCAGCTTAGACACGGCAATAAACATCGAACATCAAAACAGGTTTGGCTTTTTTTAGAAAATGTAGGCAGCAGATTAATAGAGAACATAAATAAGTGACATTTAGCGTTGAACGTGGGCACAAAATGAGACTTAAACAGCAGAATAGAAGCAGATTTTTTTGGTAAATTTCCTGCTCCACGTTCCAAATGTGCAGAGTTTCAGCTTGACTTGGTGTTTTCCCAAAGACTGCCAGCACTGGCCTTGGCGTGCAGCCTGACCCTGAGCTCTGAACGTCCTCCACAAACGGAGCTGCGTTCACTTCAGTTCAGACGACCTGCATCCGTACAGCAAACCATGCTGGCGTGTGCAGTTAATCACTCACATAATTGATAGATAATCATCCCAGAAGTAGAACAACAGCAAGCAGTCACACACTCATGTCACATTAATGGATTTCTTCATTAAAATCAAATTAACGGCCTGAATAGAAGTCGTCTTCCAGCGTCTGCCGGATCTCTGCTGAGCATTTGCTCCCAGCGTCTCCGTGAATGAATGCAGGGAGGAAAATGACAGCGACGTGGTCATTTGGGGCGGCGATGATGAACCGTCCAAAGGCCGCCGCGTCGTTTCCAACAGCTCAGAGCAGCCAGCTTGTGGCCCCGCCCAGCGTGTTTTCTACGTCACATATATGATCTTTTCTGCATTTTTTTTGTCTGATCCTGATTCACAACCATTTAAAACGAAGAAATATCCAGAAATGCAATTTCAAGCTAACATTACTTTCTACAAAATGCCACATGAACATTTATAAAACACCAAAAAGGCTCTGTGACACCGCGTTGAATTCTTTAGGATTAATATCCGTGCATTTGGTAAATGTTTTGAAAAGTTATCAATCCTAATTTGATTTAGGGTCTTTAACATGTTCTTGTGGCCTCTTTCCAATGATGGAGGACATATGTACAGAATTCCAAGCTTAGAATTACATTTATGAGTGCATTTGAAAAAGAATATAGTTGTGACGTTGTTGGAGCGGCTCCTTAAGAGTCTGCAGTCTTAACGTCCGTCTCTCCGTCGGTCTGCATGAAAACCGCAGCTCCTGGAATGCTCGCCGTGCTGTCCGGTGTGAAATGAATGAGAAGCCACAATGGAAGGCGGTTTACTCCGATGACGTCACGCTGCTTCTTCCTTTTTGTGTCCTCAGAGCTCTTCGGGACGGCTTCCTACAGGTGGGCAATGAGGCGGCCGTGACGGGGTCCTCGCCGCTGGCCGCCACGCAGCTGGACACCGACGGGGCTCTCTGGTTAGGTGCGTGCTCGCTCAGGCCTTTAACCAGCAGAATCCTGCCGCCATTCAGGTCTGAAAATGCCCTTCAGAGGGCTTTTCATCAGGTTAAGAGAGCGGCGGGAAAAAGATAAGGCTTTTTTTTTCCACGTCGGATAAAAGGTTCCCACAGAGGAGCAAAAATACATTTCAGAAACAGAAAAAAACACTTTTCAAGGAAGATGTTTTCCAAAGAAAAGTCTGCCTGCATCTGAATGTGAAAATTAAAACTCCACTCTGGCTGAAATTGGTTCAAAGCTCCTTTTTAGCAGAAGGAGACTTGCACGCCGCACCTCTGGAGCATCATGGGAAAAAAAACACGAACAGTGTCTGCTAAAAGGAGTCCGAGTGGTCCTTCAAATTCCCGCTGCACCACAGAGAAAAGACAGGCTGGAGGAGAAAAGCAGCAATTGTGACATTTAAGAGTTGTGCTTGTGCAGAGGTGACTCAGGTACACGGAGGCAGCGGCGCACACAGGAGCAGCGCGGTGGAACCGGTGCTGAGCGGGCCCCGCAGCAACAATCCCTAATCCCCGCGCAGCAGCCGTCTTCTTTTTAAATCCCCTTTTTAATGTTCATCACTAATTCATCTGTAACTGGCATGAAATTAGCCCCGTCAGCCGGCGATTCCGCGCCGCTCAATCCGATTAAAGAGGGCAGGGACGTGGAAATGAGCCAGCGGTCCGACCGAAAGGTTTGGTTCCGGGGGGAATGTGCTGTCAGCCAGGTAAAGCCGCAGGAAGTAGGCGGAGCCGCTCATCCACCAGGAGAAATCCGGGTGGAGGCGTTTCACATGGATTTAAGAGCTCGCCGATGGCAACATTTTGGCTCAAAACAGTCCTGTAGAAATAGAGCTGTGGTCCCAACTGCCCTCAAAACCAGGTTGACCAATCAGGGACTCAGATTTGGTAGTGTTGTATGGGGAGCGGAAGTGCCAGTTAATAGCTGCAGTTTGTTCCCGGCTGGCGTTCTGTGACACCAAGTCTTCCATTTATGGGAATAGAGCTGTGAAAGAAAAAACCCTGAAGCGAGAGTCACCAGGTTCACGACGTTTCACACCAAGACCAACTGTGGTGGCGGACAAGCGCCACCAGGTGACAACGCATGTCAGGTGAGCACCAGAGGCTAAAGAATGCACGTCACACGCCCGGTGTGTGTGTAGTTTCAGAGCTTTACTCGACCTAATGGGAATAGAGCAGCATCATCAGCGGAGCTGTGAAAATGCTGGATGTTGTTGCAAAAATACAAATCCTTTTAGTTCTGCTGTCAATCGCTGCTCTTACAGGACTGAAGGCCTAAACCACCAGAGCAAATCAAGATTTGGAAATCCAATCGTACTCATTGGACTCTTCTCAAGTCCCCAACCAGCCAATCAGACGCCCCTAAAAGCAAAGAGAAGGAGTTGTAAAAATAACATTTTTCAATTGTGTCTCTTCCTTTTTGTGTTTGTTTTCTGCGGTGATCGATGGCTTTAAAGGACAAACTCTGCTCTCATCTCTGCACGCTATCATCAGAGGTTCTACACAACCTGGCATAATCCAGTCGTTGGAAGCGATTTGAGGCCATTTTTGACCCGACTTTGTCCTGAAATCCAAACCTTCATTCTGCTCTTTGATGTTAATCTCAGGATTTACATATAAGATGCTTCCTGTGATAAAACGTCTTCTGAAAATCAGTGAAGAAAGTGTGGAAAAGACCATCAGACTTTGCTTTGAAGTGAAATGGTACTGCAATAGATGGCATGCATGTCGGGCTGCAGGAAGAAACCGCAAATCAGAAAGTTGTTCTTTTGTTGTCTCAACGTTGGATCAGCAGCTGATCCTGAGATTAGGTGGGATCAGCTTGCCTTGCATCAGTTGTTATCCTCACACTTGTGTTTTGGGGTTTCTGTAAGCGGTAACGCACACGCATGTGTTGTAACTCCAGCGTCTCCCCCCCCTCAGGTGGTCTGGAGGAGCTGGCAGTGGCCCGCCGGCTG
The DNA here is from genome assembly GCA_023969325.1 of Oryzias curvinotus. Taxonomy (NCBI): domain Eukaryota; kingdom Metazoa; phylum Chordata; class Actinopteri; order Beloniformes; family Adrianichthyidae; genus Oryzias; species Oryzias curvinotus. The sequence goes on along the minus strand of CM043712.1, from coordinate 34,031,945 downwards.
CCCAAGGCCTACAGCACTGGCTTTGTCGGCTGCATCAAGGACGTGGTTGTAGACGGCGTGGAGCTCCACCTGGTGGAGGACGCCCTGAACAGCCCCAAGATACTACACTGTTCCGCCGCCAAATAAGCCGGCAGAGACAAAATACTGCGAGAAACGGAAAAGAAATAACCCCCCCCATCCGCTCCCTACATAGCGCCCATGTCTCCTGCTGTAATTATTTTCTATTTTTGTATACTTTTCACCGCTTTTTATATGGAAAAATAAATACATTGTTTTTGGGTTTTATATGTTTTGCTTTTTTTTTTTTCTTTTCCAACCTGCATCTCCATTCGCAGTTACTTTTATGACCCCGTGACCTTTTCCTCCCAAGCGTCCGCTCTGAGGGAAACCTTCCGTTTTTTTTTTTTCTTCCTCTCATTACTTGAACACAGCGGACCGGGCCGAACCGTTTCCGGTGGACCGCCGGTCCCGGTGCCATATCCAGCCGCCACATTCCTCCAGCATGGCCCCGTTCCCCTGAGAGCCCCAGGGGTCCTCTCCTTCCACAGCGCTGACCCCCCCCTCCCCACATTATCTGGTCCACTCTATTTTCCTAAAGAGACTTCTGAAAGACGGCTGGAGCTGCTGCCGAGAGCGAGCGACCAAATCCAAACCGCTCCATCGTCCCGCGGAATGGAAGCCACTCCCATCAGAGCCTTTAGTTTTGGAATCTGACTCACTAACACGACGGCGTGATGGAGAGAGCGGCGCTTCTCACACGGACTCGTGTGGCATTCATTAGTCATCAATCAAGAAATGAATCATAGATACAAATAAATGTTCTAAATATAGACTCTATAAATCTGAGACTGTGAATATGTGAGATGGGTTTTCTTCGGAGAGCTGAGTGATTCTCATGTAGTGTTGTGCGTTTTATTCTGCAATCAGCTCCTGTTGACATTAGAAATGCATGGACTTCTGGGTTCTTCTTTGAACTTTGGACATTTTGGTTTCAGTCAAATCTCATTCTGATATGAAAAATGTCACAACATTTAGCCTTTTCTTCTTCTTCTTCCTTTTTGCTCTGATGTGGTTTCATAAAGTTTTGGTCTGCTGTATTTTTCTTTGGGAGCAGTTAGTTTTGCAGGGACTTGAGAGGAGCACAAGGGAAGACTTTGTACCGTTTCTGACCTAAGGGAGGCGCTAAAAGCAAATACTGAAGAGGAGGACAGCCAGAGGAAGGGGAGATCTTAACATGAGGGGAGCTGCTGCACTCAGGAAAGTCCTGGCAAATAATCAATCAGGTGTGAATACAGAGACTATAAAAGGCTATAAATAAATCCAGCTTGAATCTTTTTTCCTTTTTTTTTTTTGTTCCTGAAGGAACTTTTTTCTCGGCTGTTGAACGAGAGGAGAGAGACAGAGACTGGTGTGTTCTTCTGACACTTTGAAGCCATAACAGCCGCAAAAAGACAAAAAAAAAAAAAAAAACCTGAAGATACATAATCCTATGGCAAACTAACAGCAGCGCATGAGTTTTTATTGCTGGTGCGAATTCTTTCACTTTGGGTGGACTGTTGCAATGTTGTCACCTCCGCCAAATGCAATAAGCTGAGATGACCTAAAGAATCTTTGTTTTACTATGAGAACCATGGCAATATCTGAGAGACACGTCATGCCTGTCGGTGGTTACGTATCAGTCTGTTATGTTCCTGAACCATCCAGCATTTGTTTTGTACAGCCCTGTAATTTGTGAGTGTAAAGTTAGCAGACGTGTGATCCGTGGAGGTTTCTGTTGTTTTCTTTTTTAGTATTATACACTGGAACCCAGTCGGACTTGTCTGCTCGCACGCAGATCCGTGCGCTTGTGGGAGACGGACGACCTGGAAGCTTTAGCTTTGCGTTGAGTGTTAACTCTAGACACGCCTCCATCCTCTAGATTTGACCCACCCGGGGAGCAATGGATACAGGAAGGAGAATAAAGACGGCTGCAGTCTGTTGTCTGGATGGAAGCAATGAAATGCCTTACAAACATGTCACCTGGACTGAGCGAATCCATGTATCCAGTGTATAAACCTCACCCTGATAATGTAAATGAGTAATTATAATAACCATGTTATCATAATCCAGAGAATAAGAAATGACCCCAAAAGGCTTCTGAAAACATACCTTTTCTTTCTTTTTTACAAAAACTTCTATTTACTGTTTTTGAATCTGTTTCCTGGTCTTTATTTATGTCTTCATGTGGATGACCTTCACTGTCTGACCTCTGTAAACTACTGTCTGGCTGTGCAGACCTCAGCAGAAGGCGCGGCACCGCTTAAGAGTGGCATGACCTGAACATTACTAACTTTTTGTCTTGTGTTCCTACCACCATGAAATAAAACGTCAACCAAACAAAACCAGCTTCTCCCTGGGTCTTCATTCAAACTGGCCGTGGATGTTGGGATGAAAAACTGTTGAAATTCTGAACCATCCTGGACACATCCAAAGAGAACCTCGGCATCCTCATGTCTGCTGCCTCCAGCTCTGCATCAGAGTCTCTAAACCATCGACGTGGCTGCTCTCACCACAGTCCTCAGCGTCTTTCCTTTCAGAATCCTAGAATGTTTTCCAACAGCAGAAACGAGAGCCGGTACTAAGCCTCAGTACCGGCTCCCCCAGGGTTGTGTCCTCTGCTCTGCTCTGCTCCCTGTACATGTACGACTGCACACCTGCCCACCACAGCAATGTTCACTGATGACACCTGAGGGGTGGGGCTCATTTCTGAACGGGACGAGTCTGCAGACAGAGATGAGGTGGAACGACTGTCAACGTGGTGTTCAACCAACAACCTTCTCCTCAACACACCAATGATGTCTGTCTGTCTGTCTGTCTGTCTGTCTGTCTGTCTGTCTGTCTGTCTGTCTGTCTGTCTGTCTATTCATGATATTCAAGGATATGTTTTAATAATTTCGAATGCATTTTTTTTTTTGTTTTTTAATTACTATTTGAACTGTTTATTCAATTTACTGTTTTTTCTTATTCTATTTCATTGTTATTGATATAATTCTTTTATTATCATTTCTATCCTGATGCTGTTTCTTGCTCCAGTGTTTCCTCTCGGGGAGCCATTGTTCTGGGGCTCTACCGGCTCCGCCTGTAGGGGGTGCTGTTGCTGCGGTGCTTGTCCCGCTCTGGGGTCCAATAGCTGTAGAGCGGGCCCCGAGCTGCTGTGTTGCAGTGGCTTCAGAACAACTGGATCCCCGTTAAAGCGTTTCCTCACAGCAGAACCGAGCCAGAATGTGTCTTTAAGCTGCAGTTCAGGGATATATTGGAGGAGGTGGAGGGAGGAGTCTGGTGAGGAAGGGGTGCCAACTGTGTGTGATTGTTCTGTTTTAAGTCATTTTTATATTTTATTTAGGACAATTGTATTTGCTTTTATGCAAAGTGCTTCATGTTGTCAACTGGAATGAAAGTTTGAATTGACTTGACTTGGTCCTGGAAAGTTTGTCCTTCAGTTGTCCCAAAGAGTGAAAGGGCTATTTTTGGTGCTTCCAGGTTATTTTTCAGACCTTGGAAAGGAGAACCTCAAATATTGGAGGTCAAAGGGCACGAGTCAGCAGAGAGAGTCGCTTCATGTCAGACGGGACATCCTGGATTCCATTTCCCAGAGGGAAACCCGTCTTTGTGCTCTTGGGTGTATTTATCACCTCCAGACTCAACAGGAAATCAGTCTGCAGGGTGAGAAAAATCGAATTCTTCAGCCCAGGAACTGAGTTCCCAGTATTTACAAGAAGCCTTTATCAGTCGCCTGAAGGAGGCCCTGAAAAAGACGAGTGGCTGTTTTTACGCTGTCTGCTTCATTTAAAGAGAATTACATCTCTTATGGTATTTAGCAACAGACACACAAGCCCAAATATGTCGATCAATACCATTTATTTCACTTCAAATAGAGGGATTTCCAGGAAGGCAACACTTGGAAATCCTATATCATTAATATCAAAACAAAAATGGGAAAAACAGCAGCTGTTACATAAAGTGAAGTCAGCTCTGGATAGTAAAGCCCTTCATTTACTGGATAACTCCTTGTTTGTTCCAGATCTAAATTACTGGATTGAATTTTGGAAATTCAAAGGTTTAGTCGATCAAAGTATTTTACAGTTCATGCATTAAACACATCAGAGTTTTCTGCCACACAACATACAAAGAAGATCTAAAAACAAAGTGATTTTAGTTTAAAAGGATGCAAGATTTTCTCTTCCCCAAAATTAAGAACAAAAAACAAAAGAAAGATGTATTTCAATTCAACAATCAATAAAACAATGTAAACTGAATCAATGAAAGAAACCAAATCGCCTTCAAACCTGGTTAATAAATGTGCTGATCCAAACATGTAAAAGGGGCAGATAGACGAGTTTTCTTCTTTCTGTTCCCTTTCATGTCCGTGTATCCAGATCTTTTCTTTTTGAAATAAAGAAATAGAACATTGAGTTGAATTTAAAAGCAGTTTTCCGGCTCTGGCAACAGTTTTACCAAAGTCAGAAGATGAGATGAGCAGGACAGAGCTTCACCTCTAAAGTTCTGACAGAACCCGCTGGTTCTGATGAGTAAATGACATAAATTCTGCTTCTTGAATGCAGCACATACTTGTATTTAACGTCATTGAGTTTGTCTCATAGTTCATAGAAGCACAACGGTGTCTGACCCGTCCAGCTCTTGGTTTCCTGCAGACACGTTCACCTGGACCTTTTTGGGGTGAGTATGTGTTACGCCCTGAACTGTCTGTGGTTCTCTACAAACCGGTTCTGACTCGGCTCACGTGAACCAGAGCAGAACATTTTGCAGCTGTGATGTATTGATGAGTTTTCTAGCATAAATCTGTGAATAATGAGCAGAGCTGAAGTAAAAATGGTGGACAGACATGGCTTTTAAAGTCACAGCTGACAAATGAATGTATATACATGGACATTAGCAATGCCCATACCAGCAAATTCTGTGTAGGTTAGTGTTCATTTTGTGTTTATTAACAGAATGAATTTCATTGCTCACCAAACACAAAGAATAAACTCTGTGTTCTAACTCAGATTCAGCCGAAAGGCTCAAATGATTTAAAACCCCGTTTTAAAAATGTTTTCAAAGAATTCTGCAGAGAATCGACGCCCACACTCTGCAACACAACTGTGGTTTGTGTGTTGCTGCAGCAGCGGAACAACAGCTCTATAGATCTGAGGCCTGGGAGTTCACAGACAATTGCATAAGCCCATCCATCCAGTAGATTAACCTACACTGATAACCACAGGCCGCTGACGTCAATGCAGCTCTGCCTCAATACTCTACTGCACCACCAACATTCAGGGGGAGGGGGGGCGGCGTCCCGTGGCCTTGTGTAACAGAAGAGGAGCCGGGATCAGCCTCATCTGCACATGACAACAGATGAGCTTTACTGAAGCTCCTGCAGGAATCTATTCTTAACGCACTGTTGTTCTGATAGTCGAGATCAGACAATAAAAATAAATTAATAATAATAACAAAATATAAAACAATAATAAAAAAATAAAAAAAGATCAGACAATCAGGCATTCACTTTTTATTTTACTATATAAAGTTTTTGTGACCAGTTTATTCAAGATGTTATGTTAGGTTTTGTTCAAATGAACTTTTAGAAAATCCTGCCTCATAATTACTATACATTTATTTTCTGTTTTATAGCAACATTATGAAAAAATCCTGTAAAAATGACACTCCAGTTATTTGTCAGCTGCTTTCACAAATTCATGTGCCGAAGATCAGAGGACTATTTCCAAAATCCACGACACCCATGAGTCTTACTTACATTTTAGGGTTTATTCTTGTTTTTAACAAAATGCATGCTTCTTTTAAATGTATAAACGTCTGCAGGAAAGCTGGGATTGGAAAGGGTTTATTTCGAGTAATAACAACATGAAAAAAAAGATCATAAATGTATCAAACCTAGTTAGAATATTTTAATCATATTTTTTTTGTTTGTTAAAAAATAATCATACAAGTAAACTTGAGTAATTGTTCGCAGTGTAGCATCGTTCATAATGATTGTATTTCAGTTCTAAACTGACAGAAATACAAACATAGCCGGTTTTTTTTCTCTCTCTCTCAAAGAGGCGGCCTTTGTTTTGACAGGTAATAACCGGAAGGCGTGGCGGAGCGCGAGCGGCTGCGCGCGCGCTCCGCCCCGCTCTCACTTCGCTCAGCGCCTCAGAGGAAGGCAGACGGAACCGCGCGGGGACACCTGAGACCTCCACACACTGCTATGACATCACGCAGGTAGAGTGGAGCTGACTTTCTCTGTCGGTTAATGCGCGCGCGGAGGAGGCTCGTGTCAGAGCTGCGCTTATGGAGCCAAAGTGGGGCGCCGCGCGCGCTGTCCTCTCGGGTCTCGTGCCTCTTATCGATCCCTGACTTGTCATTTCTGAGCGATCGGTTTGTGAGGACGCTGTGACAGAACAACCAGAACTTCCTGTTGCTCCTGCAAGCGGGCAGGCAGGCGCGCGCGCGCGCCACCCCATCATGACCTTTGTGACCCATCTGTCTGTCAGCTTGTGTCTGCACGCGCCCGCGAGCGGTTCTCCTGGTGTTTCTCCGTGGATCCAGAGCAGGAAACGGTTGACGGTTCCAGTTTTTGAATCCAAACCAGACGAGAGGATCAGTTTGGGGCGTGCGGTGGGGCGTGCGGCCTGTCCCGCACAGGGCTGACCCCGCGCGTGAGACGGTGGAGGTGTTCCCGCTCCCGCCGGCTGCCGGGAGCTGCTGCTCTGCTGCGTCGGCAGAAGCAGAGCCTGTCGAGCCTGATGCAGACCAGGAAGCGGAGGAAGCAAACCTGCAGATGGATGGGAAGTCAAAGCCTGTCAGTATTCTGTTTGTTCACTGTTCAGAGTCAAGAAGTAATCCATGTACCACTACAAGTAGTCTAAACTACAGGATACTTGAAGTTTACTTCTATCTAAGGTATAAACTTTAAATGTTACAATTCAGTCTGACGAGGTTTTCAGTTTTCTTGTTATACTCATTGGTCAAAGTAACTTCACGTGTACTACTGGTACTTTTCGCTAATGGGTGTGAGTTTCACTTACAGTAAATCTACTCTAACTACTACAAAACCATGGGGTGCAGGACTAGTGAGCTGGATTTTATTTGGACTCCACGGTCTCCATTTCACATTTGTTTTAAACTGCAAATCAATAGAAGCGTTTTACTGCGACTATTTAGGAATCTACTGAGGTGTTGGTCGTTGATGGTTTGTTTTACTACTCAAACACAGTGCATTGTGGTCTATATACTCCTCCAATCTACCAAGCATAGATGCACACTGGTTTTTCGCAGAGGCTTCTGGGTAATTTCTAGGAATTTTACGTTTGGACAGCTCTGGAAAATGGCAAACGTGCAACATACCTCACTATGTGACGAGTAGTGAAGGAATTGGGACGCGGCCGAAGTTTGTCCTCTGGACGGACGCTTTCTGGCGGAACGTCCTCCACGGTTTCTGGTTGTGGAACATTTCAGTTCCAGTCACATTACTTGTAAACCTGAGCTTATCATCGATCAGACTTCTTGGTTTAATGTTTTCTAGGAAGAATGTGAGAGCGGAACTTGAACTGTTCCAGTTTTCCTTTGGCTCAGAGGTTCAGGAAACGCGGTCGGTCCTCAGCTGCAGCTTTCCTGACCCGAAACACCTCAACGCTCGCCGCTGAAGAGGATGGTGGTGGTAAAAGTTTCAGGAAGGCCTTCAGCTGCGGGGATTCGGAGGTGTCACGGCGGCGTGTGACCTCCTCATGAAGCAGCGGCTTGTCCTGCTGGCGGCGGCGGCGGCGGCAGAACCACCTGGATTGCCGTTGATCTTGTGTTATTGCAGACTTTCCGTTGGGTCGGCGTGGTTTCTGGAACAGCCACTGGAGCTCTTTCAACAGTTGGGAGCCGCGGGGGTCGATAAGCAGACAGGAAGCAGCAGCCCGCGTGGAGGAACGAGATAGCGCCGCAAACGTTTCCTCTGATCTCTGTCGCAGCTTTTTCCGTCGATGCAGACATTGGACAGACGTCACGGCGGAGCGACCGTGTCATCCGCACCTGCAGGCCAACTCTGAACGTCACGTTTAGGAACCAGAAAAACAGAGTTTTCTTCACCTCAAGACGTCTGCAGATGGACGGCAGGAAGTCCGTTTTATTTCACAAACTTTTACCTGATGTTGAGATTTGGTTGAATGCTATAAAGCATTCATAATTAAGTGTTTTTAAAGTGACTTGAGGAGACTTTACTGTGGTTCTACTAAAGAAGAACCGGTGTTGGTTCTGGTGCTGGGATCCGGTGTTTTCATAGAACCAGTTTGTTTTCCTCAGAGGTCATCTAACTGAAGCATTAGGGGGGAACACCAACCCCCACCTTCAAACCATCAGTCCCCAACCAAAACGGTCAAGGCCCCGCCCCCTGTGTGCACTCAGTGTGCGAGGTGCATTGTGGGAGTGCGCTTTTTCCGTCTCTGATAAGTCAGATGAATGTGTGTTTATGTTGCTAGCTGGTATTCAGAGTTATGGGCTGGATGTGCCAGCTTCCTCCCCTGTTGTTGGTTCTGGTTCTGGTTCTGGTTCTGGAGCCCCAGTGAACGTTTGTTCTCCATGCATCTCCTGGACCAGAGTCCCACGTGGCTTTTGCGTTGAGTCCGGAATGACTCACAGACCACCAGCGGTTTCGGGTTTGGAGGTTGGGGTCTGTGGTTGTCACGCTTGTAGCCACGCCCCCCACACCAAACAGGATCCGTGTATCCGGAGCTGACTATTTACTGGTTTAGTGTTTAGTCTGTTCATTCCTGGAGAAAGCGGTTTCACCTACGTCCATCCAGATGTGAAAACACTGAAGGAAGAAGACCCTAGAAACTCGTTTGAAGTTTCCCAGAAGAACTTTTACCAGAACATGAATTTCTGAACCAACCAACGAGTGATTTTGACATAAACCTCACGTCTCCTGATGGCCGGAGGACGACCCACGCTCTCCCCCTCTCCTTACATTGACGAGGTTGGTTAAAGGATCATCAATAAAGGAAGAACCCCCCCCCCCTGTTTGGGTGGAGGGCTGTAAATGTAAATGGGGGTATAAATACCCCAGCAGCACTGGTTTCTAGAGACGGATATAAACGCTTTCTGTGTGTGCTAAGTTTATCACCTTTTTGTCAGCAGGCCAAGACAGACCGACTTTAAATAGCTGACCAGCTGTATTGAACTTGAGACATTATGTAAGAGGATAGAGAGGTGTCTGTTTGCCCCCAACCTGCCCCGGGCAGCCTGCTGCCCCCGGCTGCCTCCGTCTGCGTTTCTCTGGCGATCAGACAAAGGCAGGCTTCTTGAAATCCTGTTGAATGATTTCGTCTGCCGTCTTCTTACTGACGAAGGGGGCAGATACGGGGAAAGCGGGGCAGTCGGAGGGAATCCTATTCCTGGAAAGCCCTGAGTCACGGATTCTGCTGCAGGCGGGACCCAAGTGGGGGAGAAGGGAGGCAGGAAATCCAGCAGAAAACTGCTGTTGGGTTCACCGAAAGCCCCTCCGGTTAGAATAAAACACAAGACAGAAGGGCTTTGATCAGAACTAAAACGAGAAAAAATATGAAGCCTTTAAAAAAAATAAAGTTAAAAAAAATCTCACAAAAAACCCGTTCAAATCTAGAACAAAAACTATATATATATATATATCTCTCTATATAGATTTATATATTTGAGGATACAGTCGTAAAAATATGAGAAACAGAATCAACATTAAAGTTAAGAAAAAGGTAAAAAATGAAACAAGATGAAATTGTACAATTATAGGAAAAAACATCAATTATGATTAAAATTACTGCAATTTACCAGAAAAAATTGTAAAAGTATTTTAAAGAAGTTCAAATTTTACTAAAAGAAGTTTGTAATATTATGAGAAAAAAGTAAAAATTTTAGGGTTACGAAGTCATGAATTTATGGAAGAAAAGTTTTATCAAAATAAAGTGGTAAAATGTTGACCTTTCCCCATCATTTTAGAAAGCAGTCTTACAATTATGAGAAAGAAAATCATACAAATAGCGGAAATAATTTGTAGCGATATACCAGAATTTAGTAAAATTTTGATTAAAAGCCAAAAGTTTGCGAGAAAAAAGCCGATCAATTATGACAAAAATATTCTGCAATTGACAAGAAAAAACGTGTATATTTATATGACCAAAGTTAACATTTTACAGAAAGAAATGTATAACATTAAGAGAAAAAAGTCAAACTTTTAGGGTAATAATGAAGTCGTAAATTTATGGAAGAAAAGTAAACATTTTCTCAAAATAAAGTAGTAAAATTCTGACTTTTTTTCCATCATTCTAGAAAACGTCTTAAACAATTATGAGAAAGAAATTCATACAAATAGCGAAAATAATTTATAGCAATATACCAGAATTTAGTAAAATTTTGATAAAAAGCCAAAATTTGGCGAAAAAAAATTAAGAAAAACCTGCAACAATTTACTTGCTTCAAAAGTTTTTATTTTACAAGAAAAAAATCAAATGGGGCATTAAGATCTTTTCTGTTTCAATTCTGACCTTTTAAAATGTTATTCTTGTAAATGTTTTCATTCTAATTTTAACAACTTTCTGGTAAATTGTTCCATTTGTGTCCCCTTTTTGTCATCACAGCAGATGATAGGGCGTCTCTCCTCCTGAAAACGTGGTTAGACAGGAATCCGTTCTTCTTCCTCGTCGTTTACAGGCTGGTCAGTAGGAACCCGCATCAACGGTTTGGCGTGTGAACGAGAACCCGCATCGACGGTTTGGCGTGTGAACGAGAACCCGCATCAACGGTTTGGCGTGTGAACGAGAACCCGCATCGACGGTTTGGCGTGTGAACGAGAGCGTCCTCTCCTGCCGAACGGCGTGGAGGAGATCTGCGGAGAAGCTCCGCCTGCCGCGTCTCCTGACTTATCGGCCTAACGGCAAACGGCTGAATTAGCTGGATTGCGGGTTTAGCGGCGAGGCCCGGCTATGATCCGGTGTAACTACAACACATGTAATCTGCGGGCACAGCGGGGGCATTTACATGAAGTCACGGGGGCAGACCTGGCGCCTCCGCCTGCGGCCCACCTTCCCCGCCTCCTCCAGGTGGGAAAGCGGGGCTGCGGCAGTCTGGGACGGGGGATAGGCGATTGGGGGGGCTGAAACTAATGACAAGTGTTGCTATCAGGCCTGCTCACGCTCATCCAAATCCCAGATTAAAAGCCCCCCACTCCCACCCCTCGGGTTTTTGCCGCTCCTCTGGCCGTCTGGATCTCACTCTGTCAACACTTTCACAAGCGCCCCTGCCACCTCCATCTGCCTTGATGCCCCCCCGTCCGTGTAACAGTGTTGGATTATTATGATCGGGGGGGGGGCAGATACAATCCCATCCTGCTGGACTTTTGATAACCTACACCCCCCCCCTCCAGGTGAAGCTGCACCGTGAACCGTGGAGGTTCTGAAAGGTTCTCGTCTCCATGGAAACAGCAGGAGGCGGACTCGCCCCCCCCCATATTAATACGGCGACGGACAGCAGTGCTGTGATGAAGGATTAGAATGGGATTAGAGACACAAAGCGTTTTCGTCTGTCTGTTTTTATTTTTCCGTATGAATCGTGAAGGATTAAAAACAATACACACGTAATCCGGCTACCGGCTGACACCCCGTGTGCCGTCAGACGCTCTTCAGCACACTGACCTGAATCACGCCCGCCAATTCCAACCGTCACACCAACAGAACCAGCAAATGTCGTCCTCTGAATTATAAAAAAACAGAGTGTTCACGGAAAAGTGATGTCACGCCGGTTAAATGAGATTTTTTAGTCTGGATTATTGTATGTTTGTGCCCGATGGTCAGTCAGTTACCCCACCAGCTGTGGATTTACCCAATGGTCAGTCAGTTACCCCCACCAGCTGTGGATTTACCCGATGGTCAGTCAGTTACCCCACCAGCTGTGGATTTACCCGATGGTCAGTCAGTTACCCCACCAGCTGTGGATTTACCCGATGGTCAGTCAGTTACCCCCACCAGCTGTGGATTTACCCGATGGTCAGTCAGTTACCCCACCGGCTGTGGATTTACCCGATGGTCAGTCAGTTACCCCCACCGGCTGTGGATTTACCCGATGGTCAGTCAGTTACCCCACCAGCTGTGGATTTACCCGATGGTCAGTCAGTTACCCCACCAGCTGTGGATTTACCCGATGGTCAGTCAGTTACCCCACCGGCTGTGGATTTACCCGATGGTCAGTCAGTTACCCCCACCAGCTGTGGATTTACCCGATGGTCAGTCAGTTACCCCACCAGCTGTGGATTTACCCGATGGTCAGTCAGTTACCCCACCAGCTGTGGATTTACCCGATGGTCAGTCAGTTACCCCACCAGCTGTGGATTTACCCGATGGTCAGTCAGTTACCCCACCGGCTGTGGATTTACCCGATGGTCAGTCAGTTACCCCACCAGCTGTGGATTTACCCAATGGTCAGTCAGTTACCCCACCGGCTGTGGATTTACCCGATGGTCAGTCAGTTACCCCACCAGCTGTGGATTTACCCGATGGTCAGTCAGTTACCCCACCAGCTGTGGATTTACCCAATGGTCAGTCAGTTACCCCACCAGCTGTGGATTTACCCGATGGTCAGTCAGTTACCCCACCAGCTGTGGATTTACCCAATGGTCAGTCAGTTACCCCACCAGCTGTGGATTTACCCGATGGTCAGTGTGATTTCACAAAGTGAAAATCTAATTGATAGCGTTTTGCGACACGTATTTCATAAATCCACTGACTTCTGAAGATAAAAACGTTTTTGATTTTTAAAATAAATACATTTAAATACATTTTTGTGGTAATAAATTGTTCTGACGCAATGCATTGTGGTCTATATTTGCCGATCTAGTGAGCATTGATGCACGCTGGTTTTTCACAGAGACTTCTGGGAAGTTTGTAGATTGTAGATTCAGACAGAACTAGAACCTGGAGAACGCGCTATATGGTGAGTAGGGAAGGAAATTGGACAGAACCTGTGACAGTAAAGCGCTTCGGGCCGTGGAGGAAGGTAAAGCACGTCGTTTATAAATACCTGTACTGATCCGTTTTTTGCGGCATCATGTGTGGCGTCCGCTTTCATGGTACTTGGTTGTTCTTATGTTATAGTAAATGGCATTTCCAAAAACAATAATTGATTGATTCCATTTTGAAACGATTTTATGTTAGTACAGTTTAGTCAGAGTGAGTCCTGCCTCAGACAGATTGATCTGCTGGGATTGTAGAGATTAAGTCCATGCATTACTACTTGTCTGTTTTAAATTGAATTGTTAGAATTTCTCTCTGGTTTCTGTTGGTATTGTTTTATTATGTTGTAACTTTTAAGTCTGACTTTTAATGGTTTTTAACACCTCTTAGTGTTTTGGTTTGATTTGATACTTTGTGATTTCTTTCTGTTAAAAGTGACATAGGAATAAAGATATTTTATTTGATTCTATTGTTTTCCTGTGGTCACAGGCTCTTGTGGATACAGAGGCTGATTCATCCTTTTATTCACGTTGGAGATCCTGTTTTTTTTTTTTATTCTCAGATATTCTTCTGTAATCAGACGTTTCGTTCTTGTGTGTGTGTGTGACTGTTTGTCTCCACACACATGTTTGTATTTCTGGCTGAACCTTCAGTAATATTTTTAAAAAGCAGTGTTTGTGAGTGTTTTTGTATCACCAATGCTAAAACCACAGAAGAAGTACCAATAAATCACGCAAAGAACACGTAAACCAATGTAGAACGTGATTACTGCGCTGTTTACATGTAATTCATTAGTGATTCGTGCCTTAGTTACGTCATTTTATGGTGATCTGTGCACTGTATGCGTGGTATAAAAGTTCTACATCGGTGGTTCATGCGTGAAAAGTCTGTTAGCCAGACGTGGAACAGTCATGGAAAGACACGCATTTGCCTATGCATCTCGCAATAATCACCCACATATGGGTGCGATACATGTAATAATTGTGTATAAACTACGTGAAATACGCATAAACTGCATAATTCTCAACCGACCAAAATGTCTGAACAGCTAAAAACCGAATTCCCGTAAAGACCTGAAAGCCTCAACGGACGTCTGCGCATGCGAGGTACGGATGACGTATACAAACAATAAAATTCCCGTTTCTAAACAGATTTGTGTAAACGACGTAAACTTAGAACGGATAAACCTATGAGTGAATCAGAGAAGGTTTCAAACACTTTACACAATTCTAGGGGAGTTTTTCCAGACCTTTGCAGGAGCAGGACCTTCAGGCTTCATCTCAGCAGCTCCATCATGTCGCTCTGCCCATGCTCCGCCCATGATCCGTCCATACTTTGCCCATGCTCCGCCCATGCTCCGCCCATCCTTTGCCCATGCTCCGCCCATGCTCCGCCCATGATCCGTCCATACTCCGCCCATGATCTGCCCATGCTCTGCCCATACTCCGTCCATGCTCTGCCCATGCTCCGCCCATGCTCTGCCCATGTTCTGCCCATGCTCTGCCCATGCTCCGCCCATCCTTTGCCCATGCTCCGCCCATGCTCCTCCCATGTTCTGCCCATGCTCTGCCCATGCTCTGCCCATGCTCTGCCCATGCTCCGCCCATGCTCCGCCCATGCTCTGCCCATGCTCCGCCCATGCTCCGCCCATGCTCTGCCCATGCTCTGCCCATGCTCCGCCCATGCTCCGCCCATGCTTCGCCCATGCTCTGCCCATGATCCGCCCATAATCCGCACATGCTACGTCCATGCTCTGCCCATGCTCCGCCAATGCTCCGCCAATGATCCGCCCATGATCCGCCCATGCTACGTCCATGCTCTGCCCATGATCCGCCCATGCTCTGCCCATGATCTGCCCATGATCCGCCCATGATCCGCCCATGCTACGTCCATGCTCCGCCCATGCTCCGCCCATGATCCGCCCATGCTCCGTCCATGCTCCGCCCATGCTCCACCCATGCTCCGCCCATGCTCTGCCCATGCTCCGCCCATGCTCCCTGCTCTTTCTCTGCGGCCTTCCGTTCGTCTGAGCTTTTGGACCAGCCTGGATGTGATGAAGACGGTTTCCATGATGCTGTGTGTTCAAAGTCATGTTTGTCTTTTGTTTATGTGAGAGGAAATGTTCACCGACGTCGGTTGTTCTCGTACTAAGCCGATGTTTTTGTGACGTCTGTAAACCAGAAGAAAAGGAAACACTTTGACGGCTTTCAATGAACAGAAATCCTCAGATTCGGGCGTCTCAAGATTCTGACTTTTGCAGGCCAGTTAGTGACGTTTTAGATGGTTGAGTCTGGTCTGGAATTTGAATTTATCATCTTTGAGTCCATATAGTCCAAATAGCTGTGACATAAAAACGGAGGGGGGGCTAATGCTGCTGTGTAGGATTATCCGGCCATGCAGCGCTGCAGCTCAGCAGGTTTGACCCCCGTGACCCCCGCGAACACGAAGCTCTGTGTTTACAGCCGTTAACGGCAGCATAAAGCTGAGTTCCTCCTGATTTCACAGGGTTTTTTTTCCTTGCCACCGAAGCAGGAAGTGCCAACGCCGACACGCGCACGTAAGAGGTTTATGTCTAAAGCATTGGTCAACATATCAGAGGCTGTGATAAATATTTGCCCTGTGCAGGAAGTCACATGAGGTTTCTGAGCTCTGGCTTGGCAGTTCTGTAAACGGCGCCGTCCTTCCCTTTTCAACCGGGAAGCACCGTTTACCTACGCAAAGACTGTTTGCCTTTTCAGAAAGAGGATTTATATCACTGCAGCTGTTAGTTGTTTAGATGATCTAAGCTACAAATCCATGTAATTCCAAGTAAAACGGCAGCACGTCAAACAGAAATGAGTGTTTTTATCCACTGACATGAAAATTTTAACTTCTTTTGTTTCCCAACTTTACTCCTTTTAGCATTTTTACAGGGTGCACGCTTAAATAAAGAGTTGAGTGTCTGACCTTAAAGGAGACATATGACAGTTACATATAGGCCTGCACAATAAATTGGAAATTTATGGTTATAGTGATATCCTATTGTGCAGTACGCATATCGGAAAGGACATTTGCATTTGACCAATCGGATGTAGCTCTGTATGTTAGATGCTCGCCTCCTATGTAGACGAGGGTCATTTGGACTATAATTTTAGTTATGTTGACTCTTATCTCCATTAAACTGTTGCAGTGAAATGGAATTAGTGTTTTTGGTTGTTTTGTTATTTGTTCATGTATCGCAAGTTATATCGTCATGGCAATATTGATCCCTAATATCGCGAGTTTTCCTCACATTGTGCAGCCCTAGTTGCATATTTTTGTTTGTTTTGTTGTGTTTTGGAGAAAACTTTGTGTTATTATGACCAAACCTGAAGTTTGTGTGCACAGTGAGGTGTAGAAGTTGCTCATGCAGCCTTTAGGTTTCAAGAATTGGACCCTTTTCATGGTTTTTCAGCTCTTTGTTGACACACATGGTGCTTCGTTTCCCTAAATGCTGTGAATGACAGGATCACGTTGATCTTCCTGACAGTGGAACAGACATGTCTGATCGCTCAAACATTTGAATTCTGTGGTGTTTTGCTGTTTACCGACGCTCAGGTGGTTCCATCCCAACATCACCGGCATCGAGGCAGAGCAGCTCCTGTTGACCCGCGGCGTCCACGGCAGTTTCCTGGCCCGGCCCAGCAAGAGCAACCCGGGGGATTTCACCCTGTCTGTGAGGTAACGCCCCTCTACCTCCGTGTGTGACGCCGTTTGTCATCGTCTGCCTCTTCATCCTGACCTGTTTGGAAGTTCAGCTCTAAAAATAAACCGCTTTCTGGCGGTTTGTCAGCCGGATTTCATTGACCGTTCATTGTGAATTCCTCATCCGTGTTCTGGAAGGATTGAACCCACAGAAACGCTGTAATCCAGCTTTACCAGTGTTTTAATAATGATTTAAAAAACAGCCTGGATGCTCACAAGCCTTTGATTCTCAGAGTTATGATCTTAAAAAAGAGAATCCTGAATAAGGAGCGTGCTGCTTTTATAAAAGATGAAACGTTTCCAGCTCGTCTGCTGCAAACGTCCTGGACTGTGTTCATGTTCTGTCTGCTGGTCGGTTATCTCCGTCTGTGTGTGTTTGTGATGTGGTATTGTTCAGAATAGATCAAGATGAAAATAACTTTACTGTCAGTCGGCGAGGGTCTTCATCTGGTTTTGGGGTTTGGTCTCCCTCGTCATCAGGCTGCCGATGCTGCCGATGCTCTTAAGCATCTGCAGATGAAGCGCTAAAACTCCACCAGGCGTATACTTAGAGCTGCCAGCAGAGCTCAGAGAGATGAGCTGTAGTCGGATCTACAATATTTACATTTTCATGACACCATCAACCAGGGGGGTATTCCAGAAAGCAGGTTCTGCTTGCTCCCACGGTAAGTTTGAGGCTAAGGAAGTTGATAACCTCAGCTTTGGGTTCCAGAAATGGAGGTATGTCTCAGGGTAGGTCAAGTTGCCATGGCAACTCATGCTCTGAACATAACCTGGTCCGGAGCAGGTTTAGTTGAAGGTTAGTTTGTTTTCAGAGAGGTGCAGCAGCATGGCGTGTCCATTTGAAGATGATTTAGTGGATGAAGAAGCTCAGATAATACTTTTTCCACCGTGAGAGGCTGATAAGACCACATATGGATGTTTAAAGAGAAACTTTTTACTTTGATCTAACTTCATTATTTGCTTCAGTTAAGATAAATCACTTTTTTGTTAAGTCACCTTAAAAATAACACATAGTTTTCAGACAATTATTTTCCTTTCATTCAAATTAATTCAATTAAGTAGGTGTAACTTTGGTGCTGCTGTTAGATCGGCACCGCAAGGGATTCTGGGATATCATTCCCTTTGCCTGTCTGGACGGATTTGGGTTGAAGTGTGGCTTTTTGACTGAATATGTTTAGTTGTTTAGCTGTTTTACTGTGTGTTGCTGAGTTTTGCCGAGTTATTTTGTCCTACTGTGCTTATGTCTCTGCACCATGAGTGAGAGCGAAGGAGAGGATGACGAGTTTTTATAGCACCCCTACACTCCCATTCTGCAAGTACAATGATGGGAAATTCTTTAATTAATTTTTGCACTCCATGCATTTTTTACCGTCCTTTTTATTGTTATAAAAATTAGCATATTCACCGGCTCAAACTTAGACATATGAGAGTTCAATATATATATATAAATATATGCGTCACAAGGAAAATGGAAACAAGATCAGAAACTCGTGGGTTTACTTTGTCTGTTGATTTTCTCCAAGCAGAAACTCATTTTTTTGATGATGCAGCCGTGTTACTTTTTTGTTGGACGTATAATCTTCATACGCCGTCATTAAAATCTCAGACTCCGTCTCACTTCCGTCTCAAGTGTCGCGCTTTCTTTTTTTTCCCACGCGTTTCCATGGTGACTCCAGAAATCGGCGATCTATTGAGAATGTCTTTATGTACACGACGTGCACGTGCGTTAACCCAGGGTTACCAAGTCGAACGTAATTACGCCAACTCATATCCGATCTTCTGGAACCGACATACCCAGAGTAAGCAAGTTCAGGCGGATTTCAGCCAGAGTTCAGGCTTAAAGTCAGGCTAGTTTAAACATGCTTCCTGGAATACCCCCCTGCTCTATGCTGCTGGAGAATAAAAACATAAATACATGCATCAGGGTCACGCAGGTCAGTCTCTGGGGCATTTCGTTTCCGCTGGTTGCTACCTTAAAGGCGCACTCCAAAGAAAATCCCTGTTTTGCTTTTTTTATATTGTTTTTGTAGCATTTTTTAAACATATTTAAAGAAAATTAAACTGAAAAGTTGTTTTCTAAGTATGTCTGTCTCTAAGTATGTTAGGAATCAGGAGCAGACGAAAAAAGTCAGTTTGAAAAATGGAATCTGGATCTAAACTGGACGGCTGGACAGATCTGATGTTGCTGCCATTTTTGTTGCACCGCTAATGTTAAGTTGGGGGTGTGACGACTGTAAACAGATGAATGACAGGAAGAGGGGCAGGCTTAATTTACACCAAAAGTCCCACCCAACAACCCAGAGGTTTATTTCTAATGAACTCCTGCCGCCCTGCAGAAATTATGTTCTAGAAAACGACACAGATTTTTAGATTTGGGTTAAAATGAATCATGAATGGATCAAAATACCACTTTGGGATTGTTTTTTGTGATGAATTAACACAGTAATACACTTAGTCCAACTCGATCAAATTCTACGTTTGTGCAGCAAACCAAAACAAAATGACTTGAAACCATCATCCTGCCCATCTCAGCTGATCCTCCTGCAGCCGAGACAGAAAATGTGACGGAACTTTGATGAGTTTTCTGATCTGAATTAGCAGTTTTCTCCTCTTGTTCTGGATCCGACTGAATGAAAGGAAGTGGTTTCTCTGCTGAGCTCAAAAGTCACTTCAGTCTCTGTCTTCCGTCCCTCTGCCTCTCAGCCTCCTTTGTTCTTCGTCGGCCCACAGGGCTAACAGGAAGCAGATTTCACAGAAAGATCTAGAACTGAAATGCAGATGGAGAAACATTTCACTTTCACAATGGAAAATAATCTATTTTTAACTGAAGGAAGGCGGGAGAAAAAGTGTGGAGAACTTGAGCATAACTTTTCCTCAGTTAGAGGAGCGCTCTGTAAAGTCATTTTTCATGCTCTTTATACACTTTAACACCCAGAGGAGGATTTTTAATGGAAATCTTAAAAGAGAATTTTGGAGAGTAAATGACCACAGAGAGCAAAGCCATTGGCTCTGATCTCCTGCATTATGTAACCAGCCTGGGTCTGTGCTGCTGTCTGACAAGAATTAAACCATCATTTCACTTATTTAGTGTTCGCAGCGTTTCATCAGCTAAGATCGGCGTTGGCGTCTGATTCACACTGGATGGGGGGGAGGGAGGGTGCTGCCAAAGCCCCCTCATCAGGCGCTCCTCTGCCAGCACATGTCTGTAGATTCCTCCACGGCCTCTGCAGCTTTTCTACTGAGCTTCTGGTGGTCCTGTGGTTTGATTTAAAAATCACAGAAGACCGCAGAAGGTCTATAAAAGGTCACTTCCTCCCACTCCTTCTCAAGCAATTCATGGATGTGGGATAAAATGTCCCGTTCTATGCGGGCCTTGATCGTGTGGCCAGATAAAAAAAAAAAAAAAACTAAACATGAAACCAAACATGAATGTGGGCCGGATGTGGCCCGCGGGCCGGAGTTTGCTCACCCCTGGTTCCTACCATGGTCCGGGAGAATGCTCTATTCTGATTGGCTGCTGGGTGTTCATTAAAAAGAAATGTACCACAGTGACAACCGCACACCAACAAAAGAAGTTCCGGTCACATAGCTGAAATGTTCTGTATCACTGCGCTGGCTTCTTTATAACAAACTTTTGCTTCATCATCTGGAAAAGCGTCTATAGGTTTATGTCGCCGGACCTTGACTGCGGTGCGTTGTCATGGTACCGTGACAACAAATAGCCCGCTTTTTGTGAAAAAAAGAGGACGAAAACGAGTGGGTTTTCACATTGTGACATCACAAAGTGAGGAACCGCCCCTTCCAGAAAGAGTCTGCGCTGCCAGCCCCGCCCCAGGGTAACACACACCCACTTTCTCAGTGGAGCTGGCGGCGTTTGGCCATATTTGAGTCCATCCATTTTTCTTTCAGATGTCGTTTGTTTCCGTGGGAGAAACGGAGACACGCTGCCTCTCCTGCGTCTCTAGGTTGACGTCATGAAATGGGCGGCGCCCACAAGGAGAAACAGGCGGGGCCTCTGAGATCACAAATGAGCCGTGAAAATTACAAATATTTCATTAATGAATTGTTTTTTTAGTGTGCTAAAGGTAACATATGATCAAATATGGATCTAGTTTTGTCTAAAAGGCTTAAGAAAATGATGATATAGACCAGGGGTCGGGAACCTTTTTGGCCGAGAGAGCCATAAACGCCACATATTTTTAAATGTAATTTCAAAAGAGCCATACAATAATGTAGTGTCTCTTTCCCACACTGAGGCACGGAGACTTAACCTCTTTTAAGGTTCTTTATTCTGGTTACTGCAGACCACAACAAACGCCGTACAATTAATTCAGAAACTCCTGAATCTCTCCCGCTGAGACGAGAGCTCTTCTCCCACTTTATATTCCTCTGCTCCCGCTCCAGTCCTCCCATTTCCCTTATTCGGCCCATAGCTGAACCCCATTGGTCCAAACTACCTAACAACAGGCTGAGCGACAGAACTGAGAGCCAATCAGATCTCTGCTTGATGCGTTCCTTGAACTCCAGAACTTTTAACTCGGCCCAACAGCGGACCCAACTCAGTCCGCGACAATATGTTTAAAACTAAAAATACAAGTGAATGTGAGCATTTGATGTAATTTCAACATTTTAAAAGTACAATAAGTCTGTGGATTCTTTTTAATAACATGGTTATGCTGTTGCTAATAAATGATGAGTATTTCTCGTGGTGGTTTTGCTGATGGTCTAGTCTGGTTGATACGTGGTGAGTTTCTGCTTCATGCAGGCGTTCAGACTTTAAACGTGATCGTAGGTCTGAATGTTCTGGAGATGTGACAAAGACTCACATGCAGACGTGGAGACAAACACACACTCACACTGCAGTGAGTGACGTACAGCGGGTTTCACGTTTTTACAATCCCTGTGCGATTCACCTGCTGCCTGTGAGGAAGAAAGCAGAGGGTGGGGGGCACCCCCACCCTCTGCTTTCTTCCTCACATCCCGTCCCCGCATCTGCGCGCTCTTTCTCAGAGACGGGAGCGCGCAGGTTTAGGCACGGCAATTAATAGGTTTCCTGCTGGAATAAACTCTGTGAAATAATAGATAATAGTAAACTGAGTGCTGGCGCAGATTTTTCTCTCCAAGCACCGCTACTACTGCGCGCACCTCTGGCATCGCATCGCGCACGAGAAGGACTGGTCTAATGGATAAAAATGGTATAAATAAAGATTTGTCTGCGAGCCATACGTGACCATCAAAAGAGCCATATGTGGCTCGCGAGCCATAGGTTCCCGACCCCTGATATAGACCCTTAAAGGTTTCATAGAACTCCTGCATCTGCTGGAGCGAAGGCTGCATGTCTGCAAACCATGAATTCTTTCATTGTCTTTATGCTTCTAAGTGTATTAATTTTCACTTGAAAGCTTGTGAGGTTTGATCAAAAGGTTTTCTTATTTTAACATCTTTGGTAAACTGAAATGTCGTCTTTCTGGTAAAGGTTCTGCAGGAGGAAAGTAGAACTTTGCTTAATGAGGCTGAACAACCTTCTGTTACATGAAACTACCTCTTTATGGTCTTCCCTGCTGGTTCAGAATGACTGAGATCTTTGTGACGATGGAGGAAGTGTGCTTACAGGAAGTCTGTCGTCGAGCTGACCCATCAGATCAGCTCTTGACTTCCTGCTTTTATCGAATTACCATCCATCTCTGAAGATCAGTGTCTGCGGCAGAAACCAGATTATCTGCCATTGAAATGTATGGAAAATCGAATTTAGCGGGATGGAGGTTCCACCGGGCTGCGGCGCAGCATCAGCATCACTTCAAACTGTAAAGATGGACTCCCCATCAGCATGTTGTGGAGGAGATATTTCATTTTAGGCTACAACACAGACGGATTGTAGACGGACCAGATTGGTTTCCCAATTCTTCTTTATTACTGCCACTTCCCCCCCCCCAAATGGAAAATCCCACCAAGAGGGGAAAATGTTTTTTTACACAGTGAAGGAACCCTCCTCCCCCCAAAAGATGATGACATCACAGCGTGAGAAACTGTCGAAAACAATGAATGGGACCAAAATCTCTTATTGGGCTCAATCCATTGTTTTCTTTTTTTTCTTTAGATCCACGAGAAAACAAACACAACGGGGATATCCAAAGGAACTTTTAAAAATATTATGGGATGGCCACAGGAAGTACTGTTGGATCTGCCGGCCATTTTGTGGCAAAAATTCGGCAATTTTTACATTTTCCCACAATACGGAAAAAGAAAGCGTTTGTTCGAGTGATCCTCATGAAGTTTTACTCGTTTAAGTTTACAACCACAATCGAAGTTTCACTGACCTTTGACCTTTGAAAGATACCGCCATCTTGAATTTTCATAAAAAGGACCATGGTGGTCGCGCCATGGTCAGGGACATTGTCAGGCTGTACACTGTACCATAGACCTGCCAGTTAACGCTAACAGAGCCGTAAGGCGATGCAGGGAGGGAAAGGGAGCGATGGACAGTAGGACTTATTGGATGAAGCAGTCAAAAATGTATGAAATTTGTTAGAAGAAGCAAAGTGATGAAAGAAAATGAGATTTTTGTGATTTGATACGACCATTAGCCGCTGATGGTTTAGATCAGGAGAACAGGCGGCCTGCAGCCTGCAGATCAGATAACGGCCCGGCCGCGGTTCCTGAATCTGTTTTCTGCGTCGTCATACTTAATTAGTTTACAGAAAGCGTCGTTTATCTCTGCTGATTAGACGTGTTTACTCGATTCGCTGATGGGAGGACGCAGTTCCCCCTGCACAGAGCAGCGGAGCTGCAGAGCTGCTTTAGCTCCAGGCAAACATTTATGGATCAGCAGTGTGAGCGTGTTCACGTGGAAGTAGATGCAGCGATTTCAGGGCAGCCGGAGGACTTTGAATATGCAAAGTGCTACCAAATGTTTCCCTGCTTATCAGGCTGAAGGCTGCATGCTTCCCTTTCCGGCCGCAATCACTGTGGCCTGGATCCAAACGCATCAGACGCGCAGGATTGAAACTCACCATACATTTGGGAAACGCGTGTTGTTTATCAGATTGAAGGTGAAAAACGTTGTTGTGGATTCACAGTAAACAATCACACCTGAAGCTCCCTGGTTCTTGTTGTTTTTCTGCTCCCTTATCATGACAGGTTTTGGTTCTTCCGTTATCATTTCAGACGAATGTTTGTCGGTTAGGATTTTCACCAAAGAGCTGTTGACCTTTTTAGCAGAAAGTGCAGAATCAGAGGGAGACCAGAGGAGGAGAATCCAGACTCGTTAGTGTGGAGGAGAAGATAACAGATGGAGGAAAAGAGGAGTTTATTCCGAGTGTGGGCGGAAAACAACACCTCGCTCTTATCACTGTTCACTGTCTGCATCTGTGTGCGTCTTTGTTTATGTGCACGTGTGTGCATGCGTTTGAGCATCTGTGTGTGTGTGCACGCACGTGTATTTCTGTGACTGAGTGTGTGTATCCTTGTGCGTGTGGATGTGTGCATGTGCAGGCACACGTGTGGGTGTGCATGACCGCGTGTGTCTGTTTTTTTTCACGGATGTGTTTGTGCGTTTATTTGTTCATAAACACACGTGTGTTTTTGTGTGTGTGTACATCTGTGTATCCCTGAACGCATGTAGCTTTGTGCCTTTTTTATGTGTGCATCAGTAGGTGTGTGTGTGTGTTTGTGTGGGCATGCACGTGAATGTGGGGGTGTTCATATGTCTGTGTGTGTGTGGCACCATCTTTTGTTTGTGTGAGCGTGCATGTGTCTTTTTGTCGGTTTCTTTGCATGCGTTGGTATGTGCATGTCTGTGTGTGCGTGTGTGTGTTTGTGTACATATGCCTGTGTGTGTGTGTGGTACCATTTTTTTTTGCGTGTCAGCGTGTTTGTGTTGATGTGTGTCTGTGCTTGTTTGGCTGTGTGTTTGTGTATACATGGGTGTGTATGTGTGTGCATGTGAGTGTATGCGTGCCTTTGTGCCATCTTATGTGTGTCTATCGGTGTGTCTGTGTGCATGCATGTGGTTGTGTGGGCACGCATATGAGTGTATCACTGTCCCTTTGTGTGTGGGCGTTCATATGTCTGTGTGTGTGTGGGACTATTTTTTGTTTGTGTGAGCGTGTGTGTTTCTTTTTGTGGGTGTCTTTGCATCTGTTTGTGTGTGGTGCATGGGTGTGTTTATGTGTGTGTTTTCTTTTTGTGCGTTTGTTCCCATTTTCTTCCTGTTAAAGTTCAAACAGAAAATATTTCCTTCGTAGAAAATTCGTTGTAGTTTCCATACATTTTTATCTCCGGTAGGATAATGGGGTGGGGGTGGGTGGGGGTTAATACTGCTGGTTTCATGTCCCACACGATGTAATCCTGCCGGTTGTGGACTTGAACCATAATCCCTCCAGCTGCTCCATGTTTTATCCTAAAGGCCCCCACTTTTGCCAAACGTCTTTTGAATTGGTCTAACTTTATTGATACTCTGTTGTTTGTCTGTTCAGACGTAGCAATGAGGTGACCCACATCAAGATCCAGAACTCGGGAGACTACTATGACCTGTACGGGGGGGAGAAGTTCGCCACGCTGGCCGAGCTGGTGCAGTATTACACCGAGCAGCAGGACCTCCTGCGTGAGAGGAACGGCCACGTCATCGAGCTCAAGTACCCCCTCAACTGCAAAGACCCCACCTCCGAGAGGTGAGCCTCCACTCCACCGGATCAATCCAATAAAAACTGCAGGAATACAGTTTTAAACTTCAACTAGTAGGCCATGATTCACTCAGCTGTTTTGTCTACGTCAGCAAAAGAAGGCGGGGCTTAAAATGTGACTTCCACAGAATCACAATGTTAGCGGTAACCTGGAGGTCTGACCCGCCGTCCCGTCGCCTTCAGTGAGGCGTTCAGGGGACAGACTGGAGGGAAGAACCAGCTGTACGGGGCAGATCGGTGTCAAAACAAAAGCTTTAAACAAAAAAAGGATGAAAAGAAGTTTTTAGTTTTAGGTTAGACGCGTTTTGAAGACAGCTTTTCTGTGCTTTGAACACTAAATGCCCCGTTGTGGGGTCACAGGCATAGACACTGTTCCCTCGTTGTTACGTTCTAAGATTAACCTGCAGTTGGTGAGATGACAAAGTAGCATTACCGACATATTACGGCATTAAAACCCCTCGCTACACACTTTCTACACTTTTCTCTCTTGTGTGATACGATGAGAACAAAGATCTGATCGCGATGGAAGATTTACGTCGATTTGGCGAGCCGGACGCAATCGGTACAGGACACACGGCACGGAGGACGGAGATTGTTGACAACACAGAACACAGCTCAGAATTGTTTTCGGATTACCTACATTATATGACCAAAAGTATTCGCTCACCTGCCTTGCAAGTGCATCGTTTCCTCGATCAGCTGTTGTCGCTTGGCAACAACAAAAAGCTGCCAGAGAAGCGACCGGCGATCAGTGTCCTTACCAACAACAGAACTCTGGTAACAGGTCTTTGTGGTGGGATAGAGTCATTTCTATTCTGTTCTACTTTAGTTTAACAGACAGCGAGCCTCTGGACGCATGCGTCCTCTTTTAATTCCTTTTGTTTTGATTTGAATTCTTGGAAATATTTTAACAACTTGGTATTCGAGATAAAGAAACGTCACATTTTAAACAGATGTTAAATGGAAACCTAAATGTTTATTCAGATTTTTTGCAAAGTTTTGCACGAAGTTGCATATGTTGCATGATGACAGTTGTCTTAACCCATCATTGGCTCATGGACGAGGTTTCAGGCTGCGGGCAGATCCTGGACTCGTCTCACAACACTCATGTGCGCTTGCATTAACAGCTGCATGTTCTCAAATGCGTGTGTGCACGATCTAAGCCGTGTTGTGGTAGTTCTTTCCCGTGAACTCTCCTCAGCGGCTTCATCCTTGGAGAGCGTGCAGCTCTCACTGACGTGATCTTCTGTGGTGCACGCCGGCCAGGAAAGCGTTTGCATCTTCAGTTTGCACGTCACAAAGTTTACTGAGGGGGGGCGTAGAATACGGTTTTGGTTTTGGTGGTTTTGCCGCTCTGCAGGCGGCTCTGGTTTCGCCTCCTCTGTGCTTCCTCTCGCCATCAGGAGAAAAACTGCAGCTTGTTCCTCGAGGCGTCAGTGCAGGAGACAATAGCATTAGTGAGTGGGAGTGTGCAGCTAAAATACACAACTTTTCATCTGTAGACAGGAAACAACCCGCCCTCCCGCTGCACAAGTTTCTGCTGTGGGGGGGGGGGGGTGAAAAGACAAACAGTCATCAGGATCAGTGAAGCCAGAGATTTAAAGTGAGCTCGCCGTTTTCTTCACATTTTGTTTTTCTTGTTCTAGTGAGCCGATACAGTCAGGAAAAGAGGCTTTCTGTGCAAAAATCCAATCAGTTTGTTGCTGATTGTTCAAAATATAGGGAAAAAATGGTACCGGATTCAAATGCGGCGCTTTGCTGAAATAATTCCAGACTTTGAGTTTGCTGAAGATGAAAATTGGAACATTGGTGATAACAGCAAGTTAGCTGTAACACGTAAAAAAAAACGTTCTTTAGATCTTCCTGTTGAAGTCATTAGATGAAAAAACTTATGTCACATTTTCCACGTATGAAATTTCGATCTTTCGTGATTCATGCTCAATAAATATGAGTCTTTCTTGCGTTCGTCGATATGCGCAGACGTCCGTCACATACAAATGTCTGTCTTTCCACAACCGTTCCACGTCTGTCTAACAGACTTTTCATGCATGAACCACCGATGTATAACTTTTATTTCCCGTGTACGGCGCACAGATCACGTTCAAATGACGTAAATGACATACGAATCACTGATGAATTTCATACAAAGCGCAATAATCACAAGGTTCATGTTCTACGTTGATTTACGTGTTCTTTGCGTCTATTTTTCGTACTTCCTCTGTGGTTTTAACGTGGTTCATTCATGATACATCTGTAACAGGTTTTACAAACGTTTCTCACTTTTTGCACGTATGACCAATTTTCATTGGTGCACTATGTACAAAATGTACGTAGTGGCTGTGCGACACGGCCTCAACTGAGTGAAGTGATTTGTCTTTTTCTGTGTTCCTCAGGGCACCCGCTCAGGACTTCTTTTATTCTAAACACTGCACAAACACGCCCCTAGAAATACGTCAAAAGATGATTTTACTCGCAAGACATTTTTTCTTGAATCAAAGCATTTTTTTTTTTTCCTTTCTTAAGATTTCGTTTTTGCTTTGAACATACTTTCCTAACAAATATTCAATTGATTTTTAATCTCTGCAGAAGCCAATGATCACACTGTAACAAAAAGCTCAGGACAAAACAACCAAAAACACCCTTTCCATTTCACTGCAACAGTTTAATTTAAATGAGTCAAAATAACTTAAATTATACTCTAAATGACCCTCGTCTACCTAGGAGGCAAACATCTAATCTAAAAGGCATTCACCCGATTGGTCAAATGCATAAATGGATTTGTTTGATTCTAAATACTTGCAGCTTTTTTAGCACATTTAAGGTAACCATTTATTGCAATTTTCGCCGACTTTTGCGATATGCATATTGCACAGCCTGATATCGCGATAATGATAGATTTGCTAGGTATTGTGCAGGCCTAGCCTGAATCAAGTTTGTAGTTGTAGACAAACAGATAAAACAGATTTAGGAGACGACGTTTGCAGTTTCCTTTTGGACGGTAGATGAACGGAATCAAAGTAGAAGAAGGAGAGAATCTGTCCATCTTTGAGATGGGGCTCACCAACATGTTCAAGCAGAAAACCTGGCTGCTCCGAAAAGAAATGGAGCAAAAGAGAAAATATCAGTGAGAAAAATAGTATTTTATTACCTAAAATATGTTAAAGTCTTGAACAATCCTTTCACAGGGATGTTCAGATCTGAGAGGATTTTCTTTATCAAACCATGAAAAGTGCAAACAAAAGGAGGAATAGGATGTAATCTATACTCCTTGCACCACAGAGCCATACTCCATGGGATTTTTTTAAAATAAAAGTTAACTTGATTCTCTGAGCTGCTTGGCGTTGTCTCCTCAGGTGGTACCATGGCCACCTCTCAGGGAAAGAGGCGGAGAAGATGCTGACAGACAAAGGCAAAGCCGGCAGCTTTTTGGTACGAGAGAGTCAGAGTAAACCCGGAGACTTTGTCCTCTCGGTTCTCACCAATGAGGAGAAGCACGAGAACGTGGACCGGAAGACCAAGGTCACCCACGTCATGATCCGATTCCAGGTGGGGAACTCTCTCTGAGCGTTGGAAATGACTGCATCCGCCTGCTGTGACCGGATCGTTTCTGCTCAACAGGACGGAAAGTATGATGTAGGTGGGGGTGAGAGGTTCGACACCCTCACTGACCTGGTGGAGCACTACAAGAAGAACCCCATGGTGGAGAAGAGTGGCATTGTAGTGCACCTCAAACAGGTAGAGTCGATGTCTCGTGTGTTTAGAACCTGAATCGATTGTTCTCAGTGTCCCAGCTTTGACTGATTTATCTGCTGGTTTTAAAGCCCTTTAATGCCACGAGGATTAATGCAGCCAACATTGAGAACCGGGTACGAGAACTCAACAAAGTGGCAGACAACTCAGAGAAGCCCAAACAAGGATTTTGGGAAGAATTTGAGGTTCGTGGTCAGTTTTCATTTTTATAAGAACAACAGAATGATGAGTGTGGATACGGGTGAAAAATGGTTTAAACCTACGCACAGGTGACCCCTTACCAAATATCAAGGTGGTAGACCACTCAGTGAACCCCTAGACAGAAAACACACATTCTTTCTACGTTCATGCTGCAGGCGACAGGTCTTAGAGAACAGTAGTACAACACATGAGGGTGACGTGGGTCAGATGCAGGTGTGCCGTACAGATTTGACATTTTTCAACTCCCCCAGACAGATTTTGACAGATTTGATAACCCAAATCCTGCAGACTGAACAAGAAAACCCAATAGAGCTGTTCACGTGGGCACTCCTCACTGCAGCCTGACTGTTAGAAAAAATTAGAAGATCAGAGTGTAGTTTGTGTGGACACCCTACAGACGTCCCACAGTCGTCCCACAGATGTCCTACAGTCGTCCTACAGTTGTCCTACAGTCGTCCTACAGACGTCCTACAGTTGTCCTACAGTCGTCCCACAGTCGTCCTACTGACATCCTACAGATGTCCTACAGTTGTCCTACAGATGTCCTACAGTCGTCCTACAGTCATCCTAGAGTCGTCCTACAGACGTCCTACAGTCGTCCTACAGTCGTCCAACAGTCGTCCCACAGATGTCCTACTGACATCCTACAGATGTCCTACAGTTGTCCCACAGATGTCCTACAGTCGTCCTACAGTTGTCCTACAGTCGTCCTACAGTCGTCCTACTGACATCCTACAGATGTCCTACAGTTGTCCTACAGATGTCCTACAGTCGTCCTACAGTCATCCTAGAGTCGTCCTACAGACGTCCTACAGTCGTCCAACAGTCGTCCCACAGTCGTCCTACTGACATCCTACAGATGTCCTACAGTTGTCCCACAGATGTCCTACAGTCGTCCTACAGTTGTCCTACAGTCGTCCTACAGTCGTCCAACAGTCGTCCCACAGTCGTCCTACTGACATCCTACAGATGTCCTACAGTTGTCCTACAGATGTCCTACAGTCGTCCTACAGTCATCCTACAGTCGTCCTACAGACGTCCTACAGTTGTCCTACAGTCGTCCTACAGATGTCCTACAGTCGTCCTACAGACGTCTTACAGATGCGCTACAGGCACTACGGCATTTGTGTGCAGTCAGTTTGGAATCAGTACTCACACCTCACCAACGATTAGAGTGTGGCGTAAAGATGCCGTACAACAGCGTCATGCGTACGTCGCGATGTGGCGTAACTTCTATTAGTCTTATACAAACGTTCTAATACACTTACCACACACACAACAATGGTACATTCCTTTTTGCAATTCAATTCCATACCATTTTATTTTACAGCCCAAAATCACAACAACAGTCGGCTCAATGGGCTTCGTACCGGTAATTCTAAGGTTAACATACAATCATGAATAAATAGAATTCCATTGGAAAATTCTAAACTGAACAAACAGTTCCCGCAGACCCCCCTTCTCGGTAAGGAAAAACTCTTAAAATAAACTGAATCTGCAAAAACACAAAGAAACCTCAGGGGTGTCCACATGAAGGAGGGATCCTCCCCCAGGACGGACAGGCGATTTACCAGAACTCATAGAGAAGAATTAACTTATCTAACTCTACAACTACATGGTTAAATAGTCCAGCAGATGGACTTCATCCAGTTGTAGTTGGGGGACGGCTGGGGGTGCAAGACGAGCCAGAGGGGGGGTCCACAACCAAATTTAGGAGCATTTTTATAGCGACTCTTGAGGTGGCCGTACGAGCCTGAAATAAACTGCGAGACACACAGCTTTTCATGGCTTTTCATCAGCTCACCGGCACAATGACATTGGTTTCTGTGGTTTGTGATAAGCCGGTGAATATTGATCTGCACTTGTTTCATCAACTTATCTGGGTTTTTAAAATCCTTTCATTGGATTTTCCTAATAATTAAGAGGAGAACTGAATTTGTGAGACTGTCTTTTGTTCACCAAGTAAAACATCAAAGCCTCAAACAGATCAATGATGACGGCATTTCAACACTTGTTTGGGTATCTCACTGTGGGACCCACTTTGAGCTAATCGCCAGCATCAGCGGTTTTCTCGGAATTGTCCGTTGTTGTCATGGTAACTTCCTCTCTCTGCTCTGGCGGCAGTGGTGCGAATGAACCGTTCTCCTTGTTCTCTCCATGTTCTTCAGGTACTTCAGCAGCAGGAGTGCAAACTGCTGTATCCCCGGAAAGACGGTCAGAAGCCGGAGAACAAGAATAAAAACAGATACAAGAACATCCTGCCCTGTGAGTCACGCGGCATCCTGCCATTTCCTGTCTCTCCAACTTCCTGTGGAAAGACTGAGACGAGCAGACAGCCGGCGGTTCAGAGGCCTCAGCGCAGCGCGAAGGTTTCCTCTGAGAGCCTGCAGTCTGAAACCAGGATCTGCTGCTGTGAGCTCACGCCTCTGCCTCTGTGTTTGCAGTCGACACAACAAGAGTCGTGATCAGAGACGCCGATCCAGAGGTCGCTGGTTCCGATTACATCAACGCCAACTACATCAGAGTGAGTCTGTCGATGAAAAGGCAGAGGAGGTGAAGACATTCAGTCACGTCTTTGATATGAAAGTTGTTCCCTCGCCGCTGACCCCAGCAGAGCATGCTGGAGGACGGGCGCCACGTGGTGGAGGGCAAAGTCTTCATCGCCACGCAGGGGTGCCTGCAGAACACGGTGGTGGACTTCTGGAAGATGGTTCACCAGGAAAACACGCAAGTCATCGTCATGACGACGAAAGAGACGGAGAGAGGGAGGGTGAGCACCCGGGATTTCTGACCGTTGAGAGTTTATAAAAACTGGAGCGAGTGTGACGCCATCGGTAGAAAATGGTTTATTCCAGCTCCAACCAAATGAGGTCAATTCAGCTGCCATTTTTTCACAACACAAACGCCGCCGTGCTGGAGCCAGACAACGTCAGTAAGCAGTGATTGGTCTGAGTCGGTTTCTATGGCAGCCAATCTCACCAATCAGGACTGAGCTTGTTGGGAGGCCACACCCCCACCACTTAAAGGGGGCTACATCAGATATTTCCACTGTTGGACGTGGGGGCCCAGCAAGCTCCGCCTAGTTTATAAAGGCACCTGTTTGATCAGTTTAAAACTTTTGATATTGTATTTTACTCTAATATTTAGGGTTGGTTTGATATTAAAAATAAGTCATCAATTAGCTGCACTTTTTTATTTGTTTATAAATTTTTTTGTCTATTTTTTTATGTTCGCCAACAGGCCAAAATCCCATTAATAGGTGAATTCACAGACTAAAATCACAGAATTTTCATTTTAAATATACCAAAAAATTGACCATTCTTAATTGTATTTGAAAAAAATGGCAGAAACAGCAGATTTGACTATTGTTGGAGCATGGCCAGTGAGCTTCTGATTATTGATGGTCATATAATCAATCACTGGCTTATTTTTTTTTTTAGACATAAAATAAAAATGAAAAAAAGACAAACCAAAAAACCTAAACTTTGTAAAGATGGAGCAGAAAAAGCCTCAGATCTTGACACAAAGCAGGAAAACATCTTTTAAACTGAGTTTGTTCAGCTGACCGTAAAGTTGAACCTGGAATCAAAAGTTTACCTGAGCAGTCTTCCCCTAGTGGCGGCTTCACGAACTGCCTTGCCTTTTCTTTAAAACGCGCTTTAGGTTGGAAGTCAAACCAAAAAGAGGAATTCTTTGAGTCACATGCTGTTCCTAACATGAATCTCTACATTCAAAGTAAGCAGCAGCTTTCCTTTCAACATTGAAAAATGAAAGATTCTGCTTTTCATCGTTTTCTTACCCAATCCCCCCCCCAAAGGTTTGCAGAGCACTATTTCAGCAGATTTGGACGAGCTGCAGGGAACAATCTCCTAGTTTAAAGCTGTGCACGTCTTTGAAAATTGGGTTAAATGCTGAATTTCTTAAAAGTCTTATCGTGGTGATGTGTCCTATTTCTGCATTTTAATGTGGTTTGATGGTTTTAAGAAACAAAGAATGTTGTTGCCCTGAAGAAAAATAATGTAAAGATTTTAATGAACCCTTCATACTGAAATGCTTAAACAATCACATCTTTTGTTTGTTTTGGTTTATCCACTACTGTCATGCAGAGGAAAACAACCACAAATTAATGACAATTCTTTACAAAGGAGGCTTTTATTCTGAAACAACTTCCTGTTTTCATAAGACACGTTTATGAAGGCTGTCTGAACTGCTCTTTATGAACTAAGGATCAGTATTTGATCCCGTGACCCGTGAGGGGCAGTTACTGACGTGTGGTCAGGGTGAAAGCGGGTCACATCTGACATCTGAGCAGATGACGAAGCTGCTTTTGACGACATGCATCTTCCTCTGCCTCTGGTTCCAGCCTCGTCTCTTTCTGTTTGCTCTGGTCTAGAACAAATGCGCCCGGTACTGGCCGGACCTCCACTGCACCAAGGAGTTCGGGAGGCTGCTGGTGAGGAACGTGGACGAAAGGCCAGCTCAGGACTACATCCTGAGGAAGCTGGAGGTGACGCGCTCAGACCAGGTGAGGAAAGTACCGCGCTTGACCTGAGCTGACCCGCTACGGTCGGATGATCCAACCGAACATTTAGGTCTTTGTGCATTTGAGAGGAAGGAGTGCATGATCCTCAGAACTCAAGATAGCATGAACACAATGAACGTGAGAAGAATCAAACTTAAAGAACAGGGTTTTTCCAGCTAGTTTTGTGTGTTGATGCATACATTTTTACACCGCATGACCCAAAATGGAGAACTAAATTATTCTACCGTAAACGAGGGGAGGTTAGCTTTCATCTTCAGTGTACAAGCTAATTACGGTTATGTGTCATTAGCGTCACCATATAGAGATATCAGGCTGTTTTATAAAGCTTCTAATTAAAGTAGTGGTTTTCCTAGCACAGAGCCCTGTGGTACTCCACAACTGATAGTTCCGCTTCAAAAAGAAAAAAATCATGTACATAAAAAATAATCCTCTAGTTGTCTTTATGTCACAGGTTGATGGTTTTTGAGGGACTGTGTGTGTGTGTGTGTGTGTGTGTGTGTGTGATGAGAGGAGGGGTCTGCTTGAGATAAAACTCTGATCATGAGCTGAAGAACAAAACTAGAACCAAAGAAGTGTATAAACAGCATCAGACCATACATGTTCAGGCCGTGTCACACCGCCACAACGTTCATTTTGTGCATATTGGTCAATATTTGACTTCTTAGTTTAACTTTCAGAATCAAACTCCACATTTAGCTGCACTGAGTTAATATTTTACAAGAGGACAGATATCAAGGATGAAGTGAACTTAAAGGCCTTTGGTGGTTCAGATCAGTTTGAACGTTTTCCATATTTCTGGCATGTTTTAAAGTAAATTAGGCTGATGAATTCTGTGGAAATGTTTTTAATCTGCTCTTTTCTGACGTGTTTATTCAGAATGTAGTGACAGACATGTTTGATGCAGCAAAAGGTCAGTCTGACTTTGTCAAATTTCAATTAGTTTCTAAAAAAAAAAAGCAAAACTTCATTGTTGAACCCTGTTTCTCGCTTCCTTTTAAGGATGTAATACAACTATTTGATCATGTTTGTGTTTCGTATGTAAACACAGATATGTCTATTTATTATTAGGAACAATTACCATGTTAAGAAATGCATTGTATTTCTTTTCTAATCAATGTATTAAATAATATCTATATCTATATAATTATGCTCTTTATTGTCTTTTCTCCTTGTTTTTTGAAATAGCTTAAAATAAACCAAACAATGTATTTGTTTTTTTTTTTTGCAAATCTGTTCTGCCCTTATTTAATTCTTATCTGTGTTTTTACTGGAGTTTTAGAAATGTTTATCAACCAAGTGACCTCATTCAAAACTAATTTTTATGAAACACTTAACTATGCATCTTTCATCTCAGGAACATTCAAGTTCTGAACCTTTTGTTGTTTCTGAAAGCAAAACACTTTAATGAATAATGTTTTTAAAATGCAATTTTATCACAAATACACAGCTTTTCATCTGCTACGTCTTGGTAAAAATAGGAAGAAAACAGCTTCCTGATCAGCATAAATACATCAGAAAAAGCTGCAGCAGCACATGGGGGGGGGGGATCTGAACCTTTTCTTAAATTTTTAATCCTTCAAACAAAAGTGAGTCACAGGAAAAACAATAAACATTTTAAATACCTTCAATCTAACTTAAAGTTTAGGACTAAATGCATTTTTTTTATTTCTGTAATTGTTTCACCGTTCTTCCATAATTTACACAGATTAGAGATGATTAATTCCCAGATTTAAATCTGTCGTCATCCGTCTGCATTTCAAATATCCTTTTAGGGTTTTTTTCTGCTCGACGCTCCATAGACTTTAGAATAATGATGTGTTCAAATTTTGGGGTCCTCTTCATTTATAACATGCTTTTGTTGCAGAAGGAGCCCCTGCGGTATATTTGGCATTACCAGTACCTGAGC
Source organism: Oryzias curvinotus (assembly GCA_023969325.1). NCBI lineage: Eukaryota > Metazoa > Chordata > Actinopteri > Beloniformes > Adrianichthyidae > Oryzias > Oryzias curvinotus. The sequence continues at coordinate 33,996,137 of CM043712.1, read as the reverse complement.
TGGCCCGACCACGGCGTGCCCAACGAGCCCGGGGGGGTCCTCTGGTTTCTGGAAGAGATCAACCGCACCCAGAACTCTGTGAAAGAGGCTGGACCCATCGTTGTCCACTGCAGGTAAATCCACCTTTTCTGCTATTCTACACTCGAATGTTAACACCTGGTTAATATGGAAGCATTCCATATGAGGAGTGATGATGAGGAGATGTGAGAAATTTACACCACTGCTTCCATAGGCCGTGTCCCACAGCCACTATGTACATTTTGTGCATACTGTACGGATGAAAATTGGTCATATGTGCATAAACGTGGAAAAAGTGAGAAAAGTTGTGGTCAGATCAGGAATGAGCCGCGTTAAAACCACAGAAGAAGTAGGAATAAACCACGCAAAGAACACGTAAACCAACGTAGAACATGAACCGTGTGCTGTTTATCTGCACTTCATTAGGGATTCGTGCATCACTTACGTCATTTGAACGTGATCTGTGCGCCGTATACATGACATAAAAGTTCTGCATCGGTGGTTTATGCATGAAAAGTCTGCTAGACAGACGTGGAGCGGTCGTGGAAAATTCACGTAAAAGCCGTCGACCAAAAGCCTCGCCGGACATCTGTGCACATCGATGCGTGCAAGAAACACTCATGACTGACGTTTATCACGCATGGATCACGAAAGACCAACATTTCATACGTGGAAAATGCTCTTAATGCATGTAGTGGCTGTAGGACACAGCCTTGAAGGAAAACTCCTGCTGGATGGAAAAACCGTCACCATGTCTGAACCTCCATGTTCTTCTACTCCGGTCCAGACATAAAGTAATGCTGTTCCAAAGAACTATGACCTGAATCCAGAGTATTACTGTGTAGTTTGAATCAAAGCAAAGCAAACATAATGGAGAAGCTTGAGCATCAGAACATCCAGCCAAAAGCTGATTCCGATCCCAGCAATGGTTCTGCAGAGATGAATGCATGTCTGCTTGCTGATGGGCCTGAATGGAGAGGTGGCCCATAGGCTGGAGACGACTGAAGCCCAGGTTCTGCAGGAAAGGCCGACGAGGTGCTTGGACTGGAATAAAGTCATTTGAGTGTTGTTTGATCAGTTTGTACGTACCTGCCTATTGTTGGCGTGCTGATCGTCTTCAGTCCACAAATGAAACCCAGAATGAGTTTAAACCTCACTTTAGGATTTAGTTTGGCCTGAAACGCCTCAGACTGCAGTTCAGCTGAGAGACTTTGAGACCAGATGGGCTGATGTGGGACAGAAGGGCGACACGTCCACGTGGTTAGATTCAGAGAGGGGGGGCAGCTTGTCCATCCATCTGGAAGCTCGTGACCGAACCAAGATCTGATGTGGGGCATCAGCAGGAGGTCAGGCGAGGAGATCTGCAAAAACAGGAGAACCTTGAAGGACTCGAGCTCCAAGACAGCTCTGGACGTCAGATGTTATGGAAACAATTTCTGCTCAGACAGTTGAGGTGGTTCAGACATGTGCTAACCTAGGCACTTTAACGTTGGGAGTAGGGTCATCTAGACCCACTAGACAAATTTGTTTTGGGTGCATTCCCTTCGGGCGCCACAAGGGGCGCCCGAAGGGAATGCACCCAAAACAAATTTTTTTTTATTTTTTATTGAACCAAATATTCAACAAACAATCACGGCATGTCTGTCAATGAAACAATATCAATTCTGAGGTAAAGGTAGACAAAAAAAAACAAAAATGAAAACAAATATAACTTAAAAAAAATAAACAAAAATAATAATCTATTACAAAAGTTTAAATAGATAAATTTAATTACACAATGTCTGGGCATTATTATGATTCATATAATGTAAAGATTTAGAGAAGAGGTTGAGACGGTTGAGTGATCCATTAATGTGAGGTTTCACCTTTATTAATTTACAAGTATGAATAAAATGCTTTGAAATTACAATCAGTACATTAATCAGAAAGTCCAGATTTTTGTCAATTAATTGTAATTAAATTTTAATTGTATTCCAATTTAAAGGGTTAATGATGATATTTTTGGATTTGAGCCAATTATGAAAAGACGACCAAAACTCTTTTACATGAAAACATTCAAAGAAAAGATGTTCCACAGTTTCTACATCATTTCCACTAAAGACACAAAGATCACTGTCCCAGTTAAAGCCAGAATGTAAAAAATGATTGGAAGGGTAAATATCATTTAACGGGAATGCTCCAAAAATAGCACTGCTCATATAGCAAATCAATATATTGTGGTGATCTGGGGGTTAGCCCCGCCTTCAGCTTTGAACACTCATGGGTAGTGGGGAATCTTGGTGTGTTCAATGGCTCACCATAAGTGAGGGAGCTGTGAGTAGAAGTGAGGTTAATGCTGTTTGGCTGCTGGTGGGTGTGGTCAAAATTAACGTTCAGTTGTCAGTCTAACTTCTGTGAGTGTCCTTCTCAACAAACAGGGGTTGTGCTTTGCATGGGGCACGAGGGGTAGATTCAGACATGTCCAGAGGGGCCGCCACCAAGTAAGAGGATAGAGAATTAAGACTCGGGCGCAACAGTACTGGCCTGGATAGTAGAGGGGGCCATTCAGTGTTTGCTATTAGTAATTGATGCACTTTAGTTCTGCTGTCCTGAAATGACCAGAGACACACACAGGACCAGAGACGGACACAGGACCAGAGACACACACACAGGACCAGAGGCACACACAGGACCAGAGACGCACACAGGACCAGAGACACACACACAGGACCAGAGGCACACACAGGACCAGAGGCACACACAGGACCAGAGACGCACACAGGACCAGAGACACACACAGGACCAGAGACACACACACACAGGACCAGAGACGCACACAAAGGACCAGAGACACACACAGGACCAGAGACGCACACAGGACCAGAGACACACACACAGGACCAGAGGCACACACAGGACCAGAGACACACACAGGACCAGAGACGCACACACAGGACCAGAGGCACACACAGGACCAGAGACACACACAGGACCAGAGACACACACAGGACCAGAGACACACACACAGGACCAGAGACGCACACAAAGGACCAGAGACACACACAGGACCAGAGACGCACACAGGACCAGAGACACACACACAGGACCAGAGACACACACAGGACCAGAGACACACACAGGACCAGAGACACACACAGGACCAGAGACACACACAGGGCCAGAGACGCACACAGGACCAGAGACACACACAGGACCAGAGACGCACACACAGGACCAGAGACGCACACACAGGACCAGAGACACACACAGGACCAGAGACACACACACGACCAGAGACACACACACACAGGACCAGAAACACACACAGGACCAGAGACACACACACAGGACCAGAGACACACACAGGACCAGAGACACACACAGGACCAGAGACACACACAGGGCCAGAGACGCACACAGGACCAGAGACACACACAGGACCAGAGACACACACACGACCAGAGACACACACACACAGGACCAGAGACACACATAGGACCAGAGACACACACACAGGACCAGAGACACACACAGGACCAGAGACACACACAGGACCAGAGACACACACAGGACCAGAGACACACACAGGGCCAGAGACGCACACAGGACCAGAGACACACACAGGACCAGAGACACACACACAGGACCAGAGACGCACACACAGGACCAGAGACACACACAGGACCAGAGACACACACACGACCAGAGACACACACACACAGGACCAGAGACACACACAGGACCAGAGACACACACACAGGACCAGAGACACACACAGGACCAGAGACACACACAGGACCAGAGACGCACACAGGGCCAGAGACGCACACAGGACCAGAGACACACACAGGACCAGAGACACACACACGACCAGAGACACACACACACAGGACCAGAGACACACACAGGACCAGAGACACACACAGGACCAGAGACGCACACACACAGGACCAGAGACGCACACACACAGGACCAGAGACACACACACAGGACCAGAGACACACACAGGACCAGAGACACACACAGGACCAGAGACACACACACGACCAGAGACACACACACACAGGACCAGAGACGCACACACAGGACCAGAGACGCACACACAGGACCAGAGACACACACAGGACCAGAGACACACACACAGGACCAGAGACACACACAGGACCAGAGACACACACAGGACCAGAGACACACACACGACCAGAGACACACACACACACGACCAGAGACACACACACACAGGACCAGAGACACACACACACAGGACCAGAGACACACACACAGGACCAGAGACGCACACAGGACCAGAGACACACACACAGGACCAGAGGCACACACAGGACCAGAGACACACACAGGACCAGAGACGCACACACAGGACCAGAGGCACACACAGGACCAGAGACACACACAGGACCAGAGACACACACACAGGACCAGAGACGCACACAAAGGACCAGAGACACACACAGGACCAGAGACGCACACAGGACCAGAGACACACACACAGGACCAGAGACACACACAGGACCAGAGACACACACAGGACTAGAGACACACACAGGACCAGAGACACACACAGGGCCAGAGACGCACACAGGACCAGAGACACACACAGGACCAGAGACACACACACAGGACCAGAGACGCACACACAGGACCAGAGACACACACAGGACCAGAGACACACACAGGACCAGAGACACACACACACAGGACCAGAGACACACACAGGACCAGAGACACACACACAGGACCAGAGACACACACAGGACCAGAGACACACACAGGACCAGAGACACACACAGGGCCAGAGACGCACACAGGACCAGAGACACACACAGGACCAGAGACACACACACGACCAGAGACACACACACACAGGACCAGAGACACACACAGGACCAGAGACACACACAGGACCAGAGACACACACAGGACCAGAGACACACACAGGACCAGAGACGCACACACACAGGACCAGAGACACACACAGGACCAGAGACACACACACAGGACCAGAGACGCACACAGGACCAGAGACGCACACAGGACCAGAGACGCACACAGGACCAGAGACGCACACACAGGACCAGAGACACACACAGGACCAGAGACACACACACAGGACCAGAGACACACACAGGACCAGAGACACACACAGGACCAGAGACACACACACGACCAGAGACACACACACACAGGACCAGAGACACACACACAGGACCAGAGACACACACACGACCAGAGACACACACACACAGGACCAGAGACACACACACAGGACCAGAGACACACACAGGACCAGAGACACACACAGGACCAAAGACACACACACACGACCAGAGACACACACACACAGGACCAGAGACACACACAGGACCAGAGACGCACACACAGGACCAGAGACACACACAGGACCAGAGACACACACAGGACCAGAGACGCACACAGGACCAGAGACGCACACACAGGACCAGAGACGCACACACAGGACCAGAGACGCACACACAGGACCAGAGGCACACACAGGACCAGAGACGCACACACAGGACCAGAGGCACACACAGGACCAGAGGCACACACAGGACCAGAGACACACACAGGACCAGAGACACACACACAGGACCAGAGACGCACACACAGGACCAGAGACACACACAGGACCAGAGACGCACACAGGACCAGAGACACACACACAGGACCAGAGACGCACACAGGACCAGAGACGCACACAGGACCAGAGACACACACACAGGACCAGAGACGCACACAGGACCAGAGACACACACACAGGACCAGAGACGCACACACAGGACCAGAGACACACACAGGACCAGAGACGCACACAAGACCAGAGACACACACACAGGACCAGAGACGCACACACAGGACCAGAGACACACACAGGACCAGAGACACACACACAGGACCAGAGACGCACACACAGGACCAGAGACACACACAGGACCAGAGACACACACAGGACCAGAGACGCACACAGGACCAGAGACACACACACAGGACCAGAGACACACACACAGGACCAGAGACGCACACACAGGACCAGAGACACACACAGGACCAGAGACACACACAGGACCAGAGGCACACACAGGACCAGAGGCACACACAGGACCAGAGGCACACACAGGACCAGAGACACACACAGGACCAGAGACACACACAGGACCAGAGACACACACACAGGACCAGAGACGCACACACAGGACCAGAGACACACACAGGACCAGAGGCACACACAGGACCAGAGGCACACACAGGACCAGAGGCACACACAGGACCAGAGACACACACAGAACCAGAGACACACACACAGGACCAGAGACGCACACAGGACCAGAGACACACACAGATCATCACACACCAAGCAGAAATGAACTTATTGCTAAAAATGATGTCAGGAGTTCAGCTCTAAGAAAATGTCAAAAGAGTAAAGAAAACGGAATAATTGGATTTATTATTTCTAATTATTTCTGGCTTTGTTTGTTCATATTTGCATAATTCTGACAGAATATATTTATTTTTCTGGACTAATATTCCTGTCTGGTTTTATTCATATTTATGTTGAAAAAGTTAAAGTTAATGTAAAGTTTTAGAGGTTTAAAAGTTTAGCTTCAGTGTGTTCAATAAATGTTTAACTTGTTCGTCCTGCAACCTAAAGTGTGTTTTGGATCCAGGCCCCCTCTGACACTGAGTTTGACCCCCCCCTGTAATACAAGTCTAAAAAATTCATGGATGTTTTAAAATGAGCAAATACAAACAGGGCACACAAAAGGGCGTCCTCAAATTATGTTTGTGTGTGCGTGTGTGTGTGTGTGTGGGGGGGGGGGGTGTTAGCAAGCAGGTCCTGTGGCGCCCTTCATACCACTTAGTGCCCCTGAAATAGCCCCCAGTCTCAAAAAGGTCGGTGACCCCTGACCTAGACAGAGCTCTGAACCTTTGTTCTTCAATCATTTGTGATCTTCACTGGTGTCCATGGATTACATGAAATTGTTCCACCTTTATCCACCTTTGTCATGGTAGTGAGAACACGTCAATGTTAGGGGGGGGGGGGTCATCTGGACCCCACAAGATAGCACAAGGGTTAAGAAGACGGGATGAGGAGATGGGGTAAAGTGCAGGCAGATGATTGGCTGTGGATGTTTGAGATTTGTTTTAGTCTTCCCAACATGTAACATAAAATGATGATGCTCTGACCTGAAGGTTGTTCCATCATCATCATCATCATCATCATCATCTTTTTTCTGTCATGTTGGCATCTTTCCCATACTCCTTCTCTGTGTTAAACTCTTTTTCCCATGATGCCTCAGTGTGGTTTTCATCTGAACAACAATAAGTGCACTATGGTTGTGTCATTGCAGTGCAGGCATCGGCAGAACCGGTACCATCATTGTCATCGACATCCTCATTGACATTATCAGCCGCCAAGGTAGGAGGAGTCTGACCGACCACGGAGCCCAGACCGCCACACCTGATCAGCTCGATTTCTGGTTCTGTCATTAAGGTCTGGACTGTGACATCGACATCCCAAAGACCATCCAGAGGGTCCGGCAGCAGCGATCCGGCATGGTGCAGACCGAGGCGCAGTACAAGTTCATCTACATGGCGGTGCAGCAGCACATAGACACGGCCCAGAAGAGGCTGGAGGAGGAGCAGGTACGCCTCCTGACGGGAGCGCCAGCCGCTCCAAAGGCCGGCTTTGAAACAGAGGAGGTCAAAGGAAAACGGATCTCAACCTTTATCCATAAAACTCCATGTCAGCAAGGAGGGCGGAGCAAAGTTCATCCTTTTGCAGAAGCGCCATGTAAATGTAAATTAGTATGTATAATAAAAAATGTAAACATTCAGTTTAATGTAATCACTATAAAGGTCCTTAATTTAGACCTGTTGGACCAGATATGATAAACACTTTACGGAAAGGGTCCCATACTAACGTTAGTTCATGTCTAATTAAGCACTAATTAACTATTAGATAAACACTTCTATGCATTATATTGCATTCCTGAGTGCATTGCGTAATGCATTAGTTGTCAGTCAACAGAAACACAAAGCTGTCCAAACCCCGGTTTATACCAGCACTGGTTGGAGGCCCATCAGAGCGGAACCGGCCCGATCGCTGGGAAATGGAACACCTGTGATGACAGGTGTCCGTCACAACTGTGTTCGTCATTTAACCGGAATTTATTTTGAGCGGTTTGAATACGGAGCAACTCTGTCCCGAAAAAGGTCTTTGTAACTCTGAAAATGATGAAGACGGAGTTGAAAGAGTTAGGAAATACTTCAGAGAGAAGCGGACAACTAGACAGAAAACAGAGCGAGTGGCTGGAAAGATACGTCTGGCTTCTCAGATCATGACTAGAAATGCAATTCACCCCTGTTATATTTATTCCCCCACTGCTTCTTCACCCCCCAATCCTCTGCCTCATCGTGTCGGATCAACACGTCCTTCCTGTTAAAAAAGAAACTCTGGAGAAACTCATCGGTTGAAAAGTTTAAACGCCGCTCAGAAGTCGATAGCACTTCTGGTGGACAGTATTTGTATACATTTAATAAAGGGACATACAAAAACAGCGTTTGCTCAAAAATAGAGACTGTAAATACGCAGGATTGAGCCTTAGCTCATTTTCATCCTCTGTCCCGTACTGACCACGAGACTGTAGATAAAAAAAAAAAGGACATTATTAACATGGAATTGCATGAAATAGAATTAACATAACATAGATTAAGGTTTAAAATACATAGTTCCCCACGGTACACATCAATAAAAAAAAAAAATCATAACAATACTACAACCATGACCCCCCCCACCCCCATTGTTTTATTTTAACTTCTGTTTATGGTAAAGGGCGTATACTTATATAGCGCTTGCTACGCTATTTTAAAGGCCCAAAGCGCTTTACAGTCACAGTCCCATACATCCACGCACACACACATTCACACACATTCACACACACATTCACACACACCAGATGCAAGGTGGGGTTCAGTGTCTTGCCCAAGGACACTTGGACACATGGGTGTGCAAGGCGGGAGTCTGCAATCTCACGATCATGGGTGGACCGCCCTACCGCTGCACCACGGCCGCCCGCTGTTTAGGAAACAGTCACAAGCAGTATCTAATTTTACGGAGCCCCTTAAGGGACATTGAAGAAAAAAAAACAATGGACATAAAAAGAGTCAAATTAAAACTAAAATAAAAAAACTTAGTTTTTTTTAAACAGTTAGTTTTTATTGTTACTTCAATTGTTTGGGTTTTTTTTTTTCTTTAATGGCCCTTTGGGGGCTCCGTATAATTCAGAGCCCTAATTTCTACATTTTATTTTGAAGTTCTGATGCAGTCTCCAGCTGTCTGTCTGTACATTCAGAGAGTCCCACCCGCTGAACTCACAACTGCGTCTCTTTCAGAGGAATAAGATGAAGGAACGAGAATATTCCAATATAAAGTATCCTCAGATGACCAACTCCAGGTCCAAACAGAACACGGCGTCTTCACGTTCTTCGTCTGTGTGAGTGGAGGACGTTCAAGTACAGGAGAAGCGTCAAAGATGACCTTTATGGTGAAAGCGTTCCTGTGTTTGTGTAGGATGACGAACGAGGATTCTTCAGGCGTGTACGAGAACATCAACTTCAAAAGCCCTCAGGCGTCTTTTAGCAGCAACACCAGGAGGTAAAACCTGTGAGTATTCCACTCAGAACAGCCACCCTGGCGTCAGATTTAGGGAACCATCATTACAGACGGTTCCCTTCTGTTCCAGGTTCACTTCAGTGTTTGGCTTCAAATGATGCGTTCATTATTCTCGTTTGAGACGCATCGTCTCAGTTCAGCAGAGAGGCTGACAGGAACAGCCACACATTCAAGTTAATGACGAACTACAGTTCTGCTCTGGCTCACGGGTTCATCCAGCTGAAGGAGGATGTTCTGGATTTCTGCTGAAACTTGTTCTCGTTTTTGGGAAGCATTCAAGCTAATTCTGCTTCCTTCCTTTCTGCGTGAAGTAAGTTGGATTTCCAGGCATTTTTACAGCCAAAGTTGGGCTACGTTCACACCGAACGGCTGCCACGCGTCAAATTCACACCGGCCGCCTCTATTTGGACGGACGGCCAATTTGCTGCTGGACGCTTGTCCATCTAAGTGTTAGTACACCTGATCCCCGATGCATGTAGGAGGAGCTACCGCCAAATGATTTTAGCCTCAAACCCTCCGGAGTTGCCCGGACTTCTACAGACTCCTTTGTTGGCCTCATCTTGTCTTCTACTTTTAAGATTAAAGACAAAAACACCACCAGGACTGGAAAAATGATGATCTTATATATTTATTTATTGTTCATGTTGTGTAACCTGGAAATTGTAAAGACATTCTCGTCAACAACCTATTTGAGATCTTCAAGCATTCACCTTCCCCTGTATGTATCATCATTCGTTCATGCTACATAGTACCTGATCTGTACTGATCTATACTGATCTGAACCAATCTATACCTGATTGGTACTTTTAGTGTCTGACCATATCTTTGTCAGTCTAAAGACAGTGGCATTTTTATTTTTTTTTTTTGCTGAACTTTTGGATTCCAGCTGATTTTCTGTTTTGTTTTTTTTATCTTCATTGTGAACGTTCTTTGAGTTACTGAAACTCTTCAACTATTTACGCAATTCATGTAAGTCCAACAGAATCTTACATGAATTGCGCAAACGCCTGAATATTCTTTTAAAGAGCGTGCATTGTGTTGTTGTTGCTGGTACCGTGTCTGATGGTAAAGTGTCCACTCTTACCTGGACATTTGTGACATCATCAGATAGTGACATCATCAGACTGGGACATGGAGGTAAACCCGACTGTTCTTGTCTGCTTCTCTGTTTGCAGAGGCGGCGCTTGAAAAAGCGGCAGATGGAGTTGAACGATCTACTCTGCGCCTCCCTACGGCAGACATTGGTCTAACGGGGGTGAGCTGACACCCCCCCCCCCCCCCTCCGAGGAGTCAGCAGCAGCAACCCCCCCCCCCCCCCCCCCCCCCCAACCGGCAGTGCCTTGTTACAGGACGTGTCTGTTATCAGGCCTGCCCAACCCTGCTCCACGGCCCTATCCTCCCTCCAAACCCTGGAAGCCCGAGGATCCTGATTACCCAGCAGCACGTTTGGGTGATGGGTAGAAGACATGCCCCCGTCATGAAACCAAACATCTTGATAATAAATATATATATATATATATATTTAAATCCCAAACCAAATTCATTTGGTTGGAAAAACAGTTTTAACACAATCAGTGATTTAAACTGAACAATCGTGGAAGTTTCTTTACAAAATGTAGGAATTCTTACATTAAAAACTAAGTTAGAAACTTTTTTTTTATTAAAAATGACCAAAAAAGGAATTGATGGATTACATCTGTGTTGAATTTTCAATTCTATGTTGCTTCCTTGTTTTTAATCCCAGCCCAAAAGCAGACAAGGGGATTTGTTGCTGTTTATTTGTGACTTTTAGACTGAACTGAAGGTTTTGGGTTGTTCTGCATTTTCCTTAAGCTTCCATTCTTTGTTCATTTGAGGATATTGTCTAAAAAAATAATGTATTTGATGCCATATACTGTATATTTAAAAAGTCTGCGTTTGAAGCCATATTGAAGCGGGCTCGGGCTGACCGCTCTCTGGCCGCATGCTCGCTTTGACCTGGTTCTGTTCTGGTAAATCAGCAGGTCCGACGCGCTTCAGCATCTGTCAGGAAAAACGACAAAAGGACCAGATGGCCGTCTGCCCAAGATTGAAGAGCAGATTTGTCTCCAAAAAGTAATTTAGAAGAGGCGGTAATCCAGGTCTGCTGATCGCAGGGCGAGCGCGCTGACGTCACTGAGCCCTGCCGCTGATCCCGCCCCCCTTTAGCTCTATATTTAACATTTACCGCCTGTGCAGCTCGACTTCTGAGGGAGGTTCATAAAAGGTCAACAGGTCATACCTGCCCCCCCTCACCATTCACATGCTCAGTAATGGCCTGGTGGGATCGAACGATCGGATCTCCTCAGCTAACCAGTGTCTTACGTCTGTGCTGCAGGCGGTCTGCGCTAAACTAAATCCACCTCATCCTCTGATCATGAAGAATGTACAGCAACTCAAAGACGCCCTTCCATGATTCCGTCTGGTTTTTTAAGAACACGCAGACTGCACGCCGCGGCTCCGGCGCAGCTGGACACACGTCTGACATGAGTTGTGGTCATGCCGGGCGGACGGGACGCCTGCTGCTCCAGAACGCTGCACTTCTGAGAACTCTGCTCACAAAACGTCAGGATCACTTTCCGTGTGGAAACGTAGACCAGTAGATTCCCTGTGATGGTCGCCTCGCCTCGCCGCTGTGTTTGGTGAATCCATACTTGAAAGTGTGAAACTGCTGGCCCTTCACCTCAGACTGCGAATGTTTTGGTTTTTCTAGGCTTTGTTGTTTTTTTTTTGTCACATTTTGTTCCTTTCTTGAAACCTTTGGGTTGTTTGGTGTTTTCTTTGTTCTCACCTTTTGTGATCCGTGTGAATTCATGAGCGTGTTCTGCACCGGTGGAGATGAACGTGTTTGAACTTTTACTTGAACTTGGTGACGTTCTTCTGTCAGCCCCCCCCCCCCCCCGCCAAACCTGAAGTAAGTGGTGGTCTTATGTGGTCCGCTACCTTTTTGCACTGGCTCCACCCAGACGCCTTTTCGCTGTACGGGCTGCAAAACGCCGCATGTGGCGTTGAAATCGGATGAATAAAAACCCATGATGGCGTCATGAAGCTACCTGTGATTTCCTCTGATCCTGAGGCTCCGGAGCAGCTCTTTGGGGTCTCTGGCTTTGAAGGGTAAACTTTATCATTTGAATTAGTTACGTTTTGGATTCATATTACTAAACTGAGGTCATCGTAGAACAGGAAATGAACTTTTTTTTTTTACATTCCACTTAAAAGCGTTTTTTTTTTCCAGATCACAGCGATGATGGTGAACCAGGGGCCTTCTTGCTGTGAGGCAAGAGCATTGACCACTGCGCCCATAGAGTTGTCAAAAATTTTAAATAGAAATCAAGTGGTCCACAGATTTTGGCTTTTTTTAAATTCGAATTTTAAATTTAAATGTTGTTTTTTTAACTCTGACTTTTATATATTATTTGAAAAGCTCAAGAACATCAGAATTTTCGTGTCCTCCTTGTTGATTACCTGGATCAGGTGTGATCTGTCAATCACAAGGTGGAAACACCTGAGTCAACTGATCAGCAGCAAGGAGGAAAAAGAGAAAACCAGGCAGGGAGGTGAATGTGGAGGAGCTGTGGGTCACCTGCATCCGCTTCGGTGGCTTTGGAAAAGGAGGGAAACTCCTCCTGTTGGTTGTAGTCGACGCCCACACTACACACCTGAAGAAACTGAAGCAGGAAGTCCAACTTTTTCCACCATGTTTACATAAATATCTTAAAGTCACATTTGATCTTCACAGGTTCAAGTCACAGCAGAAAACGTGTTTTAAAGCCTCTTGTTAAAAAGTAATCTGATTATCTAACAGTTGTATGAACCAGCAGACGCTGTTATTTTTCAGTTTCTATTGATGGAGCTTGTTGTGATTCTGCAGCCGTTCTGTCTGAACGGAATCATTGAAAGATTTATTTCAGGAAACGGAGGTCAGAGAAGCTTTTAGTTTATAGCTGCAGGCGTTCCTGTGTGATTACACAAAGTCCTGTTAGGAGAAAAGGATTCAGTTTAGCATCAGCACCACCTGCAGCATCACCTGCAGCATCAGCACCACCTGCAGCATCACCTGCAGCATCAGCACCAGCTGCAGCATCAGCATCACCTGCATCACCTGCATTCTGGGTCCAACCAGATTTCTTTTCCAGACAGAAACCAGGATCTGTGATCAGATCAACATAATGAAGGATGATTCCCAATGATACAGAACATTTGTGACAAACGTCTTTTATGAGTTTCCCATATCGCTTTTTAATGGACATCCTGTAGCCAATCAGAATCCAGTATTCAGTCGGACTGTAGTCTAAATGAACACCTGAATGGCTACAGAAACATAAAGTTCATTGTTCTAAACATTGACGAGGAACTTTTAATGAGTCAGACATGGAACCAAACGGCTCTTTTAGTGCTGGAAGTCCAAGAACTCTGATCGACGGTTGAAGCTGAAATCCTGTCCTCATGTTTTTGCTGTTCGTTTGGAACGGATGTAATCCGGCGTGGATCCGGTTACTCTGTGAATCCGTTCAGGTGTGGGGGTAAATCCTGCGTGTAGTTCAGGGGGGCGACGGCTATCGGGTCTGGGTTTTTCCCCCCAGACTTGATGCAGATGGTCAGGATGATGCTCCAGGACACGGTGAAGGCCAGCAGCACAAAGAGCACAAAGAAGACGCTCTTCTTGTATTTGGACCTCCTGTCCATCTGCTCGTACTGCGGGTTTGTTTGGGGTGGATCCCCCACCGCCTTACTTTCCCCGATGTAAATGCAGACGGCGCTCTCCAGACCTGACCCCCCCTTGGAGCTTTTGCAGAACAGCTTCTTTCCCTCCAGCCACACGGGCTCCTCCTGCTGCTGGTGTCTGGGGAGCTGGCAGAGGACCGCCAGGTTGGTGGTCAAAGCCGGGGGCCCCTCTGGGGGCAGCGTGGTGGGCCGGCGGCAGACGGGGCAGGTTAAGTGTTTGCTGTCACCATTCAGGACCTGGGGAGCAGGCGAGATGGTCCGGAGGCGGGACAGACACTCCAGGCAGAAGGTGTGGGCGCAGTCCAGCAGCTTGGGGGTCCTGAAGATGTTGTCGAAGGTGCTGCAGCAAACGGAGCATTCCAGCTGGCTGACCACAGAGGACTGGTCCGACACATCGTCGCCCCCTCCCCGGGTCAGAAGGTCCCAGACCTCATCAGTGTCTTCATCCAACTTTCTCTGCGTTTCTCCAAATTCGCTTTGGGCTTCCAGGCCGTTTCCTCCTTCTCTGTCCGTCATTTTTTAGATCCTGGTGGAACCAAAAGAAAAAGAAAACCTTACAGAACTTTGAATATATACTTCAAGAAATCAATATTACGTTTACAGACTTTCATTGGTGACTTGGGCGCCAGTTTAGTTCAGGCGGTAGAGCAAGACGTCCAACAACACCGATCCCCGCCCTCCCCAGCCGGCTGTCGCCCCAGCCAGCGCAGAAAAAAGCGCAGCCAGCCTGCAGCTCACCACTCCCCCAGGGGGCTGGTCCAAATGTGGAGAAGAAGTTCCCCATTGTGGGATAAAGTATCAATATTGTTGGAAAAGCTGTGAAAATGTGTTTCCTGCTGTCGTGCAACAATAGATCAATTGAAAGGTCTGAAGGCTCCAAGAAAAAATAACTTTACTATTGATCTTATGCAAAAATATTGATGTAGGTTTGTCAATCATTAAAGATCTCATTTCATTCTGTGGCAGGACTTTTTCATTTTAACCATAAATATCTTTAAGGACCATTCATGCTGTGCACATCCAGCAGTGAGCCTGCCGCCCACATTCTGTTCCTGCATTTAAGGTTTAATCTTAATGTAATAAATGCTGCAGTTCCTTAAATGACCACCAGAGGCTGGTTTCAACCTGATATCAGGAGCTATTGTGAAATGAAGCCAATTCCGCCAACATTTTTCTGCCATCCCGACGTCGCCATTTTGGAGCCAGACAACGTAAGTATTTATGGCGGGTCCGCGCCGGTCCAAGTCAGCGTTTCTATGGCAACTACTGGCGCCAATCAGGACTGAGCATGTTGGACGGCCACACCCCTTCCAATGACCAAGAATCTGTCAATGTCAAGAATCTGATTGGTCAGTTTATAACTTGAAAAACTGAAAAAAATATAATAAAAAAATGAGGATTATCAAGAAGATGTTAAAAACCAAAAAAGGTTCTTCTGACCAATAGAAGGACTGAGTAACAGCTGTTTATTAGCCAGCAGGTACTTCCTGTTTGGAACACCAAAGGGGAGGGGCCACTCAGTCCAGTTCTCGTATACTCCTTGTGTTATCCTAGACCAGTAACATTGGGAGTGGGGTCATCTAGACCCACTAGACAGAGCTCTGAACCTTTGTTCTTCAATGATTTGTGATCTTCACTGGTGTCAATGGATTACATGAAATCCTCTCCACCTTTATCCACCTTTGTCATGGTGGGGAGAACACCTCAATGTAAGGGGGGGTCATAGGATAGAACAAGGGTTAACATTCTAGTTTAGCGTTTACAGAACAGATCCTTGCTGCTCCTCAACAGTTTCTTCCTTATTCGTCTTTCCAAACACGTTTGAGAAGATTTCCAGGCTCCACGCCGTCAGCTTTACGCACAAACAACAGCAGCATTGGAAGAACTCAGGGGGGATTCAGTCAAACTTCACAGTCGCTCAGAGTTTTGTGTCTTACATTCCATCACTCATTTCAAGACTTTCCACCACCAAAACAAAAAAACTCAACTTTCAGTAAAACAATGAATGTCTTTGTTTCTTCTCTTGTTTTTTTTTTTGTTTTTTTACTTTACCTGAGAGGTGGAGAAGATGTGAACTGGTGCTGTCAGGACCTTCCTCTGTAAACCGGGACTGACGAAGACCAACAGAAAAGAAAATCATCCAAAAATCTCAGATATGGTCAAACAAAAACTCCAGTTATTCCAGTAATTTCTGGTTTACATTGAGAGGAGTTCCTGTTAGCACCTGAACAGAGATAACAGCTTTCCCCTTCAGGAATGGCTCAGAGGAGATCCCAGAGGGAGGTTTGCTTCCTCCTGGTGCTCCTGCTTGTCCTGGACGTCCTGCAGGAGTTCTCAGGGTTTTAACTGTGTTTGTGCGTGGGGGGGGGTTGTGGGATTCAGAGGCTTGGGAGGCGATGCGTCAACGCCGGTTCCTCCTTCCTCTGTGGGCCGGTGTCACCTGCTCTATCAGCTCCCTTCTCAGATCCAACATGGCCTTGAGGGGGAGGGTGGTGTTTTGTGTGTGTGTGTGGGGGGGGGGTTCTCAGGACTCTGCGGTGAGCGACTCCCTCTGGAAGGATCCGTGCCCTACTTTTGTTATTTACATTTTTTTTACACTAAGTTCTTTAATTGGTATTTCCCATTTAAACAGAGGGCACAAACTGATAACATACCTCCACGACCCCCCCTGCCAGACCCCCCAGTTCTGCACCACTCTGTCAAACTGCAAATATTTTGTAAAATATGCATTTTCAAAATAAAATAAACCTCTCTCTTGAAGGTTTCCAAAATAGAGTTGATCTTTAACCCTTGTTCTATCCTAGACACTTTAACATTGGGAGTGGGGTCATCTAGACCCACTAGACAGAGCTCTGAACCTTTGTTCTTCAATGATTTGTGATCTTCACTGGTGTCCATGGATTACATGAAATCCTCTCCACCTTTATCCACCTTTGTCATGGTAGGAGAACACCTCAATGGAAGGGGGGGTCCGACACATAAGGGTTAAATATTCTAACGGCAACTTTTTCATATGATTTAGGAAGGGAATGTGTAAAAATCCTGTGCACAGCCTCTAGCAGAAAAACAAATTGTCTCCAAAACCAAACAATGTAAGAGATCATTTAGCCACATCTTTAACCCTTGTGCTATCTTAGATGATCCCCCCCCTTCCATTGAGGTGTTCTCCTACCATGACAAAGGTGGATAAAGGTGGAGAGGATTTCATGTAATCCATAGACACCAGTGAAGATCACAAATCATTGAAGAAAAAAGGTTCAGAGCTCTGTCTAGTGGGTCTAGATGACCCCACTCCCAACGTTAAAGTACCAAGAATAGAACAAGGGTTACAGATGGAAGGAATTGATCCATTTGAGCAGAACGAGTCTCCCAGCAATCAAGGTCCCAAAAATAATGAGTGTTTTGTGGTTGAGACTAAGATCCGGTGGGATTACACCAACTGTTGCAGAAATGCCAGGCCGTAGTTCTTTTCTCTGACTGGTAACTTTGTGTGGCACGCGCTCACAGCTGTTGTGTTCTGTGCCTTCTTTGAGATCTTTGGTCCTTTAGTTTCCACTGTTAAGTCATTGAGGGTCCTGCTGACTCTGGTTTCATGTGTTTGGGTCCCATCAAAGCGTCAGAAGGCAGAACACCCTAGGTTCTCCAGGATGTCCTTAGGGTCACCCCACAAACAGACTATGGCATAAAGGCGGCCATATTTACCAGACGTTATTCCGAAAACATCATGGATTCATGCGACAGACCCTCATTTGTCGGGGAAACTTGGTCCACCATCATTCTCTCCAAATGTGGCATCAATAAAATGTTCTGAGATCTTTGATCCATCAGCGTTTCTGCTGTTTTTTTAAGAATATAGTGGTTAGAAACGGATGAGAACGGATGAATTTTAACTCTTGTGCTATCTTAGATGACCCCACCCTTACTTTGACGTGTTCTCCTACCATGACAAAGGTGGATAAAGGTGGAAACATTTTATGTAATCCATTGAACCAGTGAAGATCACAAATCATTGGGAAAAAAAAAGGTTCAGCGCACTCTCTAGTGGGTCTAGATGACCCAACTCCCAACAGTAAAGTGCCTAGGATAGACCAAGGGTTAGATTTAAACCTCTTAAAATGATTCAAGATTTAGTGAAATGAATCCTAAGGTAGTGGCATCTATTTTTCTTTTACTGGTTTTTATTTAATTTGTATTTGTTTTATGCATTTATTTTTTTTAAATTGGTGCTGCTGTTTTTTACTTTTTTATCTCTCTTTGGAATCCCGACAGCTTTGTAAAGTATTATATGGATAAAGATAAACTCATTTCTTTGAATTCTCCAAAAGATTTGATGGTTTCCCGGAGGACTTCAAAGCTGAGGCTGCTTCTGGACCACCAAAACGGCGTCCAGCCGGCTGCAGAAACCTCCTACACGCTGACCCAAACCTTCATGGCATAAGCACAACGTTATCTGCTGGGATGCGGCTTTGGTTGCAGAAGCTGCAGGAGGTGAACACGTGAGCGCAGGCGGCGTGCGCTCACGCCGGCCTTCAGGATGTGAACCGTCCTCCCAGAAACCGGCATCTCTCAAAGGTTAAGAAGAAGCAGAGATTACAGAAACCGAGCCACCAAGGTCAACGCACATCCAGACTAAACACACAGCGTGGAGCTCTCAGCTGCGGCTTTCTAATCACTATGTAGCTTTTATTTACAGCCGTGTTCCCCTGCACACGTTGGAACCGTGGCTTTTCCAACATGTCAATAAGAAAATATGGAATTTTTCAGGAGAATACTGCATGCCACAGATTTAATATTAACCCTTGAACCCTTGTTCTATCATAGGCACTTTAATGTTGAGGGGGGGGTCATCTAGACCCACTAGACAGAGCTCTGAACCTTTGTTCTTCAATGATTTGTGATCTTCACTGGTGTCCATGGATTACATGAAATCCTCTCCACCTTTATCCACCTTTGTCATGGTAGGAGAACACCTCCATGGAAGGGGGGGGGGTCATAGGATAGAACAAGGGTTAAAGCCGTCTACTTCAAAGAATTGACAGAAAATTCACATTTTTGGTAAATAACTCTATGGAGACATATGATCCATGTTTTTTCTGAGACTCCAAACCCCAAACTTGGACATAATTGGTCCGTGCTTTCGGGCCGGTAGTTCCTCATCATTCCACTAGGGGCAGTAGAAGGACTACAGTAGTAGTAAACTCGTTTCTACTCATCTCTATTAAAAGAAGTAAAGATTTTAACGATCTACAGCTGAGACTCTCTCTCAGTCCAAGGCGTCAAACTCTGGCACACGGGAAACAGAGGTGCAATAAGCTCCGCCCAGTGTGGTTACTTGGGTAGTAGGACCCTTCACGCTAACTACTTATGTAGCCAGAAGGGGGCCAGGGTCTGGGTCCCACTGTGCTGGCCCCCAGCCTGGATGAAATACAGGGTCATGTCAGGAAGAGCATCGGGTGTAAAACATTTCTGCCAAAGTGAATCCACTGGTTTGTCAAAGAGAAATGCTGCAAGGGGAACAATAACGTTTTCCTGGTAATCAGCAGCAGGTCATGCAGGACTGAATCAAACCAGCAGCAGGTCGACCTGTTGAAGGTCGCCGCTGACTGGAATCAAACCCGCACAGCATTGCTGCTTGTAGTGAGAGCGACTGTCGGACATTTTCAAATCCAAAAGGCATTTATCCGTTTTTATGTCGTTTCATGTTTGAGAGACTGAGTTTAGAAACGATGAGATTTCCTTCTTACTTTCTGAATTTCCTCTGTTTTTTGTTTTTTTTTTTTAACCCCTGTGCTATCCTATGACCCCCCCCCCCCCCCCTTCCATTGAGGTGTTCTCCCTACCATGACAAAGGTGGATAAAGGTGGAGAGGATTTCATGTAATCCATGGACACCAGTGAAGATCACAAAACATTGAAGAACAAAGGTTCAGAGCTCTGTCTAGTGGGTCTAGATGACCCCACTCCCAACGTTAACGTGCCTAGGATAGAAAAAGGGTTAAAGTAAAAAAAACTCTTTAGATCCTCAAATGTTATCAGTTGTAAAAAAAAAATCATCGTCCAACATGACAACGATGTGGTTTTGGTGACAAAACAAAAGGCACAAAAATTGCCGCCTTTAGGAAAAGTGTTGGAGCGTCAGAGATAACTTTCTCTGCTGTTGTCGGAGGGAAATGTATCTTTTGTGGCTGAATTTCTGCTGAGTCAGCCAAAATGTAAAAAACAAGCAAAAAGGGATGATTCGTGGGAAGTTTCCCGCTGACTGCTGTTGAGGTTCAGATGCTGATTGTAAAACGTCTGCTCACTGATTCCTTCTCACCTGTTGAGGCTGATTTTGAAAGTGAAACTTTTCCTGAGAGACTGTGGACTCTGTGAAGCTGATCAGACGCTCAGCGCAGAGCCTGAGAGGAGCTCCCGTTTCCAACAGCCGCTGTGCAGTCAGAGGTGTTTGTTTGGTCCACACAACGTCAGCCATCAGGAGAGCTCGTTTGCTTCTTCATCTGATGATGACTTTTTCATGAAGGCCATGTTTGTGTTTCTGCTCCAGAATGGATTTTTCTTCTATCCAAGAGCTTCCTCCTCCTCCTCCTCCTCCTCCTCCTCCTCTTCTTCCTCCTCCTCCGGTAAAAGTAAACAAAGTTCTGCAGAAAGAAGAAGTGAAGACTTTCATCAGGAGTCTGACCCTTGAAGTAGCACTGCATCGCTGTGAAGTTTTACTTATTGTTAACAACTAACTAACATGAAAATATCGTTTAACTCTTGTTCTATCCTATGACCCCCCCCCCCCCTTCCATTGAGGTGTTCTCCTACCAGGACAAAGGTGGATAAAGGTGGAGAGGATTTCATGTAATCCATGGACACCAGTGAAGATCACAAATCACTGAAGAACAAAGGTTCAGAGCTCTGTCTAGTGGGTCTAGATGACCCCACTCCCAACGTTAAAGTCCCTAGGATAGAACAAGGGTTAAAAAAAGAATGACTTGTTTCTTTATTTACTGGTCAGAGAAGAGCCGTGTTTTTCAACCTTTTCTGAGCCGAGGCACACTTTATTCTTGACAAGAATCCTGCGGCACACCAGCATCATAAAAATGAAAAAAGCAGAAACTCAGTCTGTATTGATCTACAGTCCCTCCATGATCTCACAGCATTTTTGAGATCATTGTGGCAGAAAAAGCTGGAAGCTGCAGCTGTTTTTTCTAAAAGATGTAATAAAAGTTAAGTTAGTTTTCAGTAATAATTTCCAACTAAATGATTTGACATTTTACCCTGGTAGTTGGTTTTTCTCTTCAGTTTATTAACATGTAATTTTATGTAACCTCACAAAAAAACACATAGTCTTTCTAAATAGTGATTTATTTATTTTTTTTCATTTTTTTTCAAATGTTGGTGCAAAGGCAGCTGATGTTTGAACAATTATATGATCATAATATGTTTGAACATTTTACACAAAATGACTAACATGATATTTATTTTTCTGTAGCTACACAAAAAGTGAACATGTTGAGGTTTTATTAGTTTTTCTCTTATCTTAATCAAAGATGAAGTGAAAACTTGAACAAAAATATTTTATTTCTTTTATGATGAATTCATTGTTTCAATGTAGTTTAATTGTGTCTGTTGGTCACTTCACCTTAACCCCAGAACAGAAAGACGAAGAAGAGACCCGCCACATGTTCACCAGACACAGAACTTACATCAGAAGAAATAAAAGTCTCAGGTCCTTACAAAGGGTTTATTTCTTTAGTTTAAGGCTGGTTTGTCTTTTCTGTTTGGATCATTTCTTAAATTTTATTTAAACTCAGTTTTTTTTACTGATCTTCATCTCTGGATCCTTTACCATTTCCAGCTGCTGATCGGCTGGATCAGGCCATTCAAGGATTTGATTGTCTATAAACAGGGCTATGCATTGGTGTAGTGGTCAGCACTCTCACCTCGCAGTGAGTAGACCCTGGTTTGAATCCCGGTTGGGTTCCTTCTGTGTGGCTTTTCTTCTTTTTCATTGGTGGCTCTAAATTGCTCCTATGTTGTTTTATGTGGTCATGCAACAGACGCCAACCTGTCGAGGGTGAACCCCGCCTTCCCCCAGCAGTAGCTGGGATAGGCTCCAGCAACCGCGAAAGGGATTTTAAAGCTGATTTTTTTGGTTTGCTGGATAAAACTTTCTATCCTAAAAAAAGGAAAGAAAGTTTTATTCCTTTGCCGTTATCACGCACGAAGAACAACAGAGATAAGCCAGACATGTCCAAAGTCCGGCCTGTGGGCCAAACGCGGCCCGGATTCAAATTTCTAGCGGCCCAAAGGTTCCCGTCTTAGAAGCACAGAATCATTTAGGCCCCCAGCACTTTCTAAACTGGATGTACCTTTTATTGTGATGAGCTCCATTCCGGTCTAAGCCGCTGTAAACGTGTGGAACGCCGTCATGGATCAGCAGTGGTTTGTGTTTCTGTACAGGAGAACTGGTTTTATTTTCCTGTTTACAGTGAGTGGCATTTTATTGTGTTATATTTACTGTTTTATTATATTTATTTGGTATATTTTATATGAAAATTCTGCTAAATTTCCTTTTAATGGGTTTCCGCCTCTTGGCAACCATGTGTGAATACATAAATGTATAAATGAAGTTTTCTTTTTTTTTTTTTACCAGGCAGACTTTTAAAATGTTATTTTTAGTCTAAAAAAAACTAAATTGACATTTATTTTGCTTAAAATATATTTCTATGAGTAAAAGTCTCCTATTCTTGATTTGCCTTTCATGTAGGTCAAATGGTTGACCTTCACACATTTTCACTTCACCAAAGTCTAAAGCTAAATGTGGGGCAGCTTCCAGTCTTCATGGGGTTTTTTTGGGGGGGGGGGGGGGCGGCTCAGTTGTTTATATGTTTTTTGCTTCATAGTTAGTTAGTTTGAAAGCGACGCTCTTCCTGGGATGAGCAGACAGAGCCCCCATGTGGTCAAAGCGGTGAACTGATGCTGTAGCTGGGGGGGCTGCTTGATGTTCAGATCCCAGGAGAGCGGGGGGGGGGGGTGAACTCCATTCAATAGAGGGGGAGGGAGGTTCAGCCTGACAGAGTTCTTCCCCTTTGAAAAGAACCGGTTCTGCCGGAGGCGCTGGCCTCTCATTTTGCAGGGCGTGATGGGAGTTGGGTGCAGGCGGGGCGGCGCTCCTCTGGGGGCACGACTCCCCAGCACAGGAGAGCTCATCTCATCACTGCTGCCTCCTCTGTCCCTGAGGGGAATCAGGTGAGGAGGAGGAGGGCGGAACCAGAGCTGAAACGTCTACAGGAACGTTTTTCGGGACTTTTACGGTTGAACCGTTTGGTCGTTTGCATGAAAAGAAGTTCTGAGACGATTCAGGAGAAGAAGTGGAGCAAAGCTGGAGGTCAGCTCAGCCGTCAGTGGGACCTTCCCTGGAGGATCTGCCTAAAGACAAAAGAGGAGCAGCGCTGTCCATGATCAGACTGGGGGGTCCAAAGACCCGCAAAGCCCTGAGGGGCGTGGCCACGGTGAAGGTAAAGACACAAAAACGCTGCCAGGTGAGAAGAGCTTCAGCCACCAAATGCTTTAATACAAAAACAATTGCAAACACTGGTTGCAAATTTGTGCAAAATCTTTTTTAAAAAAAAGACAAAATCCAGTTAAAAAAAGAGACGGATGTAAAAACAGGTTTTAAAGTTCAGCTGGAAACACTGAAATGTTTGAAACCGGATCAGCTGAACCTGCAGAAGAACCTGGAGCTCAGGAGGGATTTCCAACCAGAACTCGATCCACATTTACAAAATCATAAATACAGAATAAAACGGAGAGCTGAAGCTGGACAGAACCAGGCTGAAGAGGATGTGGACTCAGACACGACGGTTCCTCCTTAAAAAATCAAGGCAGCTGCTCCGGATCACAACCTTTAATGTAAAGGTGAGGATCCTGGGGGCTTCATTTGATCTGCAGGAGTTTCATTGTGCTACCTAAAAAAGAGAAAACGGTACAAAGTCATGAGTTTACAGACAATGAAAACGGTGTCTTTGGCGTTTCTGACATGATCTCGTGGCGTTTTCCTGGCGGTGGAGGACATAAATAAAGAACATGGAGATTAAATCAGCATTTCTGAGTTTTTCATTATTCAGGAGCAAAGGAAAAACTGCAGTTCGGGACGCTTTGAAAACAGATCAGAGGAGGGTCAGAGCGGCACTTTAGAACCAGATTCTTACCAAATAATTTCAGGACTTTGTTGACGCCGCTGGGCTCGGGTTCAGGACAGGAGTCCAGATACTCTGCTGCCCGGGTTTCAAACAGACCTGGAAGGAAAACAGAAGCTCAAAACCATCCGAACCGCCATCTGATTCCCACTCAAACACTACAGCTTATTATGTAAAAATGTTAGAAATGAAATATTAACTCTAATATTAGTGGAAATGTCCTTTTTCGTTGTAATTTGCCTCCTAAAACATTTCTGTGAGGTTTCTTTTTTAGCTGTAACGAGGTCTGAGTTTTTATTTTAGGATCTTCTCGTTTGAGAAAGCTGAGGAGCAGCCGCTCTGCATCCGAGTTTGGGACTTTTCCATCAGCTGGAAGCTCAGAGTTTGGGATTCGTCACCTCGTCCTCCTCCTTTGCGCAGCTCCTTGTCCTGAATGAAGCCGGCAAACATCTGCGTCTCCATGAAGAGCTGCAGGAAGTGCCGGACTCCCCGGGACGGGTGGGACTTGCGGAAGGAGTCGCGCTGCAGCTCCTTGGTTCCGTTGGAGGACTCCACCATGTGGAGGGGGTAGTGGCCGACCAGCTCCACGAAGAATCGCACAAAGCTCTCCGACAGCAGCGAGCTCAGGTCCACCTGCTGACCTGGACAGAAGGTTGAAGGTTCAAAGGCTTAAAGACCAGAAGGTGGAGGAGAGCACGGAGGTCTGCAGCACAACCACCTCCTGAGACGTTTCAGTACAGACTGGAACTGGGACCATCATCAGCTGACTTTCTGATGGTTAACCGAAGAAGATCCGAGAAGACCCGACTGTCCAAACGGTGTAACAAGCAGCAGAGCAGCAGAAGAAACTGCCTCGGAATGGAGGCTTAGGAGGAAAGCTGCAGCAGGAGCTCTGACAGGACAGAGAAGATCTACTGTGGGACCAAAGCTGCAGCAGCAACAGACCAGGAAGCAGAAGGACGGATGTGGGACAGAAGGACAGCGAGTCATGGCAGCAGACGAGCAGAAACCGTGGATCCTGCGCATGAACCTTTGGGACCCGGCGTCCGCACTGACCTGCTAAACCTCCGCTGGCGTCTTCACTGCTTTGCCTCAGGATGTCCATCCTGTCCTCCAGGATCTGCAGCAGGGCGGCCTGCAGTTTGCTGGGGAGGATGCAGTCTTCATCGCCGAGCTGCCGCCCAAACAGAAGGAGGCTGATTACTGACCGCTGCTCACCGCACACACCTGTATCAACTTTGGCACAAAAACATCAATCTCCAACCAGAAGAGGAGCAAAAACGTCTGACCAGATGAAGGACTCCACCTTCATACAGGACACCGGCAGCCCAGTGTCTGACTCTTGTTTTCCACTTCACCCTCCAACCGCTAGGTGGCAGCAGAGCACACGGAGCCTCTTTGAGCAGCTCTACACGCTCAGAACAACAGGAAGACCTCAGCCAGAGGCAGTTTGTTCTGTTGTTATGAGACATGAACTATTTAGTTTTTACTTGGGGTGGATACCAGACAGAAACTCTGAGCCATGTTGCTGCCAGCGACATATAAAAACGAGGATTGCGAGGCTTTTTAGCGGCTCAGATAAAAAAATGAGGGAAGCAGCGCAGCGGCTAACGCACTTAGCATCGGCTAAAATGCTGAAAAGTTTAGAAAACAAACAGCATTTTATTTCCCCAATACTAGAAACTTATTGGTTAAGACACCAACATTCTTTGTTTTTTCTTACAGTGAAAAATATTTTGTTGTGGAAATCAGACCATGTTGACTGTTCCCTTTCTATATTTTTTTTGTTACCAAAATAAAAGCATTATGAATTCAGTTTGCTTTGGTAAAAGCAGCTTATTTATGAGATACAGTTGCGGTGCCTAACATTGTGATCATTAAATAAACTGAATTTGAACATTTTATTACAATGGAAGACATTAAATTCAGGTAGAGTTTTTTCAAAGTCATATTAAAAAAAATCAAAGAATGAAAAGGTGTTTCGGTAAAATATCGGGATACGTATCGGATCGCCAGACTCTTGCCAATACACACCCCTATTCCGTGTCTGGTATCGCATCTGGTATCGCAATATATCTTGGGTGACACTTGAGATGTATTGTATCTGATATTGTGTATCTGATATGGTTTTGTTGGGTTAAGTGACACTTAGATGTATCGCGATATCGGATACGATACCAGAAACACAATATCAGATACGATACATCCCAAGTGCCATTTGAGGCATCGTGATACGTATCGCCAGACTCTTGCCAATACACACCCCTACAGCAAACAATCTGATCCTCACCAACATTTCAAATATTGTTTTTATACATGAAAGATATTTTAAAGTGGTTTGAAATCCTCCAAACATTTTTTTTTAAATCAGCATAGTTTCGATTTTTTTTCCTTTCCTCAAGAGGTAGGATCTAGAAATAAGGAAATTATTATTAAAAAGAGTCAAAGTCCTTTAGATCCAGACTCTTGACATTAGATAACGTTGACTTAAGACTAAACACATTGAGATGAAACTGTGATCTATGGCTTTAGGGGATGTTATTTAAAGTTTAGAATGGCTGGCGTTTATGGTCATTTCGGAGACAAAAATGAAAATTTATGTTCTAATAAGTGTTGGTTTTAGTTTTTATGAAGATTTATTGAGTATCTTCTGCTAGATCTTGCACTAAGATCCCGTTTTGAGTGTTTGTGTGGAACTCCAGTGATATTCTATGCTGAGATGTCTTGTAGAGGATCCAGGACTTGCTGCATGTTTGGATTTTTTAACCATTTTCTAGTGATTTCCCTCTCAGTTTAAAGCTCTGTCCCTTTTTTAAGGCCCACGTCTTTCTGCGCTGAAGCCTCTCCAGCGCTTCATCATTCCAGCTCCGGTCCTCTGTGGAGCCGCCCTTCCACCCATACAGGACATTTCCAACACGCAAAGCGGCGACCCCACAGAATCATGAGGACTGGCTCCGCCCAGAACGCCACCCTGCTCCCACTCCACAGACCAGCACCTTTCACCACCGTCACTGTGACATCTGCACATGTGCACACCTGTACAGTGTCTCTGTAGCAGTTTTTTAATTCATAGGTTTGGGTTTTGTTTTTCTTTTTTAATCTTTCTCGGCCATTTCCTTTTCAGTTTTTTCTCTCCATGTTATCTCTGCAAAGTCACAGGTAAGAATGTCATAGCTCTGTGTTTCTGTTTTCTGACATCAATTAAGATCTGGAATCTTATTGCCGGTAAGGAAACAATAAGTCCAGATGCTGTGGCTCCGCTTCAACATGGCCTGGATGACTGAGAAACACCTTCATCCAGAGCTGACAGCGTCTGACGTGAAACGACTTGTTTGTGGAAATGTGACCTCATCCGTAACTTTCACTCAAATCTGCCAACAGGAGAAGAGAGGAAAGCAGACAAATCTGGAAGATCGGAACATTTCTGGCTTCTTCCTGAACGGTGAATTTCAGATTTCGGCTTTTTGTAGAATGAATGGAGGAAATTCTTCATCTTGTTTTTCAGCGGGAACGCTAAAACGGGACAAACATCCTCACAAAGGGAGAGAAGCCGCTCTTTGTTCCTGTCTGGGTTCCTTCAAGACTCAGATGCGTATCTGCAGCCGTGTGTGTGGCACAGGTCGGCCTCTGTCACGCCGGCGTGCGGTGCACGGGCGAGTGCAGACAAAGCAATCTTTCCCAGGAGGAACAGCCCCTTCTCTCTGTCATGTCTACTCACCTGAATGACAAACCTGTCTTTGCACAGGTCCACTATGAGCACCTGGCGGGATGAAAAGAGCGGCGGTTACACGTGGTTACATAACAGCGGCCTTTGAACAGCAGGGCGCGCCGCCGGCTGCACCTCTTCGATGGGCAGCTCCAGCAGCTGCGGCAGGTACGGCGACAGGACGCCGATCAGGAAGGGCGTCGGGGAGCAGCTGATGTCCAGCATGCTGGCGGGTAACACGGGGACGAAGGTGTGCTGCCAGGTGAAGGGGTAGAGCAGCGCCAGCACCGCGTGGCCACATCGGGACAAGACGCTGCAACGGGAAGAGAAAAGGGTCAAATCTAAGGGTCAAAACGACTTTTTCAGAACATCTCACTCTGCATAGAAGCCAGCTTCTACAGTAGTGCATGCTGGGAAGCAGCGGAAAAAGCACATTAGCGTTCTCCTGGTGAAATATGTTGTTTTCCGTGTAAACAAAGATGTTCATCAGCATAAAAAAACACCAGATCCTTAGGATTCCATCAGTTCAGCTTTTTCCCGCCTTCGTAATGAGAAGCATCCAGACTGATGACAGACTTCGACCAGATCGCCTTCAGCCGCATATCTACGGGCCTGTTGGAAGCAGCTGGCTGAAAGGGGCGGAGCTAACAGCTCCTGCTGGCAGCTGTGACTCCTCTAGAAGGAGTCGTATGCTACGTTCACAGCAGGCGTGTGAAACGGGCGCTTTCAGCAGACGGCGTTCACTCCGGACGGTCACTACCTGATGCCAGTGCATGACCTCAAATCACGATTATTGATTCCTCCTCCATCATCAGTTTTCAAACAGCTGGTACTTCCGTGACTGAAAAAGGACGGCCTCCATACATCACTACTAAACCCAAGGCCCTGATTGGTCATTTTTTGACCTGGTTTAACTTTCTACAGCTGTGCGTTTTGCACGTAGAGTCCAAATATGGTTGTAAAAACTTGCGTAGTGACGTGTGCACGCGAGCGTTTTGTACGCCGAGGTCTGAAACGCTCGTTTAGACTTCTTTTCTGAGCGCCGTGTGAACGCAGCTTTACTGCTCTGTGGTACAGTGGCCCCTCGCTCCATCAGGTTTTTTTTCTCAGCACAACTTTTCCTGCTTTTTTAAGTCCATTGTCGTCTGTGTCTTGATTGGCTGTTGACCTTGTCAATCAATCTCCTCTGTTTGTCACATTTACTTGAATTCTTTATTGGGATCAGGGCTTGAGAACAGCCTGCAGGTCTTTTCTTTGGCATGAGAGCCTGAAACCTAACAGTCTGGTGCAGGTCTGAACAGCTCCGGGGGGGGGAGGGGGGCATATCTCCAGGTAACTCCCCGTAAACAAAGCTTTTGATGATGTAAAGACTGGAAATCAGATACGTTCTGGATGCGAGAATATTGTCAAAGTGTCAAAACAAACGGCGTCGCCTCTCTACGCGGATCAGAACACGTCACTTCTGAGTGGGAGGGGCTTCCCTGCAGTGGTTCTGCTAAAGGTACCTGAGTTTGTCAGCGATGAAGATGACCCTCCTCTCCAGCAGGAGGGAGGCGAAGACCTGCAGGAGTCTTTCTGCACTGAGACACTGCAGCAGGCTGTCAAAGTCCACGTGCTCCAGCCGGGAGTCCACCGGCCGGCACAGAGTCAGCACCTGCAGGGAGAACAAGAGTGCCGTGGAGACGGCGTGCTGCAGCCTGAACGCCCCTCGGGTTTGATTCAACATTTAAAGTTAAAGTCTGATCACGTTTTGATCTGCTGTCAAAGCGTTTCCGGCGATCTTTCAATTATGATGATGCCGTTATTAGCCAAAATCTAAAAACCTGCATGGCTCTCTAGGACGTAGCTCCAGCAGAGCGGCAGGAGTTCATCGGAAGTTCACCTCTGGGTTGCGGGCGGGGCCTAACATTACTGGTGCAACAAAAATGGTGACCAATATCTGAGCTATCCAGACGTGCAGCTTAGATCCAGATTCCAGCTCAGAGCAGGAAAACAAAGACTTTAATCTGGATCTATTTGTCTGCAGGTGGATGCATCAGAATGGGGCGGAGCTGTGAGCTTGTGGCCCCGCCCAGTGTTTTTCTATGTCACAAATGTTTCGCCTTGTCCTGATTCACAGCAAGTAGAATAAACAAACAGTCACAAATTCTGAGCTTAATTTTCTTTGGAAATGTCCCAACAAAAGCCCCATTTTCATCAGAGCAGGTCTTCCTTCTGCAAAGCCCCCCCTGTGGGTCGCTGTTACAGTCTCAGGCTTTTACAACTGTAGCAGCAGGGACAGCCGTCCGTCCGTCCGTCTGCCTGCTGACCTCTGACTCCCAACCTGGAGCCGTTTGAAACCACAGGAAGGGCGTGGCAGCCGTCAGTTACCTCGCTCCCATCTTTCCTGGAGTCGGGCAGGAAGCTCTTGATGGTGACGGTGCGTCCGGGGGCCGGAAACGGCGACTCCATGACGCTGCGCATGAACGGGTGAACCAGCGCCGGGGAGATTTCTCTGCGCTTCTCCACCTCCTCCAGGATCTAGGCAGACAGACGGAGTGAGAGCTACGCCCAAAGAGAGTCCTGCAGGAACACCCAGCCCTTTCTGAGGATCAACCGTTCAAACAGACGCGTTTCTTTAGCAGGATTAGAACGGAGCATGAATCATTCCTGAAGGAGGGCTGGAGCCCGCCGGGACACGTGGGCGGCTGTGCTGCCGGCTCACCTTTGCAAACAGGTCGAAGCAGCCCAGCTTGCTGACGATGCAGTGGACCTCCGGGAGCCTCTTGCCTTTGCCGCGAGGCTGGACACAGTTTCACATTTCAGAGGTTTCAGATCATGAAATCTATCACTATTTAAAGTCATACACCTATAGTTACCCCACCCCCCACCCCCACCTCATGTTGTACTGAAACATTTTTACGTCCATAAAAGCTCAGATTTTCTGAAACTGAAACTTGGAGTGAGGTTGAATTTAGGGGAGAGAAACTGAATTTTTGCAGCTCTCTGTCATGGGTTATGATGCAATTTACAGCCTGTAATAAACGTCTCCTCTGAGAGGTTGAGTAAGCGTTTGGCCCGTCGCCATATCCCCGCACGCGCAGGCTTGGGCGCATTCGAGCCGAGGATTCAGACGTTAGCAGAAACTCACCAGGATCTTACGGCAGTAACCGAACCAGCGGCTGCCGTCTTCTCCCGTCAGGACAAAGGAAAAGGTTTCACTGCGAAACAACCAGCAGAGAGGACAGTTCAGATGATGATCTGCAGAACGCCACCTCGCTTCTGACACGCCTGCCACCTGGAAATGCCACAACGAGCCTCATCCGTCCGTAAAGGTTCTCATGCATCATAAAAACTCAAAGAAGAGTTTAGGTCCAGTTCCTCTGAGCCAAACTCAAGACAATGCAGAACAAACCAACACAAAAGATGTTCCTCTGTGACCAAAAACAGTCCAATCTTCAGGACTGAAAAGCAGAAATTAAAGAATGAAAAGAGTGAGTGGAATAACTCTAATAACCCTACATATTTTAAATATTCATGTAGTTATGGTGTAAGAAGACCAAACAGGAATAACACGGAGACGCTCCTGCTTTCCAAGAACAGCAGAGAAGAGGTTCTCCACAATGACTGGAGAAGGAACCGGACCTCTGGGACCATCCACAGCAGAGAGGCGGAGCCTGAAGCAGATCTGAGTCCCTGTGGTCAGGAGGACGGTTCCCGTCTGATGTTCTACAACCACGCTGAACAAATCCGCTCTAAGAATGACATTTATGTCCTGATGTTCACTCATCTTATTCATATTGATGATCAGAGCCGCCATGTTGCAGCCAGACGTTGTCAGGAAACAGTAATTGGTCCGAGTCGCTATGACAACCACTTTGGCCTATCAGGAGTGAGCTTGTTGGAAGGCCACACCCCTACCACTGGAATGCTGGCTACACAAAATCTGGCTGAAGTGGGGGGGCAGCAGACTCCACCTACTGAGCGTCTGATTGTTCAGTTTATGACTTCAATAACTTAAACTATTAAAAAAAGAATCAAGAAAAGAATGAGGATTATCAAGAAGATGTTTAACAAAAAGGAATCAGGTTCAGAACGGTTCTTCTGACCTGTAGAATGACTAACAGATGATTATTTCTCTATGGAAGTCTACGGGATTTTGGCTTCTTAGAGCCACTTCCTGTTTGGAACGCCAGGGGGGAGGGGCCACCCAGTCCAGTTCTCAGATATGGTCCATGGTCTTCACAAAGTTTCCACGTGTGGGATCATTGAACTACTTCTGATTCTGATTCTAAACCCACCTGGACATGTCCGCCGTGGGTTTCCAATCCTGAGAGTCGGGGAAGCAGAAGTTGGGAATCACCTTCAGCTGATCCTCCGTTTCTTTGGAGGGACGAGACGATTTCTCAAACTGAAACGGTAAAAATGGGAGACATAAAATCCACTTCAAAGGAGCTTCTACAACCAATGAGCTCTCGTTGTGGGGATGACAGCGACCTATGTGGCTGAAAGGTTTCTGAAAATGCTTGATTCTGTTTGCACGCATCGTCTAGTGTTCAGAGACAAAGTGTTTCCTGGAGCTGAAGGGTAAAACGCCTCCGACACGTCTGCAGCATCACGCTAACTCCAGAAACCTCCTCGAGGGAAATCCTCACTCAGGACATGAAATGTGGGATTCAGCAGAGCAACAATAACATTTCATGAACAGAGAAGCTCCTCGGCCGATGGTGAGGGGTTCCTCGTAGGGCGGAGCAACCTTCCAGTAAAGTGCGGCTCTGACCATTTTGGGGAACTGCTGAGTGATTTCGGGGGCGTAGGCGTTTCCCCGGGGGCTCTTTCTCAGCGACACCACCACGAAGAGCTGGAAGAGCTGCTGCTGCTGCAGCTGGATCAGGTCTCTCTCCAGGGTCCGGTACCCCGGGCGGCGCCTCAGCGTGGAGTGGATGTGAACTGAGGAGAGGGGGGAGAGGGGGGAGAGGGGGGAGAGGGCGGCACTTTCATGAGGTGTTTCTTGTTTAGATTAGATAAATAGATCGTTCTTCATCACCAGGACAGCCACATTTAGAAGTGCTTTTTGGGCAGTTTCTCATTATTTAAAACAACAATTTACCACTAAAAAATAAAAATAAAAAATTATTAAAACTGATCATATATAATTAATAAAAGTTTTAAAATTGGTTAAAACAAGATCAAGTCTATAAAATAAATAAGCAACCTAGAATATTTGGATTTAGTTATTTTTTTCGGATATTGGATAACAAACTTAATTTGAATTTTTAAAAAAATACATCCATGTAAAGCAACACAGCAAAGAAAAGATTTTGTGTTTCAGACTAAAACCAAAGCTAGCCTTTTCACACATGTCTGGATGGCGTTTCTTTTGTCTCTGGTTCTGGTTCTAGACCTAAAGGCCGTGTCCCACAGCCGCTACGGCAGTTTTGACATTGTCAGTCTTTGCTGGACTAAAGAAACTGGGCTATGCAGTACGTTCCAAAGAGGAGACGGTTGTTTGGCGGCGGTACCTTTGGAGCCGTCCTCGGGGTCGCTGTCTGGCCCGATGCTCTCCTCTGCATATGAGGAAGATGAGATGAATGAGGAGGAAGGAAAAGACTCCATGAGCCACGACAGACACTGTGTTTAATAATCAGCCGCTTTAAAGACCCACTCTGCTGTTTCTAACCTGCTCTTCTGGCGTTTTTGTCCTGATGGAGGACATGTACATAACCTTCATTAAAAAGACCACTGGAAACACTTTTAAAATCTCTTCAGGGATGTTTGGAGTGGGCCTCTAAAGCTGATTCAGGGTTGATGTGTGTGACATCATCATCATCTTACCTAAGACAACAAGTCCTTGGTTCTTCACCCTCTTCCTCCCACGCTTCTCATCAAAAATGGTCTCAATTTTGTTGACAAACTGTGAAGCAGAAGACGAGAACATCACTGAGAGAAAGCCCAGAAACCTCAGACCTCTGAAGGCGGGTTCCTGTTCTCCTCCTCAAACGCTGAAATCTCTGGGTTCAGAGTTTAAAGCAGACCGACGTGAGCTTCAAACGCGACAGAAAAGTCCAAAGCTGAGCGACACGCAGAGGAAACGACTCTTTAGAGTCCGTGTTCCACCAAAGGGTTCTGCATTTTCACCTTCAAAGCAGACAGAGTGGAACAACCAGAAACCGGTGAGTCAAACCGGTTCAGTGACGTGAGCCACGTCCCGAGGCTGCATTCCTGCTCCCAAACCCCCGGCAGCCGCCGGTCTCACCTGCTCCGCCAAACGTCTCCTCCGGCCGAACCGCTCCTCCACAGCCATTCGTGGGACTTTTCAAAGTCCAGGCTGAGCGGCGTGAAGTCTGCTGGGAGCTATCTGTTCCTCACAGCCTCCTCTGCTTCCTGTTTGACAAGCCCCGCCCCCTCATCTTTCCACACAGCGAGCAGCCCGTCTCATCACTGACCTGCAGGGTCTCGGAGGGTCTCTGCGCATTTGAGCGGCGGGGCGCCGCCGGCTTGGAAATTTCTGCCAAAGTTGAGGATTTTGACGGCAGGAAAGCCTGCAGCATCTTCTTCTCCATTTTTCCCACGTATCCTTGCAACGTTTGGGGTTTCGAGGTCATCTGAAGGTCACAGACGTGTGGAGTTAGTGAGGGTTTTTGGGTAATTTCGGCTTAGATTGCGCCAATCTTGGTTTAGAGACGATCCCGCTTCACCTTTCCGGTCTGAGGTCTCAGAGGAGGAAGACACGCTGGAGACGGCTTCACGTCCTCGTAGGGATCTTCTCTGCTCCCATCGGCTGGAGGAGGCGAGAGGGAGGAGTCAGACGGACAATCTGATGCTTCACTGTTAGAAACTGATGCAGGAGAACATAGACTATGGGATGGAGCTGAAGGACCCCAGCAGCTTCAGACTTTGAGTCAGGGCATCAGTCAGATCCCAAAAACATCAGTCAGATCCCAAAAATCTTCGAAAACGCTTTTTTGTTTTTTATCATCTAATAGACATTCATAATCACGCTTTCTTTGTTTATTTCTTATGTGCGACACAGGTGGACCTACGCATTATTTCTTCATATATGTTGTCATCAGAGTAGGCGTGGTTGAGGCCTGAGTGCACACACTCATCTCCCAGAAGGCTTTGCTGGATCGCCATACGAGCGGCATCTTCGTACTCGAAGGACTTCCTGTGGCGGGAACAGAAGGGAAAAGGGTCAAAACGGACGCGGCTGCTTTCCAAAGGATAACCAGCTGAGGCGGAAACATAAGACAGTAAGGAGAGTCTGATAAGCGGGCGGGGAGATGAGCGGATGTGACACCGACGCTGTTAGGCTTTAATAACCTTCTTACGTTTTCTAACAGATGAGGACGAAGCTGCTGCTTCAGTTCAGAGCGGAAACACTAAAAAGGAAGACGTTTATTCATAGAAAATCTTTACCAAACTAAAAAGACATCATCCAACAACAGGAAGAAACAGCAAAGAAAAACTAAAATTAAAAACTTCACAGAAACTCTGCCAACATAAAAAGGTCTTCAGGTTTAGGATCCGGCAGCAGGAGAGGTCGCTTTGGCTTCAACAAGTAAAAGAAAACATTGAACATCCCATGATGCAAATGGGATGAAATGAATCATCATTTCAGGTTCTGCCTCTGATAGCAGAGACCTTAAAGACGTTCCTCAGCCAGAAGGAACCGTCTCTGCTCTACATTTTAGAAAGATGAAAACGGTTTCCTTCCACTTCCAACCCAATGCAGTCAGGCGCTGTTCATGTTGTCAAAATCTGCCAAACATTTTGAATGCTGGTTGTGGGGTACTAGCAGGCTCCACCTACTTTACTGAGGCCTCTGATTGGTCAGTTTATAACTACAGGAAAATAACATGAATAAAGAGGATTATGAAGAAGATATTAAAAGAAAAAGGTATCAGATCCAGAACGGTTCTTCTGACCAATAGAGTGACGGAGTGACACATGTTTATTTCTCTAAAGAAGTCTATGGGATTTTGGCTTCATGGATGTTTGGAACGCCAGGGGGGAGGGGTCACTCAGTCCAGTTCCCTAATACAGTCAATGGTCCAACATGCCAGAGGTTCTGAAGGTAGGACTGGACAGATGGGTCAAAGGAACCAAAGTGGAGTGTGATCAGAGAAAGATCTACAGCAGACTGTTTCTCAATTCCAGGTGAGCGTTATGTAACCTTCTGACTCACAGACCTTTCAGCTCCTGCTGAAAGCCACAACAAGGAGAATCTTTAAACAAAACATCCAGGTAAACCCTGACAATTCGCATGAAAAGCTTTTATTTTTTTAATTTAAACTTTTTTTATTGAGCACCAAGAATACAGACAATGTACAAAAATAAAGTAAAATGTCAGATATCCTTTAAACAATGCTCTTTTTTGGTAAACAGGACTAACACATAGTTGAACCCCACTCCCACTCAACAGAACAAGAGGGCCGTCATGATAGTAAAAAATACAAATACATTAAACAGATGATTATGTCAAGTGATATAAGCAGGCATGCGCCACTAGGGCTCAGTGTGACAATGACACAAAAAACCAAGATTTGAAAACAGTAAAGTCGTTGGAAGCTGCTCCTTGG
The DNA here is from genome assembly GCA_023969325.1 of Oryzias curvinotus. Taxonomy (NCBI): domain Eukaryota; kingdom Metazoa; phylum Chordata; class Actinopteri; order Beloniformes; family Adrianichthyidae; genus Oryzias; species Oryzias curvinotus. Next base: position 33,959,235 of record CM043712.1, on the reverse strand, counting down.
GGACAGTTTTTACCTCATAAAAGCATGATAGCATCGAGGCCCGCACAGATAGAAATTTGTCTCTGGACCCCCCCTAGAGTGTATTTAATCTTATCTAGCTCCATAAATTGTAACAAGTTACTAAACTATAGAGACACTTTTGGTGGCTTATTTGACTTCCAGTGTAGTCAAATCCTTCTACGTGCAAGTAGTCTTGTAAAAGCAATGATATGTTTATTTTGTTTCCGTATGTGGATTGTTTTCTACCTGTGGTGCTGAATAAAGCCATGGCTGCGTTGGGTTGAAGATTCATTTTGAGAGCTTGTGACAGTGTAGGACGTCAGAGATGGACACAGCCAGAACATATGTGTTAAGTCAGCAGGGGTATGATGGCATCTATCACAGCTGGCTTCTACATTGGGATAGATCTTTGCTAGTTTTGCTTTGGAGTAGTGGACGCGATGTACAACTTTTAATTGTATTCAGTTTAATTTTGGACAGAAGGAGCTGCCATTGACTTTCAGTAAAGCATCGTTCCATTTGTCGTCCTCCAAAGCCAGTTCCTCCCCCAACTCATTCACCCAGTCTGTCCTGATTTTTTACAAGATTTGTGTTTTTTAAGGAAGTTATCTGATCATATATTCTTGAGATAAGTCTTGTTAGATGTACTGGGGTTTCTAAAAATGCTTCAATACCTGAGCGTGACGGCAAATATGGAAAGTTATGACATTGAAGGAAGTGGCAAATTTGGAAGTAACGGAATAGGCTAGACCAGGGGAGATTAAACTTAAGTGAAAGATCATCAAAGCTGGCAAAAACTGAGTTTATGTACATCTTTAAACAAATGAATACCTTCCTTTTTACAGAATCCAGCCTAGCATGGGGAAACAAATGAGTCATGTTTATGGGACTTAAATGCAGGAGATCCCCACAGTCAAAGTTCCGTCTGAACTGACACCATATTTTAAGGGTTTTTATGACGACTGGGTTATCAGTGTATTTAGGGGCAGAGAGAGACAAGTCAGAGGTGACCAGAGCTTGGAGAGAAGTTGAGATGCATGATGCAGCTTCAAGAAGCCACCAGTCCATTTAGAATTTGCACGACATCATGTGTTTTTGTTTTTGTATGTTTGTGTGAATTTTCAGTTTCCTCTATACTTTTTGGCATTCGGAGCAGACAGCAAAGTAAGAATTTCATTGTGCAGGGAAACCAGTTTCTTACTGTGCATATAACAATAAACCCTTTGAATCTTTGAATCTTGAATCAGATCAGGACTGTGGAGACAATGTAAGATGTTCTTTACATTTGAAGCCCAGTAATAGTACTGAAAGTTGAGAAAGGCTGAACCGCCTTGATTTTTAGACCTCTGTAGCAATTCAAGTCGTACCCTAGGTTTCCTTCCATCCGATATAAATGAAACAAAAGCCTTATCAAGAGATTTAAAAACAATTTAGGGCTATACACCTAAGAGGCAGGATAACATTCACTTTTACTTAAGTTTCATTTGTACAGAAAGACCCAAATTTTCTCAAAGCATGAATTATGTGAGGGACGTTTAGAATGGGGTCTGACAGATTTAGCACTAAATCATCTGCATACAAAGATACTCTATGTTCCTTACCGCCCCTGTGGATTCCACTAATTGATGGTAAAGTTTTAAGCGTGATAGATAAGGGCTCTGTAGCTAAAGCAAGTAGTAGCGGGCTGAGAGGACAGCCCTGGCGAGTACCCGTGACAACTGAAAGTATTGTGACCGCTTACCATTACTACTAACAGAGGCTTTGGGTGATTTTTGTACAAGAACTCAATCCAGGAGATGAAGTTGGAAACATAACCAGATTTTTTTAATAGATATATCCACTTCAACCTATTGAATGCTTTCACCGCATCAGGTGAAATAATCACTTCTGCCTCTGCTGCGGAGGCAAGAGAGTAAATTATGTTTTAATCAAGTTAAATCACAGTATCTGTCACACACCTAGGTGTGTGAAATTTGTTCTCTGCATTTGACCCCTCCCCTGGGGGAGCAGTGAGCTGCAGACACAGCCGCGCTCTGCAACCATTTTGGTGATTTAACCCCCCAATCCAACCCCTTAATGCTGAGTGTCAAGCGGGGAGGCATTGGGTCCCATTTTTAAAGCCTTTGGTATGACTCGGTTTGAACCCATGACCTTCCAGTCACAGGCCGGACACTCTAACCACAAGGCCACTGAGCTGGCGTTGTGGTACATATTTAAATGAGCGGTGCTCTGGCATAAAACCAGTTTGATCGTCAGAGATCTACTGTTGACAGGTTTCCATTCAATCTGACTTTTCTCTGTTCCTTTCTCTAAAATGATAGCAACTCCTTCTTGATGCTTATTATCCATTCTGCCTGAATACAGTAGTGTTTCTCCTGTTGATGTCATAACTTTGCCAGATCCATTCATCTGGTTTCACTAACACCTAAAATATCAAGATTATATCGACGCATCTCTGATGTCACTTGTGCCAATTTTCCTGTTTGGTACATTGTTCGTACATTCCAGAATCCTAATCTGGCCTTGGTTTTAGTGTTCAAGACTTCCATCTTCATGTCAGTGGCTTCCAAGGTTTGGCTTTTACCATTGTCATTCATAAAAGTCTCTTGTTGGGACTCTGGAGGCCCATTGCACGTTAGAGTGGTTTGTTTTTTTTTATCTTGTTGCTGTTTCCGTAACCATCTAAGTTTTATAGGACCGGGTAGTTAGCCCTGTGCCAAACCCCCAACCTCGAGGGTCAGTGGACTGCTCTTAGTCTGGTCTCTACCCTTCAATCTGTCTGGCATGGGAGACCCTACCAGGATCACAAAGCTCCAGCCAGCATAGCTATCCAGGTCATCAAGACACGCAAGCCCCCCAACCACGACAAGGTGTCAGTTCAAGGGCACCCATTACAGGTGGTCTCATAGAGACGAGTATCACCTGGCGCGAACAGTAGAAGCCGAGCTGAAAGAATTTGGACACCCCTGGGGAACCATTATCACCCTGGCCCGCGACCATCAGAAGTGGAAAGATTTCGTTGCTGCCCTAAGCATCTTAAGGCGTAAAAGGCAGTAAGAAGAAGAAGAAGAATCATCAGAGATCACATCCTGTGTTTAGGCTTCTAGACGAAGAGAGAGGGCTTTAGCTAAGATCTTTGCATCGTAAATGAGGAGAGAGATGGGTCGGTACAAGCTACAGTCTTAACCATCTTTACCTGGTTAGAAGGGTAGAAGGGTAATTGATGCTTCAGCTAATGTCTGGGGGAGGGAGCCACAGGATAAAGAGTCATTGAACATATCAAGTAGTATGGGGGGTAATTTGTTTGAGAATTTTTTATAAAACTCTATAGCAGGGGTTGGCTGAGAGAGCCATAAACACCACATGGTTTTAAATGCAATTTCATGAGAGCCAGACAACATGTTTAAAGCTAGACGTACAAGTGAATGTGTGCATTTTATGTAATTTCAACACTTTTAATTCCACTTTTAAAGTGCAATAAGTCAGTGGATTTTTTTTTAATAACATTGTAATTATAGCGGACTGAGTTGAACTGGGTGGCTGTTGGGTTGCATTCTAAGTTCCGGAGTTCAATGAACGCATCGGGCAGAGATGCTGATTGGCTCTCAGTTCTGTCGCTCAGGCTGTCGTTGGGGGGTTTGGACCAATGGAGTTCAGCTATGGGCAGAATAAGGGAAATAGGAGGGCTGGAGCGGGAGCGGGGGAATATAAAGCTGCGGGAGCGCTCTCGGCAGGAGAGATTCAGGAATTGAGTACTGAAATATATTTTTTTTTTTTTAAATCAGACACTGGTTTGTTTTTTGTCAAACGGGCTGAATACCTTCCGCCTTCGTCAGTGTCGTCATCAGGTGGTAGTGTGCGATGTCTTTAAAAACAGATGATTGTGACTGAGGCGGAGTCACCCGTCAAACGTACCGACATGTTTACGACACATCCTTTCTCCTTCATAATGTTTAAAAGAAGTTGGGCTTTTTTAGAAAGGTTTGTTGATTTAGGATTGGAACGATCAAGTGTTGGATATTTTTACACAGTTCAAGTCTCCACCAAAAATTAACTAGTGGTGTTAGTTTAGGTCAGGACTCAATGAAAATATCTTACCTATAAATTTTTCACCATCCCAATTCAGGGGATTGATGTTTACCAAAACCACAGTCTAATAATAGAGCAGCCCAGACACAAATCGCCCTTGAGGGTCTGGAATAATGGTGGTTACAGCAAACGGGATTTTTTTTTATGAATTAGTATGACTGTTCTGCAGGCTTTGGAATTAAGATTATAAAATTATAAAATAAGATTAGAACAAAATATATTACCTACCCAACTTTTTTTTTTAAGTCTAACTAGGTCTTTAACCAGTAGGTGAGTTTCAAATGTTTAAGGTGGTTAAATATCCTAGCTCGTTTGAGGGCCATTTAAAACGTTTACATTCCCAGTAATGAAACGTACAGCAGCTCCTCCTGCATTAGCACCGCTCACCATGTAAAATGTAGGGAGAAAAGGACCCAGAAGTGACAGCCAGGGTGCACAGATTGTTGATTACTTTATCAAAGAAAAAAAAGCAGTCCATGCTGCAGAAAAGTGATGACGTCCCCTTACCCACCCTTAAACAACCCCGTTCAGACCCAAACTAAGAACTACGCCTGTACCTGTCCTTCTCCATGAGGCAAGTTGCAGGCTAAACACTATTTTTCCTACGATCTTCTGGTAGCACTCTGTCTTGTGTTATGCATGGGGCTCCCAGCTCTTTGCAATAGAACATAAGCAAAACATAACATAAGTGCAGGCCATCATTAGTAAACAACTGCAGTGCTTACTAATTATTTACATGGAAAAAAGAAAATATATATATATATAAATTCTCACTGCCTGCGCGCTCTCACTCCCTGAGCGCTCTCACTCCCTGAGCGCTCTCACTCCCTGCGCGCTCTCACTCCCTGAGCGCTCTCACTGCCTGCGCGCTCTCACTGCCTGCGCGCTCTCACTGCCTGCGCGCTCTCACTCCCTGCGCGCTCTCACTCCCTGCGCGCTCTCACTCCCTGAGCGCTCTCACTCCCTGAGCGCTCTCACTCCCTGAGCGCTCTCACTCCCTGAGCGCTCTCACTCCCTGAGCGCTCTCACTCCCTGAGCGCTCTCACTGCCCTGCGCGCTCTCACTGCCTGCGCGCTCTCACTGCCTGCGCGTTCTCACTGCCTGAGCGCTCTCACTCCCTGAGCGCTCTCACTCCCTGAGCGCTCTCACTCCCTGAGCGCTCTCACTGCCTGCGCGCTCTCACTGCCTGCGCGCTCTCACTGCCTGCGCGCTCTCACTCCCTGCGCGCTCTCACTCCCTGCGCGCTCTCACTCCCTGCGCGCTCTCACTCCCTGAGCGCTCTCACTGCCTGTGCGCGGCACGCGGCTCCCTGCCCGTACACACACTGGCGCGCGGTGTCAGAAGCACACACACATATCCTCATTCTACAACAGAAGTTTCAGTCTCACGAGGAAATACGACAAATTTACTGCATTCTAATTATCAATTTCTATTCTATTTCATTGTATTCATTGCCATTACAAGCTGCGTGCGTTCTTAAGTGTGCGACACGGCCGCCCGCCGGAGGATTTTGTGTTGGTAGGGGGGTGGGAGTGTGTGGGGGGGGGGGGGTATTAATGTTCTCCTTCACTCTGTAACACCAAAAATGAACGCATGCTGTTAGATTTCCATGAATATCACTACATGTTTTGTTTGGGAACTATTTTGTGCAGCGCAAAGTTACTTGTCTATAAACAGAGGCGGAGCCTCCTGCCCGCGTTCTTCATGGATGTCAGGCTCACGGCTACCAGAAAGGTGACAAAGTGTCTGCAGTCTGTTTATTACTGGGCAATAAATAATATTCTGAGAAGATGTCTGTTGCAGAAAGCACAGGTGAAGGCTCGCATGCAGCCCCAGAAGAATCAACACACACGCCCAACACATATGTGTGCTCCTTCCTCCTACACATGCAACGCTCACACATACACACAGTCATTCTACAACACCTATATAATTAGTTCATGTGTAAATCTTTAATCAAAAGCTCCACCCTTTTTTTGCCTTAAATGAAATTAAAAAAATAAAAGACGAGCGCAAAAACACTTGTGAAAAACTAAACAAATTCTAAGTTCAATCTGGGAACTTCGACCTGTCTTCACATTTTAGAAACTGCAAAATAAAAGTTTCCCAAACAGCTGCACCTAGAGGTCCGTGACCCGGTTAAATGTCACGTTTTCACTGCCTGGCCTGGTAAAGTGGCCGTTAGATTTCTTTAATTTATTATTTGGTTTCCCTAACTTTTGACGGGTAAGTTCCCCTAAAAAAACATCTGTCAAGTATCTGCCGATGCTTCAAACTTTATTTGTACACCAGATTTCCTGTAGCAACCATTAAAATGGGATCTAGATTTGAACCCGTTACTGTCAAAGTGGAAGCTAAAAAAAAAAAAAAAAAAAAAAAATCAGACGTCTACTTTAGCCTCGTCTGACTTTTACGGTGCGGCAAAAAAAAAAAAAGTAATTAAAACGGATAATAAATGTGAATCCACTGTTTAAACAACTTTATGAGCTGCATCCTTGGAACATTAGACAGCTGCTGAATATTCTGCATTATTATTATTGTTATAATGGTCTGTGGGAACAACTATTACAATGAATCCATATTTGGCGTAAAGACTCCTGGCTTTTGTCTTTTATTTTGAAGTGAATGGCTCTTCTCCCGCTTCCTCTCTGGATCTTCCCTGCGTCACTAAACTTTCCACATATATTTGTTTTTTGCTAACTTTGCTAGCTTGGAGGATTCCGCTTAGCAGTCGGTGCAGCCGCTTTAAGAAAGTAGCGGATAGATTTTCCAAAAGATGTCAAAAAGAATTCAGCAGTTTTCCAAAATAAAACTTCCTTCAGAATCCGATTAAAAATAAAGTAAAAAAAAATGTAGGTCCCGTTTTTTTTCTATCTCTGCAGGCCGGTACCAACTGTCCCACGGACTGGTTCTGGTCCACAGGCCAGGGGTCCATTCAAACAAAATGATTAGATTTTTTTTTAAATGTAATTTTCATAAGAACATTCATTCTTTCTTCTCAGATGTATAGGATTCTTTCTATAAGAAGAACATTGAAGGCGATGTTTGACTGACAGCTGTCACAGGCGTCACAAACAGCTGTTTGTCCCGGGCGTGAACCTGTCAGATCTATCTGGCTGGCCACACCCCCTCGCTTGTTTCTCTGGCCTCTTCATTCCAGAACCCGTTTGGTACCCGTTTGGTTCTGGAATGAAGAGGCGAGATGATGGCGAGACGCCACGGCCGGAGCGTGAAGAAACAAACGTCTCCGCAGAAGAATCCGGGATTTCTCCCTGGAATCAGACTTGGATCCACCTCACACCAGAATTCTGGACTTCTCACCTACAGTCAAAGTCTGTTCAGGAAAAACTGAACTTTGCTTATAGAGACCAGTAACACTTCTAGTACTGCAGTGGTATTTACGTGGTACTTTTACTGTACCTACTGGGTTCTTGCAGGGTTTTTAAGTGTAATTATTTGGTACTTACAAGGTAGTTTCTGTGTAACTCCTTACAAATGGTACAAAAGTACTACGAAGCACACAATAACTTCACGGGTAAATTTCACAACCATTAATGGTACTTCTTGTGTACTTAATCTCTTCTTATTAACATGAATTCTAATTAGGCCTGCACAATAAATCGCGGGACGGTTTTCTTCAGAACCGCGCCGTGTCTGTGCATGCGTGTTCTGACCCACCTGCTCTTCTGATGCCTCGAAAGTCCGTCAAACTTTATGACCGGACAGGGGGGCGGCGGGAAGTTCGGCGGCTGTGCCCCCCTCCTCCTGCTTCTGGCGTTGCAGCAGCCGTTGGGCGAAGCCGTGGCGTTCAGCGGCGTGGCGTGCCCATTGCTGGTCACGCTGTACTTGAATGTCCGCCGGGGTTTGGGGGGGCCAGGAGCTTCACCTGCAGCGTACCCCTTTTCCCAAAGCAGCCGGTTCCCCTCCAGCTTCCGCCAGAACCCCCGTGAGGTGTAAAAGTTCCCGGCGGGCATGCCGTCGTCCCGGTCATCGGTGGTTTTAACCTGAGCTTCGGAGGTCGCTTCTCGGCTGAAAAACTGCTTTGCTGCAGAAAAGGTGCAGTTAGCTTCCACTCCAGATGTTGGAGGAGACGGTCCTTTGGTTCCCGCCGATGTGGTCGAGAACCTCATGTCAGTTTTTTCTGTGGGTTCAGACGTCCGCCTGGCGACATCAAGAACGCCGTAGACGCTTCCTGGAGGTTCCCACAGATCCAAGCTTTTTCCTCGGTAGTGGTTGCGTCTGGAATGAGGCTCCTCCCAGCGGCTCTCCGGCGTTCCCGGCAGGTTTCCAGGATAAACCCGAGAAACGGAGGGAGAGTGCGATTTCACCCGCCCGTCCTGGCCGCCGCCCTGTTGACTTAGCCCCTCCCACTTGGAGATCTTCTCCCGGATGTTTATGCCCAGCTCTTGAGAGGGCGGCTGCGCCGCGGGCCGGCCCTGTGACTGCCAGGCCGGGGGGGCGTCCTTCTGCAGGTGATCCGCGTCTCCGAGGCCCCGCCTGCTCTGCTCCAGTCTCAGAGCCAACATGATGAGGGTGGGGCGAGTCTCAGTTCTCCACAGGGGTAAGCATCAGGAGGTTCCCCTCAAAGGTTCACACGAAAACCCCCAAATGCTGCTAATCCAGGCGTTTCACCAAAGCAGCGTCCCAGCTTAGTGGTTTGCCTGAAGCATCACCCGGTGCTGAATGACCGCCATGTCCTCCTGGGCTCCTGTTGGAAACATCCTAAAAAAAAAAAGACAAAAACAAGAGTTACTCATCGCCCAGGAGAGAGGAAAAGAGAAAAACGACGAGGAAGACGTTCACTTTAGGAGGACTTTCAAAGTTTTCTGCAGGATTTACCGTAGATCCGTGTTTTCCAGCCAGTGTGCCGTGGGAAACCATTTGATTTCCTCTCATTGGTCTAAAAAACGTTTACCGCTGCCAGAATGTCAGCTCTGTCTTCATTCACACAGGACCAAGTCCCACCCTGAGTATTCAGCACTATGAAGATTCACCAAAGACCTTTGTTTCTTTGCGTTTCACCTTCATTCAATTCAATCTGACCATCAGAAGTGGCTAACGTCCCCACTTCACGGCGCCAACATGGCTCAGAAGGACTCTCGGTTACAGCAAGAATAACAGACGAGTCGGTCCGGCATCAGTGCCACTGTTTCTTCACTACATCTCCCATGATTCATTGGGTTAATGTGATAGCATCTCCTTCTGCGCTGCCGTTAACGGTCACGTTAACGAACACAAATATCTGTTCTAACAGTTTTCTAACGGATGAAATGATGCCACAACCACTTTTACCCGACGGGAATCCTGTCCCAGAAGCCAATGGGCTCAAAGCCCCGCCCCCCAGATAGAATTAGGCTCAGCAGGGAAAACCTGAAAAGTCTGAGTTGAAACTGAGGACCGAAAGCAAAGAAGGGAAGAAACGAAAAACAAAACAGCAGCTGTTACGAGTCGACATTTCTAAGTTGAACCCTTTTTATATTCAGGCTTTCAGTTAACAATTTTTTTTTTTAAATTCTGAATAATTCCTTCCAGTTTACAATCTGTACTTTTGAGTCTTCAATCTGGCTTTGAATTCACTTTAAGCTGATCCTGATTTGACATCATATCATGTCAACAAAGACCAAATCTAGCAAATGTTTCAAACTGTTGCTCCTCATCTTAGAAAGTCACTTCCTTTGAGTCAGATCAACGCCGCCGAGTGCTTTAAGATTATGACGTTTCTATTAAAGGAAATGATCAGCAGTTTAAGCTTTTATCTTCACTTTTAGCTGATCCTTTGGAAGTTTTCATGTGTTTAGGTTTTGGTCTGATGCTGTTGGTAAAGAACTTTTTTTTCCTGCTGCATAAATAAAAACTGACTTCCTCACAGAGCTGACGGTCAGAGGACTCGGAAAAACCAGCGTTTGAAATGACTTGAGACGCCGTAGATCACCAGAGATCAACATGTAGCAGACGGCGGCGATGGCAGGAGGAGAAAATGGGGAAAAAATCTGACGTGACGTTCTGGATAAACATGACAATATCAGTGTCCGTGTGTCGCCTGACCTAAGCCAAACCATTAGGGCGTCAGTCTGGAGCTCGTGATGTGACCTCCATGACTGACATTCCTGCAGACCGACGGCAGGCGTGCAGCTTGGTAAATGACGCTTTGTTTAGTTTGACCCACATCTAACGTATGTCTGCCCTGGAATGCGCCGGCATCACCAGCAGAACCACGGACACGACAAAGAAACTGCAAACGCTGACCCACTTGCAGGATCCGTCTTTGTGTGGTGCTTTGGCACAGGAAGGCTGGAGCTGCGCTTCCTGCGCTGCAGGAAGACGGATCAGCAGACGGTCCGTAATTATGGTGTGGAGAGATTTGCTTGCAGTTGCAACCCTTGATTTCAGCTATGTTTAGATCAAAACATCCACGGAAACCAGATCAACGGGAAATACGGTTACAGTTGCTTTGGAAAACATCTCCGGGACTTGGTGACTGTGCAGTTGGATGATCACGCCCCGGTTCTGGAGCTTCACAGGTCTCATTTTGCAGGTCGCCCTGTGGTGACGGCGATCCGGTCATGAAGAAACCGCAAGAGCAGAAAGCTGCCGGTAAAACCAGATAAATTAGGCCTAATTCCACCTTCAGAACCGCCACAACAAGCAGGCTCAGACACGCCCTGCAGGACGGGACATGTCCTGGGCTGGTGCTGCAAGACCGCAGCGGGGGTGGCGATGCATCCCATAGTAAAAGGTAAACTGCTGCATGACAAATCAAAGGATGAGTCAGCATGGATGTGTCTGATCCACACCTGATCATCAAGACTTTTATTTTGAAATGTCCGCCTGCAGACTTTCACCTGATGACAGCATGTACCGGTAAACTGATGTCACGCTCATAACGGCGCCACACCTGCACAGGTACTGCCTTCCCTTTAGCCAATCATTAACTCCAACATGTGGATCACCTGCACATGACTCCTATACAAGCACTTTACAAAATAAAAGCCCCTGAGGGAGAACAATATGTCTGCATGACGGAACCTGTTCTCTGATGCTGTTCATCAAAAGAGGAAAAATAAGGGATGTCCTTTAGAGACAAAATAATATTTCTACATCCAGTAAAGTTTGTAGATTTAAAAAAATACTGAAATTACATTTAATGAAACAAATGTAACAAAAAAAACTTTATACACTTACTTTGTACGTTTTCCCCCCTAATTTTCTCATCTGATGCGATGGAACAGTCCAGCCGAGCGAACCCACACAACTCAAAGTTCACGAGCAGGCGCGTTTCTCCGCCTTCACTCACCCGCGAGGCTCAAAACATCCCGCTGTTCTGCCGTTGACCCGCCGTCGATTCCCGCAAACGATCCCGCACAGACAGGAAAAGTCCACTCGGCCACATCGCTGCGCGTGAAGAAGCAGGGGGGGAAAAGTCCAAACGGCCTCGGGTTCGACACCGGCACCGGACTCCGCTGGGGGCTCAGGCCGCACAAACGGCCACTGTGGGTCCGCCAAACGCGCACATTTTTAAACGAAAGCAGAAAAGCGCAAAAACGCCGCGTGGAAAAGCAGATGAGGCAGAAAAGTCTCGCGGGCGGTCTGCGCGACAGCTACTTGAAATGACTTCTCCTTCCGCTTACGGATTCCAAAATAAAAGCACCAACTTTTCCTTTTTTTAAAGCTGAAATGAGTAATTTTTAATCATTTAAAACTAAATTCTCATCTTTAAAGTGTAGCAAACAAATTTATATATGTATATACCTAAAAGGCAATAAAACGTATATAAACCTTTCCTGAGTTTTTATGAAATATTCAATTACAGTTAATGATTCGGATTACCCAGAAAAATCTTTCCCCCCCCTCCATAACCTATCAAATAAATCTCAAAAATATATTTTAAAAGATTTAACTTGTAACAACTTCGTGGTAAATTTTAGAACTTGTGCCATTGGTCAGAAAAACGAGTTTGTGATATTTTTAAAAGCCTCTTTCGTAACTTCCGGTGTTGTCGGGTGTGTTCACGGTCAGTTTGACTAAAAATGGTGTGGGAAACTCCTCTGGGATCTTCCAAACAGGGAGGACTCCAGCACATCACCTCCTTCATCACACAACAAGCAGCTGTCCGCTCAAGACTCCACGCACCGCCAAAAACACACAATTCTATATTTTTTGTCTTATTTCCCCCTCAAAGTTTCAATCTTTCCAAAGTGTTTTTAAGTGACACGAATCATCCATGACTAAACTTCCAGAAAATGCAGAAATATTTCTAGACTTCTGCTTTTTGTCATCACAGTAAAAAGCAGAACTTTCAAATGAAGAATAAAAGCAAGAAACCTCTGCGTCTTTTCTTTTCAGACACCATTCATGAGGTAGACACTACCAAAAAAGTCTTTTACAAACATTTTTATTTTCCTGTTTTTCTCCTCACTGCACAAATAAAAACAGTGAAGAAAACACTGTAAACGTTTCTTCCTCCAAAGGAAATCTGGTTTTCTTTGGCTTCACCGGGTTTAAAAGCTGAAAAGCTTCCATCAGGTGTCTGACGCAGAGGGTGGAGGTCTTTACTCGACCTTCAGGCCCTCTTTGATGAGGTTGAGTTCATAGCACAGCGTCTCAAAGCGGTAAGCCATCCGGATCTGAGCCACGTTGGTCTTACGGATGTCATTTCCTTCTGGACCTTCTTTCAGGTAATCTGAACCCAGGAAGTGGACCTTCTCCTAAAGTGTGGACGAACCGGAAAAAAAACAATCATTTCTCATCACAAACAATAAAAGGACTGCTTTATCAACATGATAAATGTACACAAAATCACAAAAAAGGAGGCTGGATAAAGATGAGACGATATGAAAAAAGTATAAATGAATAAGTGTTCTTTGTTGTCGTTTTTGTCTGGGAGCGTGAAGGAAAAGTTCTGGCCGTTACCTGATGGGACAGGCCGCTCTGCAGAACGCTGTTCCTGGAGATCTCACACATGTCACAGGTGCTCAGCTTGAAGACCTGCGCCGCGATGGCGTACTCCTCCATCAGAGGCTCCTGTCCCACACAGACACACACGTCCTCTTAGTGACAGTGTCAGTCAGCTGAGCATGCGTGTGCTCTGAGTCCTGACCCTGGTGTAGTGGAACTGCATGGGGTCGTCGGTGGACAGAGACACCACCAGGCCTTTCTGGTGGAACTCCAGCAGGGGGTTCTTGGCGTACTCCAGAAACAGGCTGTTGTTGCTGAGCGGGGACATGGCGATGGGGATCTGGGCCAGGAAGTACAGGTACTGCAGCACAGGACTCTGGATGGGCCAAACCAAGAGGTGACAAGAGGCCCCAGACATGTTTGATGGCTCTTTTTGTCCAGAACGTTCCTGTACTTCTTTATAGCATGAGAACACTTCACAGAAACACATGACTTTCTGACTTTAAGTGATATTTAACCCTATAAAGCCCTCTGCCTCAAAGAATTGACAGAAAATTCCTATTTTTATAGAAATACAATGTTTCCTAAATCCACAAAGACCATTTTGCAATAATATCTACATAATGAGATATAGATAATACCAATGATGATGCATTGCTTGATTTGTTTTTAATTCCACTCCTTTTTTAACATGGTGTAACTTTAATTAAGAATTATTTATCAAAAAATCTTGCTTTTTTTTTCCCGATACAGCAAGTATTTATCTAAAAAAAGGAATAAAATAGACGAGTTGTTCTCACATTAAGTTTTGAAAATAGCAAAACTTTTCCAGTGTTTCTGAGATTTGCGCAGGAAAGCCCCTTCTACTGCCCCCAGTGGAAAGATGAGGAACTACAAGGTGGTGAACATGGACCGAGCTTAATGGGTTTTTGAGGAAAGTTTTGGATCATTCTAATGTGAAAAGAGTCTCAAATGGTTATATGGAGCTAAAGAACCTGGTATTTTTAGATTTTCTTTTGTTGTAACTTCTTGTTCACCCTGAGCTCTGACCTTCTTGAGGTTGAGGCCGTGAGAGATGTTGTCAGCGGTCATGAAGGCGGCCAGCAGGTGCGTGATGGCGCCGGCCTCTCCACAGTGAGGCCTGAACAGGAACGTGTTCATCCCCCTCTGTCTGGAGAGCAGCACAGCAAAGAAATGGGGGCCTGACACGCGGCAGGAAGCCGAAGAAAAACAAGTAGGCGTGCAGACGGATGATGTCACTCACCTGCGCAGCTGATTGAGAACTGCGATGTTGGCGTACATGTAGTAAATGTAGTAGGTGTAGGAGGGGTTCTTGGCGATGTCCCACTCCTCGGGTTTGGGGCTCTTGGTGGAGAACATGTGTCCGCTGTGTTTGGACTCGTCGTCCACGCTGTCAAAGCCCGTCACCTGAGCAGCAGAAAGACGGCGCCGGTGTCACAAGCTTCTTCTGAAGCTGCTGATTCTCAGAGCTGAGATGTTCTGGTTCTGCCTTACGTGGTTGAGGAAGATGCTGAGGTCCGGGTTGGACTGTGGGTCGATGGTGGCCTGGAACACGGGGAGGAAAATGTTCTCCAGCATTTTCCCAAAGTGGGGCACAAAGTTCCTGCCTCTGAAGATGTCACTGAGATAAAGAAGAAGACACAAAGCCTTGAACCCTTCACATGGGGTTTCCCTACATTTATGACCCAACAGATTCAGGAAGCTGCTCATGCAGCTGGAACAGGAGGCAGTGATCTACAGCCCAAACAGCCCCCCATCTGTCCCAGAGTCATGATGGAAATCTTACTAGATCCTGGGAACCTGAATCATCCACTTCAGGTTTGGGGAGAAGACTCTGTGCTTGACGAACCACCCAGAGAGCTTGGTCCATTCGTTGGGGTTGCAGCCATAGATGGACAGACGGGGCTCAGCGTACTGGTATTTAGCATCCTCCAGGTCACTGGCTACTTCCTGGTGCACATATTTGTGAATTTAAGTTTTACATCTGTTCTGCAAAGCTTTGGCAGGAAAGCGTACAGAATCTGTAGAGCAGGGGTGCCCGAATCCAGGCAACAGGGGCCGGGATTTCTAGGAACCCTACCTTATCTGCTGTTGGCGTGTTTAACCAGTAAGGAGCTTCAATGGCAGGTTGGTTGGAAACCATGTAGGACGCTGGCCCTCGAGGCCTGGATTTGGGCACCCCTGCTCTAGAGCTATAGTTCTTTTTTTCTTTACCTTAATGATGGTGGCAAAATACTCTCCACTGATGTGGTTTTCTGTCTTCAGGTAGAGGTCACGCAGCTCGCTGGCGCCCACAGGGTTGTATTTGGCATTGAACTTGTCAAAGCGCTGAAACGTTTGTCTGCCCTTCAGAAAAAAAACAAAGACGGAGTGTTTTCTCTGATAAAGTGGTGATTGTAGCCTGCATTGGCCCACTTTTGTCGTCTACTTTCGTACAGCGTGCACGTCCAGGGAGTCCACGGTGAGGTCGTAGGGATGCAGGTTGAGGCTCTGAAACAGCTCCTTCATGGTGACCTCCTTGCCTTTGAGGTTGTGCACCACGCGGTCGGCATCGATGCGGTAAGACTTTTTGATGAAGCGCAGCAGATGCTTCTGGTTCATGCAGGCGGCGGCATGGATGTGGGTGTCCACCTGCAAGGACAGAGAGATGGAAGCGTGACGCCAGGACTCCTCATCTGGTCGATGTAATACGTAAAGTCATCACAGGAGGGCGCCAAACTGCAAAGCCACAGAGCGAGGAAGAGTGGAGCTGAGTCAGTGTGAAAACCCTTTTCCTCAAGTCCTGAAGACCTTCATTACAGCCGAGTTTTAGGGCCGGTTTACAAACTTTTGTTTTAAAATGGTGACTTTTAAGTCATAAATGTACGAGAAAAAATATTTAATATTTATTATTATATTATATTAATATTTAACTATTAAATTAAGAGACTAAAGTCATAAATCTACGCGTTTTTTTCTCTCAAACTTTTACAAGGTTTTAAGAAAAAATATTAAGAAAAGATTTTAAGTGAAAAAATCTCGTAAATTTGTGACTTAAAATCTCGTGAATGCTTTCGTAAATTTAGTAGAAAAAAACTCAAAAATTTTCTCATAAATTTACAACTTAAAATCGTGTAATTTTCTCTTAGATTTGCAAGAAAATATCTTGTAAATTTACACGTTTTTTTTCTCCTAATCTTACAAAATCTTCTAATGTCTTGTAATTTTCTTGT
This sequence comes from Oryzias curvinotus, assembly GCA_023969325.1. NCBI lineage: Eukaryota > Metazoa > Chordata > Actinopteri > Beloniformes > Adrianichthyidae > Oryzias > Oryzias curvinotus. The sequence goes on along the minus strand of CM043712.1, from coordinate 33,943,018 downwards.
AACTTTATGAATAAAAATTTTGTACATTTTCTCATAAATTTATGAGAAACTTTACAAGTAAATTTACTCATTCATTTGTGACTTTTTTTCTCGTAAATTTACGAGATTTTAAGGCATACATTTACAAATTAAAATCTCGTCCCGTAAATTTATGATTTTTCTTCTTGTAACTTTATGACTTTAAATTTCCTAATTTTGCTTTTTTATTTTTTTGGTGGCCCTAAACTCTGTTGTGCGTCATACCTTCCTGCAGTTGTAGAAATCCCTGTGGGGGTTCATCTTCAGCTCCTTCATCTCCTCCATCTCATTCAGCATCTCATGAACGTTGAATTTGGACATGAGGAACTTGAGGCGGCGGTGAGTGTACGTCTTACTACGAAGCAAAGATTAGCTCAGGCTTTAAACATTCATGACCGAATAAAAATGTTTAAAAGTTCAGAATAAACCGAGTTCGTCAAAAAGCTTGAGGTGGTGAAGAATCATCTGTTTTTTGTTTTTTCTGTGATGAAGTACTGAACATCCAGAATGTGTCTAAAAAAAAACATTTTCTGGAAATTTTAAACCAAATTTTATTTTAAAAGTAAAGATTTGACATCAAAACTAAACTTATAAATTGATTAAAAAATTCAACATTAAAATCTGACATTTTAATGGAAAAGCTCTTTATATGTGATCTTATCTGATTTATGCCATAGATAATTATTTCTTCTGTTTGTCCATCATGCAATTTCTGAAAATAAAAATGGGTTTTATCTTTCTGACTACCAGAGAAAAAAAAAAGTCCATTTAAAATAGTTTTAAATCCACCCTATAACTACGATTCCCAGAGCCCCGCCCCTTAACCTCTGGTTGAAAACCCTATGGTTTGGAGACATCTCTCTAGAGGACACGTGGGTATTGCTGCTGGTCGGGAGGATGGGAGAACCCGAGGAGGACTCACGTCGGGCCCTGTGCGATCAGAGCAATGAGGAAGTTCATGTCGTCGATGAAGGTGTCGTAGTCCGGGTGGGGCAGGTCTTTGTGCTGGTGTTTGTCAGCAGCGGCGGCATCGTTGTAGACGTAGATGAGGCCGTCCCTCATCCGAGCCACGTAACCCAGGTTCTCCGGGAGGCTCTTGGCGTCAAACGGATCCTCCCCATCCTTTGGGGGAGCCGTGAACACTGCAGGCACGTTCAGCGTTTCAAGTAAAGCGTCCGTTCTGACACCGTGACCTTTGAACTCCGTGGCTTCTTTTTTCTCCTCACCTGGCTGCAGCTGGTCTTCGACTTTGAAGGTCTCCCCTTCGATGTCTCGTAGGTACTGGGAGGCTGTCCTGGGGAAGCGCTCGTAGGCCAGCCTCATGTACTTCTCCCTGATGGTCAAGGCTCGGAACAGGCCCTTACAAGACAGCTCAAAGTCATCCATGGTCACCTGGGGGGCACATGAGGTGCACATTTTTCATTCATGGAGGATGATAGGGGGGAGATTACAGCCCCTATTAGAGATGCTCTGCTGAATTCCCTCACTGCCACATAACCCCTAAAAGACTATGTAGTACAGAACCATCCAGTGTCTCGGATTAGAACAAAATTCAGACACATGCGCTCTACTTTTATTATTTTTTATAAACACAGACTTTGAAGTCACCCATTTGCTGAAATATGAACATTTTACAAAAACTTTTTCTGAATTCCCTGTGTTCTGACCAGGAAAACTTGGATGATTTATATAAAATAAGTTTACAGAAATACAGTTTCAATAATAAAATGCGCAAACGCAATGCATTGTGGTCTCTGTACACCAATCAAGTGAGAATTGATCTACGTCGGTTGTAGTTCATTTCCAGGCCACAGGGAGTTGTCGTGGAGTTGTAGATTCGGAGACCGCATGAAGCTGGCAAAAGCACCAAGTAGTGGAGGAATCAACCTTTCTGCCTCTTAAAGCAGTCCAGGTCTGTGCCGACGGTCCCGAAGAAGCAAACCACTAGAAATGCATCCCTAACTTCTCTCTGGTGTCCCTGAATGCATTCATGCTGTTGATGCATCTAATGGCTTGTCGTCTGTTTTCAATACTATTGGTTGTGGCCTAGTGTTGTTGCAGATGTGGAGAGAAAATCCGTTTTTTTGGAGTTTTTTTTGTCAACAGAAGGGAGTCGTTTGTCCCCCCCCCTAGTGGAGCACGCTCACAACAGGAGTTTCTACAAAGTCATCTTTTATCCAGGCAGTAAACGCAGACGGCATGGTGGTGTAGTGGTTTCACCTCACAGCCAGAAGGTCCTGGTTTGAACCTCGGCTGGGTTCTTTCTGTCTGGAGTTTGCGTGTTCTCCTCGAGCACGTGTGGATTTCCTCTCACTTCCTCCCACAGTCTCACCAAAAACATGCTTCATAGGCTCACAGGTACCTTTAAACTGCATCCAGGTGTGCATGTAACTGTAACTGATTGACAACCTGTTCAGGGTGAAACCCACCTCCACTCAACAGTAGCTGGGATAGGCTCCAGCAACCTCTTGACCCCCAAAAGAGATTTTTTGGAAGATGGATGGATCTTCAAACACCGTTGTTACGTTTGACCTTAGTTTAATAGGAATGGAGCTCGGGAAAAAAGCCCAAGTGTGTCGTTGGTAAAAGCTTCTGTGACATTTCTACAGTAACATTTGTTTAGTTGATGGTAAAACTTAGAACACTGACTGATAGGAATATGCATCAAGCTGCTGCTGCTCTGAACTTCATTTGGGATCTACCTGAAAGCGAAAGAATACGTCAAAATGAGTCCAGGTGGTAAATGTTTTTTTTTTAAATGTGTGAGGGATTCATCGTGAGGCCTCTCCGGAACATTTTTCACATTCAGTACAAAACTATTTTAATGTTTTCGTGTATTCCTGTGGCGACACACGAGAAGCGGCTGGGCGATTGTGTAATGTCATGTAAAGCTGCAGCAGAAACCAGCAGCGGCGTAAATGTCATGAAACCTGAAGCCTGGCAGGCTCTCGCAGAAGCTCCTCTCCTGGGTTTAGGCGGGGCGGGGTGGGAGGAACATGAAGTCAGTGAAATTCAATGTCAAAACCTCCTGCTGCCTCCAACTTGACCCAACTCCTTGAAAGTGCAGAGGTAAACAGATCCATGCAAACATCGGGACTGTGACGGGTCCACCAGGCATTTGAAAACTCCGTTCAAGAACCAAAATGATGGAAACAATTTTCTGAAATCCATTTCCCTTAACCCGCTTTACCCCTTTCTGGGTCGCAGGGTTGCTGGAGCCTGTCCCAACTCCACCCCCAGGTGAATTTGAAGCTAATCTGGAAGAATCCAAAGCTGCAGTTCCTCAAATGACCACTGGAGGCTGGTTTCTAAGGGCAATGTTGACTTTCATGTTAAAAATATACGCTTTACAGCAAAAATAAACTCAGAAAAAAACTTTTGAATGAAATGAATCATCATTAAAAGAATCTCTTTTTAAATGGCAAACTCTTGTTTTACTTTGTTGCAGCCAATAGCTTCACTTTCACCGTTCAGTCCTGACTATGAAGATTATCAGTCCTCTGTCCAAATGTCCCTCAGTCGCACCGCAAAATCAGAAGCCTAGATTTGAGAAAGAATTTTTAAAATTTAAAGGTTTATTTCTTAAAATCTGCAGATGGAATAAGAAAATTGGTCTTTCCTAGAAAAACTGTTAACTGGAAAGAAACGTTTCCTTAAGTTAGGGTTGTTTGGCTATCGAAAAGCTTTCTTGGTTAGATGAATTTTCTTGCTATAAAGGTAATTTTACTTTCTGAAGATTACATTTTTGTAGAGCAACACATTGAAACCAAACTAAACTCCCTAAACTTCCTGTAATAGTAGAAACCATGACATTTATTATATGACTAAATGTTGCTTTGATCTCATTTAAAGCATTTTTCTGTTCTGCTTGCTTTTTCTGCTTTTTATAGCCCACTTTTTGTCTTATTTTGAAACAGCTTTGTCTGGTGAATTTGGTTTTACTTCCTGTTCCTGATGTGTACAAAATGGAAAATCTGCAATTTGTCGACCACTAAACGGGTGTTTTTTTCCTCTGGTTTAGAACATAAATGAAAATGTTCTCTGCTTTAAACCATTTTCCTGTTTTGTTGTTCGTTCACATTTGAAGCAGCTTCAGTTCTTGTAAACAATCAAGATCATTGAGATTTTGTAAAACACGAAATGCTGTTTTGTGAAAACATGAACGACATTCCTTTAAATCAAACGAAGAGCAAAGACACAATACCCCAGAAGCGTAATCTCCGAGGATGGCCACCCTCTGGAAATCAGGAACGTCCAGGTAAGTGGGCGTGTCCACCTCCACAGGTGCAGCAGGGGCAGCAAAAGCCTTAGGACCACCGGAGGCTACAGCGATGGTGCGACTGCGCTGGAGTCTTTTTCTGTTGATCAGAAAATGAGAAAGTTGTGAACACATCCAACCTCCAACTGGTCCTGACGATCTTCGTCTGCGGCCTGACCGTTTCTCCACGTTGTCGTCGGTGTGCAGGTGGTGGGCCAGCTCGTGGTGGATGATGGGACAGTCCTCGGCCACGTCGAACATGGAGATTTCATCGCGCATGTTCTCGTCTTTGGTCTCCGATGCGAAGACCTTCTCGGCAAAGGCCCTCATGTTGTCATCGGTCTCTGTCAGAACCCCAAAGGTTTGTGTTTTTGAATCAGATCCAGTCTCCTTCCATCTGACCGACCATGCATCACCGCCACCTCGCAAACTCAGAGCTGCCTGCCTGCTGGCCGACACGCCTTCAATGAAACATCTACGAATAATGTGGGATAAGGGGACGATGGACACCCGGCTGCTCATCTGTAGCACATGCGTTCCAGCGCAGCACAGTCACCTGTACAGGTTTGAGCGCGTGCACTAAATGAATGTGTCTGCAGCTCTACAGAACAAAACCTACAACCTGAACACAAAGACATCATCAAAAGTGCAGACCCTGGATTCTTTCACTCTTTCGTTTCAAATCTGTTTGAGTCCCATAAACTGTTGTTCAGGAGGATCTTCATTTACGGATTAGCAAAAGAGGTGAAAAAATGAGGGTCTTTGACCTAAAATGACACAGTGCTGATGCTCCGTCAGTGGAGTTTTGCTGCCTTTCAGTCTCCGACCACACAGGTCTCATGCAGCGTTTTGGAGCAGATTTCAAAAAGTGCAGCTCAAAGCGACGCCCGGCTGCAGCCGCCGGCCTCCGTACTTACTCTCTTGACCTAACAGTGCCCGTCAGGTGAAAACCAGCAGCCAGGATGAATCCCCAAAAGAGAGTGTTAAGAAAGTACCGGTTAGAAGACGTTCAAGTCACAACGATACCAGATTAGCCCAACAGTTTACCATCATCTACAAAGAATCATCATCTACTAGAGTAGAATCACACACCTGGTTCAGGTTAATAAAGAATACGGTTGTAAAGTCTCCTCAGTTCAGAAAGTTTGATCCCTGCATTCAGAAATCCTTTCTGCTCAGAGGTTTTACGTTCCACAATAACTTTAGGTAACAGCATATTTTTCAATTCTTGATTAAATGTTATGTTTGGCTTGAAGGCTGTGTTAAAGGTGGACTTAGATGACTTCATCTCGTTAAACTCTAAACTGAGACGTGAGGTTTTGATTGTTTCGGCTTTAGGGACATCAGACGCAGCTTCTCTGTGAAGGTGTTGAGTCTGCCGGCGTTTCTGTCGGGTCGTCCACAGCAGGTCAAGTCCAGAAGATCAGAAGTACTACACGTGTTTAAGTGTGAGAGTTTAGCAGGAAGCTGGTTCTCCAGAACAGAAGTCCAAACACTAAAGCGGAGCTCCGTCTTTCCGTCTGCAAATCCTGGGAATCAAAGGTTCCTCTGAACATTTCTCTGGTGGTTAAACCCCAGAGACGTTTGTGATCAGAAGGATCTGGCGGTCTATGTCAAACATCTAACAGAGCTTCAGCAGGAGGATTAACAGGAGAGACCGGATCTCTCTGGGCTGGAGGGGTGATGCCAGCCGAACACGACACCAACGTGACACGCTGTCCAACCCTGAGGTGACATTTACAGGAAAACTGCTGCAATGGAAGTGGTTTCAGTCCTGCCAAGCTGTCGGTAATAAGACCTTCATGAGCTTTCATTCACCTCTGAGACCTGGTCCAAGACCTGATCCAAGACCTGGTCCAAGACCTGATCCAAGACCTGATCCAAGACCTGGTCTAAGACCTGGTCCAAGACCTGATCCAAGACCTGGTCCAAGACCTGGTCCAAGACCTGATCCAAGACCTGGTCCAAGACCTGGTCCAAGACCTGATCCAAGACCTGGTCTAAGACCTGGTCCAAGACCTGATCCAAGACCTGGTCCAAGACCTGGTCCAAGACCTGATCCAAGACCTGGTCTAAGACCTGGTCCAAGACCTGATCCAAGACCTGGTCCAAGACCTGGTCCAAGACCTGATCCAAGACCTGGTCTAAGACCTGGTCCAAGACCTGATCCAAGACCTGGTCCAAGACCTGGTCCAAGACCTGATCCAAGACCTGGTCCAAGACCTGATCCAAGACCTGGTCCAAGACCTGGTCCAAGACCTGATCTAAAGACATACTCTAAGACCTGGTCCAAGACCTCGTCCAAGACCTGATCCAAGACCAGATCTAAGACCTGATCTAAGACCTGATCACAGGCGAGACCATCTTGTCATTAACAGGCATCATAACCACTCACAGAGTCTGAATACACGGCGTTCTAATAAACCTCCTTGGAGTTCACATCCATCATGATCAGCCCTCGTGCCTCAAGAAAGCCTGAATTATCAATAATGTATGAACTCCCCCACAAGAAAACAAGAAAAGGGGAATGGCCGATGAATCGGGGATCTGAGGCCAGCAAAAGGCGGTCTCCATCCTTTGTGGTCATGTGATATTTTTTTGTTTTAACTATTTTTTCTCGTTAATATTTTTTCTTGGTAAATGGCTGAATGACCAAAGAGCATTTTGAAAATGTGGTAACCCGGTGATAATGACAAATAGAGCATCTATGGATCTGTGACCAGACATTAGAGCCCAGCAGGGTGGGGGGAATGGGGGGGTCAACCTTCCTGTGTTGCACCATAAAAGGTTTGAATCGTGGATGAAGAACTTATCTAAAAGTAGCTTCAGGAGGTGTTTTTTTTTTCAGGATTTTGAGCAGAGAAACTAAGGATGGAAAGCACAAACTGCTGCTCCTCCGTCTCCAACAGCATCCAAAGGTTTCCAGAAGCTGATGTCCAACGCCACGGTTCTGCCAAGACCTACCTGGCACCAAAACTTTGGGCATGGTGATGCTGCTCCGGGGAGGCGCTCCTTCCGGACTGGGACGGGACGGTCAGGCTCTGGATGAATCCCGGCAGGGTGGACGTGTGAATCCCCGAGCTGGGCGAACGCAGTATTAGGCTGGTTCTGCCTGTCATGTGACCAGAACACCCTGTGCCCACAGGAACACGCCCCGATGTCATGGGGACCTGAAATGTGTCCGGGTCTATTCTGGGATGTCAGAGTGTGCCCAGGACTCCACGGAGATATGGGCATGCGTGTATCAAGGCAAATGGGTTATGTAACATCCAGACAGCAGCGGCAGAGGATCTCCTTACTGCAAATGTTCCCCACAGACCTGTCCAAAGCACAGGTGAAGAAGCAGATAGCATTGTTGTCGTCATGGACTGAACAGTTTCAAATAATCAACCTGGAATCCCAGATCAACATTTTCATTTTTACAGTGCTCGATGTCCTGCCCCTCTGGTTGACAGAAAGGATATTTTCAAACGCGTTGGAGTCCAAACCTGAGAAAGACTTTGATAAACCTGACATGTTCAAGCAGAAAGTCTCCGTGGGTTGAACAAACTGGAAGAGACCAAAAACAAACTGTAGAATCCAAAAGGTTGGATTTGTTCCCAGCAGAAAGATTCAACTGACCTGAAGCTAAATGAGAAAACTTACTGTGGTCCGACCTGCTGCAACACAACCGGTGCATTAAAAAGTGTATAAGTACTTTTTTTTTTTTTTTACATATTTAAGTTTAGAAAAGTCAGTTGTTTCCTCAAAAATCTGCACATAAAACTCCAGTGAATAAACAACCATTACATTTCAATTCAATCATCAAAAAATAAAGTGCATTTCAAAATGAAAATGTCAGATAAAGGAAGTGAAAACACATGAAATGTTTCTTAACAGCACGTGAACATCTGGCTGCAGCTGCATTTGGACACTAGATCTGTTTTACAGCCAAGCCTTCTTCTGTTTCAGCTTTAGCACAACGCCTAAGCGGGAAGGTCCAGGTTAAAAACAGCTTTCCTCATCTTGATTGGTTCCTTATTTAATTGGTTGGTGTGAAACCGCCTTTAAGTGGAATCTGGGTTTTAACTGCAGCGAAATATGAGGGCAAAGGAGAAACATGACGTGGTAATTCAGCGTATTTTTGACCAAAACTCGACAAAATAAAATCCGTTGACTCTCATTCATCCAGGCTGACTGTCAGTTCAGAACTGAGAAAACCTCTTGAAGAAGAAGTGAAACATCTTCAATGAATACAGATAAACAGTTTTAAAATCCTACACATTTTTAGGGATAAAGACGTAGAGGGAGTGACATCAGCTGTCCCTAGGTTCTGTTTGTGCTTCCTGAGGACATCTATTTTTAGGGAATGTGATCCTAAATGTCAAAGTTCCTCCTAAAGTCTACCTAGTTAAAGGGATCGTGTTAGAGTCGCTCGTCAGTCAGCAGAATACCTGGAGGAGATGGATACTTTCAGATACTTTCAAGGATTCTTCTCAGCAGCGCCTTCCTGACATGTTTTACTGCTGACGTCTTTACATCTCAGTGGAACCTCAGCATCTTTTGGTACATTCCTGCTTCGGATCTCCTGTTTTTTCACAGCAGTTGGAGTCTTCTGTGTTTCTAAGATACCAAAGCAAACTGAGCACCAACAGTCTTTCTTTGCGGTTCAGTAGAGCAGACGGGTTTTCAGCCAGGAGCTGGACGCTCCACAGCAGCAGCAGCAGCAGGACCGGGGTTTGAGCAGCTCGCTCCTCTCATGTTTCTGTGACCATCATGATCCTCTGCTCTGGAGGCTCTTCTGGGGGGTCTGAGGGCCGCTCGTGATGTAAGATCATACGATGAAGGTGCGTTGATGTTCAGCGGTGTCTCCCCGATCAGCTTTCAGGGAAATCCCAGCAGAAGAAATGCTCTGCGTGACGCCTGAACAACATGTTTCAGCAGAAAGAAGCTCCTGAAAACACCCAAAAGAAACACTAAAACCCAACACTGACTGTTTGATCTACAACATTAGAGTTTCTTTGGTTTGTACTTTAAAAGCCTGTAAGTGAGCACAGCTCTAGGCGCGAACTGGCAGCCCCTCTGACAGTCTGCCCCAGGGCAGCTGTGGTACATCAGTAGCTACCATCACCAAATACGAATGAGGAGTGAATGAATAATGGACACAATGTCAGCGCTTTGAGCGTCTGGAAATATATAATAATATTTGCATGTTTGTATATTTACAAATATGATTATTAAATATTTATGATTTGGAGCCATCTTAAGAAGATAGCACCATTTTTAATACATACATGAAAAAACGTAAATAGATTGGATATATCTGTTTATTTTCATTTTGATTTTTGAAATATTTAATCCATGTATCTGTTAAACAATTAAACTCTAATGAACCAATCAATCAACATCAAAGCCAGCTAACCAATGAATCAATCAACAACCAACAATCCAATCAATTCATTGGTCAATCTACAATAAATTCAAGTAAAAATCAACCAATTAATCAAACTTGAATCTTAATAAAGCAAAGCAGTGCTGAGTATTCAGGCTTTAGAGGAATTTTTGGAGGAATTCTCAGCGGTCGCGATGGAAACAGGAAGTGAATCGTCCTAGAAAAGCAGAATGCCCTAAACCAGAATGAAGAGGGAGAGAAAAAGCCTGAGATCTGATCACAAACTTGCATTTTTGCTTTTGTTTTCCACCGTCAGAAACTGAAAGTCGACTCATAATATCAGATCTCATAATATCAGGCAGATCTGGGTCACTGTTTGATGTTTAGAGGAATAAACAAATTCCTGAAAGTTGTAGAGGGTTTTGGAAATTCTTACCATTTTATAGAGTGTTGCAGCTTCTATTTTATACATGAAAAGGTTCACATTTTTCACTGAGATTTGTTGGAATTGTAAATGTGAAACTACTTTTTTTCAAACTTGTGGAGTCTGTCGTCCCATTTTCCTGCCAGAACCTCATGTGAGATCTCTCTGCAGAGATCTGAACTTCCTCCCCGTGATGTCCGACATGTTTTATGCCAGTCGGCTCAGATGGGTGGGGATCGGAAACTGTCCAAAGTGGTAGATGCCTTCGGGAATGTTAATAGGTCTTAATCGCCTCACTCTTCCTCCCAGCCAGCGTGCAGACACGCCACAGCGTCTGACCGAAGCGCACTGCATGGTAGGTCTGCTCACAGATGGCTACTATAGTACTTTGGGAGAGTTACTAGGAGTATTTAACTACTACTAAGTACCACAGACCAAAGTGAAGGAGCCTGATTCTGTCGTTTCCTCTGCTTCAACAGGCTGCATGTCCTCCGAGTTCTAGATAGGATGGAAGTGAAGGTCTTTGTAGACGGCGTCCCACGCGTGGTCTGTGGAGTCACACGGGAAACAACCTGCCAGGAAGTGGTCCTGGCGTTGGCCCAAGCCCAGGGTACGTATAGCCGCTCTGCGTGCAGACCCGCCTCACGCCAAGACCTGACCCGGATGCCTGCTGTTCCAGGTCAGCCGGGCCGATACATCCTCAGGGAGAAGTTCAAAGACTTTGAGCGGTGCATGACGCCTGACGAACGCCTTCTGGAGACCCTGGAGAAGTACGGCGAGCAAGCCAAGGAGGTCCAGCTCACGCTGCAGAGCAGCGGCTCCACCGTTTGGGATGAAACGGGGAGAAGAGTTGGCAGGTATCAGCCCTGCCCCCCAATGAGAAGGAAAGAAGTGGGAGCTAAGATGAGGAGGGGCAGCGGATCCGTGATTTTACAGCGCCAAAGTTTGCCGCCGTTGTCATGTAGCAGACAGGAAGCCGAGCAGAAGCAGAGCGACCCGAAGAGACCCAAAAGGAAGTCTCTGACGCTCATGGAAGAAGCCAAGGAGTGGCTGGAAAGCTTCGGGAAAGGCAAAGCCTACAGCACTGCCGGAGACAAGGAGCACAGGAAGAAGGCCGAGAAGAAGAAACGGGGCTCTCTGGATGTTCTCCTCAATGTTCAGAGAGACCTCCAGGGTCAAAGCGTCAGAGGTCAAAGTTCAAGGTCAGACCTGGACCATCAAACAGCACGCTGCGTTGGAAATCCGTCAAAAGAAAAAGATGGGAAGAACGATGCAAGAAAAACAGCCGAATCTGACCTTGGAAGAGCGAGTTTCCCCGCACCAGAAGATGAGAAGAACTTTCTGAGAGAAACCATAATCTATCAACTGTTGCATCTGCAGGATCTACAGGCCCAAACGCGCCAGACAGAGAAAGAGATTTCTGAGCTAGAGGACAAACAGCGAGCCAGAAAAGCCGAGCAAGAAGCGGAAGACCAGCGAGCTGCAGAGGAGCAGCAGGCAGATCCAGTTCTGGGAGAACCAGCTGAGAGCAGAGGAAGTCTGTGAGAAAGACCTGCAACGCCACTTCCTGAACCTGAAAGCCAAAGCTGCCGAGAGCAGAGCCCAACTGGAGGAGCACAGGCGTAAAATCCGAGGGCTGGACTTCTGCGTGGGTCTGAACGCCGGCGGTGCCAGGGAGGAAGCTCCTCCACCGGATGACCATCAGTTGCCATCTGGACCAGATGGAGATCTCAACAGGAAGCTCCCACCCACGGAGGACTTCAAGCCCCCTCAGGCTCCCAACCAGATAAGGGAGCGGCGGCTCACAGGACCCACCGAGCTGAAGGAGTGGTGGACGCGTTGGTCCGAGACCCAGAACCTTCAGGCAGAGAGCCAGAGGAAGGTGATCCACCGCTCTGAACTCACCATCTACCTGGGAAGCACTAAGGTGTAGAGTCCTGTGGGGCGGGGCTTCTTCCCCGTCTACGGGGAGTTTTCAGTTCCAAAACCTTCACTTCTGCTGTAACTAACGTGTAGATGCCCACCAATACTCTTCTCGTTTCCAACAGTCAGCCTGCAGCAAGGAGCGTGCACGTTTGATTTGAAATGGTTTATTTCAAGCAATCAAAGCAAGAATAATGCACCAAACAATCTGCAGTCATACATTCATACAGACACGTATCAAACTTAGGATAATTAGACATCAAATCAATGATGATATAATCCCACCGCTGTTCTACCGTAACCATTTTATTACATAATTCATCATTATCCGCTTCAGAATTAAGAATCTTTAAGGATCAATAATCACATGACAAACATGAATTACTTAATTATGTAAAATAGACATTATTTTAGAAAGATCAGTTATTTTAAAATATATGCAGATTATATTCATAAGAAAAATCCTTACTAAGATTAAAAATAAAACTTTATTAGAAAATATAGACCTAAATCATCATAGCATATGCAGATCAAAAGTTAAACATATGTGCAGATTATTTTTCATTAGAAATAATCATTAATCCATTTTTGGAGCAAGTGAAGTGATACAATTAGAGACCAATCAATTGAACCATCTTCAATAATTGACTAAGCAATTTTATCATTTATAAGGTAATGTGAAATAAAATGGTCCAGGGGAGTTGAAAACATAAAATATCTGTATGACATGCCTACTTCCACCCATACTAATGTTCACTCCCACCTGTGCCCACAGCACGAACGAGGAAAAATGTGCATGAACCCATTTTCTCCGTGCGTGGGACCACTGAGCGGTCGGTCTATGGCGCGTGCCCTGCACGGGTTTAACCACTTTCCACCTGCAGACAGCCCGCATCCACCTGTAAGGACGGTGTTAGAACCCTCAGAGACCTGGACACAGGGTGTCACGTCACCCGCAGAAAATTACTTCCAGCTCCAACCAAATGAAGCCAATTCAGTCGCTATTTCTCGCCATATGGACGCCATGTTGGAGCCAGACGATGTCGGTAAGCAGGGATTGGCCCCAGTTGGTCTGAGTTTGTCTAGTAACCAATCAGGAGTGAGATTTTTTGTTTTCGCTCACACCCACCTTTCCCACTTGAAAATGGGTTTGGGAGAATTGGTCAAAGGCCAGCAGGCTCCACCTACTTTTACTGATTGGTCAGCTTATAAACTACAGAAAAATGAGGATGATCAAATGTTAGAACAGGTGTCCGATCCAGAATGGTTCTTCTGACCACTGTAATGAGTAACAGTTGTTCATTTCTCTATGAGCCACTTCCTGTTTGGAACACCAGGGGGAGGGGCCACTCAGTCCAGTTCTCATATACAGCCATTACTGACGTCTGATGTGTTGTTTTTTTTTTTTAAATAAAAGCAAACAAATCATTTTCATAAAACCTTTATTCAATTGTTTCATTCAAGACCATAAATGGAAAAAAAAAAAAGAAAAGAACCAAAAGACACAGGAACCTCTGAGCGTCATCCAACCCAAACGCCATGAAGTCCAGAGGAGGGAGTTTCTGCTGTAGGTCATCGTGCAGAGGAACATCATCTCTCTAGAGCAAAAACTAATATTCTAATTCCAAAAGCTGATTTTTTTTAATTTTTCTTACATTTCTCAGTTAAATTAAATTTATTATATTTGATCTTTTTTATTAGAAAGAAAAAAAAAAAAAAGAAAAGAAAAGCACACATTACATACAGTATAGATGAACCCACATTTCTGGGATGCATATAGTAATATTTCTACTGGGGGGGGCCACCTTAAGATTGTTCTGAATATGTTGGTGGTGTGCTAGGAACAGAGGAGACATCTTACTTTTATTTTGATTTTTATTTAACTTTGCTAGTAATAGGCACCTTATTTGTAACGTTCAATATAGCAGACTGAGTTTCCAAAAAACAAACAAAAAAAATGATGTGCAGAAATGAAAAAGAGTATAAAAGAATCGCAAATATAAGATGCAACGAGGAATTCTGCACCCGAAAGAGAAAAACCGCTAAGGGGCAGGGGAGGGGGGGCATGTCAGCATCAAGTATAGCAACTACTTTGACACCCCCCCCCCCAGACATAACTCCATGCTTTTAACTTCAGCTCCTCAGTCAAGCATTTAAAACTGCTCAAAAAAAGCGAGCAGAGGAGAGTCCCGGCGTCCGGACGGAGCCGACGCCCACCTACGCATTCTGCAGGAAAGCTCCAGTTTGATCAAATAGTGAAACAGCATGAAGGACATTAGTGGAGCGGGGTGGGGGGGGCGTCCACGGACAGATTACAGGTGCAGAATTCCAGACAGAGCCTGGTCGAGAGGTCAAGACACGGAAAGCCAGTCGTCACGCCAATTTGGAAAAATACAAACTGAAACAAATCCCTCAGCCACACACAATTAACCTCTGGGGAACATGACACACCCACACACACACACACACACACACACACACACACAGTGACAGACGCACACTCTCAGGAACCCACGCAGGCTGCAGTGTGGTACTACCGATTCAATCATGGATGGGAGGTAGGGAACGCTGGAGGAGCGAGACGAGTTCCCTCACAGGGATGCATAATGGCCAAACGGACACGCCCACGTTGGGCTGCATGTGTTGCACGCGTTTGTGGGTTAGCTGATGTGCAAGCATCAAATCAAATTCCAGTTTGTGCTGCTGGAGCCTGCGAGGACGGCGGTCACGCACAGACGCAGCGGGAGCCTCCGCTCAGTCGATCACCCCCGGCTGGCGGGTTTTGCGTTCCACGCTGAAGCCCTGAGGAAGAAGAGGGAGAACAGGTCAGATCCTGGAGGCTCTGAGCGTCTTCAGACCTTCAAGGTCAACTCTGGGGTCAGTGGCTTGACCATAAATACAGACGAGTGCTGGCGTTGAGGTACGGCTACGCCGGACACGGTTCATGCTGCGAGTTCCACCTCCAGCTGAACATTTGTCCAAAAGTCTGTTCATAGACCTGCCGCTCCTGCCGCGTGTGGGAGGAGCTACTGACCAAGCGGATTGATTTTAAAGACCTCCACAACAACATGGGTAACCCCGTCTCCATGTTTGGGCTCATGACGTCGTTCAGAGACTCTGCCGGTACGGTGAGCTGCACCGTCTGTGTGACGGGCGCGTTCATCTCCGTTCATTTTCCATCTCTGCCCCAGTTTGAGGAGTCGTCCCGCATCAGTGGAGGAGGGAAATAAGAAAAATATTCTATTCAGGAGAACGATCAGATTCTCCTCCCTGCTGCTTTTAGGCTCCACCCACTGATGGCATCATCAACAAAGCCGAGTTCCTGATTGGTTGATGGGATTTGAATTATTCACCAAAGTGAAGGTATTTGAACTCTGGAAACTTGCTCAAAAACACGCCGTGCCTGGAGAATTTGACCAACGCGCCGCAGGAAACGTGAAACCGGACGCCTCCGGGAACGCAGCGCTCGAGGTCGCTTACCTTTGAACTGTCCGGACCGCGAGGCTGCCTCAGGATGACCAGACGAGGAGCGCTGGCGTCGTCAAGGGTGATGCTCTTCAGCCGGTTCACCAGGCGGTCTGGACGCGGCGTCGCCACCGGCTTAGGCCCCTCGCTAAAAAAAGAACGGGCGTGAGGAACGTTGTAGAAAACGAGCTGGTCGTGCCCCCGGCTGAAACCCCGGTGGTCGTTCCCGCCCTCACCTGACTCGGCGTACGTTGCACGCGCTGCATTTTCCTGTGCGTTGGTTCAGAACCACGGAGAACTCCACCTCGTCGCCCGTCTGGAGCTCCAGGCCGTCCAGCACCTCTTTGACGTGGAAGAACAGCTTTTTGCTGTCGCCCACCTCGTACGTAATGAATCCAAACTGCAGGAGGGGAAACGAGCCCGCGGCTTAGACCTGCGGCGCCGGAGGGCACGGCTTAGCCAGAGAAATCAAGCATACCTGGTCTTTGACACACTCCACCACAGCCCGGCGCTGAGGAACCACATTGCACGCCATCTTCTGGCCAGTTTGGGAAATGGTGCAAACCTGGAACTTTACAAATTCTCCCTTCTGCAAACAGTCTCCCTTGTTTGCCATTCCCATAATTCCAAAGGGGTAAGACGGTCCTTTTCCTCCAGCTGAGCGAAACAAACCAAAAAGAGTAAAAAGGAGGAAGTTGGAATGACAAAAGCTGCTTCAGCGACACAGACCTTCATCTACGACTTCAATGAGGCCTTGATATTCGGCCTGGGAGGGGTCCACGCTGCGGATGGGACGAATCACTTTTCCTGTCAGAATTGATGCACCAACATCCTCGCCCGTCCCGTTCACTGAAAAAACAAAAAGGGCTTTCATTGTGTGAACAGAACCTATTAAAAGGATGCTATGAATGAAACCTCTGGTACCTGCAGCCACTTTGGTAACCTTTTCGGCGCTGACTTTGTTTCCTTTTCCCTTTGACAGGCTGTACTCCACGGTGTCGCCCAGATCCAGATTATCCAGATCTCCACACATTTCACTGAGGATTGAACACGTCTGGGTGTCAAAGATCTTTGCACGCGGCGTTCACAGATTTAGTCCTACAGAGCAGCGGCCCTCAGCCTTTTCAGGCCACAAACCAAAGTCGATCTCTCATTTATTTCGCGCTTCCGGAAAATCGATTTGTCAAATGATCGTGCTTCTTTCTACGTCTGTAGGCGTCTTAGAGATGACGGAGATTCACTGAAAGTCGTTTCTGATTTGTAAAACTTCATTAAAAAGACAGACAGTTCTTTTAAAGAACGCCGCTTCCACACCAAAAACTCTTATTTTTCACGGCAAAAATGAATAATTTGTTTTGTTTGATAATTAAATCCTGTTTCTTTTCAAAACAAAGGGAATATTTTCTGTGCTAAAGATTCCTAACAAGTGTTAGTCTTTAGTTTTGACAAGTTTCCACAAATCAGCAACTTTATTTTATTGAAACTTTTTTCTCTGTAAAATATTTGCAGCCGCTTTAAAGCCAAACTTTATGCAAGAAGCATTAAAAGACGATTTAGCTGTTCCCTTAAATGTCTAAGTGGAGGCTAACTTAACCAGGGCTGACGGATAAATAACATAAAACAGGGTTTTTTCTAAATATGATGATATTCAACAGCGAATGGAACTTATTAGCATACGTGTAACATTAGAGAGTCGGTCGCTGCATATTAAGCGGAGCGTCTTGGTACGTGGGAAATGATGTGGCAATAAATCCATATCAAAAGGAAAATAATTCTGGTTTTGGTTGGTCAGTAGCAGATTTCTTTTCCCTGAAGTCAAAGACTCTTCTTCCATTTCCTTGGTTGCTCTTTTCTCCCCAAAGAAACACTTTTTAATGAACTGTTAGCGTTGGGGTTTGAACACTAACCTGTAGTGGAAAAAGATTTCCTGGTCGTGATTTGCCGTTTCAATGAAGCCAAAGTTGTCTTTGAGCGCAGCCACGAATCCGTGCAGTCTCTTGGCGTTGGAGGCGTTGCGGTTCAGGACCCTGATGGAGACCGCGCTCTGCTGGCCGGTTCGCTTCACCTCGTTGATGGAGAACTCCACCTGGAGGACGGACATTCGTCAGACGTCTAGATCCGTTTCAGCCGCCGGTGCGGATCTGAACCTTTCCGAGTGGCGTCAGGAATACCTTATCTCCAGCCAGAGGCTGACTGCCGCCCTCCAGGTCTTTAATGTGGTATGGCACGGTGAGCTTCACCCCACAGTCTTCATATGCAATCACACCCTCCTCAGTTTCCTGTAGGGAAGGGGAGAGACGCCGTTTAGTAAGAGAAGAACAGCACCTGCTTTCAAGAACCCAGAATTTTACCTACATGTCAGAATCCATTTAACTAACACACATTTGCATAAAAAACAGTTAGCTTCCCATTGTCACTGGTGTTTAGGGGGCAGCTGTGGTGCAGCGGTAGGGCGGTCGACCCAAGATCATAAGATTGCAGGTTCAACTCTCGCCTTGCACCCCCACGAGTGGAAGTGTCCTTGGGCAAGACACTGAACCCCCCCTTGCCTCTGGGCATTTTTCTCATGATGGAGAACATGTGTAAAGATAATTGAGCCTAAATTGCTATTCTAAGGCTTTAAAATTTCTTTAAATTGCTGGGAACCAGGAGAAAAGAAAACAAATATGGAAAGAGGTCGTATTTATTTAGTAGAAAACATGCTGGGTGGGGCCAAAAGCTCCCAGCGCCACTGTAAGCTAGCAGGATGTAAACAGAGCTCCCAGCAACAATGAGGGGAAGGAGGGCTCCACGCCACAACTCAGGTGAATTTCTACAGAACTCCTGCCGCTCTGCAGAAGCGACGTCATAAAAAAACAACAGATTTTTGGCTTAAAATAAGGCATGATCATAATTAAAATATCATTAGAAACGCCTTGAAAAGAGATCAAAGACGATCAGAGTGGGACTTTTACCCATGGGGGTGAAAAACTACAAAATAGACTGATTTTCTGAGGCTTTAACTTTTATCAGGAAGCCCGAAAAGAAATGACCATAATCAAAAGGCCAACATTAATATAAGGGGAGGGTGGGGGGTAAATATGAAAGTGTTTTATTCACATTTGTGCCGGGTGGTACCTTCTCCTTGCCCTTGGTGGGGCTGGCATTCTTGTTGGTTACAGCCACTTCCTTCTCCACCACGCCCACGAAGCGCTGCTCAGACTGGGTGTGGAAAGACACCGTTCCTTTGGGGAGCTTCTTGATGCGCACGGCGTGGTTCCGCTGCGCTGAGAGCATGTCCTGAAAAGGCACACGCCACGGTCACTTGGCATTCACGAGCGGTCAGCGGCGTGTAAATGAAACCAGTGCTAGTGCACTTGCTCAAACCATTCCAGATAATACATACTTTTGTGTAAAGCTTATTAACGGGACCTACAGGCACAACCGTGAACTCCACTTCATCTGAGATGTGCAGTTGGGTCTCCTCCAACACCTCACTGAAGTGAAAGAACATCCTGGCATCCCGATCCACACACTTGATGAAGCCGAAGCCATCGCGAATGGCAGCAATCACCCCCTGAAACCAGAGAGACACCAGCGTTAGACAGACTCGCCGTGACGGGGATTAAAACAGGAGCCATCCGGCGGGCCGCACCATTTCACGAGACTCTTTAGTGAAGTCGAAAGTGTCTGGGAAGATATCGATGTTGGTGGCCCTCTCCAACTTGTCCCTACGATCAGTGGAGATGTTGAACTGAACGTGGTCTCCTTCCAAAAGAGTCACTTTGGACTTGGTGTCCTTTTCTCCAAATGGCAATTCCTTGTCGGCCAAACCCACTCTGGCAGTTATGCGTCCAGGAAGAGGGTCGTTCTGCAGGAACGGAGCAGAAAGCATGTTGCCTCATGTGGCAGATCCACGGTCGACTTTCAAGCCGCTACCAGCTGTGGACTTTGGTTGGTGAAACAAAACGACTTGCCTGATTTTTACTGGGAACCTTGGGAATTACTTTGACAACGGTTCCTTCAAACTGCTCGATGCTGATGTCCTCAAAGATGACCGTTCCCTGAGGCAACAGCCTGACATCTGTAGCCACTTCTTTACCCTGTTAACAACACAGATTTTGACGAGGTTCACATCCGTGAAGAAGGCACAAGTCAAATGTCAGAAGAAATGGAAAAGTGGACATTTACATTTCTTTCTTTTATAGTAAACTCTACATCATCTCCGGCCTGAAGAGCCTCCAGGTCGCCCCTGAACTCGCTGTAGTGGAAAAATATCTCCTTCACCACGTCTGCTCTCTCGATGAACCCGAAAGCCTCCTGAAAGAGAACATCATGTTCAACAGTCAAGTATTTCCCGCTCGTCCTCACTTCAACAGTAAAGCTTTAGCTCCGGTGTTCTTTGATTTACCACAAGTTTTCAACGGAACCATTTCAAATGAATGGAGGAGCTACAGCTAAGTAATGCTGAAAATAAACAGCACTAATCATACTTTTAGAACCTTATTGGTTGAGGCACACTCATTCCATTTTGTTTACACTGAAATATATTCTGTTGTGGAAATCAGACAATGTTGACCGTTCCCTTTAAGTACAAATAGATTTCAAGTTACCAAAATAAAAGCACTATGAATTTGCAACTTGTATGAGATACAGTTGCAGTGCTTCACATTGTGATCATTAAATAATATACATTTTTACCATTTTATTGCAATGAAAGGTGTATTAATATTCACGTAGAGTTTTTTCTAAGTCATCCTCTTGGGGTAAAAAGGAGAAAGAAAGAAAAAAAGTGCTGTGGTACAAAAACGCAATATGTATCGTATCGTGAGACGCGCATCGGGATTCGTGTTGCATTACCAGACTCTTGTTGATACACACCCCTAACTGGAATTATAGAAATGATTGAAGAGTTGCAGTATTTCACAGAGTGGGCTTCATTTTGTCCTGCTATAGCACCGACATACGGGGTTAAGCCTCAGTCACATCCCTACAGGTTCTGCGGGTTTTGGGGTTGTCCGACCCGGAGGAGCAGCTGTGTCTTAAGCACAGGGGCGTAATGGGACGTACCATTGTCGTGCGTGTGGTGAGTGTAAGGTAACCTGCGTACAGGTTAGGCCATTTTCTGCCCACAGACAGCCCGTATCCACCTTAAGGGGCAGTTGGGACAACGATTTTGGCCCAGAGGAAAACTGCTTCCAGATCTTTGATTAGTAAGGGGGTATTGCAGTGCTTGCAACCATTTTACAAAAAAAAAAAAAAAACCCACAACGCGTGGACGTAGAAATCGGCGGCCCTTACCTTCGTCGCACACACCACCCCCTGACACCTGGTCTGCTTCTTCTTCACCAGCTGAATGTTGCGCGCGCTGACGGCGCCGGTACTGTAAGAGAAGCAGAGCGTGACGGACCTGAAACCCGCTGGGGCCGACGTTGCCGTTGGACTCACTGCTTGTTGGTGTCCATGTAGAAGCTGACTTTGTCACCCGTCTCCAGCTGGATGCTACCTTCCACGTCGTCGGGAGTATAAGTCAGATAAAAAACTTCCTGCAGGGGAACAACGCGGTTGAAGTAGAACCCATGAAGACGTGCACGCTCATCTACACAAGACCGTTCTGTTGGCCTCACCCCATTCCTCTCATAGCACACGCTGCCTGTAGGCGCCTGGCCAGGAGCGGACTTTCCATCCAAATGCAGTGGGATTGAGGACACCACCTGAAGTCAGAGTGACAGCCGGGGGGCGTTAAGGAACATCTTTGTCGGGAATGATCTCAAGCCACACACAGCCCACAAACACTCTGCTGACATGATGAATGAAAGGCTATTAGTGTGCAGACGACTCAACTCAACTCTAAAGATGAAAAGTGGGATGACTTAGGATGACAAATGGAGGGAGGGGGGAAAGTTCTGCACTTTTACAGCTAAAATTCACCCCAAAAAACAAGAGCAGCCTATAGGTTGGCATGAACTTAAAGATTCAACAATCGCCATCACAGGCCGTTTGGTGCCGTTCACTTTAATGAACACTATGGGTCCAAATCCCAGATCATCTACAGATCTCCAGACATTCATCAGGTCCAACAGAAACACACGTTAGGTCAGATTTTCAACAACAACAACTCCCTGCTGGCCATTTGTGCGAAGCTGACAGACAACAACAAAACAAAAATAAAATGGTGTTCCTTAACTGGATGAATATAACCATGCAGCACAGTTAAGGGATAGGCGTGCAGGTCTGGCCCCACCTGGCCTGAGATGCGCTCCTCTGGCAGCACTTCTGGCTTTATCTTAAGCAGCTTCACTGCTATGGGCTTGCCAGTGCGCCTGTCAGAGGAAACCTCAAACTCTACATCATCTAGAAGAGAACACACAAAGAAAAAGAAAAAAAAAAAAGGTGAAATATACGAGTTCAGTTGAGTCAGAGGAGCCACTTTTAAAACTGCAGAACGTTTTCGGACATTCACCTCCTATTTTAAGGTCCTGCAGATTGCCATTGTATTGGGAGCAGTGGAAGAACAGACGAGCTTGACGTTCAGAGCACTGGATGAACCCATAGGAGGCCAGAAGCTTCTCCACCACACCCGTCTCTCTGATGCCAGGACCGCTGCCGTTGGCATAGGCACTGTGCCCATTGTTATGGAGCATTCCAGGGTCAAAGCTCATCTACAGACAGATACAGCACATTAAAATGCATCCAATGTGTCAGAGGAAGCTTTAAGAATGAAGGTTCTAGGAATATCTGTGCATGAGTGAGGTGCAATATTTAAGCTTCACATCCATTAATAAGTGAAATAAAAGCTGGAAGATTCAAGTGCGTAGTGAACACACCAAGCAAAAAAAAAAAAACGGGCTCACACACAAATCGGGTTTTGTTCAGAACATCGAGGAAAGGTTCTGTCATGCAGTTGTGGGTGAATGTTCGTTCCCTGTCATCAACAAACCAGTGACTATGCAGTGAAAGCTGACAAACTCTACACAAACACTGCCATTACACTGGTTTCCTTCAAAATAAAACATGCCGTTAGCTTCAGTCACAGCAACAACAAGGCAGCTCGATCGGCGTCGCTGAGCTTTTCCTCTTACAGATCTCTGATACAAGGGACTCCGCTTGTGTTTTTTACTTCCTGGATGAGGATGGCAAGAGATGGAGGAGGAGCGAGGTATGGGCATGGGACCGGTAGAGGAATATGAGGCAGAACCAGTGCTGCGAGCCACTGGGGGTTCAGAGGAGCCCCTTTCCATTTCTGACACAGGGCTTAGGACAGGAATATGCTGTGGGAAAGAAGCCACAGCTTTAAAAAGGACGCGCAGTTACTTTGCTAAGAATGTTTTTCCTCTAATTAGAGGCCATCGGTTTACAGATTAGAATTTATTTTTTGTGGTTTTGTGAAATCATTTTAAATAAGTCGCTTGCTGCCAAAGAATCCCTTCCACAAATGAAAATAGGACAGATAGAGCAATGTTTGGGAAGATCCTCTGCATGGAAAAAAAAAATCACCAACGACAAGAAAGTCACGGAACAATTTAAAGGTGTAGACGGCAAACAAAGTGCGTAAAATAAAACAATGTTCTGCAGAAAAACTAAACACATCTAACAAAAAAATCATCCTCTTGGTAGTTAAACTGCTTAAGAAAAGTGATGCTAGCAGGAAATTCAAACAATTGAAGAAAGAAACCACAGCAGAGCGTCTATCGTGGACAGAGTTGGTGATG
The DNA here is from genome assembly GCA_023969325.1 of Oryzias curvinotus. NCBI lineage: Eukaryota > Metazoa > Chordata > Actinopteri > Beloniformes > Adrianichthyidae > Oryzias > Oryzias curvinotus. The sequence continues at coordinate 33,919,868 of CM043712.1, read as the reverse complement.
GATTATGGGCGATGACTGGGGTCCCAGAGCAGCCTCTGCACTTCGCTTTCTACACTTAAAAAACACAAAAGGTGCCAAAGAAAGAAAGAAAATCCAAGAAGGCGGTAAACAAATTGGTCGGCCGTGTGGTTGGTCATGTTTTCAGTATGACAAAGTCGTGTTTTGGTTCACAGGTGAAGCTGAAGATGTTTTTGGAACACTTTAGGATGACAAGCGTGTAGCTTGGATAACTGGATTAATGTCAAAGCAAACTTTGGAGAAACATATTGTAGCTTTAAGTTGTGAACCGACTCGTGTTTTCTGAGACAAAAAAGAAAATGTATATATAAAAAAGCTAAATGGAGAGAGAGAGAGAGAGAAGAAGCACAAAGGCTCTCCAAGAACAGTAACTAAAGAAGAAGAAACTCCTAACTTCAGCAGAACACCTCTTGTCCTGCAGCTTAGTAGAGGCTAGACTGGGGAGCCCAAAAAGGATGACAAAAAAAAAAAAAAAAAAATAGGCCATTCACAGGAAAGATGCAGGGCAAGACGGGTGGATGGGTGTTCGATGGGGTTGGGCAAGTAGATAAGTAGGCGTAGCAGGAAAACTTACAGATCGGCCATATGGCGACAGGCTGACTCCAATAGGGGGCGTGCTGCTCAGGTCAGCACTAACAAACGCAGCGGGTGGCGACGCAGGCAAGGTAAACTCAACAAAGCCTTTCCAGGGGCTGCCCATATTTTCCCATAAACTCGGATCAACCTCGCTGAACTTGATAACTGGTTTGAATTTCGCTCGACTGTAAAACTACGCAATCACCCAATGACACACCGCTGGATGTCTGCAAGGGTGAAAAGAGGAAGATACATCACGGGTAAGCCAGGTACGTTAGCTGGTGGGCCAGGTCTTTCACAGGAAAACATGGCCGCAAACTCCCGTGAAAGAATGGAAAAACAAAAAAGAAAAAGGAACTTAAATTTTAGGAAAGGGTGAAGGTTGAGAGCAGGAAAGCAGCCCCGCTATTTTAAACCGACGTGCCGTTACTGTTGCCGTCTCAGAAAAGGTCTTGGCTGAAGATTAACAGATGTTCTTATAAAGAAGAAAGAGGAGTCAAACCACACGAGGTGTCTGACTTCCGGGTGTCCAGATTGTAATCTGTAAAGTGCTGCTGTGCCTGCTCTAAAATATTCCCATGGGTGATGGTTTTAAAAAAAACATTAATACAAAACGGATTTATGAAATCCTAATCCAAACTGACTTTAATGAATGCTTGAGAAGTGTACTCCACAGGTTAAGATACTGGAACAGAAACAACTGAAAACGAATGACCACCTCCAGCAGCCCTGCAAGCAAACTGTCCATGAACTATGCGTTTAAACCATTTACATCATTTAGATCAGTGGTACCCAACCCCAGGCTGTGGACCGGTACCGGTCCATGGGACAGCTGGTACCAGATACGGATTTGTTGAGACAGTTGTTTCCACAGACCATAATAATGCTGAATATTCAGCAAGTGGTTGTTTAATGTTACGAGGATGCTGCTGTGGATTCAGGCTTTTATTATATCAAGAAAATACCAGTTTTAGAGACCACCTTTTCATTTTTCTACCTGTCGCACCTTAGAAGCCGGACAAGGCTGAAGTTGGCATCACATCTTAATGATTCTTACACAAAATTTAGTGCACAAAAAAAAGGAAATTCTAACAAAGGATGAAGATAAACTTCCCTTTTAAAAGATAAGGGAAACTAGAGTCTAAAAAGATGTGATTATCGGGTGCCCACTTTGTGTAAATATTGTCTGACGTTAAGCCGGTCCGTGGCCTGAAAAGGGTTAGAGACCACTGACTTGGAGGAGAAATTGCAGTTGTTTCAGACAGACGCTGCAGTTCAGACCCACCTTCTATGGCTGTCTCGTATGTTGCAGTTCTTTGGAGCTCGATGCCTTTGCAGATGTCTTCTCACAGACAGTTTAACACACACACACACTCCTAACAGGTTTCTGGCACAAGAACTAGATGGTTGAAAAAAAGGAGTAAAAAAAAAAAAAAAGAGAGAGAAAAACAGAAAAAATGGGGAGAAATCTAGCACACAGAGGCAATCGCAGGTGCAATAACACTGCTTAGAAAAAACTTACAAAGATGGAGAGAAAAATATGCAGGGTTGGGGGGGGGACTACAGGGGTAAACTAGTGGATAGCAGCCCACTCCACACCTTGGTGAGCTGGCGGTGTAGCGAGTATGAGGAGGGCTAAGAGCAGCGTTGGGACGTGTGCTTTGTCAAAGCTGTTGAGTAGGCACAAACTTCTGGTTTCAGATCAGTTTTCTTCAGAAAAAAAGGCTCGGGCGCAGAGTTGCTTCTCTTCTACGTTTCAGTTGGGTCGATATTCTTTGGTCGTTTCAGGATTTGGTTACTTCTGGTTTGAAATCCTTAGAGTGATCCCTTTCCTCCCACGTTTCTTCAGTGTCGTGATTATTTTGGGAGATTTTTCTTCAGTTTCGTTGTCGTGATCTGAACTTGAAGCAGTTGCGGATGGTACGAAAATTCAGTTCTGATTCACTTCATACTGTTGGGAAGAAGGAACAGAGTTGGTTAGAGAATGAACTGCTTTGCCTTCAGAGCACAAACATATCTACAGTGTGGCTGATCAACGTAACCGCTGTGGTTCACGTTTTTCCATCACAAAGAAACAAAACTTATGAGCTAGGGCTGGGCAATAAATTGATTTTCATAATCAATTCGAATTTGTTGTTTAAGAAGATCTTTTTGTGGGAAATAGTGATTTTTCTCCCTGTAGACATTCAGATGCCAGCTAGCAAAGAGGAGCCTGTTCTCCCAATAAAACAAAACCAGTTTGAAGGGTGTTGCTACCAAAAGTGGGAAAATGACAAATTGGTTTCAACGCCTGAAACGGTGGTACCGGTACTGTGTCGAGTGGGAGGAGTACGGCCCTCTACGAGATGCTCAAGCTAGCAGCAGCTCACGAACCACCACCAAAAGACTAGCCACCATAGATACTGTGCAAAAATAAGACGGGTGTCCGATGGAGAGCAATCACAGATGCTGACACGGCAAAGATATGCTGCATACCGTGAAAAGGCCTGGATTTTGTTACCAGTTTAAAATTTGGGATGCCACTTTGCTACCAAGCCCGAAACATGTTGCTGATCCTTCCTTGCCGCAGCTGTACAACATCCGTGAGCAATATTAGGTCCCAGTCAGTCTGAGTCAATATTTATTAGGCAACTACTCTAGCCAATCAGGAGTGGGCTTGTTTGAGACTCTGTCAAACGCTCAGAACATTTGACGTGTGTCACTCAGTCCAGTTCTCATGTATAGTCAGTGGCCAAAACAGACTTGTGGTCTAATCAAACAACGGAACACTACATGAGTTTGACTGGCATGTTACTGAGGTAAATTAGGCTCTATGTCTGCAAACACCTACCAAAGGTCAAA